>CM063509.1:15920068-15927568 GCA_032207245.1 Pardosa pseudoannulata | reverse complement strand
TCCGGCTGTATGTGAAAATGCATTGTCATGGTGAAGAGTTAGTCCCCTAACATTCACTTCTTGTAGAATTTGTTGAAGACATCTAGCGGTATACCAGTTTTCTATTACTATCTTCTGTCCTTCCAACTTGATGGCTTTGACCAATCCCGTGCTTCTGAAAAAAAAAAGGCATACATCACTTATTTCAGTTCGCGCTGTCTTTTCACCATTGTCGGGGTGGGATCATCTTCAAAGACCCATACTTTGCTTTCTTGACGTGTTGGAACGTCAAAAAATGGTGTGTACGTTTCATCACTCGTTACAATTTTAGAAATGATGCGGTGGCCACCATCATTTAGCAATTTAAGAGTTTCTTTACTGATTCTGACACGCCGCCCTTTTTGGTGCTCAGTTAGATTATGGGGAACCCAACGGCAAACTACTTTTTTTCATATGTAATTCTTAATTAATAATTTTGTGTATGGCTGAATATCCAATGTTAAGTTCCTTTTGTATAATTTGATAGGTACAGCGATTATCCTCCATTAACATTTTTCGTATTTCAGACACATTATCCGGAATTACTTCCGACGGCGGCCTTACTGTGAGTTCTTCATGCTGAAGAAAATTGCAACCTTTCCTAAATTCTTTAAATCATCTGAATACAGTATAGCACGAGCAGGAGATTCATCAACAAATGTTAATTGCAACCGTTGAAAGCATTCTTCTTGATTCAATCCTGCTTTAACAACGTAGAAAATCATAGCGCGAAAATGTTCTCGCGTCAACTCCATTTTCTCTTCTGTTTAAAATTTATTCTGCGCTAAACAAGTTCAAGTAAGTCAGTGAAAAATCGGCTGATGTGTTAAAATACTTTACATTTTAAAATTAAACCGTTATTTTTATTTTGTAAATTCAAGTCTGCCCGTATCTCAAAAATTTCAGAGTAACCTTCATATATTGATATTGCTGAAGACAGTGTCTTTCTCGGGCATATCTCTTGACAATGCAGATAAAGTCATAAAAGAAATTTAAGGAATAAAAATTAAGCTGTGGTTCTCAAACTAGATGTCATTACACCCTGGTGTATCTTTCATTAAGATCTGGAAGTTAATTTTATATATTATTATTATTATGTAAAAAAAGAGTTCAAAAAATGTAATATGGATGTCAGTGTTTCTGTACGGTAGTTTTCTGTATATTGATTTTAGTGGAAACAGTCTTTTTCTTGCATATCTCACTACACACCTATCAGTGCAGGTGAAAATATAAAGAAATATCTGAGGAACAAAAATAATTGGCTATACCTACGGTTCTCAAACTGGGTAACACGGCATCATTCATTAAAATCTAAAGGTAGATTTTCTCCTTTTCTGTAACTATGTACTGCGTATGCGTGAAAAATTTAAAAATTCAGAAAGTGAAGCAATGATGTCCGTACTTCGTTAGGTGGATTTTCTACAGATTGATATTAGTAAAGACAATATCTTTTCCATGCACATCTCTCTAAACTCTTGACAATACAAACGAAGTACAAATACTAAACTAAACTCTTCGGCTCAACAGCCCCTAGAGGGTCAGGTCCTACGGTGCCAATCTCCGTTTCCGAGACCAAGGTCTCTAGGGGCGAAGCATATGTTCCGGTTAGGTGGTCAACCTTACGCGGAACTCCCAATGTTTAGTTCTTAAGCTTGCTTGATCCTTAGTTTCTCTACCCACTGAAGAGTCAGCCTTGCCCAGTCTGGGAAGTACAAATACCTCGAGAACAAAAATTATGGGCTGTAGCCATGGTTCTCAAATTGGGTACCACGTGCCCATGGTGTGCCATTCATTACAATCTGAAGGTTTTTATTTTTTTCTGAGTATTACCAAATACTGCTCATGTCTGGAAATAGAAAAAAAATATTCCAACCTTTGCATCATCTACTCTGCATAAAGTGTAATTTTCATTTACACAATAACAAAATCCAGATACAAGGTCTGTCGAGTATGCTACCTTCATTGTACATAACAGGAAAATCATAACTATGATAAGGCTTATTATCATACAATGTATATTCATTCAGTAAAACGAATGCAAGCAACTAGGCTGTTTTTTCAACCTTCCCGTCCAACAGGATTTTTCATGAAGTTCCTAGTTTATATAATAAAAAGTATCATTTTAAATAATTTTGTCAAGAAACTTTTATCTTTGGTGACACCTCTTATACACCGAGGCCAGTTGTTTTCAACTGGCGGCACGTGAGGTACATTTTGCGACCAGTAAAAGCTATTTTAAGTAATAAATTTTCTTGTTTTATTTTTTGATGAAATTAATTGAAAATCAATTCAAAACTTGAATTGAAGTTTGGTGTTTGCTCATGTTTTGCAATTATCTTTAAAAGAGCTGGTACTAGATATTCGTGTAAAAAATATCCCAAATAATGCATGAAAAAAAAATCCCAAATAATCTGTGTAATCAATGACCATAAAAAAGTTAGTTAAAAATATTTTTGATTGGTAATAGAAAAGATAAAATACCTTCAGATACGCCGCTGAAATTTTAAGTTTTAAACAAGTATAAACTGTGACTTATATACCCGATTTTACATTAGACTGGTTGAAAAAAAGAAATGATTTCAAAAGTCAATTTTGGGCTAAATACCGTTGTTCACATTTTGATTATTTCCACTAAGTTATACCGGAATTTCGGACAATCAAGCCATACAGCCGTATACGGTAAACACACGATATTTCACTGTAAAAGTGAAATCTCTCCAATTATATCATCTAACATACAGAATGCTACATAGAAGTTGATGCTGTACGGCGCAGTATAAAATATCCCGAATAATCTGTGTAATCGATGACAATAAAAAAAGTTAGTTAAAAACATTTTTAATTGATAATAGAAAAGATAAAATTCCTTCAGATATGCCGCTAAAATTTTAAGTTTTAAACACTTATAAATTGCGACTTATATACCCGAATTTGCTTTTGACTGGTTGAAAAAAAAAGAAATGATTTCAAAAGTCAATTTTGGTCTAAATACCGTTGTTCACATTTTAATTATTTCCACTAAGTAACTGAAATTCAAATACTGGAATTTCGGACAGTCAAGTCGTACTGCCGTGTACGGTACACTCACAATGTTTTACTGTAAAAGTGAAATTCCTCCAATCATATCCATCTAACGTACAGCATGCTACACAGAGGTTGGTACTCTACGGCGTGCCGAACGATGGCCGATTGGTTATGGTGCTGGCCTTCGGTACCGGAGTTCGTGGGTTCGAATCCCACTATGGCATGGATGTTCGAAGTCGTTCGTAATCGGCCTTAAGCTGTAGGTCCCGGTCTCATTAGCCCTTGTGTAGCAAAAAATAGACCGTAACACTCCAAACCAAACTTATACGGCGCGCAGTATAAAAGAAAATCGCGAATAATCTGTTTAATAGAGAGCATGAAAAGGGTTTTTTGATTAGTAACAGAAAATATAAAATTCCTTCAGATACAGCGTAGATGTGAAATTCCAATTTTTACAAACGTTTAAGATGCGGTTTATACACTTGAATTTACGGTAGATCGAATTTAAAAAGCAGATATAGTCCGTTTTGCCATAAATACCGCAGCTTGATGATTTTCGCTAAGTCCCTGGATTTCAAGTACCGTAATTTCGGGTAGTTAATCTGCGTTAACGTAAACACCTCCCAATTAATTCATTAAAAAGCGAAAGTTCTTCGAAATATCCTCTCTACGTCATGTACTAGCATCTACTAGCATGCTACATCAATTTTGATACTGCATGGCTCAGTATGAAAAAAAATACGTAATAACCTGTGCAATCAATGGACTTGAAACGTTAGATAAAAAAAACATTTTTTGTTTGGTTACAGGAGAAATAAAATTCCTTCATATACACAGCTGCTATTGAATTTCAACTTTTAATCACATATGAGATGCGTTTCACGAGTATATAAACAAATTTACGATAGATTGATTAAAAATAAATAAAAGTTTTTTTAAAAAGTCTGTTTTGGTATATATACCGTTATTCACATTTTAAAGATTTCCATGAAGTCACTGATAGCTTCCTCCAACCTGATTGCTGAATATTTTTTTTTTCACCCGCGGGATAGAAATTTCAATTCTTTCTTTTCGGAGGTCAATGCCGTTAAACGGACGTGCCTTGCCTACGAAATTGGCGAGCACGGGATGCACTCTGAGGGTGAGGTTAAACGTTAACAGGTAAAAATATGCACCCCCCACCGTCCCCCCCCTTTCATGACGTCGGAACGTGGAGATGCACGTGCTGAGAAATTTTGCCGGATGTTGATACAGAAGATGGTACTCTGTTTGTATATCACAGACAAGGATTTGATCATCTGAAGAAGTCTTTACTTTTTCTGTTATTTGAATGGACAAGGATTTGATCATCTGAAGGATAGTTTTTATTTTTTCTGTAATTTGAATGGACAAGGGTTTGGTCATCTGGAGGATAGTCTTTATTTTTTCTGTTATTTGAATGGACAAGGGTTTGATCATCTGAAGAACAGTCTTTATTTTTCCTGTTATTTGAATGAACAAGTTTTTGGTCATCTGAAGAATAGTCTTTATTTTTTCTGTAATAGAATGGACAAGGATATGATCATCTGAAGAATAGTCTTTATTTTTTCTGTTACATGAATGGACAAGGGTTTGATCATCTGAAGAATAGTCTTTATTTTTTCTGTTATTTGAATGAACAAGGGTATGGTCATCTGAAGAATACTCTTTATTTTTTCTTTTATTTGAACGGACAAGGGTTTGATCATCTGAAGAATAGTCTTTACTTTTTCTGTTATAGAATGGACAAGGGTTTGATCATCTGAAGAATAGTCTTTATTTTTTTCTGTTATTTGAATGGACAAGGGTTTGATCATCTGAAGAATAGTCTTTATTTTTTCTGTTATTTGAATGGACAAGGGTTTGATCATCTGAAGAATAGTCTTTATTTTTTCTGTTATTTGAATGGACAAGGGTTTGATCATCTGAAGAATAGTCTTTATTTTTTCTGTTATTTGAATGGACAAGGGTTTGATCATCTGAAGAATATATTTTTCTTTATTTTTTCTGTTACAGAATATTTTGATTGTATGCTTAATTATTTAGAATTGAAATAATTTAATCATATACTTGTAAAAATGTACTCATTTGATTTTTGTGTCAATAATAGTCGGACATTAGAGATAAATGTTCCAAATTCTACAAATTCATAAAACATAAGATAATGAATTGCTGGGAATATTTTAACCTACTTGCAGATTTGGGAAAGTTTCTAAAACTAAATCTAGTACCAAAACAATATGTATGCATGGGTATACCAATATCATAGGAAATTCGAAACAGACCAAATAAATTTTTCAATTTTTACTATATACCATATTCCATCTTAAATTGAATACTAAAGCGCTAATATTGACTATAGCGGTAAAATCAAAACCAATATTAATCAACATGCATCTATATCAATGACATAGGGGCCCTCGAAATAAGAGAGGTAATTTTTCAATATCCATGTCTTGTACTAGATTTAACTTTACCCTGATCTCATTTCATGCTTCGAGATTATATCTCCATAAATTACAGGAACTTTAGTGCTTTTAATTAATGTCATCCAATTCTCAGAAAAAGTTGCTGTTCTTAAAGACTAATTATCTTCTTTTTAAAATTCATCACTCATAAAAATGTGGAGAACGGCATTAATTCACCGGTGAGGAAGTGTTTGGAATTATGGTACCATTAGCTCTTGTGTGCGATATAGTGCTGACAACAAAATTAATATCAATGAAAAACTATATGTATGTATTCATACCCATGTCATGGAGATTCTAGAAATAAGAGGAGGTAGTTTTTCATGCTTTGAGATTATATCTCCATAAATTACAGGAAATTTAGTGCGTTTAATTAATGTCTTCAAATTTCCAGACAAATTTGCTGCTCGTAAAGACTGCCTATCTACTCTCTAAAATTCATCACTCATAAAAGTGTAATGAATTGCATTAATTCGTGAATGAGGAAGTGTGTGGAATTATGGTACCATTAGCTCTTGTGTGCGATATAGCGCTGACACCAAAATCAATATCACTGCCAAAACTATATATATGTATGTATACTCATGTCATGGAGATTCTAGAAATAAGAGGAGGTAATTTTTCAATATTCATGCTTTGTACCACATTTCATTTTACCCTGATCTCATTTCATGCTTTGAGATTATGTCTTCATAAATTACAGGAAATTTAGTGCGTTTAATTAATGTCTTCAAATTTCCAGAAAAAGTTGCTGCTCGTAAAGACTGCCTGTCTTCTCTATAAAATTCAGCGCTCATAACAGTGTGGTGAAAGGCATTAATTCAAGGATGATGAAGCGTCTAGAATTGTGGTGTCATTAGCTCTTGTGTACGAAACAATAGACTATAGCTCTGATACCAACCAATAATGCAAAAACTATATATTTGTATACCCATGTCATAGGGATTCTATAAATAGAAGGAGGTAATTTTCCCCATCATACTTAGTACCATATTTAATTTAACCTTTATTCTCATTTAATTCATTGAGTCATATCATCATAAATTACATTAAGTTTAGTGCGTTTAATTAGCGTCCTGAAATTCCACAAAAAGGATGCTGCTAGTCTTCTCTCTAAATTTCAACACTCATAAAAGTGTGGAGAACGGCATTAATTCACGGCTGATGAAGCGTCTAGAATTATGGTGCTATTAGCTCTTTTGTACGAAACAACAGACTATGGCGCTGACACCAAAACCAATACTAATGCAAAAACTATATGTTTGTATACCCATGTCATAGGGATTCTAGAAATAGGAGGAGGTAATTTTCCTTTATTAATACTTAGTACCATATTTAATTTAACCCTTATTCTCATTTAGTTCATTGAGTCATATCTTCATAAATTACAAGAAGATTAGTGCGTTTAATTAGTGTCCTCAAATTCCACAAAAAGGATGCTGCTCGTCTTCTCTCTAAACTTCAACACTCATAAAAGTGTGGAGAACGGCATTAATTCACGGATGATAAAGCGTCTAGAATTATGGTGTCATTAGCTCTTGTGTACGAAACAACAGACTATAGCTGACACCAAAATTAATACCAATGCAAAAACTGTATGTTTGTCTACCCATGTCATAGGGATTCTAGAAATAGGAGGAGGTAATTTTTCCCTATCATATTTAGTACCACATTTAATTTAACCTTTATTCTCATTTAATTCATTGAGTCATATCTTCATACATTACAGGAAGTTTAGTGCGTTTAATTAGTATCCTCAAATTCCACAAAAAGGATGCTGCTCGTCTTCTCTCTTAAACTTCAACACTCATAAAAGTGTAGAGAACGGCATTAATTCACGGCTGATGAAGCGTCTAGAATTATGGTGTCATTAGCTCTTGTGTACGAAACAACAGACTATAGCTGACACCAAAATTAATACCAATGCAAAAACTGTATGTTTGTCTACCCATGTCATAGGGATTCTAGAAAT
>CM063509.1:15902568-15915068 GCA_032207245.1 Pardosa pseudoannulata | reverse complement strand
AGATCAGTCTTCTTCGTCTTTTAAGAGATGATTCTCAAATTCCATAATTCATACCGATACATTGCATAATTCTCTGAGAACATCTCGTTACAAAATATTTAAAATACCCTGATGTTAGGAAAACAGTGTAACACATTGTAAATGACATTCGCACCAAAGCAAAAAATCATCGGTAATTCAAATATTTTCTTGAAAACTTAAAGGACGAAGAACTTCCAAATGACATTCAATAAATATAATTTCTGTAAAAAAATACCTCTTTAGCATATCTTTTAAATGCGTATTTCATTGTGGCATTGCGAAAAATTTCAAATTTTGAAAAATGACTAGTACTATTAAAGAATACAAAAATATTATATACAAAATATTATATACAAAAATATTATAACTGTTGGAGCTCCGGCACTGCTGGGTAAAAAGATCAATCTTCTTCGTCTTTTAAGAGATGATTCTCAAATTCCACAATTCATACCGATACATTGCATAATTCTCCGAGAACATCTCGTTACAAAATATTTAAAATACCGTGATGTTGTGAAAACAGTGTAACACATTGTAAATGACATTCGCACCAAAGCAAAAAATCATCGGTAATTCAAATATTTTCTTGAAAACTTAAAGGCGAAGAACATCCAAATGATATCCAATAAATATAATTTCTGTAAAAAAATTTTAATACCACTTTAGCATATCTTTTAAATACGTATTTCATTGCGGCATTGCGAAAAATTTCAAATTTTGAAAAATGACTAGGACTATCAAAGAGCTTGGCAACCCCTGGCATATGCCAATCTCTAAGGCTGAATTTTGTTTTTTAAAGTGAAAGTCACCAAGTATTTGGCCCATTTCCCTAAATTTGGAATCAGAAACACATGACTGAGTAATACGATCTCAACTATTCAAAAATAGCGTCTTCTGTTGCTGATCTACAGTCGGTCTATTTCAGTTATATCGAATCATACAACTTTTTGTCCAGAACAACACTGACCATGACTTCCCAAAATAGAATTTTGCCACAAACCTCGAAAAACACCATCTATTTCTGGACATTTCAAATGCCCCAGGGACCTTGAATTCCTATTTTCCCTTAGCCGTAACACATAATCCAATTTTTTTTTGCTACGTTTGCGGAAATTGAAAGAAGGATTATTAAAAGAACGAAACAAAAACCGATTCTCATCTCTCTCTGGGGTACTAGAACCTTTCTGCGCGGATTGGCGTAGTTCCTGAGCAGGCTCCGAACAAAGCGTCAACAACGGGAAATTAGCTGCATTGAACGAATATCGCGCGCTACAAAGCGGGAGGCAATTAATTCTGAACGTATAAGTAGGTACAGCAAGTAGCTGTCAGGATTAGTGTCGCTTCTGCGGAGATCAGTAAAAGAATAAGCTTTTACATAGTTCGCTGATGAATATTGTATATGAATTATAATGACCTTCCTCATCTATCATATATATATGAAAATTCCTAGAATGGTTGTCCTCTATACAAATCCATATACCCATACCAATCGGTACTATAATTGATGCACGGTTGCGTCGTAAAGAAAGTGGTAGAATTTTTTTTACTCGATTTTGAGCAGATTTTTTTTGATAGATTAACAGCAAATAATTATCGGGATTAGTGTCGCTTTTGCAAACATTTATGAAAGATTAAATATTAATTTTTTTCACTAATGAATATTGTGTATGCAATATATAATCTTCGTCCTCTATTATATAAAAATGAAAACTCAGAAAAGGATTGTCTTCTATGCAAATCCACATACCCGTACTATCATTGTTATATATGATTCAAGGTTACATCATGTCGTAGATTTTTCTACTCGATTTTGAGCAGCTCATTTTTATAGACTTACAAAAAGTAGCTCTCGTGATTAGTGTCACTTTTGCAAACATTTATGAAAGAATAAATTTTAACATTTTTCGATGATGAATATTGTGTATGCAATATATAATCTTCATCCTCTAATATATAAAAATGAAAACTCCGGATTGTCGTCTATGAAAATCCACATACCTGTACTAATCGTTATCATATATGATTTACGGTTACGTCATGTAGTACTCGAGTAGTGCATATACCACTGATTGCTGAAAATGTATCAAAAACAGCTGGTGAAAATCAAGTAGAAAAATCTACCACAATTTCTACGATATGATGTAATTGTAAATCATATATGGCATCAATTAGTACGGGTATGTGGATTTGTATCGAGTTTACTACTCGATTTTGAACAGCTCATTTTGATAGATTTACAAAAAGTAGTTGTAGAGATTAGTGTCACTTCTGTGAACATTTATGAAAGAATAAATTTTAACATTTTTTCGCTGATGAATATTGTGTATGAAATATATAATCTTCGTCATCCTCTATGTAAAAATGAAAATTCCAAAAAGAATTGTACAAATCCACATACCCGTACTAATCGATGCCTATACGATTTACAATTGCATCAAATCGTAGAAATTGTAGTAGAATTTTCTACTCGATTTTGAGCAACTGTATTTAATAGATTTAGAGAAAGAGGTATATTTGCCTGTATTACCAGCTGCATTTGAAAAATAAATAAACAGCAAGCAGTTGTCGGGATTAGTGTCACTTCTTCGAGGATCTGTCAAAGAATAAATTTAAAAAACTTTCTCTGATGAATATTGTATATGCAATATATAATCTTCGTCCTCTATTATATATAAAATAAAAACTTCGAAAAAGATTACCGTCTATACAAATCCACTTACCCTTACTAATCGAAGCTATAAATGATTTAGAATTGCATCATATCGTAGAAATTGCAATTGCAGGATTCAAATTGCAGGTTGCAGGATTTTTCTACTCGATTTTGAGCAACTGTTTTCGATAGATTTACAGAAAGAGGTATATGTGCCTGTATTACTAGATGCATTTGAAAAACAAATAAACAGCAAGTAGTTGTCGGGATTAGTGTCACTTCTGCGAAGATCTGTCAAAGAATAAATTTTAAAAAATTTCGCTGATGAATATTGTGTCTGCAAAATATAATATTCGTCCTCTATTACATAAAATTAAAGACTCCAAAAATAATTGTCCTCTATACAAATCTATAACCCATACTAATCGATGCTATATATGACTCACGGTTGTGTCATGCCGTAAAAATAATAGTAAATTTTTCTACTCGATTTCACAGACACACACACGAGGGGTTTTTGAAAAAATGGAACGTGATTAAATATACATATATATATATATATATATATATATATATATATATATATATACATGTATATAAATGTGTATATATATATATATATATGAATATATGTATATATATATATATATATATGTATATATATATATATATATATATATATATATATATATATATATATATATATATATATATATATATATATATATATATATTTATGCATATATGTATGTATGTCCGTATGTGTGCGTTACGGTGATTAGTAATACTTAAACACATCTATACAATTTTTGTTAATGTGTTTTGTGAAAGTGCTTCAAATAATTAAACGATAGTATCAGCAAATTATTGATCAAAACTATTTAAACATACCACTTTTATATTTTATGTCACAGCATTTTACGATACTGCACTTGATGTAAAACGTAATTTTAAGCATCAACAGTCACTAGTATTAATTTCAAATAGCTACAGTGTTAATATCTCATTTCTAATAAACACAATGTTTAATATTGTCTATGATGCATTTAATGCAAATCTCAGTTGTCTTAATCGGTTCATTTGCGCGTTACATTTATATTTGTGGGAAAGGAATTCATAATCTTAACTGCAAATAGTTTTAATGATAATCGGTGAATGCTTAAGCAGGAAAGTAAATCACTAGAGAAATGTATGTATGTGTTTCAAATACACTTTTGTAAGGCTTGCATTTTCGGGTGACTAGTTCTCCTTTGCATTGGAAATGGAAAGTAGAGTATGCCAAAGAAGGAAAATGTACGCATGCGGTGTGAAATGATTTATCTAATGAATAAACTCACACCAACACTTCCAGCTTAAGGGGAGCTTATGAGATACGCTGCAGCGGTTCAGTCCGCGTATTTAGCTTTTACTCACGCTAAGCCGCGCTTAGCTCGGTTTAGATGGGATGAAACGCTGGATGAATATCTATATCTAGAAAACAAGGTAGAGGATATATTCCTGTGTTTGGTAACAGTTACTTTCAATGTGTAGAGATGACGTTTAACCTTTTACAGTCCATTGTTCCCAAAAGGGAACATTATATTAATAAAATTATTTAAAATTAAATTTCATCAACATTGATACAAAAAAATTACCAAATGTAGTAACAGATCTATTCAATTTTTTAAAATAAAAGCTATATTTCTATGATTAATAGAAAATGTATAAAAAATCATAAAATGACCCTTTTCCCCATTTTCTATTGAGCACATATTAAAAATTCACATAAATGTAAAAAAGACATCTAATGCTTCTAAAATCCAATTGGTATCCTTAAAACAACATTAATTTATTTAAAAAATATGAAATTAGACATTAATAATCAGAAACGTACCTGAAATAATTTATTAATTATTGATGTTCCCAACTGGGAACAATGGACTGTTGCCGTTATACTCGACGAAATAATTTACTCTACGGAGAGCATTTATTAAAAGGGGTAGGAAATGAAGGGGAATTCCCTAATTGTATGTCTACTCCAAGCCGAGTGGAAGACAATACCACTAATTATAATACAGAGACTTGTGGAAAGTATGCCCCGGAGGGTTCAATGCTAAAATTGCCTCCCTTGGAGGATCTACCAACTATTGAATTTTAATAAAGTTAGTTTTTCTTTTCTATCACAGGTGTCCAAATACTTATTGGTAAACAGTGCATTTTGTAAGATGGAATAAAGCAAAGAAATGCTGAATAAAATGATTAGGCATCCAACTTATTGGATTTTTGAAAATTAATATTAATTTATAGATAAGTTATTTTAGATAACTGTATAGTAGACTTCCCTCACTGAAATTCATGAGGTTCCGGATTCGAACCTGTCAACATTTTGTAACCCCGGAAAATCATATAAACATATATGCGTAAATAAGTTCCATGTAATATCATCACGGGAAGAGCCTTGTTCAAAAATCTCAACAGCAATTTCTTAAAATAATACCTCTACAAAGATTCAAAATATAACATTCAGATATTGGTTGTCTTGCACTATCAATTTCTCAGCAGTCTCTGTACAAGGCCAGCAATTTAAGCATAATGATAAATCCTAATTACTTAAGGCATTGTATTATTTATCAACAGGTCCACACATAAGGCTTTTATCCGATCAATGCCTCTCGCTAAAGTGATAAACCGGGTTCGTTTTACGTTGTGTAAAGGTTTCCTTCCTAGTTCTTTGCCATCATTAAGTTATTGTGTTGGTCTAAATCTTTTATCTGCCCAGTGTATCACCTGGAAGGAATAAAAAAGCAAGCAAAGAAGTAAGAATGTATTCAAATTAGAGTCGGTCAATGAATAGAAACTGCTTCATTGGCAGTGAAAGTGTCCATTTGCGTGCTCCTTGTAGCCAAGCGAACGTGACGTGCTCTAGCAGAGGGCATGATCTTTTTCCAGTCACGGGTTTGACATGGAAGAATCCATCCATCCATCCAACTAGAGGAAGTCATTAACGACTGAGATGAATGTGGTAGGAAAACATGTAGCTTTGACGGAAAGTACTGATAGATAAATTAGATGCACACGGAGCAGATTTCATAACAAAAGATATTCATTTCAAGGAAGAGTTCTGTTTATTACCTGGGTAATATGATGGTGTTGGTACGGGAATCATTGACACTCACGCATTGCTTTATTTCTAGTGTTGAAGACAGAATTCAGATTTTCCGTAATGGAATATCATAATTCTGCTAAAAACATTTGAGACAAAGAATTGAAAATGTACAACATTTAAATATGCAGAACATAATATAATTTTGATACCGATTAAAATAGTTTCAGAGACATCTGCCTCAATGATTCTACTTTATTCTCCTTATCTCAGACTCCATGGCAAGAATTAACAATTTCATCCAAGGATCTCTTCTGATCATTTTGACACATTGTCCCGGTACATTTCGCAGCAGAATTGTACCGGGAGCGGGCGTTTCGCGCGTAAATTTAGTTATTCAGTTAAATCTCAATAGCTCAAAAGTTATTTAATTTTTTAACCAATTTTTCGTATTTTATATTGAAATATATAAACAAATATATAAATAAAAATATATAAATAACAACCATAAGATTTTTGTAAACAAAAAATATATTTTTTAGTGATAAATTTATAATAGTACCGTAAACATAAAAAATCAAATAGAAGTAGTAGTATATAGGTTTATTTTTTTTTTCAAATTATGTTATATATAAACATTTTTACATTATAAAAAAAAATGAAAGACAAGAACATTCGGCTTCGTTTTCCTGTATATACCGTTATTTTTGTACCCACAAACAAACCATTACACCCATACAGTAACCCATAGTAGTACGTGACCCGCTCTCAAGTATCAATCGTCAAGAAACGTAGTAGTATTCGTCACGAGCTCAAGTATCAATCTTCAGAAAACATAATAGTAAGTGATCCGCGCTCAAGTATCAATCGTACTAGTCCCACATACAATGTGTTAAAACATGTTTTAAAGATACAGGGATATGTAAACTATTCATTGAAACATAACTTATTAAAAATTGAAGGGACAATACTGTAGTTTTTATATCCATTTATGTGTTTTCAATGAATATTACAAATATCTCTGTTACTTCAGTTAAGGGTGTTATACATTTATACAATACATACATATCTATGTAAGTGTATGCGTGGGTGTGAATAAGCATGTAGAGGAAAGTAAAAGATGAAATTTCGATAAAAATGCATCCTTAGACTGTTCGAATGGGAATACATGCGAAGCAAGTGTAGTGTTCATAATCGCTGAAGATAGTTCCAGGCAAAAATCCAATGTATCAAAAACAGGAATATCTTCCAACAATGAAAACAAAATCATACATTTACAACTTAAAAATAAAAAACCACCTAGACGCTGTCAATTAAAAGGATTTGATAACAATAATTGAGTTATCCGTATATTTAAATAATTATAACAATAAATGTAACTTTCTTTACATAAAAAGCATATTGAAGATATAAAAACAAATTATAAACAACTTAAAATTATATCAAAAACCACCTAGACGCTGTCAATTAAAAGGTTGTGATAACAATAATTAAATCATCCGTGTATTTAAATAATTATAACAATAAATGTAACTTTCTTTACATAAGAAGCATATTGAAGATATAAAAACAAATTATAAACAACTTAAAATTATATTAAAAACCACCTAGACGCTGTCAATTAAAAGGTTTTTATAACAATAATTGAGTCATCCTTGTATTTAAATAATTATAACAATAAATGTAACTTTCTTTACATAAGAAGCATATTGAAGATATAAAAACAAATTATAAACAACTTAAAATTATATTAAAAACCACCTAGACGCTGTCAATTAAAAGGTTTTGATAACAATAATTGAGTCATCCTTGCATTTAAATAATTATAACAATAAATGTAACTTTCTTTACATAAAAAGCATATTGAAGATATAAAAACAAATTATAAACAGCTTAAAATTATATTAAAAACCACCTAGACGCTGTCAATTAAAAGGTTTTGATAACAATAATTGAGTCATCCTTGCATTTAAATAATTATAACAATAAATGTAACTTTCTTTACATAAGAAGCATATTGAAGATATAAAAAACAAATTATAAACAACTTAAAATTATATTAAAAACCACCTAGACGCTGTCAATTAAAAGGTTTTGATAACAATAATTGAGTCATCCTTGCATTTAAATAATTATAACAATAAATGTAACTTTCTTTACATAAAAAGCATATTGAAGATATAAAAACAAATTATAAACAGCTTAAAATTATATTAAAAACCACCTAGACGCTGTCAATTAAAAGGTTTTGATAACAATAATTGAGTCATCCGTGTATTTAAATAATTATAACAATAAATGTAACTTTCTTTACATAAGAAGCATATTGAAGATATAAAAACAAATTATAAACAACTTAAAATTATATTAAAAACCACCTAGACGCTGTCAATTAAAAGGTTTTGATAACAATAATTGAGTCATCCTTGTATTTAAATATTTATAACAATAAATGTACTTTTCTTTTGCTCAGCTCATGAAAGTGACTATTCGAAATGACTATTAATATACATTAAAGTTCACACACTGAGTTATGATAACTGCAGAATTTTGTTATAACGATAAATTGAAATCTAAATAGTCTCAAAGAAAAAATTAGTTCACTGTACTATCAAATACAATCAAAAATCGCCAAAAGCACTAAGTACAGTTTAGTCAGCCATTCTTTTTATATTTTGAGTAAAATAGAAATTGGATTTTCTGTCATTTTTTTATCCGTACCTTTCTGTCTGTGTGACGTCTTCTTGTCGTCATATTACCAAGATTCTAGTAATCCCTAAGCTGAGAGTGGTTATATTAAAAAACAAAACAAAACAAGAAAAGTCAATTCTGTCACAACCTGTCTGCCTTCTGTGTCAGTGAACTGATATAGAGCTATCCTACGCAAAATCCATGAATTATTCATAAATTTTCATTTAAAAAAACAAGCACAGAAAGGGATGTACCCACGCCAAACTTATACGGTGGTCTCTTCGAATCTCTTCCGAAAATTGGAATATTGCAAAGGCGGTGTTCCTACCTTATTACTGAGCCAGTTCATGATGAGAAGAAAGTGTTACCTGAAAAGTTTTTACAAAAATGGTTTTCTTGTTCAATTTTTACCCGTTGTTTTATATCCAGATTTTCAAAAGATGATTTATGTATGTAATGTTATTTTTATCCTAAACAATAACCAGCGTAATTATGTCTATATTGAATTAATTTTCGGTTTATATTTTATCTTTTCTAGTATCCCTTTCTAGCAAAATTAGACAATGTATTTCTTTTCCTTTTTGATTCCTTCCGGTTTCAAAAGTAACTAAAATATATTCTGAAGCATAAACTACGTCATGGGCGTCACCCACGTAACATATAAGTAATTTCTGATTGGTTGGCACAAAAAACTATTTAACCACGATGTATAGGTTTTCCGAACAATTCTTTGGTGAAAGTTGATGTGTGAATAAACTATGTTAGTATAAACAAAGAACTTCATTTTCACTCGTTTACAGTTCCACGACTGCAGACTGACTTTTCTGCTCTGAATTATCTTTGAGGCAAAAACTTCATCTGATGTATAACTCCAAAAATTATTTTGTTCTATACTGTCAGTTTTGTTGTATATCAACTGCTTTGGTTTGTTTTAAGATATATCAAACAGTTCAACAGTGGATGCTTAATTTCCGATTGACATAGAGGTACTCGATTGGTATAGGATATTCCATTCTTACTATGAAGGACAAAGTTAAGCGAAAAGAGGGGATTTAATTCTTTCCTCAGCTGCATTCTGTAGAATCATCATTTGATTGTATTTGCATGTTATATTCTGTATTTATTTTTGTTTTAATATCTTAAAGATGGTGAGGAATTTTATGCCCAATTCAATGTATCATGTAATGTTACATAATCAAGTAATCGTAAAGCTACTTCCCAAACGCCAGCTCTGTCCCTCAGTTGAAAATGAAACTTTAAGCTCAATTCAATATTTAATTTAATATTATATAATCAAGTAATGGGAAATCTACGTTCTAAACACCAGCTCTGGCTCGCTGTAAGTGAAATTTCATGCCCAATCCAATGCTTCATTTAATATTACATAAACAAGTGATAGAAAACTACGTCCTTAACATCAGCTATGGCTCGCTGTAAATGAAATTTCATGCTTAATCTAAAGTTTTATTTCATATTACACAAACAAGTAATCGTAAAGCTACTTCCCAAACGCCAGCTCTGTCCCCCAGCTGCAAATGGAACTCTAGGCTCAATATAATGTTTAATTTAATATTATATAAACAAATGATGGGCAAACTACACAGTAAATGCCAGCTTTGATCCACTGCAAATAAAATTGCATGCCCAAATCAATGTTTAATTTAATATTACATAAACAAGTGATTTAAAAACTACGTCCTATATACCAGCTCTGGCTCACTACAAATAAAATTTCTTACCCAGTACAATGTTTCATTTAATATTACACAAACAAGTAATCGTAAAGCTACTTCCCAAACGCCAGCTCTGTCTCCCAGCTGCAAATGAAGCCTTAAGCTCAATTCAAAGTTTAATTTAATATTATATATCAAGTAATGGTAAAATTACTTCCCAAACGCCAGTTCTGGCTAGCTGTAAATGAAATTTCATGCCCTATCCAATGTTTCACATAATATTACATAAACAAGCGATGGTAAAACTACGTCCTAAACGCCAGATCTGGTTCGCTGTAAAGGAAATTTCATGCCCGATCCAATGTTTCATAAACTATATATTACATAAACAAGAGATGGAAAAGCTACTTCTCAAACACCAGATCTGTCCCCTAGCTGCAAATGAAATTCTAAGCTCAATTCAATGTTTAATTTAGTATTATATAAACAAGTAATGGGCAAACTACGTCCTAAAAGCCAGCTTTGATCCACTGCAAATAAAATTGCATGCCCAATTCAATGTTTCATTTAATATTACGTAAACAAGTGTGAGAAAACTACGTCCTAAACGCCATCTCCGGTCCGCTATAAATGAAATTTCATGCCCAATCCAAAGTTTCAATTCATATTACATAAACAAATGGTGGAAAAATTACGTCCTAAACGACAGCTCTGGCTCGCTGACCAATCCCGGCCCTTCATGTCGAATCCAATGTCATATTTAATATTACATAATCAAGTGATGGGAAAAAATGTTTTAACGTCATCCCTGTCTGTCATCCCGCTGAAATGAAATTTCATGTCCAATCCATTGTTTCATTCAATATTATATAAACAAGTGACGTGAAAACTACGTCCTAAACAGGTGTGTAATCTGGAGATCATTGATACAGATTTTTATCTGCGTGGGAATTGAAATTAAAAGATACACATATCTGTAACTTTTCATTTTATTAAAATAAAAAACTCAAAAATCCAATTTTTAATTTTAAAGATTTATTTTGAGAAAGGCTATTTATATTACTTCATAAAAATACAGTAGGAAAGTGCCTGACTACAATTTCCCTTAACACTTAAATTTAAATCGACTTCAAAGGTTTGGTTATTAGGGAAATCATCTCTACACTGTTTTAACGACCCGATTCCTCCTTTATTTTATGTATTTTCTCCCCTGAGTAACTCCAACATGATGGCTTAAAGTTACCATGAAATGATACCCATCGTTTACTTACGAGGTGTGTAATCTTGAGATCATTCCAACAGATTTTTATCTGCATGGGAATTGAAAGTAAAAGATACATATATCTGTTATTTTTACTTTTATTAAAATCAAAAATTAAAAAAAACCTTTTAATTTTAAAGAATTTTTTCGACAAAGGCTACTTATATTACTTCATAAAAATACAGTATGAAAGTGCCTCATGACGAATCTTTATGGTGTGAGATTAAATTTTTAATTTCCCTTAACACTTAAATTTAAATAATCTTCAATGGTTTGGGTATTATAGAAATCATCTCTACACTGTTTAAATGACCCTATTTCTCTTTTATTTTATGTATTTTCCCTCCTAAGTAATTCCAACGGATGGCTTAAAGTTATCATGAAATCATATGCATTGCTTACTTACGAGGTGTGAAATCTGGAAATCATTGATACAGATTTTTATCTGCGTGGGAATTGAAAGTGAAAAATACATATATCTGTAATTTTTCATTTTGTTAAAATAAAAATCTCAAAAATCCAATTTTTAATTAAAAAAATTATTTTGAGAAAGGCTATTTATATTACTTCATAAAAATACAGTAGGAAAGTGCCTCCCTACAATTTCCCTTAACACTTAAATTTAAATCGACTTAAAAGGTTTGGGTATTAGAGAAATCATCTCTACACTGTTTTCAAGACCCTATTTCTCCCTTTTTTATGTATTTTCTCCCCTGAGTAACTCCAATGGATGGCTTAAAGTTATCATGAAATCATATGCATCGCTTACTTACGAGGTGTGTAATATAGAGATCATTCCAACAGATTTTTATCTGCATGGAAGTTGAAAGTAAAAGATACATATATCTATAATTTTCGATTTTAAGAAAATCAAAAATTAAAAAAAGAATTTTAAATTTTAAAGAATTATTTCGAGAAAGGCTACTCTTATTACTTCATAAAATACAGTATGAAAGTGCCTCATGATGAATCTTTATGGTGTGAGATTAAACTTTTAATTTCCCTTAACACTTAAATTTAAATCACCTTCAAAGGTTAGGGTATTAGAGAAATCATCTCTATACTGTTTTAATGACCCGATTCCTCCTTTATTTTATGTATTTTCTCCCCTGAGTAACTCCA
>CM063509.1:15872568-15877568 GCA_032207245.1 Pardosa pseudoannulata | reverse complement strand
CAACAAAAAATAATTCGTGATTTAATTTACTTAATCTATTATTTGAGCCAAATATAAAAGAAAAGTATTGACGTAATATCTGAGTTCAGTGATATGTATGAAAATAATTCAGATGATATTGAAATCATTTAAAAGAAGAAATGATTCAATGAAATGGTTAAAGGAATGGCAGTGATTATGCTACAATCAAATACATGCCGTCAATCCAAAATTAGAAAACCACAATCGAAATTCATTAATATGAATCTAGGCTTCGTCACAACCGCATGCGCCAAAACTTCCCATCACGTCCCACATATCGCAGAAGTGGTTGGCTTTCACCAAAAAACGAGTCGCCTACCTTTCACTGGCGCAGGTATTTTTGACTCGGATTCGCCTGAGAATCGGATCACTCATTCCCTGGATTGTTTTAGCGTTGCGGATGCGAGCCTGCAAAACAAACGTTAGAGGCCAACGGGTTTGCGTTTGTTTTTTTGTCCACCCGCTGTTCCCGCATTGTTTTTTCGTCTCCTGCATTGGTTCCCAATCGTCATGGTGTTGGGTTTTTATTTTTTTTTCCGATTGTGATTTCGCTACCAAAATAACTTGACACTTCTGACCGATATCCGCCGTTTGCAAGTCATTGAGCCGGTGTCTTCTTTTCTTGCTACGCAAGCAATAACCATGTTCGGAATTATGCAGATATTTTTTTTTACTGGGTTTAGGTCAGAGGTGTCCAAACGATGGTTTTTGGGTCTTATACTATCCTTTAAGTGTAGTTCTGCGCTCACGATGGAATTTATAAATGAAACATTACACTGACTTTTGTAAATATACTCTTCGATTTTATATGGGGTATTACTGTTATAAGGATTTGCGTAGTTGGTTCGGATCGTATATATATATATATATATATATATTTGCGTGTGTGTATGTATATATATGTGTAAATATATATATATATATATATATATATACACACACATATATATATATATGTGTGTGTGTGTGTGTATATATACTATATAACTATATATGCATACACATGTATATAAATATATATATATGTATATATATATATATATATATATATATATATATATATGTATATATATATACATATATATATATATATATATATATATATATATATATATATATATATATATATATATATATATATATATATATATATATATATATATATATATATATATATATATATATATATATATATATATATATATATATATATATATATATATATATATATATATACGCACACACTTTCACATTCTGGAATGAGCTGCATCCTTAATACGGTCTGAATATTTTCTAGTAGGCCAGGCCTGTTTTAGATTGTCGTGGGTTATATACAAGAGGGTACCGTAAAGAATTCTATTAATAGAAAATAATTGAGAAAGAAACTTATTTCTATTTATTATATTTATTTTTTCTCTATGTCATACTTCATAGCCGCTATCCAGGGTTATACATTTCTCCCAGCGAGTCTTTACCTTTTAAAGGTTGTTATTGTACGAACACACTTCCAGCTATCTCCTACATACATAGTCCTGTACTACATGCTTCTGAAAGCACTAAAAAATCGACATTTATAACAACAATTTACAAAATTTGCTATATAAAGATCAAATGTATTGTAGAAAAAAGTCATTCAGATGCCTAGATTAATTTCTTGATTTATAATTAAAAATATCCGTTCATTAGATTGCAAGGCTGTGTTTTCTTCATAGTTTCTTCAAACTACGTCTTTCTGAAACCAAGAAAATCAGCATTAAAAGCTGTAACTTACAAGATTATCTGCATAAGAATTTAGAGAATGGTTTCCATCATCACGGTGTTGAGTCTTTATTTTTACAATTTCACTACCAAAATAATTTAGTACTTATGACCGACATTTGTTGTTTGTAAACTATTGAGCAAGTGTCTACTTTCCCCCATAATTTAAGGATAACACATGTTCGAAATTGTGCGGAATTTTTTCACTGCATGATTTTAAGTAAATGTCGGTTATACAGTCGAGCTTAGTTAAGACGAACTCGTTTACTGCAAATTACCATTATTACGAACTAAATTTATAGTCTAAGACATAACAGATTGAAAATTTTTCTTAAAATATTTGTCAAAGTCGAATTGGATTAATACAAGTTTTCTGTTGAGACGAACAAAAAATCGTTTCTATCCACATCGAATTGGTTCTTATTTCTTTCTTACAGCATTTTTTCCTTTCGTTCAAGATGTGTGTTTTATAACCAAAACCCGTTCCTTTTCTCAGTAGTTCAGATAATTCAATGCAGGTAATCTTTTCTTCTACAAACTTAAATTGCATTGAAGATATTAAGTTGACTTTAAAGAAAGTCGTGATAAAAATACAGATACACAAATATCAAGCATAAAATGCAATGTTTGAAAGTCGAAATGTGAATTACATTTATATTTTCACCTAAGGATTTTAATTTGATGTTGCATCATTATAATTAAGTTTTTTTCCCAAATTTTCTGATTTTTCTATTTTTTCTTTATTACCCTTAATACGAACTACATTTAAGAAGAACAAATTTTGATATCCTTCGAGATTTGTTTCAACGAGTTTGACTGTATAATAGGAACTACCATTAGTAATGCAAGCTATTACAAGTCATTGTGACGGCATCTTCTTTTTTCGTAATACATATGATATGCTATGTTCATAAGCATGTAGAAATATTTCCTCTTTAGTTAAGTAAATGTCTGTTGTATGCTAGAGGCTATCATAAATAGCTCAACATTTCTGAGGAACATCCGTCATTTGAAAATAATTGAGAAGTGCCTTCTTCGGAATATCATTAACTCTCTTGTAGCACACAAAGTAGACTCTATAAACTTCTCAGAATTCCAATGATAACCGAATTTCCGAAATTTGAACAATTCTCACTCCTGAGTTTAGATAAACGTCCCCCGAATGCAAGAGAATATCATAAATTTTTAATTATTACTAAAAATAATAATTTCCGAATCTAAATGGAAGTATATTAAATAGGAATTCATAATATATAGGAATTTATATTTGTTTGGATATAGGAAACCACCGTTACAGCAATAGCAAACAAAACCTTTCTTCGACTGTACTTTTTATTGACAATTATTGACTATTTATTACTATTTTATTACTATTTTATTGAAAAAAATTTAATTAATTTTAGACAAATTAATTAAAGATCTCCAAAAAATTTTCATTACTATTAAATACATTTAGCAGATAATTAATTATACATTTTATTATACCTAATATTTTCCTTAATATTTGAGATATAGCAAAAAAATGGATATAATGAACATAAGCTATGTTACCTTCAAGTTCACTATAACGATGTTCGACTGTACTTAAAAATTTCATTGACTAAAATTTAATTGATTTTAGACAATTAAATTAATTAAAGATCTTTAAAAAATTTCATTACTATTGAATACACTTAGCAGTTAATTAATTATAAATTTTATTATACCTAATGTTTCCTTTAATAATTGAGATATAGCGAAAGATGGATATAATGAACATAAGCTATGTTACCTTCAAGTTCACTATAACGATGTTAGACTGTACTTAAAAATTTCATTGACTAAAATTTAATTAATTTTAGACAATTAAATTAATAGAAGATTTAAAAAAATTCATTACTATTAAATACATTTAGCTGATAATTAATTATACATTTTATTATACCTAATATTTTCCTTAATATTTGAGATATAGCAAAAAAATGGATATAATGAACATAAGCTATGTTACCTTCAAGTTCCCTCTAACGATGTTCGACTGTAAAATTTTATTTAATATTTCGGATGTAGAAAACAACTGGATATAACGAATAGAACATTTATTCCCCTTAAGCTTGCTATCACGAGGCTCGACTGTACTTAAAAATTTCATTGACAAAAATTTAATCGATCATTAGTTTGTTAGATTCTATTGTACTTAAAAATTTCATTGACAAAAATTTAAATGATCGTATAGTTTGTTAGATATAAAATTTCATTTAATATTTCTGATACAGCAAACAACAGGATACAACGAACAGAACATTTGTTCTCGTCAAATTTGCTATAGCAATGTTCGATTGTATTTAAAAATTTCATTGACAAAAATTTAATCGACCATATATGTTGTTAGGTATAACGTTTCATTTAATAGTTTGGGTATAGCAAACAACTGGATACAATGAACAAATATTTGTTCCCTTTAAACTTGCTATAACGGAGTTTTATTGTACCTAAAAATTTCATTGACAATGCAATCGATCATATAGTTTGTTAGATATAAAATTTCATTAAATATTTCAGATATAACAAACAACTGGATACAACGAACAGAGCATTTGTTCCCATTAAGTTTGCTATAGCGAGGTTCGACTGTACTTAAAAATTTCATTGACGAAAATTTAATCGATTATATATGTTGTTAGATATAACACTTTATTTAATATTTTGGATATAGCAAACAACCGGATATAGCGAACAGAACATTTATTTCCTTTAAGCTTGCTGTAACGAGGTTCGACTGTACTTAATTTCATTCACTGAAATTTAATCTATTTTAGTCAGCTTTTATTAATTAAATTGTTCAATATATTTTTGATCAGTAGGGAATACAACTTGCAGTTAATGAATTACACATTCAGGTTGATCTAACAATTTAATTAATAGTTTGCATATAAGGAACAATCTCTGTTCCATTCAAGTCCTTAATAACGAAGTTGGCTGTATGGCTTTCGCTTGGTTAAATTAGGAATTGCATTCATAGCGGGGTTTGAACTGTATTTCCAATTTCTTACTATGGTTTTATACCTTCTCTAAGCAGCGCAAACTCACCCCAAAAGAATTACACAAAAACTTCAACCCGGCAAACGAACAGCGAATATAGATTCAAAAAAATAAAACGCAATAAACGCAAAGAAAAGTCCTTATCCGAACTGGAATTTAGGCGGAGGGATCTTCCGAATCCCGTCCGTGCCGCTGGGTGA
>CM063509.1:15867568-15870068 GCA_032207245.1 Pardosa pseudoannulata | reverse complement strand
CCCTACTCTTACAAAAATTGAGTCAGTCAAAACTCGTGACAATTTTTCTTTCTAAATCTTTTGATTCAAGACTTTTATAGCCTGAAATGATTTCCCTGGAGATTAACAACAGACTAAAAAAAATTCCATATAGCATTTACCCAGCTGCAATGATCTTGTTAGCTTAAATGTCGTAGTCAATGTAGTCAATGATCTTGTTAGATTAAAAAAACAAGTTTTATGTAAGAATAAAATTGATACAAAGTATACTTGTCTTTAATTGAAAAATGGTAGTACCGAAAACACATGTCATGTATCTTTTCCCCACTCTTTCAAAAATTGAGTCAGTCAAAACTCGTGACAATTTTTCTTTCTATGTCTTGCTCACGTTTGTTTACAGAAATCTTTTGATGCAAAGCTCTTTATAGCCTGAAATGTTTTCCCTGGAGATTAACAACAAACTACAGAAAATCAATATAGCATTTACCCTGCTACCTGCAATGATCTTGCTAACTTAAATGTCGTATTCAATATAGTCAATGATCTTGTGAGATTAAAAGACAAGTTTTTTTGTAAGAATAAAATTGATAAAAAATATACTTGTCTTTAATTGAAAAACGGTAGTACCGAAAACACATGTCATGTATCTTTTCCCCACTCTTTCAAAAATTGAGTCAATCAAAACTCGTGACAATTTTTCTTTCTATGTCTTGCTGAAATTTGTTTACGGAAATCTTTTGATGCAAAGCCTTTTGATGCAAGACTTTTATAGCCTGAAATGTTTTCCCTGAAGATTAACAACAGACTACAGAAAATCAATATAGCATTTACCCTGCTACCTGCAATGATCTTGCTAGCTTAAATGTCGTAGTCAATGCTGTCAATGATCTTGTCAGATTAAAAGACAAGTTTTTATGTAAGAATAAAATTGATAAAAAATATACTTGTCTTTAATTGAAAAACGATAGTACCGAAAACACATGTCATGTATCTTTTCCCAACTCTTACAAAAATTGAGTCAGTAAAAATCTGTGACAATTTTTCTTTCTATGTCTTGCTGAAGTTTGTTTACGGAAATCTTTTGATGCAAAGCTTTTTATAGCCTAAATTTTTTTTACCTGGAGATTAACGACAGACTACAGAAAATCACTATAGAATTCCCCCTGCTACTTGCAATGATCTTGTTAGCTTAAATGTAGTAGCCAATGTAGTCAATGATCTTGTTAGATTAAAAGAGAAGTTTTTACGTAAGAATAAAATTGATAAAAAATATGCTTGTCTTAAATTGAAAAAGGTAGTACCGAAAACACATGTCATGTATCTTTTCCACACTCTTTCAAAAATTGAGTCAATCAAAACTCGTGACAATTTTTCTTTCTATGTCTTGCTAAAATTTGTTTACGGAAATCTTTTGATGCAAGACTTTTATAGCCTGAAATGTTTTCCCTGAATATTAACAACAGACTACAGAAAATCAATATAGCATTTACCCTGCTACTTGCAACGATCATGTTAGCTTAAATGTCGTAGTCAATGTAGTCAATGATCTTGTCAGATTAAAAGACAAGTTTTTATGTAAGAATAAAATTGATAATAAAATATGCTTGTCTTAAATTGAAAAACGGTAGTACCGAAAATACATGTCATGTATCTTTTCCCAACTCTTACAAAAATTGAGTCAGTAAAAATCTGTGACATTTTTTCTTTCTATGTCTTGCTGAAGTTTGTTTACGGAAACATTTTGATGCAAAGCTTTTTATAGCCTATAATGTTTTCCCTGGAGATTAACAACAGACTACAGAAAATCATCATAGCATTTACCCAGCTACTTGCAATGATCTTGTTAGCTTAAATGTAGTAGCCAATGTAGTCAATTATCTTGTTAGATTAAAAGAGAAGTTTTTACGTAAGAATAAAATTAATAAAAGTATACTTGTCTTAAATTGAAAAACGGTAGTACCGAAAACACATGTCATGTATCTTTTCCCCACTTTTTCAAAAATTGAGTCAATGAATTTTTCTTTTTATGTCTTGCTGAAGTTTGTTTGCGGAAATCTTTTGATGCAAAGCTTTTCACAGCCTGAAATGTTTTTCCTGGGGATTAACAACAGACTACAGAAAATCCATCTAGCTGCTACCCAGCTACCTGCAATGATCTTGTTAACCTTTATTGAATTTTTTTTTCTGAAAATGCTTTTCTTTTCGAACAATTCACAAGTAAAATGGGATTAATTTTATAAGCCCACCGAACAGATTTCTTCCTTCATATTTTCATTTTCAAAACATCGCTTAATCCCTTCGGAGCAAAACGTCTTGAGCGAACAAATTGAATGCATGGAGAGTTACGCAATGCTCGACGTTAGAATAACTATTTCCTTGATCTGTCAAGTGTTCTTTCCCATTACGTCTTTGCGAGCATAAATTCGACTCCATGGGGACAAGGTCACCCTGCATTTTTTCTTCTTTCACTCCACGTTCACCTTCTTCAACCCTCTCGTTCCTTATCGGTGACGTAATACAT
>CM063509.1:15857568-15862568 GCA_032207245.1 Pardosa pseudoannulata | reverse complement strand
TTATTTTTCGTGATTATTATAGTAAATGTTCTTTTTCTTAAATTATATTTTTTATTTACATTCACTTAGTCAAAAGTTACAATGAAAATCATGATAAAATAGCCGTCAATTTGACGGTCGAGTTAAAACTAGGTATATATTTAACATCGGCAGTTCTATTGTTATTAACGCATTAATGTCACACGAACAAATTCAATATTAAGCAGTAATAAATTTTACATTTTGTTTTTTAACAATTTTTTTATGTATTTTACATTTTATTAGTCAAAAACTGAAATTGCAAATAAAATATAATTACATGATATATATCCCTTTTCTGTGAAGAAAATATGTCATATTTTATAATTTTTTCTAAACTAAACTCGTGCTTTAAGGGGTTAATAGTCATCATTAGAATAGAATTGGTACATTCAAAATTAGATAATTCATGTTTAAAAGTCCATCATTCTTTTAAGCAGTAATATCAGTTAATATTTCGTAACTTTTTACTTTAACTAGTTGAAAGAACCTTGCAAGGGCTTCTCTTTCAACATATAAAAAAATTATGCAGTCTTATATTTGAATAAGCTTATCACCACTATTATGGACTCAAAATTGCGGCTGACTGCATTGCTAAAACAGTTATCTTTGAAGAGGCCTTCAACATTCTAGCCTTTTTTTTATTCACGTTACCTAGTGACCGTCCCAGGCCATTAAACCGGTCTGTCGGCGGTAAATCCAGCAAGCCTGGAACCCGTTATTTCCTCATGTTTTTGCTCATAAATCACGACTCTAACTTTTCCAAGAAGATGTGTCTTAGGGAACTTAATATCAAAAACTTTTAAAGCAGCGAACGGACTTTTTTTAAAGACACATAAAAAGATTTACTGCTTATCACTAGTTCGATTCAGCTTTAACGTAATGTGAGAGAAATTGTAAGAAATAAGTTTTTTTCTTTACTTAGGGGGTCTCACAAGTCCTAAAGGAAATCTGTGCATGTTAAAATTCTGTCAGTGTTTACTTATCACAAGTTTATAAATACTTAATAAAATTGTTCAAATCTATGTGCTCAAAATTTTGTGATTCAAGGTTCGTTTCATCTGTTATAAAATGATGAAGATTCATTCATCCTTATTTAGTGCAATAAAACATACAGATATTAATGCAGAAGAAATTAATTTAGTATCGACTATCAATATTAAATTTAGTATTTAGTATCGACTTTGTTAGATCTCGATTCGTAAATTTCAAGAACTTCTACTCGGAGGACAAACTGAAATTTACTATTTATATATGTAATTATTATCTATCTATAAATCATAAATAAAATAATATATAATAAAACAATATAAAAAAAAATAAATAAATATATAAAATAAATATAAAAATATTATATCATAATATATTGTATAATAAATAACAAGAAATAACATTAAAAAAATATATATTATAAATTTAATATATTGTATATATATATAATTATATTAATATATATAATTTAATAAATATCTAATATACAAAACATTTTTATACATAATATTATATAATATTAATTAAATATATATATATATAATAAAATATATATATTATATAATAATTATATATATAATTATATTATATATATATATATATATATATTATATATATATATATAATATATATTATATATATATAATATATATATATATATATATATATTAAAGATTTATATATTTTAATACTTTTTAAATATATTATATTATAAATATATAATTATATATATATATATATATATACTTTACCGGGTATATATGTGTGTTATCTATAGAATGGTTTGGTTTGGTTTGGAGTGCTACGATCTACTTTTTGCAACACAAGGGCTAATGAGACCGGGACCTACAGCATAAAGCCGATTCTGAACGGCTACGAACATCCATGCCACTGTGGAATCCGAACCCACAAACTCCGGTACCGAAGGCTAAAACTCTAACCAAGCGGCCATCGTTCGACTATCTATAGAATGAATGAATGCTATTCAGATTATACACAATAAGATTAATTCTAACGACATGATTTCAAACTACTTTCATGACTTTTTTAACGTCTTATGACAAAAAGATTTCATTATTATTAATTCACTTAATTCTACAATTCTACTCTATTAGATTATGCTAATCAATTTAGTATCATAATGAGTGTGTTTGCAATCCGTTAAGGGTAAACGCAGCTTCTTACAAATTAGATTTAAATAACAGCATCAAGTCTGACAAAAAACACGAAATTACCGTCCATTGAAATGAGGACAGGTAATCCAATAAAAAAGACCGTGAAACTACAGAATTATCTAACGTCACAAACAAAAATTAAGAAAAAAATATATTTATAAATGCAAAGAGCATTCATAATAGAAAAGAAGCAAGAAAGAAAAAGGGCAAATGCAGAAAAAAGAAATAAAATTATATTAATCGATTTAGTATGTTAGAAATATGTTGAAAAGCAGTTTTCAAGTCATTCTAATTTAAGTTGTAGGTTAATATCTGCATTCTAAAGTAAATAATTATATGGATCATAGTATAACATATAAAATTTTATATTAAATTTTAAGGTATTAATTGTTTTATGATTTTCATTATAATAAATAAAGGTGAATTAGTTTATTGTTTAATAAAATTGAAATAAGCCTTAAATTTATTAGTAAGAATGTATATCAAGACATATAACCTTTCAAAGCAGTCTCTCTCTCTCTCTCTCTCTCTCTATATATATATATATTATATATATATATTTAAATATATATATGTATTTCTCTTTTATATATATTATGTATTATATATATTTATATATATATATATATATATATATTATATATTATATATATAATTATATATATATAAAATATAAAATATATATATATATATTAGGTAGTATGTGATAATTTTAAATTTAACATCGATTTTTTTGCTGCAATGAAAATTTTTATCACAGGTACATTAACAATAAATCATTTTCATTAAATCTAGGATCTATTTACTCATAAATATCTTGCGTTTAATTGTATCTTTAAAAATTATTATCTGAAAATTAAGAAGTTTTCTTTTGTGTGTTTATATGCATAAATTTTGCAACAATTTTCAATTTGTAGACATCATTTATATATACCGCCAAATAATCACTGTCAATATTAAAACCTCTGCTCTCCATCCTATCACGTAATATGATAAGATAAGTTAAAGTTGGCAACTAACATGCAAACATGTAAAGATAAACAAATTATTGAGCGTGTACCAGATAATTCTCAACAAAAAAACAAACATTTTTTTACCTGCCTTATAGGTTACTTTACAATTCTAGAAATATAAAAAATTTTTTACCATATGATGGCTATACATGGTATTTTATAAATTTCTGCGCTTTGTAAATCAAACATAATAAACAAGGAAAAAAATTACTATATTATATAATGAGACATCTTTGAAGAAAAATGTAAAAACTGCATGATGTATGATATGCATGAAATATAAATTGAACTATTTTCAATTTGTAAATGCTGTAAATCTATACAATGAATTTTACCATTAATGGCTCCTATTCACACTTCATCCACAACCTGTAGCAGGAAATTTATATAATTTATGAGACAACTTTGAAGAAAAATGTAAAATCTACAAGATGTATGACACGCATGAAATATAAATTGAACAATTTTTAATTTGTAAATGCTGTAAATCTATACAATAATCTTTACCATTAATGGCTCCTATTCACAGTTCATCCACAACTATTAGTAGGAAAATTATATAATGAGACAACTTTGAAGAAAAATGTAAAATCTACAAGATGTATGACACGCATGAAATACAAAATGGACTATTTTCAATTTGTAAATGCTATAAATCTACCCAATAAATTTTACCATTAATGGCTCCTATTCACAGTTCATCCACAATCAGTAGCAGTAAAATTATATAATTTATGAGACAACTTTGAAGAAACATGTAAAAACTACACGATATATGACACGCATGAAATATAAATTGAACAATTTTTAATTTGTAAATGCTGTAAATCTATACAATAAATTTTACCATTAATGGCTCCTATTCACTCTTCATCCACAACCAGTAGCAGGAAAATTATATAATTTATGAGACAACTTTGAGGAAAAATGTAAACACTGCACGATGTATGACATGCAGGAAATATAAATTGAACTATTTTCAATTTGTAAATGCTGTAAATCTATACAATAAATTTTACCATTAATGGCTCCTATTCACTCTTCATCTACAACCAGTAGCAGGAAAATTATATAATTTATGAGACAACTTTGAAGAAAAATGTAAAAAATACACGATATATGACACACATAAAACATAAATTGAACTATTTTCAATTTGTAAATGCTGTAAATCTATACAATGAATTTTACCATTAATGGCTCCTATTCACTCTTCATCCACAACCAGTAGCAGGAAAATTATATAATTTATGAGACAACTTTGAAGAAAAATGTAAACACAGCACGATGTATGGCACGCATTAAATATAAATTGAACTATTTTCAATTTGTAAATGCTGTAAATCTATACAATAAATTTTACCATTAATGGCTCCTATTCACTCTTCATCCATAAAATAGCAAGAAAATTATATAATTTATGAGACAACTTTGAAGAAAAATGTAAAAACTGTATGATGTATGACATGCTAGAAATATAAATTGAACTACATTCAAGTTGTTAATGATGTAAATCTATGCAATGAATTTTACCATTAATGGCTCCTATTCACTCTTCATCCACAACCAATAGCAAAAAAATTATATAATTTCTGAGACAACTTTGATGAAAAATGTTAAAACTGCACAATGTATGACACGCATGAAACATAAATTGAACTATTTTCAATTTGTAAATGATGTAAATCTATACAATAAATTTTGCCATTAATGGCTCTTATTCACTCTTCATCCACAAAATAGCGGGAAAATGATATAATTTATGAGACAACTTTGAAGAAAAATGTAAACACAGCACGATGTA
>CM063509.1:15850068-15852568 GCA_032207245.1 Pardosa pseudoannulata | reverse complement strand
AATGCTTTAAAATATGTAAAAATCATATTAAAAAATCTGAAATTTCTAAGATGAAAATCAGGTCTCCGAGAATTTTTACATCTATGAACCTCCAGAATTCTCTAAACTAGCAGCTAAAAGTTCCATAAACTTTTTAATTAGTTAAACTAAGCGTTTTTAATAAGTTTGGTCTAAAGGCGTAAACTGTAACCCTAGTGGTTAACTTAGAATAGGAGTTAAAAGGGAGAAGGAGGAACACATGTGATCCCTCCCCTAATTGTAGATTTGGAAGCCTTTTAAATTTGATTTCGTGATAATGGTGATAATTGTGGGCCATAAATTTATTTCCGGATTCTATTTTCAGGATACTAGTGACACTAATATCTCTAGCCATTTCAGGACAGGTGTATCAAGTAAGCAACGCCTTTTAAATTTACTCACAGGATGAGTATATCATATATGCTAATTTATATCTAGTATTTATTTAGTATATTTAATATAATTACTTGTAGCCTAATTCCCGTTATAGTAGAATTAGTGAATCTTCGAATATTGCCAAAAGCAATGTAGATGTGATTACATAAATGATACATCCGTTCTCAAAGAGTTGGTTTTATTTATTTATTTTTTTTATTTATTTATTTATTTATTTTTTTTTTTAATTTTTTTTCCAGACGATATCTCCATTTGTCTGTAGACTTAATTTTTAAGTACACACACGTACACACACACACACACACATATATATATATATATATATATATATATATATATATATATATATATATACATATATATATATATATATATATATATATATATATATATATATATATATATATATATATATATATATATATATATATATATATATATATATATATATATATATATATATATATACATGTAATATATCAAAGTTATTTAACTTTAATATTTAATTAAAAACCTCCTCTCTCCCATTCTATTTCCTTAAAATCATTTTCCCAGCCTCTAAATATCTTAATCAAAGAAGCGTTCTAGGCTTAAAATTCTTTCGATACATTTCCCAAAGCTTTCAATCCTGTAGATGAAAATTTTCTGTCTATTCAAGACGCTTCCCAGCTGTCACCGGCAAACAGCTCCGCGTTTTAAGTGATCTTACCCTTAAATTCGCTGAGTAAGTGGGAAAATTCATTCTGTCTTCGCTCTTGGGTGCACCTTTTCGAGCAGAGTGATTTTTGTGTCTTTCTCTTGTCTGTCTGTCGTTGAATATTAAAGATGTCCCTTTTAGCAGATTTGAAATAAAGTTCTAATTAGACTTGTTCCTTTCTCTTCAATGTAGACAGACTGCATCGTTCGTTATTACTGCTAGCTGGATTAGCTTTCTCTTTACCCAGTAGCCGGGGAAAGGAAAAATTAATAGGGTGCTTAACTTACAGCTGTTACATAAATATTTATTACATCCATATATGTGTGTGTGTATACGGTTAACTATATATCTGTATATTTCTTATCTTACCAAATTCACCAAAGCTATATGAAAGTTTGCAGGTGTTGTCACAAAATAATCATGTTAATATTTATGTTATAAACCACTATAATAACGTACGCTTTCGAAATGAATTCTAGAGTATACTCTAGACCAGGGGTCGGCAACCTGTTTGTCCTTAAGGGCGCAATACTAAATTTGAAAATCACCGAGGGCTCATATTTTACAGATAATCAACTGGTATAAATAGGCATAAAAAACAGATTTCTTATAACTTTATTTTGTTGGTGTCATACATAATTATTAATTCAGTGTGAAGCTTGTGTGTCCATATTTTCAGCTAATTTCTTATAATTGGGAATATATTTAGAGTTCCCGGTCCTTAAACAATTATCTAAATGTGAGTCATTAAGCTTTGTTCGGTATTTTGATTTCAAATATTTCATATTTGAGAACAAAGACTCGCAATTGTATGTTGCACAATATGAATAAATTTTTAGAGCGCATTTCTTAAAATAGGATACTTATTTTCATTACTTTGCTGGTTAGTTATTGAAGATTTTAAAGAATTTTTTTTTCTTCTAATTTCAGAGTTCATTGGATAGTTACTATCAAGCACTATTATTTATAATCAACGAAACAATATAGATATTCCCATTAATCGTTAAAATAATATGTTCTTTTTCTTTTACATTTATCCATGAAGAGTTTTGAAAGAAAAGAATTATTTCGGATTACTTGGTAGTTTTAAATGCACGGTCTACGCGTGGTCTATTCGAAATACGATCACACACTAACAAAAAATACGCAAATTAGATGCACTCAAGGGGAGCAAACTGGAGTACAATCCTAAACTCAACTGACTACCGACTGTATATAGCCGTTTGACAAGAGTAAGTAAATTGCTCTGGCTATCATACATTTACATTAGTCCAGCGGGGGCGCATTAAAAATCGATCGGGGGCGCCGCGTTGCCTACCCCTGCTCTAGACTGAAATATTTAAACAGTCATTATCTTGGTATTCAGCAGATTACCTCTTCCGGTATAAT
>CM063509.1:15800068-15832568 GCA_032207245.1 Pardosa pseudoannulata | reverse complement strand
TGTAGAGGAAAATGCCGCATCTAGATCTGAAGATTGCCGAGTTGTTTTCAAAAGTCACATCCATACAGTCGATTTATTTTTCAAAATTTAGATTTTATCCCAGGTTAGAGTACAAGCTACTACCGGATAACTAAATATACAATAAAACAATAATTGCACTAAACAATTCTATGAATTAAATTATGTATCTTAATTCCGAAGACCTTAGCTTACAAGCAGCCCAGCATTACGTCTAACGTTCTCTCCAATACAACTTACCTTCTTTATAGATGGCGCTTTATTGCCGATTACGATGACTTACATAACTCTACAATCTTAATAAGCTCATGTGAAAAATTGTTACTATTTCTCGCTATTAAATATTTTGATATTTTTTTAGAAATGGTAGATTTTTCAACAGATTTTTTATAAAAATGTTTATGCTCCTAGTATTTCTCAATAACATTCTACATATATTTAGAGAAATGAAAATACCAATTATTTTCTTCTATTTTTCTCTGATTACTTTGAAAAAGTATCAAAAATAAATAGCACGCTTCCTATGTTTTTAATCACTCCCAACTGCTCTGATGCTGTCTACTAAACTGCGAAACTTGACAAGGGAAGATTCAAATTAACAAGGTGAAAATTTTGTAAGGTACTCTGACAGGACTGTGAGGAAAGGAGCGAAAAACCAGAGATCATTTACAGTTTTCAAAGGTAAAAATGCTTTATGAAATTCATATAATCTTTGAGACTACGAAAGAGCAGTTAAATGTTAAAACTGTAAAACAGACTTTAATGTGGTCTTTTTTATTGAACATGTACGAAAGTATAGGAAAGTTATTTCTACATACTACTGTACATTTTCTTTGAAAGTGAATTAAAATGTGTAGCACTTTATGACTCAAATAACCCCCAAATGTTCTGATGCTGTTTACTAGACTCCGAATTTAAAAAAGGAAAGATTAAACTTATCGAGATTGAAATTTGATAAGCTGCTTTAACACCACACTGCAGTAAAAGAATGAAGAAAAAGGGTTATTTGATGTTTTAAGGGTAAAAATGCTTTATGAAAATCATGGAATCTCTGAGAACATGTAAGAACAGTTTAATGTTATAACTATAAAACGATTCTAACTGTGTGTTTTCGTTTAACATGAAAGAAAGTACAGGAAAAGTATTTTTCCGTACTACTTTACATTTACTTTGAAATCAAATTTTAAAAAAAATCATGTCATCTAAAAATCTTATCAACCCCAAATGTGATACTGTCTACAAGACTCCAAAACTCAACAAGACAATGTTAAACTTAAAAAGCATGAAACTAGGTAAGCTACTTTGACAAAACTCTGCAGTAAAGAACTGCAAAAGACAATGTTGCATTTACAATTTTCAGGGGGTTGTTGTTGTTGTTGCTGTCTTAAGCCATTTGGGAAAACCAAACACGATTGAGCTGGAGGCTACTAGTATTAAGGAAAAGGGATGCGCCTTTCGTTTATAACGAGCACCACAAGGGGGAAAGATCAATGTATGCTCAAGTGTGTCCACGTAATTTTGAAGCAGAGACCAATTTAGAAGACCCATAGACTTGGACTGCCACCCCCAGAGGTATTGAGGACATTATAATCATGAACATATTTTACGTGCCCCAGTCACCTTTGACGAACACAGCGGATCTTAGTCCGGCTCGGGTTCCGAACCAGCAACCTTTCTGTTACGAGATCGTTGCTTTTACAGACTGAGATACCGTGGTTCTTTCAGGGGTAGAAGTGTTTTATTGAACTTATGAAGTCTATGATATGACTGTAAAACAACACCTAATGTCGTCTTTTTCATTGAACATAAACGAAAGTAAAGGCAATGCTAAAGAGCTAGTCAGTAGTCGCATTAGTTAACAAAAATAATGCTTAACTTCAATTAAATAAGCAATTCTGATTATTTAAGAAAACTAGCTTTTATCTAATTTTTATCAGACTAAAACTGAATGTTTTTAAATATGCTTAACTTACTTTCAAAACTTTAAAATATTTTTTCTTTTAATATTTTCATAGATGTAAGATGTCCCCTCCACAATGTCATTCGATATTATTTGTTTATGTATCATTTTTGTCATTAAGTTCGCAAAATTTTCAGAGGATTTTTTTCCATTGGAAAAAGATGAAACTTGACGATATTTTTGTTTATATATTATATATAAAAAGATGTGAGCAACTTATTACTAGCTACTTTTCCTATTTCATTCATAGCAGACTGTCTGTGTAATGGAGCTAATATTTGTATCGTAAAACCACAAAAGTAACCTTAAGATTTTTAAATGCATGAAATTGAAGGGAAAACAAACTCGGAGGAAAAAACTGTTAATTATTTCCTCCCAGGGGAAATTTATGTAAGGGGACTTAGTGCCTCATTGATAATTTCTCCAAATTATCAAATTTTCTTATAATTGTTAAAACATTTTTAACCATACTTACAAAATTTAAATTCTGTATTTCCAATATTTCAAAAGTTAAATACTATAGGATCTTTTGACACTTTTTTACTTTTGTTAAATCTTTTGAAACAGTATTTTAACTGCTGAATGTACTTATGTTAGTTGATTTCTAAATACGAAATAGTTACAATGCTCAATGCAATCCTTAAAAAAAAATTTAAAGCTATTTAACATTCAAAAACGAATGAACATATGAAAATTAACAGTTTTTCACTTCGAGTTTGTTTTTCCTTCAATTTCATGCATTTAAAATCTTAAGGTTACTTTTGTGGTTTTATGATACAAATATTAACTCCATTACACAGACTTTCTGCTATGAATGAAATAGGAGAAGTAGCTAGTAATAAGTTGCTGGCATCTTTTTATAAACAAATATACATAAAATATAACATATCAAGTTTCATCTTTTTCACTGTAAGTCTTAAGTAAAATGTTTTTAATTTTAATTTTAGAAATCTGTTGAAACAGTATTTAATCTCCTGAGCGTATTTTTAATCGAATTCTAAGTTCAAATACAATTCTCAATGAAATACTGAAAATAAAAAATATTTTTAAAAGGTATCAAGTAACTTTAAATCTGATCCGGTGGTAGCAGAATGATGGCAGATTGGTTAGGGTGCTAGTCTTCGGTGCCGGAGTTCATGTTTTCGAATCCCGTAGTGGCATGGGTGTTCGTGGCCGTTCGGAATCGCTTTTAAGCTGTAGGTCTCGGTCTCATTAGCCTTCGTGTTGCAAAAAGTAGACCGTAGCACTTCAAACAAACCACTGTTGCCAACCTTCAAAGGCAAAATTATGGATTCTATGTCCTAAAATTATGGCATTGGCTTATAAATTATTATTATTACATTTTTGTAATAGTTAAAAATAGTGTTAATAGATAGCGCTTGTACGATATATTTTTCTCGTTATACATTACTCTCCCCCCCACTTTTTTTGCGGGGGAGGGGGGCAAAAAACATGTAAATATTTTAATACGATTCATTAAATATTTTCCTATCATTCCGTATTTTACTCTAAATGGAACATCAGACATGTGATTTTTCTTTACTGATCTAAGCATAAAGGTGTATATATATATATATATATATATATATATGTGTGATATATATATATATATATATATATGTGTATATATATATATATATATATATATATATATATATATATATATATATATATATATATATATACACACTTTTTAATGTTATAATTCATTATTTACTGTGGTTTTTTTTTTAAATATGAAATATGCAGTAATAAAACCGATTATTATTTAATAATTGGTTTAATTACTAAAAATATCATATTTTAGTGAACACTGCAGTCGCACAAGTAAAATGCAACATTACTTCTAAGTATCCATAATTATATAATCATTAAAGACATATCGCCAGTATAATTGTGAATATTCAGTAGTTTTGCATTTAACAATTTTATGTTTTAGACTGATTTAAATAATTTGAAATAACTAACAGATAAAAACACTGGACAATTTTTATAATTTTTATTTTATATTCGTTTCAAAAAATATCAAACATTAGTACCAAGGTCATATTCAATTTCACCAATATAGATTTTTTTTTATAATTGACACTTTCCTTTCTTTTATTACACAGTACATATGGGCTTTCTCAACCTCTGTGTCAGGATTATTTACTTTCATTTAATGAAGAAGAACCTCAAAACATGCTTCTTAAGCTGCTCTAAAATCTACAACAACAATTATTTGATGGGAAAAAGTGATAAAAAAAAGTAATTAGATATTCTCTGTTTTTTGTTGATCTTTATAGAGTTACAGTTAAAATACCTGTTCTTTTAATTCTCCATTGGTCTAATGCTGTTTTATCGTAAAAAATGAGGAAATTATCGTACAGTTTTTCAGAATTATGTCACATAGTTTTGAGATTATTTTTCATCGTAAAGCATCCTAAGTTATCGTATATATACGATAATTATCGTATGGTTTGCAACACTGCTCCAAACCAAAAATCTGATCCGGTTGTATAAAATTATCAAGGTGTCTGTTTGGGTATTCAACATACTCAATTTATTTAATTCTTTATAAAACTGTAAGTGAAATACGACAGTTTATTACATATATATTAAAATTAATATAAACGGACATTAATGTACAACACTCTGACAATTTCTTTGTTCGTATGGAATTTAGTTTTTTTTAAATCCAAAGAGGTGATAAAAATACTTTTATTCGCAAATTATTTAGAAAAAGTTTGGTGAACTCTTTTATTGTAAAAGAAATTAAATCAATCTGATCGACAGAAACTCGAAAAATAAAATCTCAATCAATATAAAAAAAAAAGGCTTCAGTTCCGAAAATGACATTTTCATCCGAATAGAAAATTCTAATCTTAAAAGAAGTAGATAAAATTGAATTTGAATAAACTGAACTCTGTCAGAAATTTCTTTTCTTTTGCGAATTTGGATTACTTTTGATCATTGTATCTGCACCGCCAACATCAAAACGCCAAATGAGTTAATGCTTTTTCTTTTGAATATCATACATAATTTTTAAAAAAATCCGTGAATAAAACCACCTGTCAAAATGAACATTTTCGAAGTGTATAGTTACCGTTCTATATTTATTGGCATAAACTCTAATCGCACATTACCTTCACTTATTCTAAGGGAAATTATCCTGAAATTTATTATTAATATTTTACGTACAAATTCAACAATAGATTGAAATACTCCAGAAACATTTATTTTCTCTCTTTACAAACAATAGAGAATTGAATAAAATTCATTTCCTTTTATCTGTCTATCTCTTCATCACTCTTCCTTCTCTTTTCCCTTAGCAACTGCCGTCTTTATATCTTGTAAGAAATTGTTCTTTCTTTTCTTTTTTTAATTTAAGCCGTCTTTCTGACTTGAAATAACAATAACTGGTTTAGTGGGTCACATCACCCAGTTGCTTGATATCGAGTTTAGTTGTAAAATGTGAAGCTTGCCTGTTAAACTGTAACTTTTGAGATCTTACAATTTAATCCTAACAAATGAAACTTCATCTCATCCAAGACGATTTTAAAAAATCTATTATTACTCTTTGATTAATTCAATGGGACTATAAACGGTATAAATAGTGTTTAGAAACTTTAGAGTTTTGAACTTGTATACATTGGTCAACAAAATTAACCCTTTCTTGGGCCGTGGAAAGATTACTTCCTCCTACACAATCTTCAAAATACACCTGTGGGAAGCGCAAAACCCATTATAATATGTTGGTCTTGTTATTGAAACGACGGGAAGACTGATTCCTACTTCAGTTTTGAGCTGCCATCAATTGTTTGATCGATCGAATAAAATTAACAGCTTTGTTTAGAAATTTTGAAAACGTGGAGTGAGAAATAAATGACCCACAAAAGGGTTAAACATAACTGATACTTTTGTGTATATATTAGCAAATCCAAGTCAGTATGACAGAAAACTTGGTATGCAAGTGTAATACGGTCATGAAAGAAGAAAGAAAATTTTTTAGTCTAAGCTATAATGCGCACCTGAGAGTAAAACAAATGTGGAACTTAAACAATTTGTAATATCAAAGCATGTTCTCATTAGTGATCAGCTGCAATTTTAAACATCATACGATGCATTTATAAAAAAAAAGAACTTCAGGAAAATTCGAGATTTTTGGTATCACGTATAAATACAGTGTTATAAAGGGAAGTTTTATAGTAAATGTACTATAATGCATTAATCTAGATCTCAGTTAATGCATTCCATGTATCTCAGTTAAAGTAGATCTCAGTTCATGCAGCAAAAGGTAATTTTGTGTAAACATTGGAAAAACATAACATATTGACCAAAAAGTGTTAAGTTTTATAGTAGATATACTATTATGCATTAATCTAGATCTCAGTTAATGTATTTTATGTATCTCAGTTAATGTAGATCTAAGTGAATGCAGGAAAAAAAATTTCGTGAAAACATTGGAAAAACAACATATTGACCAAAAAGTGTTATAAGTGAAGTTTTAAAGTAAATGTACTATTATGCATTAATCTAGATCTCAGTTAATGCATTCTATGATTCTCAGTTAAAGTAGATCTCAGTTCATGCAGCAAGAAGAAATTTTTGTGAAAACATTGGAAAAACATAACATATTGACCAAAAAGTGTTATAAGTGAAGTTTTATTGTAAAGGTACTATTATGCATTAATCTAGATCTCAATGTATTCTATGTATCTCACTTAATGTAGATCTCAGTTAATGCAGCAAAAAGTTATTTTGTGTAAACATTGGAAAAACATAAAATATTGACGTAAATGTTAAAATTATAAAAAATAGGTCACAATTGAAAATTTTGGTGATTGTTTATAGGATTAAACCTTTTCAATGAACATTTTTACCGTCTATGATCATTTGAAAGGTTAAATTGTTTAGAAAAAAATATAATGATTCTTAAAAAAGGACGTTAGATATTAACATGTTACCTATTTTTGACGTTAAATTACGCGCTATGGTATTTCATAGTAACAAGTTCAATTATAGCATTACTAAAATATCACAATACAACCTCAATGAAACAAAAAAGGATTTATGTAAATTTTATTTCTCTCTCAATTGCCATTTTCTTATAGCACATGTGATAATGTTACCACATGACAAATAGAAATTGCAGGATGTGAATGCACGTCAGTGACGACCAGGAGTAGAATTTGAAGTGACGTGAACTCCCGTCAGTGGTCGCTACTGTGTTAATCACAGATTTTTTTCATACAGATTTTAATTCTTATATAATTTTACATAACATCATATCTTATGCTCATTATAAAAATGCGTTTTAAAAGAGGAACATTTAAAAATTTTATATTCCAGTTTTCATACCGAAAACCTAATACCTAATAGAATAAAAAACCATTTATTTTTATTTTATTTTTTAAGATAAATTATGCTACAAATTTTTAAAACAATGATTAGAAACTAAATGCTTTTACGATAATTACAAAAAAAACAATAGAGTTTTCTTAAAATAAATTACGTAGCACACTCTACGATCCAACGAGAAATTAAATATCGTATATTTTAGAATTACTCTTTTTCACGAACTTGTTTTATTGGCAGCTTCAAATTTATAAATATAATCTTAATATTTTCAGATTACAAGAAAACTTCAGTTATCTGAAATACCTTTCCAATATTTAATTACAAGAAAATTTAAATACTTTCCCTAGAAAAATATGGTTTATAAAAATGGGATTTTTTTTAAATTTTAGTAATTATTTTAAATACTTTCGAGCTCTAGTTTCTGAACTATTTGTTTAACATTTTTTAAAAAAATAGACTTGTTAAAAGACAATATTTTTAATCGTAAATTATCTCTATATAGGCATAATATAGCATATAGTTAAATACGAAAAACTACAAAAACACATGTCTTTGTGAATTATAGTCCCTTAAATATCATATAACTAATACTTATTGCTGCATATAGATACAAACAATTCTAATCACTTAATTCTCAAAAAGTATTTAAAAAAAGCTTTGATGTAAATATGATTAGAAATTAGACTGGTATACTCTTACATTTTATATATTTTTTTATAAACTGAACTTTCTTTATAAATTAAATTCATCAACGTTGCAATTTATAAAGAGGGAAATGAATTATACAAGCACATTAAATAAAATTTAATAAAAAGTAATGAAAAAGAAATTAAAAATAAATACTTTTTTAATATATACTGAATATATTTTATCTTCATTACTAAATAATTAAACTTTTGTATTCAGTTAATTATGCTTTAGTTTACATCCTTTAAAATGATAACCCGGAACTTGTTAAAAAATAGATTTAACTATACATTTAGTTTTCAAAATGAAAAAATATTAAATAATTAAATATTTAGGAGTAATGAAATTTTATATTCTCGTATAAATAACAATTTTTATGATTAAAATAATCCGGATATAGAATTTCATAAGGGTAAATCTTTTTAACATTATCATTTTTATAATACATGATTTATTGCTTTTGAAGTGTTAAAAAGTTTTATTGATTATGAGTTAAATCACCATGAATATTTAATGAGAAAATAATGCATTAATCAATATAAAAAATAACAGAAAAGCAGTATTTATTTACAAATTTTTTTCTGCAAATGACTTTGTTAAACTATGATTTATTGAAATTGTTTACACAATTTTTTTCCCGCTGAACAATTAGAATTTGAGATCAAATGATGCATGCAAGTCTATCGTATGACTGCCGTTTCAAAATCTTGTTCATCGTGTGTCAGGAGTTGTTTCAGGTTACAGGAAACAAGGTTTTACCTATGCAGACATTGAGGTCATTTCTGGGTAAAACATCTTAAGACCTTCCATTCTACCGGTTTAGGTTAACTCAAAGAAACACTTGTACCGCCTGAATAAAATGTAATTATTTGTGAGCTTTTGTAATCAAGTTACTTTGTAGAAAGATGAAATTACTTGTTGGACAGATAAATTTCTTCATTTGGTTGGTTGGTTTGTTGCATGAGGTTTTATGTCACTACATCTTAAGAGAGGACAAATTGTTCCAAGCACAATGCATTTTATATAGCGAAATGCGATAAGAAAATATATTTTTCTACATAAATTATTTGACTAAGATATGAAAACATATTTGTCTATATAAATTATTTGTCTAAGATATGAAAACATATTTGTCTATGTAAATTATTTGACTAAGATATGAAAACATATTTGTCTATGTAAATTATTTGACTAAGATATGAAAACATATTTGTCTATATAAATTATTTGTCTAAGATATGAAAACATATTTGTCTATGTAAATTATTTGACTGAGATATGAAAACATATTTGTCTACGTAAATTACTTGACTGAGATATGAAAACATATTTGTCTATGTAAATTATTTGACTGAGATATGAAAACATATTTGTCTACGTAAATTACTTGACTGAGATATGAAAACATATTTGTCTATGTAAATTATTTGACTGAGATATTAAAACATATTTGTCTACGTAAATTACTTGACTGAGATATGAAAACATATTTGTCTATGTAAATTATTTGACTAAGATATCAAAACATATTTGTCTATGTAAATTACTAAGATATGAAACATATTTTTCTATGTAAATTATTTGACTAAGAAATGAAAACTTATTTGTCTATATAAATTATTTGATCAAGATATAAAAACATATTTGTGTATGTAAATTATCTGACTGAGATATGAAAACATATTTGTCTATGTAAATTATATGATTAAGATATGAAAACATATTTATATATGTAAATTATTTGACTAAGATATGAAAACATATATGTCTATGTAAATTATTTGACTAAGATATGAAAACATATTTCTATATGTAAATTATTTGACTAAGATATGAAAACATATTTGTCTATGTAAATTATTTCACTAAGATATGAAGACATATTTGTGTATGTAAATTATTTGACTGAGGTATAAAAACATAGTTGTCAATGTAAATTATTTGACTAAGATATGAAAACATATTTGTGTATGTAAATTATTTGACTAAGATATAAAAACATATTTGTGTATGTAAATTATTTGACTAAGATATGAAAACATATTTGTCTATGTAAATTATTTGACTGGGATATGAAAACATATTTATCTACGTAAATTACTTGACTGAGATATGAAAACATATTTGTCTATGTAAATTATTTGACTAAGATATAAAAACATATTTGTGTATGTAAATTATTTGCCTAAGATATGAAAACATATTTCTCTATGTAAATTATATGACTAAAATATGAAAACATATTTGTATATGTAAATTATTTGACTAAGATATGAAAACATATTTGTCTATGTAAATTATGTGACTAAGATATGAAAACATATTTGTGTACGTAAACTATTTGACTGAGATATGAAAATATATTTGTGTATGTAAATTATTTGACTAAGATATGAAAACATATTTGTCTACGTAAACTATTTGACTGAGATATGAAAACATATTTGTGTATGTAAATTATTTGACTAAGATAAAAAATGACAGGTTTCAAACTATAAACTAGGACAAAAAAAACGATAAAAATAATTTTAAAAATGCAAAAGAGTAACACGAGAAATACAATTATTTATCATAAAACATCGAGAAAAGAAGAAAAATTTAATTTAAATGTAAGAATAAATTGTCTTTATTTGTAATATAGTGTATAGTAGTCTTGTAATATACATTTGTAGTATACATAAAGTGAAATATAGACGGTCGTATTCAATTTACATATGCTTTACACACTTGTTTTTTATAACTGAATACCTTATTTATTTGCATTATTTCACTGTCGGATAACCTTGAAACGTTGCTATATATTTAATGCAAAATAGCAATTATAATAATTCTTTTCTTAGGGAAGTCACGACAATATTATTCCAATGGCCTTGAATAACTTTCCAATGTCGTTTCTTGTCTGCCGATTTACAAACTAAATAATCAAAAATATACAGTTTAGATATTCAGTCTCAGATTTTTCCTGCACAAAATATTCTGAATAAAATTTACTTACGTTTTAAATATTGCAAATACATATTATTAACGTGTTATTAATTGAAATAAAAGTACATGAAATTATGATTACATGAACATCTCATCTTCATGTGATTGACTTAAAATAACAGTCGCCTGGTTCATGAAAATCTTATTAAAGATTGTTAGACCATTTGTTAGGGCTTTTTTACATTAATAATCTCCATAATATTCCTCATTTTATTTGTAGCAAGAACGGAAAATTTTCAGCATCTGTCTTCTCCATTCTGCTAAGTTAAAGCTTATTTCTAACTTTCACATTCGCTGTAGGTAAAATTTCAAATAAAAAAAGACAGTTATAACACTTGCTTTTGCCACATTCCACAGTTCTGATAGATATTAATTTAATATCTTTAAAATATATTGAAATCAGTTTTTCAATTTCTTTCAGATGAGTGTATTACATGATATTCATTTTCATTTTTATTAAGTTTCGCATAAGGAATCTTTATATTTCTTGCTTTGCTTTCTCTCCTTTGACAAACGTTCCAAAGGTGCATTTAATTATTTTTTTATTTATCTGTTAAATGACTCTTCTATCAGATTAAATTGTTATTTTTAATAGTTTATGTTAATTTCTATATTACGCAGTTTTCTTTTTGTTCCTCTATTAAATTTTCCGTAAATGATCAATACACTACAAAATTTTCAAATTCTACATCTGTCCAGCGTCCATGTTAATCATTTTTTTTTCTTGATTGTTAAATATATGAAAAGCATATCGTTTTTTTTTTCAAACAATTACACCAACAAACAATTTGTAGCAGAAAAATCCTTACATGTTTATAAATTAAAAAATGGAAAAAATTATAACGTTATGATTATACTGCGTTCAATTTTTATGCCTAGACCATGTATATATATACATGTATATAGTACATATATATATATATATAAATATATGTATATATATATGTATGTATGTATATACAATGCTTTGGGAACTAAATACTGGGGGTTCCGGTTAGATATATATAACCGGAACATATATATATATGGTCTCGTAGATTGGCACCGTAGGCCTCGGCTTTAGGGGCTATATTTTTTATTATATATGTATATATATATATATATATATATATATATATATATATATATTATATATGTCACGTCTAAAAATGTTGTAGTTGGAAATTACATGAGTTATAAACGATTTTAGAAAGGGAACTCTTTTATAATAGTAAAATAAATGAAAAAGACCCATGCTCGCGTGAGCTTTTAAGATATTCCGGTCAGGAGGAAGTATTTTGGAAGAATTTTAAGAGTTTGCAAACAGATAAGCGTCAGTTAGTGCGTGGACATGGGGCTGTCAACATCTTTTCCACGCTTAGCTCCGCCACGAAAAATGGAAATGGCGTAAGTTGCTTTTAAATGGAACTATGATTTAAGAAACTTATTATTATCAAGAAAGACTGTTTTCCATTCGCCTTAACACTGGATCATTATATATATATATATATATATATATATATATATATATATATATTATATATATATATATATATATATATATATATATATATATATATATATATATATATTATATATATATATATATATATATATATATATATATATACATACATATATATATACACATATATATACATATATATATATATGTATTTCGATACATATATATTATATATCATACATATATAGTACACACACACAAATTTCACATCTCTTAATTTTATATATATATATATTTATACCGAACAATATATATAGTATATTCATTTTCAAATCCCCCTGCTGGTAGTTTCATAGCCGTTCAAATCGCTTTAAAAAATTTCCCCGTCTTATCTATTAATTTTATGTATTACAATGAGATCCTACAAACGTTTACAATGGCCGAACAATGGCCGAATGGTTAAGGTGCTGGCCTTCGGAACCGGAGTTCGTGGGTTCGAATCCCACTGTGGCATGGATGTTCGTAGCCCCGTTCGGAATCGGCTTTAAGCAATAGGTCCCGGTATCATTAGCCCTCGTGTTGCAAAAAGTAGACCGTAGCGCTCCAAACCAAACCAAACCAAACGTACAATGTTTAAAATAACAGATCACGGGCAAATGAGGACAAAATTTTAATTTCAAAACAAATGAAAGAATTCGTGCATTTTTATACATTTCTCTTCCGTAATATCTTAAAAATTTATTCATCAATAAGGAATCAGTAGAAATGACTCTTTAACTAATGAGTTAATGTTCTCTGAAAATATGAAATATATCATTTCGAAAGCTAAGTTAATTAATTTTAACTAGTAATAAATTTTTACATTAGATTACACTGCTCTTCATTAATAACTACTGACCTTCTTTTAAACAAACAAGTCTAGGTTCCAAATCGGAGGAACAAAAGATTTGTTTATCATTATTTATAAATTAATTATTGCAACTCTTCAGTAATCCATTCATAAAGTCATTTACTGTGACGTCATTCCAATGACATTACCAAATGCTCGGATTAATTACTGGGCTTAAGTGCTTTTAAAGGTATTATAATGCACAAACATGGTATTTTAGTTAAGATAATCCAAACAATCAGTTTCGTAGTTTATATCTTTACATTTCATGCAGTAAAGCCTTTTGAAGTAATGATCATTTGTCAAGCTTTGATTGTACAAATCACATAACAGGATTTCTGAAGGTAATACCCGGGAAATAGGCTGAAGTATAATTTGGGACTCGATTAATCAGGTATTAGGTTAGGCATACCTACAAATCAATTCGTCGTGTTTCCGCCGTAAAGTTTATTTATTTATTTATTTTTTTGTAACTGCATGATTTCCTTGGTAAAAAATGAAGAATGTTTGCGCTTCGAAAAATATATTGTTTACTAACTTCCCACATTTTTAAGCAATTCAGTTTTTTCATTTTCACATTGAAATGTGCCAAACGATGGCTGATTGGTTAGGGTGGTTGCCTTCGGTACTGGAGTTCGTGGGTTCGAATCCCTTTGGATTCGGCTTTAAGCTGTAGGTCCCCGTCTCATTAGCCCTCGGTGCAAAAAGTAGACGTAGCACTCCAAACCATATATATATATATATATATATATATATATATATATATATATATATAGGTCAGGTCTAAAAAGGTTGTAGTTGGAAATTACGTTAGTTTTAAACGATTTTAAAAAAGGAACTCTTTTATAATAGTAAAATAAATGAAAAAGACCCACGCTCACGTGAGCTTTTAGGATATTCCAGTCAGGAGGAAGTATTTTGAGAGACTTTTATGAGTTTGCAAACAGATAAGCATCAGTTAGCGCGTGGAGCTGTCAACATCTTGTCCACGCTTAGCTCCGCCACGAAAAATGGAAATGGCGTAAGTTGCTTTTAAATGGATCTATGATTTAATAAACTTATTATTATCAAGAAAGACTGTTTTCCATTCGCCTGGATCACTATATATATATATATATATATATATATATATATATATATATATATATATATATATATATATATATATATATATATATACTATATATATATATATGTATATCTATTTATATTTATATATATGTATGTATATATATATATATATATATATATATATATATATATATATATATGTAATATATCAAAATTATTTAACTTTAATATTTCTTCAAAAAACTCCTCTCTTCCATTTTAATTCATCTAAATATCTTTACCAGTCTCAACATGGTGTGTTCAACGGAGTATTTTCCACTTAACATTCCTTTCTGTCATAAAACTGTAAACTTTCTGTCTATACAGCAGTTTCCCAGGTGTTGGCGGAACATGTTTTCGCGTTTTGCTGATATTGCAGTCAATTCGCTTATTAAGCTATTTTTGTTGTGGGAAAATTCTTGTTGTCAGCGCTCTTGGGTGTACTTGTGTGAGAGCAGAGTGAACTCTGTGGCTTTTGATTGTATATTGTCCAGAAGGACAGATGTGCCGTGTTGCCGCTCTGAAATAAAGTTTTAAATTAGACTTCTGAGTTCTCTTGAATATGAGACCCGACTGCATCTTTATACTTTATGAATGCTAGCTGTTGAACTTCTTGTGAAGGAGTTTTATAAAAAATGGATTACATATATATATATATATATATATATATATATGCATGTATGTATATATATATGTATGTATACATATATACATATGTATATATGCATATATATATGTATACATATACACACATACACACACATATATAATATATTTGAATCTTTAGTTCTTTTTCAACATACGATTGTAAAAGAAAATTTCTATCTATTAATTTTATTTATTGCAATGAGGTTTTACAATGTTTAGCCGAACAACGGCCAAATGGTAGTGTGCTGCTCTTCGGTACTGGTGTTAGCGAGTTTCTTGACTGATAGTTTATGGTTTATACAGGCTACAGCTTTGATGTACTATTTATCTCTCAAGGGACATTTTTCTTACATGCAATTTTTGTCAAGTAAAAAAACTTGCAAGCATTGCAGAAGAACTCAGGTACGCATAGTCGTCCATCCCCTATATAATAATAGCCTAAGTTATCTGTCCATCTGTCCTCGAATTTATGAAGCGGTTGGAACTGGAATGGATAGAAGCATCGATATTGGATTCTTGATGAGTTAGGTTTAACAAAATTCAAAGTGAGTAAAGTTTATTTTCTCCTAAACTATCCACCCGATTCTAAAATAAATTAATATAAATATGCGTCATATCACAGCGAAAATACTGTCGTCTTTAAAACGTTCGAAATCTACCCCTTCCCTCTTTTTTTGAGAATTTAATGCCGTTATTTACCCTATATAATAATAGCCAAAGTTATCTGTCCGCCTGTCCTTGGATATATGAAGCGATTGGACCTGGAAGGGATAGATGCATCCATATTGGATTCTTTATGAGTTAGGGTTAGCAACGTTCGAAATCCACCCCTTCCCCCCTTTTTTAGTATTTAATGCCATTATTTCAAGCCCTATTTTCCCCATTTAAGAGCAGGCGATTGAATTTATCCATTTATTACATAATAAATAGGTAAAAATAATATTTTATAGTCATTATGACTCCATCCTTTAACCCTCTCATTTAATCTTTTCTTATTTTAAATTATGTAATATTCGTCTGCAATATTTTCATACGTTTTATCACTGAATTTAGATATTACGTCAATAAATCTCTTTTATATTTGGCTTAAGTAATAGATTAGGTACACATGTGATAGCTGTAAATTCAAATATCGATTATTTTTTGTTTGAATGAAAATTTTATCACCGGTATTAGCTACAAATTATTTTCATAAAAGTCTAGAAGTCTATCACGGACTAATAAATATCTAGCTTTTAAGTTATACATCATTAAAAATGAAAAAGTTTTTCGTTTGTGTGTTTGTTTTTTAGACATAACCACACGGTTTACAATCGATTCGCTGAATTTTAAACATCATTCATATATATCGCCATATGATAATTGTCAATATTAAAACCTTTGCTGTCCATCCTATCACTTAATTGGACAAGATACCTTAAAGTTGGCAACTAACATGCAGTCAGTAAAGATAAACAAATTATTGAGCGTGCACCAGATAATTCTCAGCCAATAAAAAAACCATTTTTTTACCTGCCTGATAGGGTACTTTACAATTCTGGAAAATTAAAAAATTTACTGACCCCATTATATAACGGGGTATGTGCTAGTTAGTAATAAATAAAGTAATGCTGTTATAGGTTCTTATTTATTTTCACACCACCATAAATTAAATCAACGTTTCTCTCCTTTAATAAGAGAAAAAACTATAAGTAAATTTCTGTCTTGTATCCAGCATTGAGGTACTTCTTCTAGCCAGATACAAGTAAAACTTTGTGAGCCAGAGTGTAATGTAATGCTGTTAAAGGTGCTCATTTATTTTCGCACCACCATAAATTAAATCAACGTTTCTCTCATTTAATAAGAGAAAAAACTAGAAGTAAATTTCTGTCTTGTATCCAGCATTGAGGTACTTCTTCTAGCCAGATACAAGTAAAACTTTGTGAGCCAGAGTGTAATGTAATGCTGTTATAGGTGCTTATTTATTTTCGCACCACCATAAATTAAATCAACGTTTCTCTCTTTTAATAAGAGAAAAAATTAAGTAAATTTCTGTCTTGTAGCCAGCATTGAGGTACTTCTTCTAGCCAGATACAAGTAAAACTTTGTGAGCCAGAGTGTAATGTAATGCTGTTAAAGGTGCTCATTTATTTTCGCACCACCATAAATTAAATCAACGTTTCTCTCATTTAATAAGAGAAAAAACTAGAAGTAAATTTCTGTCTTGTATCCAGCATTGAGGTACTTCTTCTAGCCAGATACAAGTAAAACTTTGTGAGCCAGAGTGTAATGTAATGCTGTTATAGGTGCTTATTTATTTTCGCACCACCATAAATTAAATCAACGTTTCTCTCCTTTAATAAGAGAAAAAATCAAGTAAATTTCTGTCTTGTAGCCAGCATTGAGGTACTTCTTCTAGCCAGATACAAGTTAAACTTTGTTAACCAGAGTAGAAGAAAGCAAAGAAGAAAAATAGAGATTTTATAGAATTTCATTTTCCCTTCCTTTAGTACAAATTTGAGTGAATATCTGTATCGAAGACATCTTAACATCCCAATGTATCTATTACAGTTTAAATATAAACACAAATTATTCAATCCGAGAAGAACCGGAGAGAAGTCGAGTATAGCAAAACGAGGAAGCAGAACTGAACTTTTTTAGAGTTTCTTTTTTTATTCTTTTAACAGAGGATACTTCAACATCTTAATTTAACTATTGCAGTTAAAAAATTGAATAGAAAAAATATGCAATGGTAAATAAATACTCAACAAATGTTTTTGAGTTCTATTTACTAAGGGAAGGAAATAATATGTCACTAGTTAATACCCTCTCTAGGAAGAAAAACTTTAATAAAGAATGTGTAAATATTTTTGTAGTGAATCAGGCAGTAGCATCTGAAATTTCACGGTGCAAAATAAATACTGGAAAACAATACATGCATTCAAGTAAAACCTAAAAAGATTTCTATAACTTTTGGAACGGTAGTTATTTCACTTCTTTAGAAACGAAGAAAGCGTGTTTACCTTGAAACAATACAAAACAAAACCTTTCATTGACTAAAATCATTATTCCATTTTCCAAGTGATAACTGTTCAAAACTTCTAGACATCTTTGGAGGGATTTATTTTATTTTTGCCTCCTTTTTTCCTTTATTATTTGTGGCAACAATGAAAAAAAGCAAACAATTCCCAGATCTATCAGGGGGAGCATCTTTACAATGACTTCTCCTTTGGTGTTACGGGTTTGTTTCGTTTTCAGAAATGCGATCTTTTGTACTCGAGAAGGTTTATTTCAATACAAGAGAAACAGGCCTCTTCCATGAAATGTCAGCAGCGATGACCGTTATAAACCTCAAGGAAAATCGGTCATAAATACCTCAAGAGATTCTTCCTACATAAGGTCACTGTTCGACCGGTTCCAGAGTAATGCAATCTCACGGCCATACACTGTTTTACGGACGAGAGGTGAATAGGAGAAAGAGAATGGATGAAATCATTTGCCTCCTCTTAATAGGAAATAGCGGGGTTTTTCAAAATAAGATATGAACTCCGAAAAAAGATAATGGACCGTTATGAACTGGTCTCCTTATTATTATGTCCCGTTATCGCAAAGAATGGCATGGAAGTTGTTGACAATATTGCTATTTGCGATTTGCAGATATCTTTGTTTCTGCTCATTCGTCCAGTTTTTTAAGGGGATATTTATGGGAAAATTAACTGAAGCGAGAAGAAAGGTAAAGTCTAATATCGGAATGGCATACAACCTTTGACCTTGATGACCTTTATTGAGGTGGTAAGGTACTGATTTCTTGGAGTTCACATCGTAAATACCACTGGAATAGAAATGTCTTCCAATATATAAATAGCATGTAAAAGTTTCTTTCAGTAATATTATAGTAGAGTAAAATATAGTTTTACTAGTTATTTTAAGGGTACAATGGAAGTCGAATATCAGTTTTTAATCTTTTAACCAGGGCTTCGAACCGTAATTTTTTTTGTTCCGGTTTTCGTTCCGGTTCAACTAAAAAATTAATATCGGTTCAGTTCCGGTTTTCCCTCCGCTAAAAATAACGGTTTTCGGTTCAGTTCCGGTTTTCGCTCCGCCAAAAATAACTGTTTTCGTTTCAGTTCCAAATGAATAATTTCATTTTATGTATATTCTTATTTGTATTAAAAATATAATTCTATCATAAACAAAAAATGTAATTCTATCAAAATTTAGAAGATTTTATTCTTTTTTTAATTGATATACTATGTGAATTGATACAAACAGCAGGTACGATAAGAGCGGTGAGCAGAGGACGGCGAGCATTGGCATTGTTATCCATTATCAAAATCGCATTTGACGACTAGGTTCATGATTACCCACATTCGTGTTTTGAATCTCACATCGTGCACTTGGCTTTGCAATAATTATGTAAAAAAATATTATTTATTTAACATATGAAAATTGCCTCTAATTATTAATATATCTTCTAACGTGGTTTCACTGAGATTACTTCTGTTGTCTGAGAATAAATTTCAAACCTGAAAACGCTCTTTCAACACTAACTTGTGTAGCTGGAGCTGCCAAAACCACCATTGCAATCTATAAAAGTGCGGATATGTAATTATAAAGTTCACGTTAAATTAGAAAATATTGATAAGTTGGTAACAGTAACAAAATGACTGAAAGATATATCGAACCGAAATAAACCGATATTTTTTTCGGTTCAGTTCCGGTTTTCGTTCCGACCAAAATAAAGGTTTTTTTCCGGTTTTCGGTTTTTGTTTCAGTTCCGGTTGGAAGCCCTGCTTTTAACGATACTTTCGAAAGAATATATAATTCCAAAGATATCAAAGGTATCAAAGGTGGTGATGCAACTGGACCCTATGGGCCGAGCCCTTCAATCCAGAGGCTTCTGTCAGTAAGCACAAAAATGACAACGAGCGAAAAATAAACACATAAAAGAGCAAAGAGATAGAAGGGTGGATTCGTGAGTTCATAACACAAAACTAGAGAGTAGAGAGTTTAGGGATAGTAAAACATAAATTATTTTTGTGGCCAGTGACATCCGTACAAAATAAGCCGAAAAATTAGAATGATAATGAACAAAATCAAAAGAATTTAAAATTGTTGGAAAAAATAAAAATAAAAATATAAGTTTTAAAAATAAATAAGCTGTATTAAAAATCAGAAAAGGGCCTAAATAATAATTTTTAAATATAACGATAATTTTTATTGACTTAGTTTAGGTGTTATAAATTTTTGTTTGTTGAGTAATAATGATCAGATACAATAAAGTTAAAAAATTTGGAAAAATAAAAATATATGTTTTAAAAATAAATAAATTACTCTAAAAATCCAAAAAGTGCCTAAATAATGATAAATAATTGCAAAAAAACAATTTTTATTAATTTTAATTTAGAATTTGAAATTTTGTCTTCGCCGGGGACAGAACCAGTATATAATACTGTTATATATAAAACATACAAAGACACTGAAATTTGATAGACAATAACTTTTGATTAAAATTCGAGACTATTTGGTAAAAAATTGAATCATTTGACAATATTGTCACGAAGATTCGAAAGAACACACCGTTTAACTTAACAGAAGAATTTATTGAAGCTAAGTAGCAACTCGCAACTTTACAAGATCGAGAAGTTGCCTACAAGCTCACAGAAGTTCACAGAAAGAGTTGGCTACAGCACTTCCTGGGCCAAGCCCTCTAGTGCTGGAATACTATTTAAATTGATGTTTGAAACTATGAAATTGAGTTGGCATAACATAAAATTAAAAGTTAATAAGGGATGGGGCAGGGATACATGAGTTTCGACAAGGAAAAAGGTACACATGAAAAATAAGTCATTTAGGAGGTACTTGCAAGTACACTGAGAGAGTAAATGCAAACAACAAGTTTAGGTTGCAACACAAGTTAAATTAGCTAAGTAATTATTTTTATTTTTTTTTATTTATTTTTTTTTTTCGTACAGAAAGGAACAAGCAGCGGAGAAACACAAGTCAGAATCATAGAGCTGTGCAAGCACAGAAACTAACGGACTGCCTACAACTAGTGGGTATCAGCTTTTATACCCGAAGAGAATATTCGAGAAATAACTAATTTACATGTTAAAGAAAGATCTAGAATGTTTGAGAACATAAAGCAACAATAAACAACATTTCTAAATTAAAAATCCATACTTTGGATCAACCGCCACGGCAAGAATCGAACCCACAATCTTCGGGTCTGGATTTCGTGCTTTGACCATTCGGGCACTGAGCTCGTTGGCTAGTCTTCTTTATGCGGCAATATTTCTTAAGCACATACCCTACAGCACAAAACACAAACTAATTTCATTTATTATTTTACACTTTTTCTTTAGAATCTGTATAGAAACAAAACCAGGTATTTATTCTTAAGTGCTCTAAATATTATTTATTTAACAGAATTATTTTAAGTTTTAGTTAATGGTTTTTTTTTATTATTTCACGGTATCATGATTTTGTAAAACCACTATAACTCGAGAAAAATTTGCGATTTTAAAAATTTAATCTTCGATTATTTTTTGTTGCAATGAAAATTTTATCACCTGTATTAACAACAAATTCTTTTTATAAAATCTAGGATTCTATTTCACGGACTAATAAATATCCAGCTTTTATGTTATATATATTTGAAAATTAAATGTTTTGTTCGTTTTTGTGTTTGTTTTTTAGACATAACCACATGGTTTGACTAAATGAATTCAACGTGATTCTAAACTACATTCACAATATCGGGAGACTTTAGAGGAGTATAAAGATAAACAAATTATTGAGCGTGTACCAGGTAATTTTCAGCAAAAAGCAAACAGTTTTTTTAACCTGCTTCATAGAGTAATTTACAATTCTGGAAAATTAAGAATTTTACTGATTCCTTCATAATGCTAGTCTTTTAGATAAGAAGAACGATACAGTGGATGTAAGCATACAAAAATAGTTAAGAAATTTATATTCAAAAAGGTAATTTATCTCTAAATCGTGTTGGTCCGTAGGTTTTGATTCCTAATTAGCTATATGTCCTATTTTAAAAAATGGATGTAATGCTTTGATCACATAATATAACATATTATAGACGAATATGCAAAAATATCAATTAAAAATAAATGCAATGCTTTTTGCTTCCGATGTACATATATATTTATTTATTGCTGTAAGTATATCGGGAAAACAGGACTACTTGACGACAGTGATGTATTAATATATAAACTCAATAGTTCAGTCCACCTACCGATGTACTTTCAGGTACTTGTGAATTCCGGGTAATGAGTGATGTCTTAGATCAAGCGAAAAGATAAAAATCCTAATGGAATTACAATGGTACGTGGATATTGACTGATTCAAAAGGTCATGTAATGTGTGGGATGAATATAATTTCTTTAAACTTCACCTATGGGTTAGATCAAGGTGAATAATATTCAAACACAAAAAAAAGCGTAATGGATCATAAGTCAAGCGCACAGTATAGATATACATACATACATGGGATACATCAAAAGTATTACACTTTAATCGCTTAAAAATTCTCCTTTTTCCCATTCCTACTCCTTCAAATCTAATTTCCTAGGTAAAAAAATATCTTAATTAAGAGAGTGTCAGTGACTCGAAATTCTTCCAAAACTTTTTCTGCAATAAATGAAATATTATGCCCTACTCTACATATTTTCCAGATGTCCCGGTTCACTTTTCAATCAATTCAGTTTGTTTACTGTTAATAACGCTAACTAAGCAGCTCTTCCTTGGGAAAATTTTATGCGTCGCTCGTTGTGGAGTCCGACTCTGTAACTCAAGCGTGTTTTCATAGCTTCGTCTGTCTTTGATTATTACACATGTCACTTTGTCAGCTCTTCAATAAAATTTAAGTTCTACTCGGAGTAGCGTGTTCTCTTTATCGAATGTCACGACTGCAGACTAACATTTCAGTATTCTACCTGTCTAGGCTTTTCTTTACCCAACAATCTTAGGCAAGTAAATACAATCAATAGAGGCTTAATTCTATATAATAGGCGGATTAATTTTCGCCATTTTACATACATACATACTTATATATATATATTATATATATATATATATATATAGTATATATATATATATTATATATATATATATATATATATATATATAAATATATATATATATATACGTGTGTGTGTGTGTGTGTGTAAGGAAAATTCTCAGGGGTTTTCAAAACTTGAATCAAGGGTAAAAATTCCCTCGTCATTTTCCATTCCCCTTTTTAACCCCTAACCTAAATTGACCACTGGGGCTACAGGTTACGCCCTCAGAGAAGGGGCCTGGCCAATTATAAACCTACATGGCCCTAGCGGACAATTTAGGAAATTTCCAAATAAAAAGGAGATACACATTAGCGGAGACAGATTTTTCTAGAGATATTTTCCACAGATGTTGACCCAGGTGTTACTTGTCTTGTACATAGAACTTCATGCTAGCTGACCCTTCAGTTTGTCACTATGGTGAAGTGGGAACCCGTCCTTCAAAGTTATCTTAATAAAGGTCTTTAGCTGAAACGGTGTCCTTTTATGGCCATGACTGCAACCCATCGAGAAGTCAGTCAGCTCAATTACATATATATAAATATTTTATATATCTACTCGGGGTTTTCAATACTATATGTACTACTTTATCGAATGTCAACGACTGCAGCCTAACATCTATCAGTATCTTGCTGTCTAGCTTCTTTTTATAAATACAACAGAATCTTAGAGCAATTAATTCCGCAATCAATAGAGGCTTACATTCTGTATATAACACATGGAGGATTAATATTTCGCCTTTTTACATATATATATATATATATATATATATATATATATATATATATATATATATATATATATATATATATATATATATATATGTAATAACTATTTTCCTCTAGTCACAATAATTATGTAGGCTTTATTCTTTTTACTTGCCCAGGCTACTGAACAAAAAGAAACCTAATCAGCTAACAGTAATAACGATGCAGTCTGGCCATTGAAAGAGACCGGAACAAGTTTAATTAAACTTTATTTTAGAGCTGATAAAACGGACATCTTTACTAGTCAACGACAGCAAATGGAAAGACACAAAAATCCACTCTGCTGAACATAGGTGCACCCAAGAGCGAAGACAGAAAGAATAATCCCAAGGAAGAAGAAACTAGAAGAAACTTAGCGAATTAAGTGTTAAGATCAGGAAAATCGTGGAGCCATTTACCGAGACAGTTAGAAAGCCTGTTGAATAGACAGAAAATTTACATCTATAGGATAGAAAGCTTTGGGAATTGTATCGAAAGAATTTTAAGTCAAAGACACTCCTTTGATTAAGACATTTAGAAGCTGGGAAAAAGATTTTAAGGAATTAGAATGGGAGAGAGGAGGTTTTATGTGACCTCTAAATGTCTTAATCAAAGAAGTGTCTTCGACTTAAAATTCTTCCCAAAGCTTTCTAACTTAAAGATGTAAATTTTCGGTCTATTAAACGCGTTTCCCAGATGTCACCGACAAATGGCCCCTCGTTTTTCTTGATTTTGCACTTAAATTCACGGAGTAAGTGAGAAAATTTTTTGTCACCTCTGTTCGAGCAGAGTGATTTCTGTGTCTTTCCTTTGTCTGTTTTTGAGTAGTAAAGATGTCTGTTTTAGCAGCTCTGAAATAAAGTTTTAAGTAGACTAGTTCTCTTCAATGTCGGCAGACTGCATTTCTATTACTGCTAGCTGTTTAACTTTCCCCTAGTCCAGCAATTTTATAAATTTAATTATTACACACACACACACACACACACACACACACACATATATATATATATGTATATATATGTATATATATATGTATGTATATATATATATATATATATATATATATATATATATATATATATATATATATAATATATATATATAAAACACATATAGAGGGGGGTTATACTTGTATCTACACATTGAGTTACAAACATATATACTAATCAAAAAATAGAAGTATAATCGTATGTAAATGCATATGTACATGCACACAGACACATATTTATATGTAAGTTTGCATTATTCATGCATGCATATAAATAAATGTAAATAGGCTAATATATTTTTTACATGTTTTTCCGTCGGAGAACAGTGATGTATTATCAAATATTTGAAATATTTTCAAAGAATTAACTGCAGTTATACGCATAAATAAATAAAGATTACCTTCCTGAAAATGAATTTGCGTAAACGAGCGAAAGAATATAACCTACGAATAATCAAGAAATTTTAAACATATTGTATAACACGTGTTTATTGGCATTTAAATTAATACTTCAGAAGATAAAGTACTTTATTATAATACATGTCGATACGGTCACATTGGCATTTCCAACTTTCAAGTAATAATTCCGAAAGGAAGGATTAAAGTAATTAAGCCGCTTAATTGATTAATAACATTGATGGATATTCTGTAATACTTATTTGAAATTCTGATATCGGATAAAAATTAATACATTATTAATTCCGGAGAGACATGAGTAGAAATATTTTAAGAGCGTCTAAAAACATATATTAATATTTATTAAAATTTCCCGGAAATGCCGATACGTCAGAAAAGCCAATAAAGAACCATTTTACTAGCATTATTTATTAGAATCATTTAGGTAAAATTAGTGCTCTTTTCTTAATGTGAAAGGTAAAGGTTTGCACTAAATCGGGTAACATACATAATTCAGTTTCATCAAAATTTAACAAGGCGTTGCAAATAAAAATTGTTTTGAGAGGTTGGAATAATATAATAACTGGCAGCTTTATTTTTAAATATTTTTTAATATTTTTCTAATTTACAGTAATAATAATAATAATAATAATAATAATTCAGATATATAAAAATTCACCTTAATATGTACGAAGTTTAATGAATAAATTCAAATTCTGTGTAGACTGATGTAGCTATAGATTTTGTGTATCCGGATGATGTGTATATTTGAAGATGTTTCACATTAAAAAAATGAATTAAAAAGCAGAAAGCTTCTGATGGTATATACGAAGTTTAATGAATAAATTCAAATTCTGTGTAGACCGAAGTAGCTATAGATCTGTGTAGCCCGATGATGTGTATATTTGAAGATGTTTCACATTTAAAAAAGTGAATTGAAAAGCATAAAAACTTCTGATGGTATATACGAAGTTTAATGAATAAGCCGAAATACTATGTAGGATGATGTAGTTATAGATAATGTGTAGCCGGATGATGTGTTTATATTTGAAGATATTTCACATTTAAAAAAGTGAATTGAAAAGCATAAAAACTTCTGATGGTATATACGAAGTTTAATGAATAAATTCAAATTCTATGTAGACTGATGTAGCTGTAGATTCTGTGTAGCCCGATGATGTGTATATTTGAAGATGTTTCACCTTTAAAAAAGTGAATTTAAAAGCAAAAAGCTTCTGATGGTATATACGAAGTTTAATGAATAAATTCAAATTTTGTGTAGACTGATGTAGCTATAGATTTTGTGTAGCCGGATGATGTGTATATTTGAAGATGTTTCACCTTTAAAAAAGTGAATTAAAAAGCATAAAAGCTTCTTATAGTATATGCGAAGTTTAATGAATAAGACGAAATATTGTGTAGGCCGATGTAGGTGTAGATTCTGTGTAGCCGGATAATGTGTTTATATTTGAAGATGTTTCACATTAAAAAAGAATGAATTAAGAAGCATAAAAGCTTCTGATGGTATATACGAAGTTTAAGGAATAAGTTCAAATTCTGCTCAGGAAGATGTAGTTGTAGATCCTGTGTAGCCGGATGATGTGTATTACTGAAGATGTTTTCGATTTAACAAAAATTTGGATTGGCAAGTATAAAAGTTTCTAATGACATAAGCGATGTTTAATGAATAAGTTCAAATTCTGTGTACTCAGTTGTAGTAGTAGATTCTGTGTAGCTGGATGATGTATATCTTTAAAGATGTTTCACCTTTAAAAACAATTTGAATCAACCAGTATACAAGTTTCTAATGATATATACGAAGTGTAATGAATAAGCCGAAATACTGTGTAGGATGATACAGTTATAGATATTGTGTAGCCGGATGATGTGTGTTACTGAAAATGTTTCCGATTTAACAAAAATTTGGATTTGCAAGTATAAAAGTTTTTAATGTCATACACGAAATTTAATGAAAAATATTCTGTGTAGGTCGTTGTGGTAATAGATTCTGTGTAGCCGGATGATATGTATCTTTAAAGAAGTTTCAGATTTAAAAAACATTTTGAATCAACAAGTATAAAAATGTTTGATGATATATGCGAAGTTTATTGAATAAGACGAAATATTGTGTAAGCCGATGTAGTTGCAGATCCTGTGTAGCCGGATGATGTGTATTACTGAAGATGTTTTCGATACCTCCATAAAAGTTAAATTTAAATTCGTTTTTAATGAAAGCCGAAAGATCATGATATTTACTCATCATAACCAAGTGCTCATTAAAAAGGATTTCTGGAAAAGAAAAAATAGTTCATATATACTTAATATAATTTAAAGTTTTTTTTCTATGCAATACAAAACAAATTGGTTATTTTCCTTTAAACTGTCTTATTGCCTCATTTTTTAATTGCTTTTCGAAATTGGTTTGCTGCCCTTCGGTCTACAGTTTTATTAGACGAGGGGAAATGAGACCGGGACCTACTGCATAAAGTCGATTTAAAATGGATATGGATATCTCTGCCAGAAGTAAAATTTGTATCCAAGAACTCCAATATCAAACATACGCGTTCTACTCATTGTATTATCGTTCAGAGCTTCTGGGATGACCCATACACTGAGAAACACTGTCATTTGCACCCATGGCTTCGAAACGAGTTTAAAGTCTTCCTGCACACTTTAATGCCATTACGTTTGTTAGGGTATTTATGACTCCTCTTTAACTTTCAGTTGACTTCGAAATGTTAAAGGAATTTTTCAAATGAAATATTAGCTGAGCTGAAAAGATGGATGTAAATAAAGTTTTATGAATCACAAAAATATTGATCGCTATAATAGGTTTAGGTTTTGGAGCGCTACGGTTTACTTTTCGCAACACGAGGGCTAATGAGACCGGGACCTACTGCTTAAAGCCGATTCCGAACGGCTACGAACATCCATGCCATAGTCGAACCCACGAATTCCGGTTCCGAATGCCAGCACCCTAACCATTCGGCCATCGTTATAATAGACTCTCTATAATAGAATTTGCTCGTTAAAAGAGAATTATGCTTTCATACACTTAATATTGTACTCATCAAGCAATTCTAACTTATTTAAGTCCAATCTCGTTATAAGCAGATTGTTCTGCATTCACACATCAATATGGAAAACAATTTTTAGTTTATTTACAAACATTTAATCCATTTGCTCTAGTAAGACATGAAAAATAGCAAATCAAGAATTTGATATGTAGGTGTAGCTTACAACATTATCGTTAAAAAAGACTGATTTTTTTCAAAAATTGTCCTGAAACACGATTGCATATTAGCTTTTTTTCTTCTTGAACGTTTAACAATGCGCATCCAGCCTCTACGACACGTGTGAGAGGAAGGAAAACATCTCTACACCCAAAAAAAACCCTTTAGCGGCCCGCCTTTCATAGAATTCATTCTTTTAAGAATGGGGTAAAGAAAGAAATGAAAGCGTTCCACTCTTGGTGAATCGTTCCACAAAGACATCTCCGAGGTATCAACCTGGATCTATCAACAAGCGTTAATTAGAAAAAACAAACGTGACAAACAATGCACCGAGTTTTCTTTTTTTCTCTTTGAAACATGAAACTTGTTTTTTTCTCTTTCACATTCATGGTAATTGTGCTCTAAAAGGAAAGAAAAATTTCTGAGAAATACAGTCAGTAATGTAATGATAGGTGTGACATAGCATTTAAGGTGTTTTATTCGAGGATACGGATCGATTCACATTTCAGATCAAATTTTAAAAAGTTACCATCAACGAGTCTCGTGTAGTCATATATTTGCTTTATATATATATTAAAAAAATCTCTCTTGATTCACATTAAAATCTGGTTCACGATTTAGATGAGGAAGTTGCATCAAAAGACTAGCATATTTAAAAATATGGCCTAGAAATTACGGCATTTATTTTCAAAAGACGTAAAAGTAGGTTAACTTAAAATAAAAATTATCTTGCCACACGAATATTATTTCAACTGGAAGTGGTACGACTTACACAGGATTACATCCATTTGATTTTTCATTCAATTTAAGTTGTGTAGAGATAATTTATACCGTCTGGTATCTTCAATTTGAAAATATCCTTAAGAAAAATTTTAATACTTGTTGGAATGAGAAATTCTTTATTTTTATTCTCCAAAAATAATTCCAAGATATTGTGCAAAACTTAAATTTTTTTTCTCTTTTACCATTAAATACCTACATTTATTTTATTTATTATATCCATACATAATACACACACACACACACACACACACACACACACACATATATATATATATATATTAAATTTAATCACATACCACTATATTAATTACAGCACGATATAAAATAAATTATAAAATGTAAATAGATTGAGTTGATGTCACCAGTGTCCTAGGGGAATTGTTAGTTGGTTTGTTAGTTGGCCAGTTGGTCACTCAAACTTGCAAATTCAGCGCTTAGGCTGTGAAGTATCAGTATTTGCCTTCTACAGCCTATCAACAGTATAAAATAGTACATTTGGGATCACTCACATTAAAACTTGGAGCTCTACATCACAGTAATTTTTAAAATTATTTTTCACATATTTAAAATAATGCTCTCTAACATTCTAGGAAATATTTTAAATGTGGTGTTGCTGAGTTACAAAGCCTTAAGTATCAATATTTGTCTCCTAAAACGTATTGATTCTAAAAATTATGAATTTCGTGTCATTCACAGTGATATTTGGAGCTCTATATTTCAGTAATCTTTTTAAATTATTTTTTACATGTTTGAAATACTGCTTTCTAACATTCTAGGAAATATTTTAATGTGGTGTTGATGAGTTACAAAGCATTAATTATCAATATTTGCCACCTAAAACCTATCGATAGTAAAAAATATGAAATTTGGTAGCACTCACATTAAAACTTGGAGCTCTACATTACAGTAATTTTTAAAATTATTTTTCACATATTTAAAATAATGCTCGCTAACATTCTAGGAAATATTTTAAATGTGGTGTTGAGTTACAAAGCCTTAAGTATCAATATTTGTCTCCTAAAACGTATTGATTCTAAAAATTATGAATTTCGTGTCACTCACAGAGATATTTGGAGCTCTATATTTCAGTAATCTTTTTAAATTATTTTTTACATGTTTGAAATACTGCTTACTAACATTCTAGGAAATATTTTAATGCGATGTTGATGAGTTACAAAGCATTAATTATCAATATTTGCCTTCTAAAACCTATCAATAGGAAAAATTCTGTCATCTCGTAGCACTCATAGTGAAACTCAGCTCTGCATTGCAGTAATTTTTCAAAATTATTTTTCACATGTTTGAAATAATGCTGACTCACATTCTAGGAAATATTTTAATGTGGTGTTGCTGAGTTACAAAGCATTAAGTATTAATATTGTCCTAATAAATAAATCCTATTGATCTTAAAAATTATGAATTTGGTAGCACTCAAAGTGATATTTGGAGCTCTACATTTCAGGAATTTTTTAAATTATTTTTTATATGTTTGAAATAATTCTTCTAACATTCTAGGAAATATTTTAATGTGGTGTTTCTGAGTTAAAAAGCATTAATTATCAATATTTGCCTCCTAAATCCTATGGATTGTATAATTTATGACATTTGTTAGCACTAACAGTAAAATTTAGCTCTATCTCTACATTGCAATAATATTTTAAAATAATCTTTCACATGTTTGAAATAATGCTTTATAATATTCCAGGAAACATTTTAATGCTGTGTTATTGAGTTACAAAGCCTTAAGTATGAATATTTATGTCTTAAAATATATTGATCCTAAAAATTATGAATTTCGTGTCACTCACAGTGATATTTAGAGATCTACATTCCAGTATTTTTAAAATTATTTTTACAAGTTTAAGATAATGCATTCTAACATTCTAAGAAATATTTTTAAATCGTTTTTGCTGAGTTACAAAAGATTAAGCAACAAGATTTGCCTCCTAAAACTTATCTGTAAAATTTTGTCATATGGTAGAACTCATTGTAGAACTTAAAGCTCTTCATTCTAATAATTAATTAGATTATATTTTACATGCTTGATATAAAGTATTCTGAAATTCTAGTAAATATTTTTTTAATTCGGAGTTGTTGTGGTTTAAAAAATTAAGTATCAACATTTGCCTCTGGGAAGCTATCGATAGTAATAATTATGACATATGGTAGCACTCAAAGTGCAACTTGAAACTCTTCATTCCGATAATCACTTGCACCAAAACCTCATTAATAAGCCTTAACAGCCATTTTTAAGTCACTAGACTAAGCTTTGATTTAGAGAGAAGATAAGGTATACATACCTTCCCACACTAATTATTTCTGCTACGGATGAGTACTTCAAATGTAATGAACTCTAATTGGAGTTTCGATTCCCACTGCCGTTCGGGATTAACTTGTTTGGATTTAATGAGCCGACGGCTATCTGGGATCACTGTGGGAAAAATGTTTAGTGTGTCACAGCAATTATCGATAGATATGATAATTTGTTTTTTTGTTGTCGTTCTACAGGCCCACAGGTGAAATAATTTATCTCTGAACTGGATAAATAGAAAGTTGGATATCGCATTATGTGAGACTTTTTCCCAAATATTCATTATCTATGTAGAGATGAGGATTTGAATTAATAAACAGCAAGAAACTAAACGGAAGTGTTCGGAACGGATTTAGAAAATTATCCATGCGTGAGGTGAAAACGCTTTTGGTGCTTTAAATTGGGAGAAAACTTTCTTAATCGATCGAAAGCTATAAACATATGTTCGCAATGATCATTAAGCTGTTTTAATTGAAAAAATGCCACTTTGTAAAGAGTAGAGATTGGGTGAAAGAAATTTGTGTAAAATGTCTGTAATTCTAGGAAGAAGAAAATAGATTTGAACTCAAATTTAGGTAATAGTATTTGAACCCGCTAGAAAGCGCGCTACCTGCAGTTAAACGAGAATCCGCGCAGGGCCTCTGAAGCCCGGATCAACTTTTCTCAACCAAATTCCAACAAAATTGCTTTTAATTATGAACAGAAAACTCATATTAAACAAAATTACCTTGTTAAAAGTTTAAAATATATTTCTAATTATTTAAAATATTAAATTTTAAAAGTACAATAAAACCCGTTGAAGAAGTTCCCACTTAAGAAGTTTTCCCGCTTAAGAAGTTCATATTTTCGGTACCCATTTTTCCCCCCTACTCATACAATGTTAAAATAACCCGTTTATAAAATTTCGT
>CM063509.1:15767568-15790068 GCA_032207245.1 Pardosa pseudoannulata | reverse complement strand
AAGAAAATTGAAACATAAATAACCTTATATCTTATATAACAAAATATATGGGGACATAAAGTGAAAGGTAAAACTTCAGAATTCTTATGGATACCATCTCATGATGACATAGGTGGTAACGAAAAAGCAGATCTATATAAGCAAAAAGAAGCACAATATTATGTATTGAAGACGGCTATATTCCGTTGGATTTCCATGAAAGATTTAGTGAGTATTACGCTGAAATATAACTTACAGGTAATTAATAAATCGAGCAATAATCACTGGGAGAATATTAAAAATGACTTTAAAGAGTTTAGTCGTAAACCACGTAAAGACGATGTGGCTAAGTGTAGACAAAGAACTGGACATGATTGCTTAGCCAAAAATCTAAGCAAGATAGGCATATTCCCTGATAGTTTGTGTCCCATATGTTTTTATTTTGCAAATGTCAAATAATTAGCTCCTGAGCCATTAGTTTAAGGGGTCTCCAATACTTTTTAACAATGTCCTCATACTCAGAAAGTACAACACAATTATTCAAATGTTCGAAAGATATTTTATGACAAGAGTCACACAAAACACAGACTGGTGAATCTACCACTTCGACTCTGTAGAGAGGGTCTTGAAAACAGTCTGTCCAGTCATACCTCTGAAAGGGCCGCTGCAGCCTTTCTTGGAAAACTGGAAACAGTTCTGTTACCTATATGTAACTGAGACAATGTGAATAAAGAACACTTACTCGTTTGTTTGAACCTTAATCCTACGTTACAACGTAGAGGTGATGTTTGTCTGCTCTGCTGGATTGCCAGGGATAGCATGTCCTTAACACTTTGTCCTCTCTAGTCTTTTAACTGCGAATTTTAAGGAGATTGGTTGTGATTTTATAATCATTTTAAATATTGTCCTGTTTTAATCATTTTTTAAGTATCTTCGTGTTTTAAATGTATTGGTTTTGTAGTTGTCTTGACATTCTTAAAAGTTTTTATAGTATAAATTTAAATTTTATTTTTGGTGTTAAAGCGAGTGCCCTATTTTGTGAATTAAGTTCCTTTTTTTTGCCGTATGTAACAACAAAACATAAATCAGCTAGAAGAAAGGTAGAAGATGACATGCATTTTCATTGTCATGGGCATAATTTTGACGGGCAGTTGGATCAAATCCCCCCTTCCCAGAATTTGAAATCAAGGAACAAATTTGCTGTTTTGCCTCTCCAATTTGATAGCTTTTTTTATTAGTTAGATAGAATTTTTTATTCGATTTTCCCCCTCATTTGAAGCGCCCAAATTATGCTTCTGGATGGTATATATACTGTATACCAATATAAAAGTAGATACAAACATAAAGAGTAAATGAAACTATTATTAATTGCTCGTTTCCAGGGCCATAACTAGGGCATGGCAAAGGAGGCGCATCAGTCATAGGGGCTCCACACCATGAGGTAAAGGGGTTCCGAAAGAAGACGATTCGCCCCAAGTAGAGATAAGAAAAAGTTGAAAAATATTTTTCTTTATTACAGAATCAGATTTTATTTTTAAAATCCAATGTGTTTAAAAATTACTGTTTTATGAATTTCCTTATTTTTTTAAAATGCTCCCAGAGACTAAACTTGTTATATATTCTTACAAAATGTTTTCTAACATGCCTTTATATAAATTTGGGTATTCGTTTTAAATTTTAAATTTAATAAAGTTATTCAAATTAAATTTAAATTCAAAAAATAATTTTTATGAAAATTCAACGTACAAATAAAAAAATATTGCCCTGCAATAAAATATCCCGTTTATCAACAAAATAATACTTCTAGAATGTTCGAAATTATTTTTAAGTATTAATAAAATAAATGTAGAAGAAAAAATTATAAATTAATATACTAGGACATTTTAAGAATTAACAAAATATTTCGAGTACATTCTAAATATGTGATATAGAAGAAAAACATATATATTTATATTTTCTCACTATATTGGGCGGTAAGGGCACAGATCAGTTTTTTTGCCAAAAAAGGGTCTAGACTACCTTGCCAAAGAAGGGCCTCAACTAGGCCCTTTTCTAAAAGGCCCTGCTTTTCTAGTTGCGGCCCTGCTCGTTTCAGTCTAGAATCTAATCCATCAACGTAACTTAGCATATGTTTCGAAATTTAAACACTTTAAATTATAGAAATCCTAAGTGTTACTCGACCCCAATTTTGATCTGTTCAATAACTTTTCTGAAATCCTCCCAGCTGAAGAACTGGTTCTGAAATATGCAATATTCCAATACGTTGGCGGTTTAGTGTTAGAAATAATAAGTCATTTTCTTGATGATTTAGTAAACCACCTGAGATCTTAACATAAAATAAATTGCAAACGTAAATCAACGGCTTTGATGGTATTTCTAGAGTAAATATGTTATTCATTTCTGAAGACTGTGCTTTGACATTTGTAAATGATACTGCAATTGGGAGAGATGAAAGGATTTTTGTAAATCCCATTTAGGTCGCAGTGAATGCAGCCATCAAGTTAAAGATCGATTGTTAAGCGTAGGAACTGCTCTTTCCTCTACCATTCCATCTTTTGATGGACTATAATTTTATCTGTATCCAGGACGTCCGGCTATTGTGAGATGATGTTTGCCTTGGGATTTTCTAAATTGTTTGAGAAGTGATTAACATAAAAAATAGTATGAAAATTCTTACGATTTCTTCACTAAATATTCTTGTATAACCTAATATAGGTTCTTTTTGTTTGGACTAGCAGTACTATAATCTACTTTTCCCTACATGGGAACTAAAGAAACCGGAACCTACTGCTTAAAGTAGATGCTGAACCGCTACAAATACAGTGAATTCCATTTAATGTGATCAATTTGGGACACCGTGATTTTGATAATAATAAACGATATGCAAAATTAGATAAATTTACCAACCCACTTTAATTCACACGTACTACATTTCAAAATAAAATGAAAAAAACTCACCTTATATTTATGTACTGTATATTATCCTTTAAAACATAAGAACCACATACATAATTAAAAAAAATTGATCAATTTTTAACTGTCTACAATTTTTTCTTAGAAGCTCATTGATAAATTGTTCGTAATCATAATGTTTTTTAAAGTCATCAGAGCGGTGTTCCACGTTTCAACACTTTCAGTGTAGTTTAGAAGCTGAGAAATGTTTAACTATGCTACATCATTGCGTTGACTCATTAATAGTAACCTGTCATAACGATTTAAGATTTTGATCTTTTGTTTTAATGTTAAATCATTTCGTTTTCTGGGTTCCGTATCGACAAGCTGCAAGTAAGCGAGCAAGGCATAAATTGTGAACACGCTCTTTCTCAGTTCCGATAAGAATGTGTTGCTTTCTGCTTATCGGACAACCATTAACCACCAGTATTGTGTGCGTATTTCTGAATAATTCCAGGAACATGTAATACCCCACGCCTTTGATCATTCCCTATTTCTCTCCATAGAAGAGGGAGAATTCTCGAAAATTAAAACAGCAGTGAAGGGAAAGAAAAGATTAGGTTCCTCCTGAATACATTGTGAATATTCCTTTGCCAGTTAAAATGAGGTTTGAAAACTGATAACATTAACCGATGTAACAATCACATAAAGCGATAATTTTGACATAAAAGTGAATAGAGAAAATCGGAACCAAGTGATTTCGATAACAATAAGCGATTGATAACAATAACCGCGATCAAATTAAGCGGAATCCACTGCATCCACACTGAAGTGAGATTCGAACTCACGAATGTCACTACTGAAGGCCAGAGTCTTACCCTTCAGTAATCACGTGGGTTTAACAAAGATTCTTTAATAACACAGTTCCTCTGTAAAAGATTTATTCATTTTCAAAATTCTATGTTTTCAAATGTATCACAAGTACAATTTGATCGACATCCAAAAATAACCACAAACTCACCATATTTATTGTTTAAATGTTCTACATGTGAATGAGCTAGGTACTTGCTGAACTTTTCTAACAATTTCATCATGCGAGAGAGAAAAAATATCGGAATTTTAAAAATTATAATATTTAGTTACTTTTATAGGTAAATGGATATTTTTCCTTTAAACAGAAAATTATAATTCTACAAAAAGAAATTTTTACTTAGTACTATAGACTTAGTATAAAATAAATGATTATTTGTGTTAAAATATAAATAAAAATTTAAACGTTAAAAATACAAAAAATGATTGATATATTACAACTATTTTAAAACAGTTGCTATACCGAAAAAAAAAAAAACTTTACACTGAAACAATTCTACTAAAAAATAACTAAAATAATCAAAGTTTGCCTTACTTTTTTGTATTAAAATGGTTTATATACCTAAACCAGCAGTAAGTTAAAATTACGCAAAAAAAATATTTAAATATATTACAGCTGTTTTAAAATGAATGCTTACTAAAACAATACGTTAAAATTACGCAGAAAAACATATACAGATCAACATATACAGATGTTTTAAATCGCATGATTTTCAGGTGAGTGATAAACGAGGAAAAAACTTTTTACACTTATTTACAATTTAGTGGAACCATTATATAAAATAAATAATAATCATGTGTATTAATAAAAGTTTTCAAATGTGGTAATATTACACACATAAAAAGATATGTAGCATATAGCTGTTTTAAAACAGCAGTACTTTAAAATTACACAAAATAAATAAAATAAACGAAGTTTATATTATTATTTTTTCCATATAAAAACAAATACCAAACATTATCATCGTAAACAGGAATAAGTAAAAATAACGCAAAATATCATTCAAAAATAACGCACTGCCCTATTTAGAGGTGGTTAAAGCAGTACGTTAAAATTAAGCAAAAATAAATATGCTGAAAAAAACCGCAGAAGTTTATTATATTATTTTTTTTTCGTTTCCAGACGGATGATATACTGAACTCACATTAAATCATTGTAAACATTTCTTTAGTTTATAGTTGTTTTAAAATGCATGTTACATTTAAACAACAATACTTGAAGTTACATAAAATTAAATAAATGAGATAAACAACGTACAGATGTTTTAAAACATATGATTTTGAAACGAATAATAAACAAAAATTACTATTTTTTCTTGTATGCAACTGTTGTTCAACTTTAAACTGGTTTACTTTTTTATCATAAAGCATCATGTTTCTCTATTGCTACTGACATTGTAATGCTTAGCCTTAATATAACAACTCATTTAAAATGCATTTTACCGAATGCTAGAGACAGAAATGGGAGATAAATAAAACAATTTCATCCAGTCAGATCCATAAAAGAAAAAAAAAGACGAACGCACCGGAATTTTAAAAAGTAAAATCAACAACTTTGAAAAAAAAAAGAATAAAAAGTAAAGGATAGACAAACAAACGAGAAAAAAAATTTTGCTATTGGAAAGGCAAAAGAAAACGCGGATGTAACTGGGGTGTAGGAAGTCGCCGGAAAAACAGGTTCGGCCAAACGGTTTGAGCACATTTTAGCCCACAAACCTGTTTCGATCACCACTTATAATTCGCGAATGCAAAAAACACAAAACTAAAAAAACACCGAACGGGACTGCAGTCAAATGATTTTCTCTCTCTTTTTTCGGTTCATATTCTAAGCGATTAAGTGTTGCATATTTTCGAAATTTTTTCTTTCTCTTTTCTTTGACTTGCAAATGGGACGTCACCTCCTCTCGAGGAAGCTTTAATGAGAGATGCGACGCTAATGAGAATAGCCTAACCGTGACTTCGAATTTCTGACTGCGTGATTGAAAAATAATTTGCGATAAAGTAAAATAAAGTTTAGCAAAAAAAGATGTGTACTTTAACCTCTAGTTTGGTAATCGTGTTTAAAAGGTCTCCCGATGATCATGAAAATGGATCTGTTTATGTCAAGGTTTTTATCTCTGTTATTTTCCGCTTCGTAATTTAATTGGTAATCTTTCTTGCAGAAGCCTTAAGTATTTTGTACGATTGCATGTCTAAGGCTAAGGAAAATTGCCGATTGTGGTTTAAACTTGTAATTCATTTAGAATTCAGCAGAAAGATGATAAAATATATGTTTGTTAAATATCATGATATATCTACACTAATAGCTTTATAACTAACAAATACGTTTTAAAAGGGGCAAGGTATATTCAAGTGCAATGTTATTTTATTTTAAGGCTGGTGCACTTGCCTTTCTTAGCATTAAACAATATAATATTTCTGTTGGTCATTTTATTATGGAAACACCCATTAAGCAGCCAACACGACTCCCTAAGGGAGACAATACACAAACACATCTAAGCCTTACGCAGGAATCGAATCCAAGCCCACCAGATGGAAGCACAATATGCTATCCAATATGCTACGACTAACCAATATACTACGACTGCTTAAGAAGAGACAATACACAAATACATACTCAGGAATCGAACCCAAGCCCACCAGATGGAAGCACAATATACTAATCCATATGCTACGACTAACCAATATACTACGACTCCTTAAGAGGTTACAATGCACAAATACATACTCAGGAATCGAATCCAAGCCCACCAGATGGAAGCACAATATGCTAATCAATATGCTACGACTAACCTATATACTACGACTCCTTAAGAGGGGACAATACACAAATACATCCAACCCTTACTCGGGAATGGAACCCAAGCCCACCAGATGGAAGCACAATATGCTAATCCATATGCTACGACTAACCAATATACTACGACTCCTTAAGAGGGGATAATACACAAATACATACTCAGGAATAGAACCCAAGCCCACCAGATGGAAGCACAATATGCTAACCAAAATGCTATGACTCCTTAAGAGGAGACAATACACAAATACATCCAAGCCTTATTCAGGAATCAAACCCAAACCAACTAGATGGAAACACAATATGCTAACCAATATACAAATACATCCAAGCCTTATTCAGGAATCAAACCCAAGCCAACCAGATGGAAGGACAATATGCTACGACTCCTTGAGAGGGGACAATACACAAATACATCTAAGCCTTACTCAGGAATCGAACATAAGCCAACGAGATGGAAGCACAATATGCTAACCAATATTCTATGACTCCTTGAGAGGGGACAATACACAAATACATCTAAGCCTTACTCAGGAATCGAACCCAAGCCCATCAGATGGGAACCAATATGCTAACCACTATACAAATGCGGTGGAATAGATAGAAAATACTAAACTTTTTTAAGGTAATCGACTAATTTGGAGCACCATACTTTTAAAACCAGCAGAAATTAATGAATCCATAATTGTTTCTACAGTATTTATGAGTGTAATTATTATTTATTTTATTGAAAAATTATACAGAAAAGTTTTCTTCCCATATATCTGAAAAAAAAAACCAGGTAATTTTTAATACTTACCACTAAATTTTAATATTGGGTTGTTCGGAAAGTCATTTCGTTTTTTTGGGGGAACATGAAAGACAGTTTTCTTATAATGAATAAATATTTTATTAAATTATATATTGGCCATTCTGGTCCAACACCTTTTGCCATCTTTCTGGTAGTAGCATAATTCCACGCTCATAAAATTTTTGGTCTTTGCTGGCAAAAAACTGATCGAGGTGGTTTTTGACCTCCTCATTTGAGGTGCAGGTTTTACCGTCTAAAAATTTTTGGAATGACCGAAACAAATAATAATCCGATGGTGCCTGGTCTGGAGAATTTGGTGGGTGTGGTATTGTATCCCATTTAAGCTGTAAAAGCTTTTGGTGAGTGACCAAACTTGTGTGAGGTTTCGCGTTGTCTTGGTGAAACAGTACACCTTTCCTGTTGAATAGTTCTGACCTTTTCTGTTGAAGTTCATCATTCATTTTGTCCAGCTGATGACAGTAGACTTCCGAATTAATCGTTGTGTTATCCGGTAAAAGCTTAAAAACAACGATTCCTTTAAAATCCCACCAAACAGACAGCATCACCTTTTTTTGGTGAATATCGACTTTGGAAATGGTTTGAGCCGGTCCATCTTTTTTACTCCATGACCTCTTGCGTTTGACGTTGTTGTATATAACCCATTTTTTGTCCCCAGTGATGATGTGCTTCAAAAACGGATCATTTTCGTGACGTTTGAGAAGCGAATCGCAGACGTCAATGCGGCGACACAGATTTCTCTCTGTGAGAATATAGGGAACCCATACATCGAGCTTCGAGGATAATACCAGGCCTTTCAAGTGGTCATAAACTGTTGAATTTGATAAATTTAACCTCAATCTGATCTCACGTGTTGTTATTCGCCGGTTCGCATCAACTAATGCCTTTATCGCGTCTTTATCAGCTTCCACCGGACTTCCCGAACATGGTGCAGCTTCGACATCAAAATTGCCGGATCGAAATTTAGCGAACCAGTTCTGGCACTGGCGTACTGTCAACACACCTTCTCCATACACATCGGTCAATTTTTTTTCTGGCTTGAACAGCATTTTTACCCTTTCTTTAGTAAAACAGTAAAATATGTCGAAAATTCTGCTTATCGCTCTCCATATTTAAGAGGGTACCAACCAAAAACTACTGCGTAGAATTAATTGGAATTTTTCACACACAAGCCTTGCTATATGAGCTATCAAAGCATATAAAAATTATACGGCTTAAATGTGAAGTTGGGTGAAAAAAAATACAATTAAATCCTCTGAGGGAAAAAACGAAATTACTTTCCGAACAACCCAATACTTTATTTGTTTGAGTTACATACGTACCTCAGTCACCGAAGAAAGTAACAAAGTATATCTAAAATATATTTTTAAATTTATTACGGATATTCATCATAGAAGTAACAAATCGGCTATTTTCTTAAAAATCTTCTGCATATTATTTTATATAAAAAAGCTGTAATTTTCCTAAAAGTAATGTGCTTTTTAAAAGATATTGTGAGAATTTAGAAAAAGATATAGTGTGGTTTGTTAAAAGATATTGTAAAAGTTTTTTACAATCAAGATTTTAATCTTCACACTCACAATATCTTTTAAACTGTACGTCATAAGTTCCATAATGTTATATAAATACATTTTTGTTATCACGTTTTTCTCCAATGCACAACAATCATTTAAATATCACCAGCTTTATCACTTTAAAAACCTGAAAATCGTCAAAAAAAAAAAAAAAAAACTAGAAATTAACCATATGTTTACAAATTGATAATTTTTTCCAAATAAAATTCATTTAATTTAAAACTTCAAGCTAAATAATTGCACCGTTTTGTCGATTAAAAACAAGAATTATACTAACTTTATTTCAGACAAAAGAAAAACTGTTTTCAAGAGCTTACAATAGGGTCTTTAAAATAAAGCAATAAAATAAATTTCTAATTTTTCATCTAAAAATATCATTTAAACCCAGTCGGGTACCTTAAGAATAATTTAATAAAAAAATTCCCCATTATATAATATAACTGGAATGTTGTTTCATTTCCCTGTTGACTTCTTCACTTTTTTGGGACCGGAATAAACAATTCTCATTTTTAGGTATATTTTATTCTAAATTAACCTCTGCCAGCGGAACCATGAAAGAAGCATGCTTAACGCACAGCGTTTAGTTTTAATGCCTGCTTTTAAAGTTTAATTTTTATTACTAATTAATTAATTATTAATTAATAAAAACTTAATTAATTAATTATTAATTTTGTTTTAAAATTATTAATTTTTTTTCTTTACAAAACAACCGAAATCAATATAAATGACAGGTATAAGAAATGTTATCATTAGATATAGCAATAAACTTATTATTTAGGATTAGGAGAAGCTCAGTTAAAAATTTATAACTATTGTTGAATTCTTTCTAAAGCCGATTCTAAGCCATCAGGATTAAAACAAATGTACATTTTTCACATACAACAATAACTGCAAGTCAAAGTCAAGAAATATTAAAAAAAAACAGAATAAATATTTATAATCAATACTTAGTTTTCAATTTCGTGCATCTAAACAATTCTATGCATACTATCATATTTAAAACATAGGGCATAATAGGATACATTGCGGACGTACGATAGTGTTTACATCCAGTCTTTGCAACTGCTGCCACGCAAAAAGTAGAAATGTTATCAATTTTGGTACCGTATACTACGAGTTTTATGTCTATACAGATTACTTTTTCATCAAATGTATGTATAGGAAATTACTTTGCAATAGAAAAAGTCTTAAAAAATTTTCCCATATTTAAAAAGATAAAAAACACCTTCCTTGTAAAACCTGACGTTTTTTATGTATAAACAATATTAAAAAACCAGAAGATTCAGGTCACTTTGATATCCAATAATAAATGCACATCTTGATATCTCAAATTCAATAGTGCATGATTTATTATTTCCTAACTTTAACTTTAACTGCAGCTACCAGTTGAATAGAAATAAACTCTGCAACTGGTAGCAGCAGTTTACTTTTCATTCATTGCTTTCTTTTCAGTCTACATTTTCGCTTCTAGATTTGTGTCTGAATTAACAATAGCCAGAGAAAGCTTTTTCTCTAGTTTATAGAAGCACTTTCTCCTGTATTTTTAGCTAAATTTAGGTCATGGACTTTCACTCTTTTTCGAGAAAGAAACTCACTTAAAAGGAGGATGAAACCTTTTATCAGGCGCCAATAGAATTTCGTTTTCTATTATTGTTAATTGCGTAAAAATGTCTAACAAATTATTACATACTCATTCAGTTATCAAGATTAGCCTTAATTTATGTTCCGATACATTTTCCTGAAAAATTGCATGACAAAATTAAGAATCTTTATACAAACTGAATATGTGCAAACTTAATGAACTTATTAATGAACCATAAATGTTTCTACAGTATTTATGAGTCTAATTATTATTTACATTATTGAAAAATTATACAGAAAAGTTTTCTTCACATATATCTGGAAAAAAAGACAGTTTTTAATAATTCGGTTAAAAATTTTGTGATGCAAAATATATCAGACCAAAAGTTATTTGTTTGAGTGACATACATACCTCAAACACTGAAGAATGTAATAAACTATATATAAACCAAATTTTAAAATTTATTACAGATATTCATCATAGAAGTAATAATTCGGCAATTCTTAAAATCTTCTGTATATTATTTTATATAAAAAAAAGCTGTAATTTTATAAAAATTGAAAATATTAATGCTTAAAGATATTTATCAATTTAAGAATATTTTACATTTAATAATAGAACGTACGAAACTCTTAACATTTTCTCTGAAAGTCCACTATTTTGCTAATAGTACGTAAAGCAACACCTAAATTATTTGTTTACTTTAAAAATAAAGTTCATGTATACCTTATAGAAAAACCTATATATTATTTTAATGGGTCAAAAAAAATTTAAATAAAAACTGAATTCGGACATTAGAGGGTTACTGAACTTTTTGCGAGATACGCAAATCATCTAAGCACAAAAATGGATTCAAACTGGAATTAATTACAAATTATAGTTGGTAGAGCAAAATCAATAAGTTGATATCTCAGATTTGTCGAGGAAATAAATAAATAAACAAACCTTTGTGTTTGATATTGTGGTGAGTGGTCAGAAAATTTACATCTATTGCACAAAAATCTTTAGGAAATGGAAGAATTTCAAGTCATGGACACTCCTTTAACCGCTTGCCTGATTATCCCGAGTTATCTCGGGTTCTTATATCTTGCAGTTAATTATTATCCCAAGAAAACTAGGGCTAAGCAGAATTTGTCAGTACGATTTGTTTTAGCACGGTTTTACTCGGCCTTGAGGAAATGAAAGAGAATATTCAGTTTTGATTGGCAGTTTTGTTGGTTTCACAGTCCTTTTGGCGGGACTGGTCACGTGTTTTTCCTCTTCTATAGTATACATCTGACTGTGAATTAGTAATGTATAAAGAAAATTAGTTGCGAAAAATCACCGTGATGAGTTTTCTGCTACATCAGGAAGATCTAGCATTAGTCATTTATCACTCAGGTTAACCTCATGGCATTTTCCCTATGTTATTCCTGCTACTGAAAAAAGAATCAAATTCTACGATACAGTGTACTCTGTGCTTCCGTAAAAAAGATACCAGAGTTAAGAAAAGAGACCAGATACCAGTGTACAGAATATCAGGTATCACTTTGTGTTCTCCCTTGTTTCAAAAACTATCAGATACCAGTGTACAGAATGTCAGGTATCACTTTGTGTTCTCCCTTATTTCAAAAACTACCAGATACCAGAGTACAGAATGTCAGGTATCACTTTGTGTTCTCCCTTGTTTGAAAATCTTCCAGATACCAGTGTACATAATATCAGGTATCACTTTGTGGTCTCCCTTATTTCAAAAACTACCAGATACCAGTGTACAGAATGTCAGATATCACTTTGTGTTGTTCCTTGTTTCAAGAACTACCAGATACCAGAGTACAGAATGTCAGGTATCACTTTGTGTTCTCCCTTATTTCAAAAACTACCAGATACCAGTGTAGAGAATATCAGGTATAACTTTGTGTTTTCCCTTGTTTGAAAATCTTCCAGATACCAGTGTACATAATATCAGGTATCACTTTGTGGTCTCCCTTATTTCAAAAACTACCAGATACCAGTGTACAGAATGTCAGGTATCACTTTGTGTTCTCCCTTATTTCAAAAACTACCAGATACCAGTGTAGAGAATATCAGGTATCACTTTGTGTTCTCCTTTGTTTTAAAAACTATCAGATACCAGTGTTCAGAATGTCAGGTATCACTTTGTGTTCTCCCTTGTTTCAAAAACTACCAGATATCAGTGTACAGAATAACACATATCACTTTGTGTTCTCCCTTGTTTTAAAAACTATCATACAAAGACTAATTAACTTTTTGCATTTGCCAAGATAACTCGGGATAGTAAACCAATATTAAATCTAAATGCTTTTACACTTGTAAAAAATCTAAAACTGAACTTAAAACCTACATATTTGGTTTTGTTTCGTTTCCTCGTATTTAATAATTAAATAAAAAATGTGATGATAATTTGCAATTTTTTCAAATATTTTGTATGGGAAGCGGTTAATTACGATATTTTGTGGCTGGGAAAATAGATTTGAAGGAAATAGAATGCGAGAGATAATTTTTATGAGATATCAAAGTGAAATAATTTTGATATATTACATATATATGTGTGTATGTGTGAGCTTCCTTTGAGTGATATGTGTATATTACTCTGTAAAAGTTAATTGTCAATGAGTTAGCGAAAGTAAAAACTAACAGAAAAAGAGTGAAGAGCAATATATCGGTGCTCACACAAATATTTTCGGAACAATGACAGCGATACATATTAAAATTCCAGTTTCGTAAAACTTTTCCTCGTTTAAAAGAAATCTGGCAGAACTTATATTCTAAGAATGTGTGACCTGCCTCACGAGAATGCGGCAGAAGGAAAAATGTTCTAATGAAGTAATTTGGAGGACGCTAAGGAACAATAAGGCGTGGCGACGAAACAATGGCGGGCGCACACGTTCAGAACATTAAAGAAAGCTCGTTATCTCATGAACAGGTTTCATTTTTTCCACTAAAAACGCCCATTGAAAGGACTCTTGATTTCACCCGAATGCCTGCAGATTAAAAGACAGAAATGGAGCTGTGTTGAGATTGTCGAAAAAATTTGCATGACTTGTCTGATAGTATTATTATGAAAAATCTATGATAGTCCACCTCTTAATGTATTATTCCCTTGTAAACTCATGTGACTATAATAGAAATATTAGATCTATGAATGGGTATCATCCAATGGTAACGATAATTAAACTTACTGCTTAGGGATAAAAAACTTTTTAAAATCATAATTAAAATTTTAAATTTCCCATTTTACATATATATACATATACATACATTTATATATATGTAATGAGACGGACTTCTCGATGGAGGGTTGCAGTCATGGCAATAAAAATGATACCGTTTCAGCTAAAGACCTTTATTAAGATAATATTGAAGGACGAGTTCCCACTTCATCATAGGGACAAACTGAAGGGTCAGCTAGCATGAAGTTCTATGTACAAGACACTTAACACCTGGGTCAACATCTGTGGGAAAATATCTCTAGAAAAATCTGTCTCCGCTAGCGTGTATCTCTTTCTTATTTCGAAATTTCCTAAATTATCAGCTAGGGCCATGTAGGATTATAATTGGTCAGGCCCCTTCTCCGAGGGCGTAAACTGTAGCCCCAGTGGTCAATTTAGGTGAGGGGTTAAAAAGGGGAATGGAAAATGACGCGGGAATTTTTACCCTTGATTTAAGTTTTGAAACCCCCTGAGAATTTTCCTTACAATATCCTCCCCGGTCAAAAAGAAAGGATAGAACGAAGTGAGAACCTTTCCGTTAAAACAAAATTTTACAAAAATTTTAGGTAACAAAATAAGTAACTGGTAATTTTATACATAATTATACACAAAACAAAAATACATAGTATACCTTTTGTAGCAATAAACACAGATTCCAAAGACATAATACATGTGATAATAAATAAGAAAAAAATTGTCAAGTTATTTACATTAATAAGCTGGAAAATTATTGAAACTGCAATATGTATTACTCAGTTTAATTTAATGGTTAAATAGCAAACCATTGATAATACTTATATTAGTTAATAATTTTAATAATATTTCGCACTCTTTAATATAATAGAGAGTCGGGGTTTTCAAAACTTAAATCAAGGGTAAAAATTCCCGAGTCATTTTGCATTTCCCTTTTTAACCCCTCACCTAAATTGACCACTGAGGCTACACTTTATGCCCCCAGAGAAGGGACCTGACCAATTGTAATCCTACATGGCCCTAGCGGAAAATTTAGGAAATTTTCAAATAAAAAGGAGATTCGCGCTGTCGGAGACACATTTTTCTAGAGATATTTCCCCACAGATGTTGACCCAGGTGTTACTGGTCTTGTAAATAGAGCTTCATGCTAGCTGACCCTTCAGTTTGTCCTGTCCCTATGATGAAGTGGGAACCCGTCCTTCAAGGTTATCTTAATAAAGATCATTAGCTGAAACGGTATCATTTTTTTGGCCATGACTGCAACCACCCATCGAGAAGTGCGTCTCATTACATATACATATATATGTAATATATCAAAATTATTTAACTGTAATATTTATTTAAAAATTCCCCTCTCCCATTCTTAAAATCTTTTTCCCAACCACAAAATATCTTAATCAAAAGAGCGTCCTCAACTTAAAATTCCTTCATTACAATTCCCAAAAATTTCTATCCTAAAGATGTCAATTTTCTGTCTATTCAACACGTTTTCCAGCCGTCGCCGACAAATAGCTCCGAGTTTTTTCCTGATCTTAACACTTAATTCGCCGAGTAAGTAGGAAAATTTTTTCTGTCTTTGCTCTTGGGTGCACCTCTGTTCGAGCAGAGTGATTTTAGTGCATTTTCTCTTGTCTGTCGTTGGGTAGTAAAGATGTCCATTTTAGCAACTCTGAAATAAAATTTTTATTAGACTTGTGTCGTTCTCTTCAATGTCGGCCGATTGCATTTTTCTTTACTGCTAGCTGTTTAGCTTTCTCCTAGTCAGCAGTTTTATAATTATTGGATTACATAAATACATACATACATATATATATATATATATATATATATATATATATATATATATATATATATATATATATATATATATTATGCATATATATATACACATACATGTATACATACATATATATATGCATATATATATATATATATATATATATATATACATATATATACATATATATGCATGCGTATATATATATATATATATATATATATATATATATGTATGTATGTATACATATATACACCATATTTATATACGTATATTTATACATGCATATATACATATCTGTATATATACATATCTATATCTATATCTATATATATATATACATATATATAATACATATATACATATATACATATATATATATATATATATATATATATATATATATATATATATATATATATATATATATATATATATATATATATATATATATATATATATATATATATATATATATATAGCTGGAGAGTGGACAGAAAATTTACATCTATTGCACAGAAATCCTTGGGAAATGGAAGAATTCTAAGTCGTGGACATTCCTTTAATTGCGATATTTTGTAGCTGGGAAAATAGATTTGAAGGAAATAGAATGCGAGAGATAAATTTTTCTGAGATATCTCCTCACAAAATTCCCTATCAACTCTCCTCACAAAAACAGCACCAAAAACAATTCAATTAAAATCGGTTCCCCTTCATTTTCTACGACTGATCATTTCAACGATATTTATTGTTGAAGGACGAACAAAAGATACGGGCGGTAGGAAAACAGGTGAAAATTGACCCTTGACCCAGTAAGGAAAAAGGGATTTCCTTAGGACAAATTCTGCGCAAATGCTGTAACCTACCCTTATGAATACTTAAAGTATTTTAGGTGCAATATTATTTTTAAAAGAACTTTTAAAAATTACTAAAAACAAGGAAATATGAGAAAAAAATGTTCTAAAGGTAAAATTAGAGTACATGGAATATTATTACTGACTGAGATATACTTAAATATTTATGTATGTTTCACACACACACACAAACCTACATATGTGTGTATATATGTTTATATACGTTTATATATATATATATATATATATATATATATATATATATATATATATATGTATATATATATATATATATATATATATATGTATATATATATATGTATATATATATATATATATATATATATAAAATATATATATATATATATATATATATATATGTATATATGTATATATATGTATGTATATATATATATATAAATAAATATATACACACATATATATATATATATATGTGTGTGTATATATATGCATATATATATATATATAAATATATATATATATATATATATAATATATATATATATATATATATATATATATATGCATATATATATATATATATATATATATATATGTATATATGTATATATATATATATATATATATATATATATATATATATTTGTATATGTATATATATACATATATATATATGTATATATATATGTATGTATATATATATATATACATAAATGAATGTATACATATATGTATATATATGTGTATATATATGCATATATACATGTATATGTATATATATATATGTGTATGTGTAAGGGAAAAGTAAACTAAATAAGTAAACTAATATAGGGATTTTGTATGAAACCATTAATACGGTCCCTTAAACAATATACTGTCAAAAAACTTCTCTAATGGGATATTTCAATAATATCGAAGTAAATTTATAGTCAAAAGTTCTCAACATGGCCGGAGAAAATGTTTAGGGGTTTTCAAATTTAAAGTCACGGGAAAAAAAAAAAAAAAAAAAAAAAAAAACCCGCGTGTTTTTTATTTCTTTTTTTAACCACTATTCTAAACTGACCACAAGGGGTTATACTTCAAGTCTTCAGGAAATGAGTCTAAGCTTTATAGTACCCTAGCTGCCAATTTAGAAAATTCTTTACAAAAACGAGGTACAAGTTACCGGAAATTGTTTTTTACTCAGATTTTTACTTAGTTTTTAACTTATATTCTTATGTTATCCGATCTTATGTTATCCGTGTGTGTATGTGGATGTGTATAAAAAAGAAACAAAACAACTTTAGTTTGTGTAAAGTTCACCATCTATAACACTTTAATTTAAACATACAAAAATTAAATGTAAAATTCAGGAAGTATCCTACACAATCTATGTACATTCGCACTGTTTCTGTGATCATTTCTCTTCTCAGAAGTTTCTGTTTAAATTATATTGAGAAGCATTTCATTTCGTTTCCTGTATTTTCTTGTATTAGGCATCATGTATGGGAATCTTTCTTCTACAATTTGAATCAATAATCCTAACATTCATCAACAATCATAACATTTTATTTTAACAAAATAAAGTAAATTAGTAAACTTGCCATAGTGTTTGGAAAGATTTTTTAGTTAACGTTTCCCGAGAATAATCTCCGGCTCTCAGTTGTTTTAAGAGGATTTTTCTTGTTGAAACAGTAAGAGCAGATATTTCATAATTGGCAATAAATGGTAGACACCTTAAAATTGTTTACGAAATTTGTTTAATTTTCTTTCTAACGTATTAAATAGATGTCATTATTGTATGTATTAAGTAAACTAAAATTAAAATGTATACGATATCGTATAAAATATTCATGAAAAATATATAATGTAAAATACAAAATATAATGCAAAATAATAAGAATAATTAAAATATTATAATGCAAAAAAGACATTTGCTTATAGTATAAATAATAATATTCGATATAAGTAATATACGATATCGTATAAAATTTGCATGAAAAATATGTAATGTAAAATACATAATATAATGCAAAATAACAAGGATAATATAAGCATTATAATGTAAATTAATAAGAATGTTATATGCTTATAACGTACATGCTTATTATGATGTGGATGCTTACAATGTAAAACAATAAGAGTGAAAAATTGGGTAATGTATTAAAATTAAAATTTCGTTCAATATAAATAAATAAATAAATAAAATTGAAACTTTAAATTGAAAATTTTAAAAGTCAATCATAAAATTAGGTAAAACGTTTGTAATGATGTAAAATAGTACAATAATAAGAATTCGTGGAAAATGTATAAACATTAAAAAATACTGAAATATATTATTGAAAAATTTAATAACAGTAAAAACTATTTAAGTTGATTTGGAATTGAATCTACTGATGTAAGAATTCTTGAAAATCCTGCAATATTGCAGGATTATCTACTCCCTGCAACATTGCAGTAGAAGCAGCAGAAATAATGTAAATAAAGTTTGACGGTGGATATAGCATGCCATCCCGTCATTTGCAACAATAAACAACCTTTTTGTGTTGGTTGTGTCTCCTAGCGATAAGTCAGTCAATCGTTTTATTGGATGAACCTTGACTTTTCTATACTAGAGTATCCCCCTTCACTGTTTAGCCGTCATATAGTAAAACAGTATTTAAACAAAAAAGAAACCAAACCTAGAATATCCCATATAGTATATTTATATACCAGAATATCCTATCCCCTGTAAAACTAATTCACGGGTCAGTTACAGAACCTTTTTTTAACCTTTACCTGATTTTTAAAGAACTATTTAAATCAACGAATTACTGTTTAGCCGTCATATAGTAAAACAGTATTAAAACAAAAAACAAACCAAACCTAGAATATCCCATGTAGTATATTTATATACCAGCATCTCCTATCACCTGTAAAACTAATTCACGGGTCAGTTACAGAACCTTTTTTTTAACCTTTACCTGATTTTTAAAGAACTATTTAAATTAATGAATTACTGTTTAGCCGTCATATAGTAAAACAGTATTAAAACAAAAAACAAACCAAACCTAGAATATCCCATATAGTATATTTATATACCAGCATATCCTATCCCCTGTAAAACTAATTCACTGGTCAGTTACAGAACCTTTTTTTAACCTTTACCTGATTTTTAAAGAACTATTTTAATCAACGAATTGCCTCCCGAAGAAATCTAAATGGATACAACGAAAACAATATAGGCAATGGACTATGAAATGTTTAGTTTGTGTAAATGTATGTTTAGTTTCAACCTAGCTTCTTAAATGCATGAGGTTGTTGACCCTTTCATTACACAGTATCCCATATAGCATCTTCCAATCCCTGCGTTTGCTTTTTTCTGTTTGTTTAGAAACATGCACATTCTCTATTAAAAAGGTAGAGAATGCGAATATTTCTAAACAAACCTGACTTCAACTGAACTCTTTGAAAGCAAAACATTGCGAATAAAGCATTGTTGTCTCTGTCTTAGAATGGATCGATCTACTTTAAAAGTAATTTTTCACTGTTTACGCAAAAAATGTGTGATGATCAAATAAAAAGGATTATATATCCAAAACTAAAGTTCATTAAAGGAAAAATACCTTTCCTGACATAAAATCTAAACTATAAGTGCTTTTTTAGATCAATCCTAAAATAAAAAAAAATTCTGAATCTTTTAGAATATTTTTTGCAAGTTCTTTAATAAAGATTTGTCTTTTAAAAAATTCAAGCTGTTAAAAGTAGCTAATAAAAAGTTTTATTCATCGTTTGACCAATAGATGCTTACTATAATTGCTATTGTAGACTTGGGGTTTGTTAAACTAAAACAAAAAATAAATGTGCGGATAAAATAAGTAGTCTGACAGATATACAGTAGACTCCGCTTAATGTGATCTCGGTTAATGTTATCAATCGCTTACTGTTATCCAAATCACTTGGTCCCGATTTTCTCTATTCATTTGTATCTTAAAATTATCGTTTTATGGGATCGTGACATCGGTTCATGGGATCAGTTTTCGAACCTCATTTTAACTGGCAAAGGGATATTTCCAATATATTCAGAAGAAACCCATTCTTTTCTTTCCCTTCGTTCTTGTTTCAATTTCCGAGAATTCTCCCTCTTCCAAGTGAAAAGGAGAAAAAACAAAGGAGTAGGTTATTACAGGTTTCTAGAATTTTTCAGAAATACGCACACCCTGCTGGTGGTCAATACTTGTCAGATAAGCAGAAGGCAACACATTCTATTCGGAACTGAGAAGGAGCGTATTCACATTTTATGTTTTGCTCGCTTACGTGCAGTTTGTCGATATGGAAGCCAGAAAGCGAAATGATTTAACATTAAAACTAAATATCGAATTTTAAATCGTTATGACAGGTTACCAAATATCAGTCAGCGCAATGCTTCAGCGCAGTTAAACATTTCTCAGCTTCTGAATTGCATTGAAAGTGTTGAAACGTGGAGTACAACACCAATCCGATGACTTTAAAAAACATTATGACTACGAATGACTAATCAATGAGATACTTAGGAAGAATTGTAGATAGTCAATAATTGATCAATTATCTTTATTATGTAAACAATTCTTATGTCTTAAATGATAATATACAGTATATAAATATAATTGAGATTTTTATTTTATTTTGAAATGTAGTAGGTGTAAATTAAAGGGGGGTAAATTTATCTAATTTTGCATATCGTTTATTGTTATCAATCGGTTATTGTTATCAAAATCATGGTGTCCCAAACTGATCACATTAACCGGAGCGCACTGTAATTTCAAATTATTTATACAATGATAAATTTTGTACAAAATAATTTTTCATTATATTTAGAATATGTTTTTTTTTTCATAAAAAATACTTTTTTGATAATACGATTTCATTTTTGTGTTTTAAGTTTTTGAATTTTTTTTATGAGTTAAAATAACTTATTCTGATATTTAAGATTTTTTTTTTCCAAATTTCGGATTGTTGACACACAAAGTTAAGCAGAATGTAACTCTACATTTAAATTTGACCTAGACAAATTAAACATTTCTTTCTTATTAAAATCAAAATACCTTTTTATATTCTAAAACACCCTTTCCTCCAAGAAAAACACACACAAAAAAATTTTAACTAAAAAATGTGAGACTAACTAATTCCAGTTAAACATTCCAGAAAATTAAATGTTTGTAGTTTCTGGACATTACTTTATACCTTGAAGGTTAATTTATAAAGCAAAAAAAATGGATTTGTTTTAATTATGACGTATTTTTACGAAATGTGAAGTCAATAGATTGTACACATTTACTTGTTGTATTGATTCTTTCCAAAATTTTACTTTACAGAACTGTTGTTACAGCAGTTTCATTAATTATAAAATAATGATTTGATTATTATTTTAATGAAATTATAATTTGATAATTTTATAATTTGATATCACTCAAATTATAAAATAATGATTTGATTATTATTTTAATGAAATTATAATTTGAAAATTTTATAATTTTATATCAATCAAATTATAAAATAATGTTTTGATTTAGTAGTAACAATATTATTCAATTCTGTAGAACTGTGTATTTCATGTAATACCTCTTTTATATTCTTCTAGACGCATTTTAATGCATTGGCCTTGTATCTGGTTATTTCTTTAATGTATAAGAGCCTTTATCTCAGGTCCGTAGCGAGAAATTGTTCTCCGGAGGGGGGGGGAGACCAAAGAGGAAATTTATTGTTATTTGCGATTTACACTTTAATAAAACAAAGTTAAGGTATAGCATGGATGCCGTATGACAATTATCCATTTTAACTCAAATAATTAAAAAGATTTGAAGACATTGCTATCTTTCTAACGTGAAAATGAAAAATATAGCAGATATAGAGGAAACGTTAAATTTTCGGCTAGCGGCTAAGCAAAACTTTTTATAGATGAAGTGAGGGTTTTTTTTTAGGAACATGTTCTTAAACAGCTAGGCAGATAGCACCTACACACACGTGGGACATTTTCTTTTGATTAAATGGTCTTCTAGAAATTCGGGAGGAGACTTGCCTCCCTAATCCCCCCCTTGTCTTATCCAGTCATTACCTTTGGGTTTCGTAAATAAAAATAAACGAATATTGTTAGCTCACCGAGCGGTTTGCGATGTTTCTACTTCCGATTGTAAGTCATACCCTAGTCATTTGGATATAATTTCGAATGGGTCTCGTATAAGGAGCAGTATACAGGAGAAATA
>CM063509.1:15755068-15762568 GCA_032207245.1 Pardosa pseudoannulata | reverse complement strand
GCATTAGACGTATATATCATATATGTTGTCCAGCACATCACCTATGATATATACATCTAATAATTTATACGCTTGTTTAAACATGTAATACATGTGTTATATGTGACACACTTGTGACTTGTGTCACATGTGACACACAATTAACTATATTTTTATATTCAAGATTTTATATATTTTACATTTTATATCATTGTGTATCACATGTGGTGTACAAATGTATAGCATTAGACATATATATAATATATGCTGTCCAGTACATCACCTATCATACATACATCTAATAATTTATAAGCTTGTTTAAACATGCAATACACATGCCACATGTGACATACATGTCACTTGTGTCCCATATGACACAAAATTAACTATATTTTTATATTCAAGATTTTATATACATATATGGGACACATGTGACTTGTGTCACATGTGACACACAATTAACTATATTTTTGTATTGCATTTTATCATCGTGCATGTGATATACAAATGTATAGCATTAGATGTATATATCATATATGTTGTCCAGTACATCACCTATGATATACACATTTAATAATTTATACTCTTGTTTAAACATGTAATACACATGTCACATGTGACACACTTGTGACTTGTGTCACATGTGACACACAATTAACTATATTTTTATATTAAAGATTTTATATATTTTACATTTTATATCATTGTGTATCCATGTGATATACAAATGTATAGCATTAGATGTATATATCATATATGTTGTCCAGTACATCACCTATGATATACACATTTAATAATTTATACTCTTGTTTAAACATGTAATACACATATCACATGTAACACACTTGGCACATGTGACACACAAGTAACTATATTTTTATATTCAAGATTTTATATGTTTTGCATTTTATATCATTGTGTATCACATGTGATATACAAATGTATAGCATTAGATGTATATATCATATATGTTGTCCAGTACATCACCTATGATATACACATCTAATAATTCATATACTTGTATATCACCTGTAATACACAATGATATAAAATATAAAATACATAAAAGCTTGCACGTAAAATATTGTTCCTTGTGTATCTAATGTGATATACAAGAGTATAAAGCATTAGAGGTGTTGTTACTGATGCCACTTGGTCTAACCAAGAACGATTGAGGTATACGCTACTAGTATTAAGGCAAAGAGGTGCACCTTCTTTTTAACTAGCACGTCAAGGGTGAAAGTACGACTTGAAGCAGGGACAAAACAGAAGACCATAGGCTTGGCCTGCCACCCCCAGAGGTATTGATTGAGAACCTGGAGGGACATCGTGACCACGATCATATTTTATGTGCCCCAGTCACATTTAACGAACAGGGGGATCCAAGCCCGTAACCCTCCAGTTACAAGAGTGTTGCCTTTGGCGACTCAGCTACTGGTATTAGATTTGTATATCATACATGATGTAATGTACATGACATGAAAACGAATCAAGATGATATTTTAGAATGAAGATCTTTCGCTTCAAAATGTTCTATATCCCCATAAAAACATTATTGAAATTATGTCTATTTATATGTGGGCGTTTGTCTATCCATGTATGAAAAAGATAACCGTAAATCAAAATAAGCTGGAATAATAACATTTGGTATATTGTTTTAGAACAAATCTTGTAGATCTGTATCCAATTTTCGAATCCAACTAGTCAGTTAGAGGTGATGTAATAAAACATTTAAACTGCTTAATGCCTAGATGTTATAGTAATAAATTTAGTGGGAATGAAATGTCAGAAAAAGTTAAGCCCAAATTTAAGTTATTAAGATTTTAATTATTTCTTAAACGAAAATTTGTTATCTAAACAAACTCTCATGTTACATAAAAACATAAACATAAAAACTCTCATGTAACTCTCATGTTACTTATTCTTCACGTATGTGAGAATATACGAGAATATCTAGAGTCCTACAATCCTAAAGTTTGAATTAATTATTTATTTATTATTTTAAAAAATGTGTTAATTATTTACAACTGAAACTTTACAAATATTTTTCTCTCTTTCTATTCATTTCACATTTTATGTCTTCTTTTTTATGTACAACAAAACTAAAATTAATAAAGAATAATTTTTATGACAGATTTTCTTGTTTGCTTAAAATAATATTTATCTTGTTTAAACAAACTGTTACAGTTACAAACATTAAAACTTTTGAATTCTTTTATTTCCAGATTCTGACACAAGATGGCAGCACTACAAAATCTTCTGTTCCTATTAGGTTATTTTCTAGTATCAATATCTTTGTGCAAAAGCCGTAAGTATTATTTCACATAACTTTTCCTTTCTTATTTTCTTCTTTTAAGTAAATAAATAATTTCTTGTTAGCACATAAAAATATTTGCTTGAATGTCACTTAAAATATAAATGTTTGCCATTCTTAATTTTTATAGTCCTTAGACACTTATGTTACAAGAAAGAGACATTAAAGATTATCTGTTATTTACATAAAAATACTTTTTCTGTAGAATTATTTTTAAAATCTAATATGTTTATTATTTTATTCTAGAATGCGAGATAGAATCAGGAGAGAGTGTTATAATCATGGATATTTTAGAGAGTAGAGGAAATCGTAAGTATATCTATTAGTGTGCCATATATACCCAGTATTGCATGAATAATAAAAAGTAATGTAAACTGAAAGTTAAGAAACGTGATTTATTTTATATTGATAGAAAAATACAGCTATAAAACATTTAAAAAAGAAATTGTTAAATGTCACCTTTGTGTAACATGAAATTTCTATCTAAAATTTTCATGATTTGTTAATATTTTGTGAACGCAAATATATATTTAATAAACTGTTTCAAAAATATTGCTATGTGAAGCATCCTTGTACAATTTTTGATACATTACTACATTACTTTTGATACATTCTTTTACTAAAATGCTCTTAGCATTTTAGTAAAAGAAATTCAACTTCAAGTTAATAATTCAAGAGCGTTTTAGTAATCTAAACACATTGTCAAGTTCTTAATCCAAGATTTTTTTAGAGATTAAAACTCCTCGTCCAGTTAGTTATCCGGGAGTTTTTTGCTGATCGAAACTCATCTTTAAACTATTAATCAAAGAGAATTTTGGTAGTCGAAACACATTGTCAAGTTGTTAATCCACGATTTTTTTTTTTTTACTTTTTACAGTTCATCGTGCAGTTATTAATCCACACGCATTTCAGTAATCGAAACTCATCATCCAGTTAATAATCCAGGAGCACTTTGCTGCTCGAAACTTACCTTCAAGCTATTATTCAAAACGCATTTTGGTGGTCGAAACACATCTTGAAGTTGTTTTCGACGACGATGACCGAAAACAATATGACCGAACAACTTGGACCGAATACAAGATTTGTTTTTAGTGGTTAAAACTCATCGTCCATTTATTAATCAACCCAAGCACATTTCAGTGATCGAAATGCATCGCCAAGTTAGTAATCCAGGAGCACTTTGCTGCTCGAAACTCATCTTCAAGCTATTAATCAAAGAAGATTTTGATAGTCGAAACACATCGTCAAGTTGTTAATCCAAGATTTTTTTACTGGTTAAACTCATCGTCTAGTTGTTAATCCAAGCACATTTCAGTGAACGAAATTCATCGACAAGTTAGTAATCCAGGAGCATTTTGCTGCTCGAAACTCATCTTCAAGATATTAATCAAAGAGCATTTCGGTAGTCGAAACACATCGTCAAGTTTTTAAATCAAGATTTTTTTACTGGTTAAACTCATCGTCTAGTTGTTAATCCAAGCACATTTCAGTGAACGAAATTCATCGACAAGTTAGTAATCCAGGAGCATTTTGCTGCTCGAAACTCATCTTCAAGATATTAATCAAAGAGCCTTTCAGTAGTCGAAACACATCGTCAAGTTGTTAATCCAAGATATTTTATTACTGGCTATATTTTACTGGTTATTACACTTTCATATATTTTTATAGAAAGGTATAAAATTTCTGAGAAGAGCATAAAATAGTTCCAAGGATATTAAAAGTTTGACACTGATTTAAGAATGTCAAAGTATATCCCAAAGCAAGTAATTGTAATAGAAAGGCAATAATTACAATATTTCTACTTTAGTATTGTTGAAACTTCATCTTAAAGTAACCATTTCAGGAGGGTATGACCAAGAGGGCGAAATAGGAGGAATGCTTTGAGACCAAAAATGGTTCAATTGGACTCAACAGGGATTACCGTCTACAATTTGCTTTCTATAATTTCTTACCATGCTCATTGAAGTAGGAAAGTGATGTAACGTCGCAATATACATACACCTCTGTGTTTGTGGGGGCTTAGTCAAAACAATCGCTTAAAATCCTAGACTTTATTATCTCGACTATCTACAATATATACACGATATTAAGCAACATCGTTTGGGAGAGAGAAACAACCTTCTCTACCCTCCAGCCCCCAACAACCAACTGCCTTCTTCTTGAAAAACCCCTCGCAAAAAGAGAGGGGGGGAGAAAAAGGGCTGAGAGCAAGGGAGTGGTCAGCGGACTGGACTCCTCAATGACATCCGGCATTCCACACAGATGTATACAGGGACATGAAAATCCCAAACCCCTCTGGGTGTGGAACTCCTGCTTTTTTCAGGGAGATAAATTCCCACGGGTCCTGAGAATGACCTACCCTCTCTGGTTCTCTTGTGACCAGCTGCCACAAAGAGTCTACTAACTATAATCATTCCATAATATCGACAGCAGTCAACCCTTTTCTCAGTTCCACTTTGTTAGATCCACTGCTTAAAAGTTTATACCAAATGGCTATAAATATACTTGACAACACTAAGTCTCAAATCCATTGACACAGTTTCCAAACCTGCTGTTGACTGAATATGTTGCTTTTCTGTATTGCTAAACCCTGTGTCTGCTTCTCTTGATTTCAGAGGTCAACCAGACGACAGTTCCTTCGGAGCTTCCCATCCGTGGAACTCCTCCTCAGGTGGAACTTAGCATCCAAACGATGACCGCTGACTACTTTGCAATCGACGGGAAGAGGCTAAGGCTTAAAAGACCCATCGATCGGGACGTAAGTATGCTTAATGACAGCTTTTATATTACAACTAGCATATAGCCCGTCATATTGATGGGATCAATAAAATTTTTAATTTTTCAGAATTGTAAAGTACCCTATGAGGCAGATAAACAAATGGTTTGTTTTTTAATTGAGAATTATCCGATACACGCTCAATCATTTGTTTATCTTCAGACACCTCTAAAGTCTCCCGATACTGTGAATGCAGTTTAGAATCAAGTCGAATTCATTTTAAAAAAATAATTCGAAATTTTCTTAGCTACGTCGAAATTATCGTTAACTTTATCCCATTTTTTTGCCATAGTAATTAATGGAAGTAAAGGAATAAAATTCTACTACACCCTGGAGGTAGATAGAATTTGTTGTTAATACCTGTGATAAAATTTTCATTGCAAAACAAATAATCGATGATTAAATTTAAAATTATCACATATGTACCCAATATATTATTTAAGCTAAATAGAAAGGAAAATTGTTTGCGTAATATCTAAGTTCACTGATAAAACGTATGAAAATAATGCGGACGATATTTAAATAATTTAAAATAAGAAATATTAAATGAGATGGTTAAACGAATATATCATATATATATATATATATATGTATATAAATTTTATATTTATATATATATAAATTGATAAATATTTCTTATCTTAATAAAAATATTGAAATATAAATACATTAAACGATATAAAAAATATATAATACATATATATATTATATTTTTTAATAGTATTATATAAGTAAATAATAAAAAATATATATACATATAGATAGAATTTGTTGTTAATATATAAAATTTTCTTTAACAAAAATAATTGATTATTTAATTTAAAATTATAATTGTATAATCTATTATTTAAGTAAATATAAAAAAAATTATTTACATATATATATTCAGAGATAAAACATTTATAAAAAATGTATATATATTTAAATAATTATATAAATAAGAAATATATAGATTTATAAGGAATGATATAATATAAAAAAATGTATGTATATTTATATATTTATTATGTATATATATTATATATAATTTAATATATATATATAATATCCTATAAATATATATTTATATTAAATTTATATATAAAGTAATATTTATACGTTGTAACATATACAATAAAGAATATATGAATATATTATATTCTATACAAATTTATAAATTATATAGATACAGATAAGTTATATTATTATATATACATTCTGATCTATCTTTATAATAGATAATATTTTGAAAGAGTAAATTCTATTATTTTAATGTATGTTTATATAATTGACGAAATTTCATATAATATATATAATTTTAAAATACAGCAAAACCTAACATTATATTATAATATTAAAAACAATTCAAATTTTAAAATAATAATTTTACAGTATAGATAATAGATTTTCTCAGTGAAATTCTAAACATTACACATCTCATTTATGGTATCTATAAATTTTATGTATTCATAACGTCGTGTAAATTTTTTGTAATAGACAAAAAGATTTTATGTTTTAGCAGAATTGTGTAAAGGATCTCATACATAATACCGTTGATATACATATTATAGTGTACAGCAAGAATACTATAACCACTGCATATTAATAATATGTAAATTGACTATGTTACACATAGAACAGTTTAAAGGAATATAAAAATAACTTTAAATGTTTCTGTATGTAATGTTTTCTTTTATTGTATAATCTTAAATTTTTATACATATTTGAAAAGGAGATTATGAATAGACCCATATATTGCTAATTTTACACTTTAATAAAATTGAATGATATTAATCGATGTGTAGATATATAGATTTATGTTCTGAGAATTAAAATAAATACACAATCTTAAAATTGATTAATGTACAGTCTCTTCTATAAGAGCATGTCGTTTATTTCTCTGAAAATACAAACAAATTAGTTAAAAATACATTTGTACCTGAAATGCATTTCACCTAATAAATTGTCTAGTCCCCATTTATAGATTATGCAAGAATCACTTTATCATTCGATTTTGACGTCGAGCGCGTTTTACCCTGTTCCGGTAGGTTCAAATCTGAGAACAAGCCCCTTGGTGCGAACCTGTATTAACACACACACACACAACACACACACACACACACACATATATATAAATATATATAATATATATATTATATATATATATATATATATATATATATATATGTGTGTGTATTGTGTGTGTGTGTGTCTGTGTGTGTGTGTTTGTATATATACAATATATATTATATATGTATTTGTATATATATATATATATATATATATGTATATATGTATATATATATATATATATATATGTATATATATATGTATTTATATATATATATATATATATATATATATATATATATATATATATATGTTTGTGTGTGTGTATATATATAATAGTATGTATATATATGTATGTATATATATATATATATAAGTATAT
>CM063509.1:15747568-15750068 GCA_032207245.1 Pardosa pseudoannulata | reverse complement strand
ATGTTCTTACTTTTAGATGGACGGTTACCCATATTTTGCTATCAATTTGCCTCATCAAGGATTGGTCACTGTAAAGAAAACGCTAGATTACGAAAGATCGAAAATATACTACTTGACAGTTATTGCTTCGGTAAGTGTACACGTGATTTCTCGAAATTCCTCCCTTTATCAACACCTTGACTAGCAAAACTGCTTATTGGGACTCACATAAAGTTACGGAAATATTTCAAAAATGGTTGACCATTCATTTCAAATAATATCTTGTTGATAAAAATATTGATTCAAGAAAGATCAATTTTGCTATTTAAAATAATAATTAATGTAATAATATGAAGAAAGTTAAAGTTTTCTGCTTTTCAGTTTTACTTTGTAGCATTAAGCAGGGTATAAATACAATCCGTTTAAGAAAATCATTTATTTCTTTATATATATTCTATAAATTATTATATTAGATATATCATATAATATAATATATGATATATATAATTATCATCATCATCAATCAATTATGATGATTGATTATCGATTATCAATGATCATATATGTTATATATAATTATCATATTATATATATTATATATAATCATATATTATATATTATTATATATATTATATATAATATATAATATATATATATAATAATATATTATATATTATTATTATTATATTATTATTATATTATTATATATTATCATATTATATATATTCCATTATTATATTATATATATATATATATATATATATATATATATATATATATATATATATATCATATTCAATTGATAAATCTGAATTAAAATTTTTTGAATTATTAAAACAAGAAATAGTAAAATTATAAAGATTGTTAAGTTATTCTTATTGCTTTTTACCCATTTCTTTTGTATGATTTTCCTTTTGTTTTTCATTATTCTAAATTAATATAAATCTATTCTATAGAAAAATTATTTGTAATTGTTTAAAAATTTCAAATTTTATTCAGGGGCTTGACTGTTAACTATCAGAAATTCTCCTTTCAAGATAAAAGTATTTAAAATTTAACTGTTTAATTGAAAACAAATTTAAAACTAAGTAGATCTTTGATATCATGTAAAAGAATTGATTTGCAGTCATTGCAGTGCATACCACTTTGTCGTTAAATCAATGAGAAGAAAATATACTATTATTCGTAAGTTATTCGTTGATTTATTAGTGAGTTGTTTACAAAAAAACGTTGTATTCTATATATCTGGTCAAGATAAATGAAATAATATTGAAAATTACTTATTTGATAACACTAAATATTAAAAATATTAAAATTTTAATACTTTAACATTAATAAATGCTTCATTCTGCATATCTGGTCACGAAAAACAAAATAATATTGAAAATGACTTATTTGATAACACTAAATATTAAAATTTTAAAACTTACTTTAACACCAATAAACGCTTTATTCTACATATCTGGTCACGATAAATGAAATAACATTAAAAATGACTTATTTGATAACACTTAATATTAAAATTTTAATACTTACTTTAACATCAATAAACTCTTTATTCTTCATATCTGGTCACGATGAATTAAATAACATTGAAAATTACTTATTTTATAACACTAAATATTAAAATTTTAATACTTATTTTAGCACCAATAAACGCTTCATTCTGCATATCTGGTCACGATAAACGAAATAATATTGAAAATGACTTATTTGATAACACTAAATATTAAAATTTTAATACTTATTTTAACATCAATAAACGCTTTATTCTACATATCTTGTCACGATAAATGAAATAACATTGAAAATGACTTATTTGATAACACTAAATATTAAAATTTTAATACTTGCTTTAACATCAATAAACGCTTTATTCTACATATCTGGTCACAATAAATGAAATAATATTGAAGATTACTTATTTTATAGCATTAAATGTTTAAATTTTTATACTTGCTATAGTATCAATAAATAATTTATTATACATATCTGATCACGATGAATTAAATAATATTGAAAATTACTTATTTTATAACACTAAATATTAAAATTTTAATACTTACTTTAACATCAATAAACGCTTCATTCTGCATATCTTGTCACGATAAACGAAATAATATTGAAAATGACTTATTTGATAACACTAAATATTAAAATTTTAATACTTATTTTCACATCAATAAACGCTTTATTCTACATATCTGGTCACGATAAATGAAATAACATTGAAAATGACTTATTTGATAACACTAAATATTAAAGTTTTAATACTTACTTTAATATCAATAAACACTTTATTCCACATATCTGGTCACGATGAATTAAATAACATTGAAAATTACTTATTTGATAACACTAAATATTAAAATTTTAATACTTACTTTAACATCTTTAAACGCTGTATTCTATATATCTGGTCACGATAAATGAAATAACATTGAAAATTACTTATTTGATAACACTAAATATTAAAATTTAGGTACTTGATATACCATTCCTACCTATTTTTATTCTACAT
>CM063509.1:15740068-15742568 GCA_032207245.1 Pardosa pseudoannulata | reverse complement strand
ATTTTAATGCTTGTGATAGCCAATAGGCAAATAATTGACTGCCCTTCCGTTTGAAATTAAAGACAAAATCATCATAAGTTGAGATGTGCACTGCTCCGTGAAATCATCCTGTTATCCAACTTTTAACAACCAGTGATTAATAAAGATATGTTCCTGACAATCATTATCTAATGATCTCAGTTGTGAAGTCCAATCTCTAGCCTTGATTAGGTATAATTGGTGTTTAACTGTCAAATAACCGTATTATAAAAAAATCATTGATTAGTTTAAACCATTACAGTAAGACCGAAACTCATATTTAATGTATTAGAAAATTGGGAGTGTAAACTATCAAATTTAAATAATTTATGGCTCATCTCATCATATTAGATGAGGCATAAATTATTTGAATTTGATTGTTTACACTCCCAAATGTTCCCAAATTAGAGTTAAGAAAGAGACGCATTTACATGGACCAGATGTTAGCCTAATCGGTGGAGCATTGCCTTTTCTGGACCAGATTCCCTAATTTATAATTCTGCTGCTATCATGAATATACATAGCAGTTTGGATTGGGTTTTAAATAGTAGGTTCTAGCCTATTTAACACTTCTATTGAAAAAAATTAGTGATATAAACCAAACCAATTACGAGGAAGTATAATCAGATATCATGTAATCGCAAACTAAGGATTAGCTCTTAAAAGTAAATAGAGTTTAATCTATAATTAGTTCTAATTAGTTAATAGGAAAAGAGGTTTATGTCCTGTCTGATCATTATAGAGCAATTTGTCGCAACATCACGAACTACTATAATGCCCTTCCCATTCATTTTCATGTTTACAACAGCCAATAGACAAACAGTAAACTGCCCTTCCATTTGAAACTAAAGCCAGAATTATCATAATTTGAGATGTGCCCTACTGCGGGAAATCGCCTTATTGATTAGTGCTACAAAACAACTATCAACAATAAAACTAGATAGTCTAATCTATGATTACTTCTAATCATTTAATTGTAAACGGAAACCTAAAACTTTTGAGTTCGTGTAATTTTTAAATTAATGACTAACATGTTCTTTACAAATAAAAATGAAAGATAATATACAAAGTCTGAAAATGATTATACTCCATGCTATTTTATTCAAATGAACCGTTTTCTCGTATTTCGATTTGAAGATAATGAAATATTAACTAAACTATATCTAAAATTATTTACCTTTATAAGATATAGGAAAATTGTATTAAAAAGCCATTAGAATTTTTCTTAATTATTCTTCTTATATTTTAATGATAGTTCTAAATTTAATGAATAATCTTTAAGTAAATTAAAGTTCTCTTGTATTTCAAACTGCATAAGACAATTAAATATTATTTAATGAATAATCTTTAAGTAAATGAACGTTCTTTTGCATCTCAAACTGCATAAAACAATTAAATATTATTTAATGAATAATCTTTAAGTAAATGAACGCTCTCTTGTATTTCAAACTGCATAAGGCAATTAAATATTAACTAAACTATACCTAAAATTACTTACCTTTATCAGATATAGGAAAATTATGTTAAACAGCAATTTGAATTTTTTTAAATTATCTTCTTAAAATAATTTAATGAAACCTCTAAATTTAATGAATAATCTTTACGTAAATGAACATTCTCTTGTATTTCAAAATGCATAAGACAATTAAATATTAACTGAACTATACCTAAAATTACTTACCTTTATCAGATATAAGAAAATTGTGTTAAAAGCCATTAGAATTTTTTTATTAATTCTTTTTATATTTTATTGAACTTTCTAAATTTAATGGATAATCCTTAATTAAATGAATATTATCTTGTATTTTAAATTACATAAGACAATTAAATATTAACTGAACTATACCTAAAATTACTTACCTTTATCAGATATAGGAAAATTGTTTTAAACAGCAATTTGAATTTTTTAAAATTATTCTTCTTAAAATAATTTAATGAACGTTCTAAATTTAATGAATAATCTTTACTTAAATGAACTTTCTCTCGTACTTCAAATTGCATAAGACAATTAAACATTAACTGAACTATAGCTAAAATTACTTACCTTTATCAGATACAGAAAAGTTGTGTTAAACAGCCATTAGAATTTTTCCTAATTATTCTTCTTGTATTTTAAAGAAAATTCTAAATTAATTGAATGATCTTTAAATAATGAACGGTCTCTTGTATTTCAAACTGCATAAGACAATTAAATATTAACCAAACTATACCTAAAATTACTTATATTTATCAGATATAGGAAAATTGTGTTAAACAGCAATTTGATTTTTTTTAAATTCTTCTTCTTAAAATAATTTAATTAACGTTATAAATTTAATGAATAATCTTTAAGTAAATAAACTTTCTCTCGTACTTCAAATTGCATAAGACAATTAAACATTAATTGAACTATAGCTAAAATTACTTACCTTTATCAGATACAGGATGTCAAACAGACATTAGAATTTTTTAAATTGTTCTACTTAAAATAATTCTTCAAAAT
>CM063509.1:15730068-15732568 GCA_032207245.1 Pardosa pseudoannulata | reverse complement strand
TTAATAAAGAATTGTTGCTTTTCATAATCACAAATAAGAAAACATAAAGTTATGATTTTTTCAACAGTAGTAACATTGAAGGATACCGTACATAAATGACCTGGACGGCCATAGAGTTATGTTTCCAAACAGTACCTCAAAATTTATTATCTTATATAAAAGAAAGATATTTAAGTACATTGCAATCCCTATATTACAGAAAACTTCATCAGTGTATATGTCCATATACGCCGTACATAAATGGCCTAGATGACCAGAGAGTTAAGTTTCTAAACAGTACCTCAAAACTTATTATCTTACATAAAAGAAAGATATTCAAGTACATTGCAATCAATATATTGAAAAAAACTTCATCAGTGTATATGTCCATATACGCCGTACATAAATGGCCTAGATGACCATAGAGTTATGTTTCCAAACAGTACCTCAAAATTTATTATCTTATATAAAAGAAAGATATTTAAGTACATTGCAATCCCTATATTACAGAAAAATTCATCAGTGTATATGTCCATATACGCCGTACATAAATGGCCTAGATGACCAGAGAGTTAAGTTTCTAAACAGTACCTCAAAACTTATTATCTTATATAAAAGAAAGATATTTTAGTACGTTGCAATCCCTATATTACAGAAAGCTTCATCAGTGTATATGTCCATATACGCCGTACATAAATGGCCTAGATGACCAGAGAGTTAAGGTTCTAAACAGTACCTCAAAACTTATTATCTTACATAAAAGAAAGATATTCAAGTACATTGCAATCCCTATATTACAGAAAACTTCATCAATGTATATGTCCATATACGCCTACATAAATGGCCTAGATGACCAGAGAGTTAAGTTTCTAAACAGTACCTCAAAACTTATTATCTTATATAAAAGAAAGATATTTTAGTACGTTGCAATCCCTATATGACAGAAAACTTCATCAGTGTATATGTCCATATACTCACTGGTCGTACCATACGGAGTAAAAGAATACATATAACCATTTATTCATTCATTCATATACCATTTCGTAACTCGACACAACTGCGAAGTCTTGCAGGTTCTTTTTCTGCTGTTATTTCGACGGTTACTCGATACGGTAGCCATTTTTTGAAGTACCCCGGAAGAAAACAACGTGCTACTAATGCTTGTGTAAACACATATCTACATATTTATGTTTTCTTCCACAAAAAACTATGGTATTTAGCTAGTTTAATAACCTCAAAGTTTGTAAATACTACAAACTGGTCAATTTACTTGAAGTAGTTAAAGGACTATATTTTGTCTCTTTAGGTTATTGCAAGACAGAATGACAGTCCACCAGGCAAAGGTGCCAGTGCTCCAGTAGCTCTTAGCGTCCACTTGAACGATGTCAATGACAATTCACCTGTCATCAAGCCAATGTCGGCTGTCCGATTACCAGCTGGCGACGGAATCAGAACTGTGGCGAAGGTAATAACTATATTCCTTACATTTTGTAGCGATTCAGCATTAATTAAATAATATACTTTAAGAAAGGGGGATTTAAGTCATTATTATCTTCTCGTGTGTACGTAAACCTGTTAACTCCATTTTTATAAAGATGTAGAAAAACTTTTAATAAACTAATTTGTGATTCCTTTAAGGGTTTTCTATTTTATATAGTCTAAAATTTATTATCCTGTGTAGGAAGCTTACAAATGCTATCAATATGTAAGTTTTAATTTGATTTCTTTCAGGTTGAAGCAACTGATGCAGATGATGTCGAAGGTTCGGAATTAGTGGTATATTCCATATACCACGTATCGAACGAAGGGCTGACCAAGTTTCGCATTGACCGTAATTCTGGCATTGTACAAGTGGTCGAAAAAGTAATTGCTGGTCAACAGTACAGTATAACTGTCCAGGCAACTGACCCTGGGGGAAGGTGAGATGATCTCTTGAATTCTATTCTATGTCTTATTACATGTGTTCTGTTATATGTTAGTACACACTATAGTCAAAGCTTTCTCTGTAGTTGAAGAAAATAACTTCTTTCCAACAATAACTCACATCATCGTCCTCATTATAACTGGACAGACAGTCGCGGGTAGGGTAATGCCTTCTTTTGTAGATTTCTCCATCATCACTTAGTTTTGATTTCCGATCCCCAACTCTTTGTTGTTGTTGTTTCTCATGCCTCTTGGACAAACCAAGCACGATTGAGCCTGTAGGCTCTAATATTGAGGCCAAGGGATTCACCTTTCGTTTTAATGAGCACCATTAAAGTGAAAGAACGACTTCGCTCAAGTAGGTCCTCGTCATTTTGGAGAAGGGACCAAGGATATGACCCCTAGACTTGTCCTGCCACCCCCAGATGTATTGAGGGAGCCAGCGATCGATCACCCACCGGGCGAACCGGTGTAGGGCGTTTGGTATCGACCCGGGAATACCTGTCCAGCGACGAAGTTTCCTCTCCGAGTTCACCGGCATCGGGTGGGGCATCGCGTGGGGGGATCCTCCCCAGGAGTCCTGCCCCTGAACATGGCC
>CM063509.1:15697568-15725068 GCA_032207245.1 Pardosa pseudoannulata | reverse complement strand
TTGCTTTACTGTTAAAATGCAATATTTTAGATAAATGGGCTATAATACTGTATTCTGAATAGATACTTGCATACTTATGTTTTATAATTACAATTTTAAATTCCATTTTCCAGGCTGAAGACCCAGAAAAGGATGACGTGACGTATTCTATAATGGAAGGAAACATCAACAATGACTTCGCAATTGATTCTAGAACGTATGTGGGAAAAGAAATCTTATGTTGTTAATTCAAAACTAGTCTGTATAATTTTTCAGTACTTATTTACTTTGAGTTCTCACCTGACTTATCAGCGAACATTGTTATAAATGCACAATTAGCTCAGTTGACTTAACTTTTCCCTTAAAATGTACTTTAACTAGTCATTAGCAAATACATATTTCGAAATTTTATTTCATCTTTTGATGCTGTTTTTCAGTACAATACACAGTATTTAAACAGCTGGTTCATGATTAACCAATTAATGCCACGCGTTTCTATTTAACGATAATTATATAATTATTATATAATTTAATAAAAATTTAACGATTTTCTTTTTCAGGGGGACGATTTCTGTGGCTCGACGTTTAGACAGAGAAGAGGTCTCGGCCTATACGCTGATTATCAAAGCCTCTGATCCAAGTAATCTTGTAAGTTGTACAAATTATTCTATATGAAATTTAGTGTTTTCTTTAACAAACCACAATCTTTTGTTGTGTCTATATCTAAATAGTAATTAGCCCCTTGCCTGTAGAATACATGTCAGAAAAACTTGCCGAAAGTTGAAAAATTTTTCCTCTTTAATTTTGTTCGTTATTGTCATCAAAATGTTATAAATAGATTATTTAAAAACAATATTTTAACGAATTTTAACGAATTATACTTTGTTGGACGTTCTCTTGGGCGTCTCTGGGACCCGTGGTTGTTGTAGAGCAGACCATGAATGCTACAGGGTATCTGAACATCATTGCGGACCAGTTGCACCCTTACATGGCCTCTGTTTTTCCAGCTGGAAATGGAATGTTCCAACAGGACAACGCCCCATGTCACAAGGCTAAAATTGTGTTGGAGTGGTTCCAGGAACATGATGCTGAATTCCAGTTAATGCCCTGGCCGCCTAACTCACCGGATCTCAATTCGATAGAACATATTTGGGATGTCATGGGGCGGCAGCTCAGAGTTCAAAGACGACCCATTCGCAATATCTCAGATTTGCGAACCGTTGCGTAAACATCTGGTTCAATATGTCTCCGGCCTTCTACCAAAGACGTGTGGCATCCATGCCAAGGCGGGTTGAAGCTGTGTAGCGTGCCAAAGGGGGGGGGCAACTCTTTATTGACAGGTGGTTATAATGTTTTGGCTGTTGAGTATATATCTCTCAAGTATAAAATTCCAACTAATTACTAAAACGTAAGATCCAAGTATTCTTAACTCTGATGAAAGGTATACTAACTAAATAGAATAAAACATTCACCTCTATAAAAATTATTTTAAGTGTTTAAATCAAAATTAAAAGTTAACTAATAAACTAAATAAACATGGAAAATAGTTTTATAAAGTGCAAATATTACCAAAGGATAAAATTGGTTTTCCATTAATGGATTATTAGTGAAAGCTTCTTCGTTTATTTTATAATAAAATCGATTTTATTTCCATTAACACTTCTAATCGATAAGCAATTTTGTAATTTTTGTGCATTTATCATTCTTTGAATATGAAGTTTTACGGTCATACTTTAAAATTATAATTTTAAACGTCAAACTAAACCACAGAAATAAAATATAGCATTTATTTGCTATTAAAATCTACATATTTTTATAGACATTGCTAATGTTTTCATCCTAATTTTTTTTCTTTTCTATTTCCAGTTCACAACTACAAGCGTCGATATCAGAGTCACGGATATTAATGACCAGAACCCTATATTTTTACAAACTGATTATACTTTCAGAGTAGACGAGGGAATGGCCGATGCGTACGTAGGCACTGTGCAAGTAAGTGAACAATTTTTAGATGTTTTTTGCAATACGTCATCTAAACTATAGCTAAATTCTAACCTCTAATACTCATGTCATATCTCTCAGATACACAGCTACTTATTCTTGTGATAATTTATCCATATGTTTCATTTTAGTTGTTCATTGCACAACTAAACATTGGTAATAGGATATTTTCCCCAGAGTCGAAGTTTATATTTAACCATATATTTTATATTTCTCTGGGATTTACTTCGTCATAATTATTATTTTCTCCGTGAATATTAATTAAATAACGTTTCTTTACCAATTATTGGAATACATGAATGCTCTTTTTTGATTTTTGAATTTTTATCTATCCCAAATATCCCAAATTACTATAGTCCGTTGGAAAAAGTCGATTGTGAATCTTACAGAAAGAATTATTATACCACTATTGTACCTCCTATTGAATCTCATATTGAATCACTAGTGTGTTGTACCTACTATTGAATCATTAGTGTTTTGTACCTCTTTTTGAATCAATAATGTGTTGCACCTCGTATTAAATTAGTAGTGTGTTATACTTCCTACTGAATCAATAGTGTGTTGTACCTCCTATTGAATCAGTAGTGTGTTGTACCTCCTATTGAATCAGTAATGTGTTGTACCTCGTATTAAATCAGTAGTGTGTTACATCTCCTACTGAATCAATAGTATGTTGTACCTCCTATTGAATCAGTAATGTGTTGTACCTCATATTAAATCAGTAGTTTGTTGTACTTCCTATTGAATCAGTAGTGTGTTGTACCTCCTATTGAATCAGTAATGTGTTGTACTTCGTATTAAATCAGTAGTATGTTGTACCTCTTACTGAATCAGTAGTGTGCTGTATATCCTATTGAATCAGTAATGTGTTGTACTTCCTACTAAATCAATAATGTGTTGTACCTCGTATTAACTCAGTAGTGTGTTGTACCTCCTATTGAATCAATAGTGTGTTGTACCTCCTATTGAATCAGCAGTGTGTTGTACCTCCTATTGAATCAGTAGTGTGTTACACCTCCTACTGAATCAATAGTATGTTGTACCTCCTATTGAATCAGTAATGTGTTGTACCTCATATTAAATCAGTAATTTGTTGTACCTCCTACTGAATCAGTAGTGTGTTGTACCTCCTATTGAATCAGTAATGTGTTGTACTTCGTATTAAATCAGTAGTATGTTGTACCTCTTACTGAATCAGCAGTGTGCTGTATATCCTATTGAATCAGTAATGTGTTGTACCTCGGATTAAATCAGTAGTGTGTTGTACCTCCTATTGAATCAGTAGTGTGTTGTACTTCCTACTAAATCAGTAATGTGCTGTACCTCGTATTAAATCAGTAGTGTGTTGTACCTCCTACTGAATCAGTAACGTGTTGTACCAGTATTAAACCAGTAGTGTGTGCAACCTGATATTGAATCAGTAATGTGTTGTACCACGAATTAAATTAGTAGTGTGGGCAACCTCCTATTGAATCAGCAGTATGTTGTACCTCCTATTGAATCAATAGTATGCTCTCTTGAGAATGGAAGCTGCAGCGAAATAGTCTCCGCAAATCAAAAGTTTGAGAAACAAGGTGTTCATTTTTAGAAATGTGAATGATTTTATTTAATATTCTCATAACTAACGCATAACGAAATAAAATACAGAAAACAGTGGTTATATGTTAATCGTGTAAATTAAATTTATTTCTAGGCAAGGGACGAAGACATATCCATGAATGGGCAAATTACGTATTCTCTCTCAGGATCAGAGTAAGTTTTTCCTGATATTAAGTGTATTTTTTTATAAATATGTAATGATAAAACACGTTCTTTATATAATGTCCAAAATTAAATTGAAATTTTACATTAATATTGTTAAAATTTAATTTATTATTATTGATAACAATCATTTGTTAATGGCATTATTAAATAATACCATGGGGCTAATTGGAAACGTAAATCCTTTAATTCTTTCAGTCAAATATTTTTCTTTGATATTCTGGATAGACTTAATATTTTACTTCACAGTAATAATGATCAAACTCTAATAAATATTTCAATGTTATCTTAAGTCTATTCTCCTTGAACTCCCGAAGTCTCACTGTCACAATCGTCTCCTCCGACTTCTGACCTCTCTGCTCTCCTTGATTCGACTCCATTCTCGAACACCCCTTTCTAGACTTTTCTTATTTTATATTAATTTCATCTTTGTCCTCTCTTCCTTATTTTCGTCCAATCGGGATAGATGTAAAAATCCAATTGGTCTCTTTTACCCCGCCTTGAAACCGCCAACGTGGAAAAACCTTATCTCTTCAAATTGGGCACTGCCCCTTAGTGACTCATAAGTAACTCTACAAAAGTATATTCGTATTTAGTGTCATGTGCGGAGACACGATTCTAATCTGGAACTGGGATTAGAACCCCTTCGGAGAATCCCGCACAAGACGAAAATACCGTTGAATTAATTTTTATTGTACTCTCCCCTTTACAAAAATTTGTGATAAGGTCAGATTTAGATCCCAAGCGTTCTCGTTTTATTTTTAGCAATTATATTAATTAATCAATCATATTAATTATATCAATTATATTAATTATCAGTTATATTAATGAACTAAACCGTGTCACCACACATCTTTTTATAATTATGCCCAAAAGGGGATATAAGGCATTATTAGTTGTTAAAAGCGAAAGTGCTCGAATCAAAATGTCATTGCTTTTGTCTTCTTTTTGGATAAAGAGCTTTCCGAATCGATCCGGAATCTGGAGAAATCAGGACTGCAAGAGCACTGGACTTCGAGTCGGAACCGACTCATCGGCTTTTGGTTACAGCCAAAGATAATGCTCCCGATTCGAGATTCGGCACAGCCTCGGTTACCGTCCTCATAGGTGACGTGCAAGACGAGAAACCAGTTTTCGAGAAGAGCGTGTATGAAGGAAGCGTGCCGGAGAACAAAGCCAACGAAGACATCTTGCAAGTGAAGGTAAATATTTTAGCTGTTACTATTTTTGGGCCGACTCCCGATTAAAGATACTATAATGTAGCTCAATTGACGAAATAATTTCCAAAATAAAACGTAATAAAGAAGTTCATTAGACTGCATTTATCAAAAGTATTAACCATTCCTGAGTGTAACGATTAGTTCCATTCCTGATGGACAGCACCACCAAATATTACGTTCTAATGACTTATACCAGGCCATGTTGAGATAACACAAAGAGTTAAGACACCAGATACAAATGAGCGAAGACTTACCGTTTTGCAGACATTTTTACTTACAAATCTAATTTTGAACAATCTGGTGAAGCAAATAAAATATATTCAAACTCAATATGGAGGCGCCGTAAACCGCTGGAATAAGGAAACAACTGCAGCTGATGACGCTATCTTCAGATGAACAAAAAAAAAGTTGAGCGCTCCTGGCCTCTACTGAAGTTCTCTTCGCTTCGCCTTTCCTCCGAAGGGGGCCTTCAAATCTGCCGAGCAAAAAATTCAAAAGCTGCTGTTGCCAAGGTCAACGACGACTGACCCGCGTTAGCCACCCCTCTTGTCCAATGGGGTGGAAGAGGGGGGGTAACTGACATCGCCCTCGTCGCTCGGCCAATCTCCCCCACTAGCTTTGTCCAGCAGTTTAACTCATCGTTACACTGAGCAAGTCAAATGTTTACTATGATGTCAGTCTGGATATTACTAAAATATCCCTGCATATTTTACATATTGGAGTCTTACATCTAGTAAGGATATTTTAGTAAGATCCAGACTGCAAATACTTTAAAATATTTTGCCAGAAGCTGATTTTATCTGATCCAAAACAGTTACAATAAATATATTGATTAGCTTTAAATTTCTCTTTAATTACTTCTCTATTCATTAACTGAAGTTCAGACTCTGTTTTTAATAATAATAATAATAATAATAATAATAATAATAACAATAATAATTTGAAATAAATTTATTTGAACCAAACGCTATTTTAAGGAAACAAACTTTTCCCCCTATAATTCGAAATACATCCTTTAGAAGACATATATGTTTTATGATTATTATATTTCCATTCACATTAAATAATCATAACACAGATAGAAGGATTACGGTTAATTTTAAATCAACGGTAACTTTCCAATATCTGTTGTTAACGGTTGTTGATGATATCCGAATACAACCAACTGTGATTTATGTCAGCAAGGTTTTTATACAGTTTTTTGGTATTTTATAGCTATTTTATATCAGTTTTAAATTACAGATTCTGTCCTTATTAAACTTGTCATAGTAAAGGTATCGACCGTACTTCTTGGGCCAAATAAAAGATAAGAGGACTAATCGTTAGTAATACAACATTTTTCTCCAGAACCAGTGTTTATCTAACCGCATATATTTTATATTTCTTCGCGATTTACTTCTTAATAATTATTACTTTCTACAAGAATGCCAGTTTAGGTTCATTTGCATCTGAAAAAGTCATCTCCTTCTAAATGCAGAACAAAGGCCGAATGGTTAGGGTGCTGGCCTTCGAACCCGGAGTTCGTGGGTTCGAATCCCACTGTGGTATGCATGTTCATATCAGTTCGGAATCGGCTTTAAGTAGTAGGTCCCGGTCTCATTAGCCTTCGTCTTGCAAAAAGTAGACCGTAGCGCTCCAAACCAAACCTAAATCTCCTTCTAAATACTGTTTGATGAAGTAAACCTTTTATTTTCAGGCCCGTGATCCAGATTCCGTCAGCAGCGTCACGTACGTCATACGGGAGGGAGATCAAGACGTGTTCGCAATCGACTCCAACACGGGCGTCATCCGAACGCTGCAACCCCTCGACTACGAAAAGAAGGCGACTTACAGTCTAGTCGTGGGCACGGTCGAAAATGAAGGACCCGATGCTAGAGCCACTGCGACCGTAGTCATTTCAGTAGAGGTCAGTATAACTCGAGTTTTCCACGTCTCGTTTTGGAAGCTTTTATAATTATCACACACTTTTCTTTGATTAAGAGTGTATTTCTGCTTTTCTCCTATCTGTCAAATTTTTAACTAATTTTTTGTAAAGTACAAGATTGCCATTTTACTTTGAAATTCTAACTACTAATGAATCTTAAATGAAAGCACATAAATTAATTTTAAAAAGTATAGCATTACAGATAAATGAATTATATATTTTCAATTTAATAAAAAAGAAATCCATTGCGAGTAGTAGCGCCATCTGTCGTTGCGTATAGGAGTTTAATCAAAAGATTCATTAAATTATACAGCAAGTATGATGATTGAAAACTTAAATGCAATATTTCCCAAGGGCTAAATTAACTAAAAGAAAAAAAAAATTGAAAAATACACGTTCAGTAAAAATGAACTAAAAAGAATAAAATAAAAGCAAGTAAGACATATTCTAAGTACAAGCTTTTACTTAAAAAATAGTTATATTAATTACTAGAAAATTATTATAATGTAAGTAGATCAATTAGATTACATTAATCTTATTTCCACCTATCCGGAAACATTAAAAATTTTTATGACTAAAAATAAAAGCATAGGATACTTATAACGCATTTCATATTAATAATGTACAAATACATTCAATATGTTATGGGTATCCCACTCTTTTATTTTTAGTCATTAGTTTTTAATGTTAAATTGCTGAACCTTTGCCTTCACTGTTAATAAATTTCAAACACAAGATTTATTTTTCAAATATTTAACTTTCTATGTGCATATGTATTTGGTTACAGTGCAAAATTTGGGCTCGATTTTTAACCCATTTCCATCTTCCGCTCGATCTAAAATTTAGCTTACATGTATAATACTTATTTGCTATTATATTACATATAATGTATAGCTTACATGCACACTTTAGTATTGTATTCGATGTCAGTACAATACTAAGGTATACTCAAGTAGGGATAAAATTAGGGGGAAGTCAAGTCTAAAGTCAACAACAGATGTGAAACATGTGCTTTAGGATTTTATGAAAACTGTTTTTTTGAAAACTGTTTTTTCCCAGGACAGCAAAAACAAAATTATTTTGTTCTTTTTGGCTTAATTTTAAATAAAAGCCCATTTATAAAAAGAAAACTGTTTTTTTTTCACAGTGTAATGAATTTTACTATTTCATCTATGGTTAACTTTTAGGTTTTGGCTGGTACAGCAGTTGTACCATAAATATTTAGAAACCCAAAAGACGGCTAGGGTACAACAGTTGTACCGTAGATATTTCTCCCCTTTTGCAGGTACGGGGTCATTACTCGCTTGTCATTTGGCCAGTCCCTCCCTATTTTTGAAGTTTTGCTCAGTGCATCAGTACCGGGAAGGAAGAATGGAATTTTGTTTGGCGACATGTGAAACAACTGGCACTTTTTTGTCCATGTCCAGCAGTTGCTTGTAAACTATTCATTTTATCTTGTGAACCAAATCCGTTTGGAAGCGAGTCAAAGTTTTTTTCCTTTGTCGTTTATTTTTTTATTTAATCTGATCATGGCTCCAAAATTTAAAGGTCTTTCTCAAAGTGAGATGTCAAATAACAACCTTTAGACTGGTTTTAGAGCAACCCTGCATTGTAACGTCCTCCACTCCCATAGAGTGACAATTGGACAAAACATTTTGCCCTCTAGAGAAAGTGGAAGGAGGGGGAGGAATTTTCGAAAATGCTGCCGATTTGTAGTCCAAACGGAAATCAGCGGTCAGCCGAAGATTAAAGGTTAATATACATTTCTTCTCATCCAGGATGTGAACGACATCGCTCCAGTATTCACCAGCGTCCCTTTACCCATCCGACTTCAGGATACTGTACCACTTGGTACTGTGGTAACTACAGTAGTTGCTTCGGATTCTGACGGAACGGTAAGTAGCAAGTTGTATCATATTTATCTAATATTGACGTTGTAAATGTTTTCAGTGTATAATTAAGGAAAGAGATTATTCATTTGATAACATAAACTACAGAAAATTTTCATAATTTATTTCTAAAAAATGTATTACAGGCCCCTGGTAGTGAAATACGTTACGAAGTGAGTGGAAAGGAAAAAGCGCCAACGTATTTCCTGGTAGACGCTGAATCGGGACTCATATCTGTCAAAGATGATCTGCGCAAAGAACCCGACTCCGAATACAGGGTAATGTATTGGATATCGTTAAAAAATTAAGGAAAAATGTTATTGGGGATACCCTCTATTGACTAGAAAAACAGTTAGAACAGAAACCACAAACAATATACAGAATAAAAATGTAAACGATTATGAATTATTTAAAAATTAAAATTAAAATCGTAAGTCTTTAACCCTCTAAGCGGTACGCACGTACAATTCCGCCAAACCGATGTCTTCAAAGCGATTGTGACGTACAATTTTCGACCTCCAAAAACGTTCCAAAAATGGATGTATTGTACATTTCTGCCAGTGTTTTCCATCATGGAGTTTTGAGGTAGGAGGTCAGGTCGATTGTTTAGAACTCCCCTACTCCCTGAGGCACAAAGACGCTGATAGCTTGTCATGGCTTTGTAAATCTCTATCGAAGTATTTCGTTTACGGTAACAGATATACTCTAATTTCACCATTTAATTATTTTAGAGAACTTTCGTAAAAAATTAAATAAGTCTTTCAAAGAATATTTTTATTTGTACTTTTAGAATCCATTATTTCTTATGGGATGATCCTCGAGACTCGACGAGCTTTATGGTATTTAAAAATTAAAATCTATAATGTCTATTTATATATATATTTATAAGGAAGTAAAGGGACAATAACGATGGGTTTCCCGAATTCCAATCTAGTCTACAAATGGAAGTAAAAAATCATAGAACGCTTTGCCACTGACACAATAAAAATTTAACGTATTTTTGGAGACTTTTTTTCTTCGGTGTGTTCCACTCAGAGGGTTAATAAAGACTAAACATCATCCATTAAGTATTATTTTGTTTCTTCCAAACTGTCATACCTGAAAATGAAATCTTGATCTGTTGATAAATCTCTTGCAAGTTTCTATTAAATAAGGGTGATAGGAGTTGTATATCTAGTTATTAGGTCACTCACTGTCTTTGAGAAGGCTAAATAATTAATAGAAAAAAGTTTTAAAAATATTGCTTTAGATGAGAACTCTGACTGAGGAGGATATATGACAGGGATGATGCGGCTCGAGCCACATGCGGCTCTTTAATTATGTGGTTCTGATAAATGTAATCCCTTTTCATTTTTGTGTATTATATTTTAAAAATTATTACAACTGTGGTATAGACATTCTATAGGAATGCCGAATTGCGGCTTATGTTATTTTATAATCTTGATTATATTAATCGCGCTGGGACAATAACGTGGGTGGTTTTTTATCTTTATTTTGTCTTAGCGCTTTGGTAAAATTCCTCGTTTCCATAAGCTATTTATCGTCTTTTTCTTTTTCCACTCGCCAATGTTAATGGACATCATTAAATTAGAGATCGATCATTTTAAAAAATATTTCTTTTGATACATTTTCTTCTTTTTTTTGTCAGTGATAGGAGTTGTATTTTATTAGGTCACTCACTGTCTTTGAAGGAAGGCTAATAATTAAAAAATTTTTTAAAAATTAATTGCTTAAGATGAGAACTCCGTTAAGAGGAATATGACAGATAGTGACTGCGAATGCCAATGCTTTTGAAGGTTTATTGTAAGGGAAATATGGTATTCAATCCTTTCATATGTGTTATTTTATTTTAAATATATTTACAAAACAACTGATGGAGCTCCGGTAAAAAAAAACAAATCGGTCTTATTGTCCTTTTAAAAGATAATTCTCAAATTCCACCATTCATACCGATTCACTTCATAATTCACCGAGAACATCTCGTTACAAAATATTTAAAATATTCTGATGTTATAAAAATAGATTGTAAATTACACATTGTAAATTACATTCGCACCAAGGCAAAAAATCATCGACAGTTAAAAAATTTCCTTGTCATACGGAGTCATTCATTTATTTTGAAAAATTAAAGGACGAAGAACTTCCAAATGATATTCAATAAATATAATTTCTGTAAAAAAAAAATAATACCTATTTCTGCGTACATTTTAAATGCGTGTTTAATTGTGGCTGGCGAAAAACTTCAAATTTTGAAAAATGGCCCGGACTGTCAAGGAGCTTGGCCGCTCCTGATATATGACATACATGAAATGAACAATATTTAATACACAAATAAATGAGCTTTTTATTTCCCTGCTGAATGAATGCGTTCTTAAATTCTGTAGTTGAAAATTCCAGAAGAATTGAAAGGCAAATACTTGATTTAAACACCAAATGATAATTGTGTATCGTACTCTAAGCGAGTTTTGGTAGATTAAATTCAATTCAAATAAAAAGTAAACATTTATTATTGGTTAAGAGAAAAATTTAATCGTGTTTTGTGTAAATTTAAATAAAAAAAACTTTGTTTTAAGGATGTGGAATATTTTGAAGAAATTATTTTTGAAAATATTATTTTGTTTTAAAATTACTTTCACTTTTCTTACACAAAGTGTGCCTATTTGAAACAATTAATTGTCCTATTCAAAATTCCACTGAACACTTTGTATAATCAATAAGGCAATGCATCATTACGAATGATTTTTCCAGGAAATTTAGTTTGTGTTTTACAGTTTCTGGACAGGGTTGGATCACGAATAACTTTTCAGGGAATCTAGTTTATCTTTACAGCTTCTGGACAGGGCTGGACCACGAATAATTTTTCAGGGAATCTAGTTTATCTTTACAGTTTCTGGACAGGGCTGGATCACGAATAATTTTTCCAGGGAATCTAGTTTATTTTTACAGTTTCTGGACAGGGCTGGACCACGAATAATTTTTCCAGGGAATCTAGTTTATCTTTACAGTTTCTGGACAGGGCTGGATCACGAATAATTTTTCCAGGGAATCTAGTTTATCTTTACAGTTTCTGGACAGGGCTGGACCACGAATAATTTTTCCAGGGAATCTAGTTTATCTTTACAGTTTCTGGACAGGGCTGGATCACGAATAATTTTTCCAGGGAATCTAGTTTATCTTTACGATTTCTGGACAGGGCTGGACCATGAATAATTTTTTCAGGGAATCTAGTTTATCTTTACAGTTTCTGGACAGGACTGGTCACGAATAATGTTTCTAGGGAATCTAGTTTATCTTTACAGTTTCTGGACAGGGCTGGACCACGAATAATTTTTCCAGGGAATCTAGTTTATCTTTACAGTTTCTGGACAGGGCTGGACCACGAATAATTTTTCCAGGGAATCTAGTTTATCTTTACGATTTCTGGACAGGGCTGGACCATGAATAATTTTTTCAGGGAATCTAGTTTATCTTTACAGTTTCTGGACAGGACTGGTCACGAATAATGTTTCTAGGGAATCTAGTTTATCTTTACAGTTTCTGGACAGGGCTGGACCACGAATAATTTTTCCAGGGAATCTAGTTTATCTTTACAGTTTCTGGACAGGGCTGGATCACGAATAACTTTTCAGGGAATCTAGTTTATCTTTACAGCTTCTGGACAGGGCTGGATCACGAATAACTTTTCCAGGGAATCTAGTTTATCTTTACAGTTTCTGGACAGGACTGGTCACGAATAATGTTTCTAGGGAATCTAGTTTATCTTTACAGTTTCTGGACAGGGCTGGACCACGAATAATTTTTCCAGGGAATCTAGTTTATCTTTACAGTTTCTGGACAGGGCTGGATCACGAATAACTTTTCAGGGAATCTAGTTTATCTTTACAGCTTCTGGACAGGGCTGGATCACGAATAACTTTTCCAGGGAATCTAGTTTATCTTTACAGTTTCTGGACAGGACTGGTCACGAATAATGTTTCTAGGGAATCTAGTTTATCTTTACAGTTTCTGGACAGGGCTGGACCACGAATAATTTTTCCAGGGAATCTAGTTTATCTTTACAGTTTCTGGACAGGGCTGGATCACGAATAATTTTTCCAGGGAATCTAGTTTATCTTTACAGTTTCTGGACAGGGCTGGACCACGAATAATTTTTCCAGGGAATCTAGTTTATCTTTACGATTTCTGGACAGGGCTGGACCATGAATAATTTTTTCAGGGAAACTAATTTATCTTTACAGTTTCTGGACAGGGCTGCGTCACAATTATATGTATCAATTCATATTTAAATTAATTCATATTTATTAAATTAATATATTATTATATGTTTATTATATTTAAGTTAATAAATATGACTGATATTATATTAATAAATGTAATTAATAAATATAATATATAATATGTATTTATCACATTTAAATGAATTCATATTTAATATATGTATTTATTTATTCATTTCTAAATTAATTCATACTTAAAATCTTGTAGCTATATACTTTCAATAAATTTATTGTTACTAAGATGAGAATAAAAAAATCAAAAATAAAATTCTTAACTCCAATTAAATATTTCATGTTTGATATCACTAACTTTTTCATGCATTCCTGTAAACAACTAGAATTTTGTTCATTCTAGATCGAAGTGACGGCACGTGACCTTGGAACACCGTCATTGTCAGCCACTGCAACACTCACTGTCTACGTAGAACATATTGCAACAGTTGCTCCGGATTCTGGTCTGGGATTTGCGGATTCTCTATATAAGTAAATAATTTTAAAGGATTTTAAAAGTAAAAAGTAGAAGTAGAGATTGTACTCAGTATTAATAACTCAGGAATGTGTGTGTGTGATTAAATGTGTGCATATATTTGCATGTGTATTATCCTGTTAGTCTCAATAAAGACATAATTGATAGTTTTAGATTGAAAGGGTCATAAGACTATTAAATCGACAAAAAATTAGATTTTATAGAAAACATATATGTGAAAAGACCTAGAACACCTGCAAGATGTAAGTTCAACTGGATTCTCTGGGCCGAGACCTCAAATCCAGAGAATTCTAATAGTGAGCACAAAAATGAAGCGAACAGAAAAATAAACAACTAAATCCCCTATATAATAATAGCCTAAGTTATTTGTACGTCTGTCCTCGATTTTATGAAGCGGTTGGACCCGGAATGGATAAAGGCATCCATAGTTAGCAAAATTCAAAGCGAGTAATGTTTATTTTCTCCTAAACTATAGATCCGATTCTAAAATAAATTGGTATAAATAGGCTTCATATCACAGAAAAAATACTGCCTTCTCTGAAACGTTCGAAATCAAATCCTTCCCCTCTTTTCGAGCTTTTAAATGCCATTATTTCAACTCCTATTTTCCCCGGTTAAGAGCAGGCGATTCAATTTATCAATTTATCTCATAATAAATAGGTAAAAATAACATTTTTCTAGCATTATGACGTCATTCCTTTAACCATCCACCGGCCACTCCCCCCCCTTTTTCCCTTTCAAAACAGTCACCCTTTTCGTAAATTCCAGACGGAACTTACCGTACCATACTAGAGTTTCCGGTTTAAAAGTTGTCAGGCTACTTTTATTTATTTTCAATGCAAGGTAAAGGAGTTCCGTTACTCAAAATTAGTTTCTTTCATTTATTATCGCTTTGCAATATTTGTTTTTCCTCAAAAGTGTGCGATACGAGTTATACGAGTGCGAACGTGAAGGGGTCGACAGGTCCGTTTTCGAACAGGAATTTAAGAGTATATCTAGGTATTTTACATTAATAGCTAGGTATTTTTCATATATATCTATAAACTTTTATTTGCTCTTTTTATTTCTAGATCTTTTCTACGTTTTGGAAACCAATCACAGAGATTGTGAACTACGGCTGAAAACTGGACATTTAGACTATGAGAGACAAAACAAATATCTTCTCACTGTTAGACTCGTTACTGTGGGAGGTTTATTTGGTAAGTAAACAATTAATATAAACTTAACACTAGAATTACGGAAGGGGTCATTTTGACACCTAGCGAACTTTTATCTCTGACAGCTCTTCTATTTTTTTCAACTCCTCTTCTTAGCCCACTCTCCTGTTTCTAATCATGGATCTTGCTGGTGCTTCAACCACATTTGGCGAAATTGGCGTGCTTGCAGCGTGGCGTTTGAAATCTGGCGAGGGGATCGTAACTCAACAAACTGATACATAAACAAAAACAACATTTTGAGGAAAAATTTTACAAAAATTGAATATTTAAAATCTAATTGAATTAACAAAGAAAACACAAAGGAAACACATAACATTCATACTAAATAGACTGAAACATTCACTTAATCACAAATTAAATAGAGTGTGATTTTCATCACAAATTTGTGATTTAGTGTAAATTGTAAAATTAATTTAAAGGATGAGGGAGGGTAGGCGGGTTCACATCCAGCAAAAAACTCTTTGACTTAAAAGAAACTGTATTTTTGAGTGGGAGTTGAAGAGGAGTTTTTTTTTTTTTTTTTTATTTTTTTTTTATTTTTTATTTTTTTTTTATTTTTTTTTTATTTTTATTTTTTTTTTTTTAATATAATTTTTTTTCAAATCTCTTATTCAATTATCTTAATCCTTTCTTGACTTTTCCTAAATCATTGTGATTTACGAAATAGTAAAGATTTCAAGAAAATCGTATTTTTATTTTAGCCCTAACAAATGATTATAGAAATACGACAGGCTATATACTGATGTTGAAGACAAGTGTAAACTTCATAATGACTCTTTCACTATTTTATTAGCAGAACTGGAAGCATTCATAGCGCTGTTGTACGTAAGGGAGCATTAGCCGCCAAGGGCTTACCAATTCTTAGTTTGTGGTCCAAGACTTGGGGACCAAAGTTTTTTCATGAAACTATGAGTAGAGATAGGTTTCCGGAAGTTATGAAATTTCTTCGATTTGAAAATAAACTAACAGGGTCTTCACGTTTGCAGTGTGATAAATTTACACTAATATCCGAGTTATGGAATATTTTTATAGAAAACTGTAAGCTTTGCTGCAAACCAAATGAAAATATTACGTTTGATGAACAGTTATTCCCTACAAAAACAAGATGACGTTTTTTGCAGTATATACCTAACAAGCTCGATAAATTCGGAATAAATTTTTGGCTAGAAGTAGATGTTAAGACGAAAACGGATTTCCATATTTAGGAAAAGATGAATTGAGACCGAGTGATCAAAGTTTAGGAGAGAACGTAGTAAATCGTTTAACTGATCCTACATACCTGCAAAGTCTGTATATTTTTAAAATAAAACTGTAGTTGTCATAATTTGATTTATTTTAATTTATTTTTCATAAATATATTATATCATATAGAAAAATATGCAGATAACTTATCAAGGGGTCAAAATGACACCCGTCGTAATTCTAGGTATACAAAGACCACCGTAATTCTGGTGTTAAGGTATATAAAACTGACATTACGTCAAAAAAATCTCAAACTGGTCGATTTCAAACTACTCTTTTTATTTCTTAACTAAATCCTAATAAATATTTTCTGATAAATCCATGGTTGGACAGTTGTTATTTAAAGTTTCATTGGCCAACTTATTAAAATACATTGCGTTTATGAAAAATATTTTACCAGGAATTAAAAAAAATATGTACTTTTATGTATTCTATATATTTGGTATGTATTAACACATTGTATGCGGGATACGTACTAGTACGTTTTGATACTTGAGCGCGGGTCACGTAGTAGTACGGGTTAGCGTCACAACATGGTTGTGGGTACAAAAGTAACGGTATATACAAGAAAACGAAGCCAAATGTTCTTACCTACTACAGAGATACTGGAAAAAATTTACAGAAATAAAAACTAGTTTTTATATCAGTTGATGCCGAACCACAGAACGGGAAGTTTGATTAAAAAAAATGAATATACATTTAAAATTAACTTTCGATTTATCCTTGTGAAAGTGATATATATATATATATATATATATATATATATATATATATATATAATATATTTATAGATATAGATATAGATATATGTGTATATATATATATATATAAATATATATATATATATATATATATACGTGTGTGTGCTTGTTTATTTGTCTATTTTTATTTTTTGTTCATATAATTCAATATAAAATACTAAAAGTTGGTAAAAAAAAGTTAAATAATTTTCGATCTATTTAGATTTAACTCAATAACTTAATTTACGAGCAAAACGCCCGCTCCCGGTACAATTCCACTGAGAAATGTACCCGCACACAATGTGTTAACATTGTCGAGAAAAATTAAAGAAACAACCATTAAAAAGGTGCTTTTTGTTAAGCTTATTAAATTATCTTCAATGAAAGGTCACTAGTTGGTAACTTAATGTCAACGTTATCACGTCTGATGGATTTCAACTTCAATACTAAAAAATATGCTTAACTATAAATAAAATTTTATTTTTCATATAAAAAAGCCAATTTGCACCGTAATTAATCATAAAAAATCCATACAATTTTTTTTATTATTAATTAAGATGTAATACTTTTTTATCATAGAAATAACAAAATATTTCGTCATATTAATCACACTTGAGTTAGTTGTGTAAGGAGAAAACCATGTTAAATGTTGCCAAGACTTTAATTTGATCAAGACAAAAAAATTTTAAAGCATATAATAGAAGGTATTAGTCATATTTGATAATTATAGGGGTCTTTTCCTTCCAGGATCCTCCCGACTTCGCACTGACGTTGCTCTCCAAGTTATGGATATGAACGACAACAGTCCAGAATTTCTTCTTCCCCCAAGATATTCCAGAGTCCTAGGCGACAGATATGTAGCGGCTATAGCCCATGATGCACCTTTAGAAACTGCTTTTCTACAAGTGCTGGTAAGGGCAGAAATTCCTTGAATGAGTATTTTGCTTTTTACAGCAATCCATTATAACATCGTCATTATTTCTGAGGCTGGCTGCATACACTGCGGATTTTGCACCGAACGGAGAATTTACTATCATCAACGAAATTAACATTTACACACAATGCGGGAAAATTTACGTCGGCGTAGTCTTACGCAGTATAAAACTTGTGCTGCTACAGAGCAGGACCCACTCTATAGGGGCGGACAACCCCTACATTTGTCCGGGGATTCAACATATCCGCATTTTCGCTGCGAGTGTGAGAGAAATATTGATATGTCAAATACTCAACTAATCAAAATTTATTCATATCGATTTTTCTTTCGATAAAAATTTACAATTCGTATTCATACTGTTTATGCTTAAATTCTAAAAATATTTTCAATCTTTAATTCTAAAAATATTTACAATCTTTCGTTATGAAAAGCCGTATGTTTAATTAATAAGCAGAAATACGAAAGTTTTTATACTAGCGCACTATTCTGCAGACTATTTTTGAGAGGCCCATCTTTCGTTGCAGGCTGTTAATCTTTATAGTTTCTGGACAGGGCTGCATCACGAATAACTTTTCAGGGAATCTAGTTTATCTTTACAGTTTCTGGACAGGGCTGGATCACGAATAATTTTTCCAGGGAATCTAGTTTATCTTAACAGCTTCTGGACAGGGCTGGATCACGAATAATTTTTCCAGGGAATCTAGTTTATCTTAACAGCTCCTGGACAGGGCTGGATCACGAATAACTTTTCCAGGGAATCTAGTTTATCTTTACAGTTTCTCGATAGGGCTGGACCACGAAAAATTGGACAGGGCTGGATCACGAATAATTTTTCCAGGGAATCTAGTTTATCTTTACAGTTTCTGGACAGGGCTGGACCACGAATAATTTTTCCAAGGAATCTAGTTTACCCAACTTTCGTTGCAGGCTGTTAAAAAGCATTCTGCCACTGGGTGTATAGGTATGTGAGAAAATATGGCTACCAAATTCATTTCTTTATTTTTATTCCAACTGATCGAAATCGCTTCAAAATACAAAGTAAACTTCATGCCAAGTTTTACGAGTAGCCTTTTTGTCCTTAAAAATTTCCAGAGTTTTATGACATTAAGCATGTCTCTCTTGTATTAATGAAATCACGATTTCATTATCAATAACTCTCATGTTCAAAGAACTATTCATATTCACAACGATAGTCCAATGCAAATGGTAGAAAAAACAGCTGTGTGTGCAAACGTTCATTGAGTCGCGTAGACCTCTAGTTCGAGACGACGGATAAATTTCCGCTGAGCTCCAGTGGTACCAGACGGCTGCAGAGCTACAGTCGACGTCAAATTAACCGATCGTTTTTGTTTTGTTTTTTTCGTCTAATGTGCAAGTTCTACTTGATTTCAATGGACTATTATTGGAATGGCGGAGACGGTAAATTTTCCTCTCGGAAAAATCCGCCATGTGTGTAACCAGCCTGAGTGTCATTATATCTATGCAATATTTGAATATAAGTATATGTGTGTGGGGGACGTGTATGTATGTGTATACGTGCGTTTGTGTTTAATTATAAACACACCTAAATATATTTAAGCAATAATATTTTTATGTATGTACTAGTCTTTTAATTCTGGTAAGCTAGTTTACCGATGAATTGAAACGTTTAATGGTAAATAAAAATACAATAATCCTAAATAAAAAATTTGTATTCCTAAGTTTTAATTTTGTATAACATTCATATCGCATTATTTATTAATAAGCTTTTTAGCTTCATGAACTTCTGGAGATGTTACTGACTTCTACAGTTCATAATATTTACAACATTCTTGGACGACCGTATTTATATACCGTATACGAAGAATTGAACCCATATTTCCAGAAGTGTTCATTTTCTGGCTATGTACTTTGTTTACACAAGTTGCATCTGCAGGGAATGTTTCATCGATATGAAATATGAAATCATTTGTATCACCCACACTTGTTTTGAAGGGAAAGGAGCAAAAGAGCTCATCAAGCAATCCCGTTTTTTAACATATTCCTATGATATAGTCAGCTGCATTACATAAGTATTAGACCGAGATAAGGCTGTCATATTGTGATGTCAATGTGAAATCACTTCACTACTTGACTGAAGAGAGAGGTGAACGCTGGCAGACGAGAGAGGTAGAGAGATGGAGAAGGAAATGGTACACGAGGGTGTACGGGACGGTGCACGAGGTTGACCGCCGATTGGGATTTAAATAATAAATCATAGCTATATGTTAAATGTTAGATGTTTTGATGTAGTGCAGTATTTATGTTATGTGTTACAATGTAGTTTTGCAACCAAATGGGAACGAAGTCACGGGGACTATAACAAGTACAATGCGATGTGAGGAGTAAACTTATAAACAAAACATCACGCTATGGTAAATATATACCAACTCAGAAATGACAGATTCAGGGAGAGAAATAAAAGTTGAAAGTATTTGATTAGACATAAATGCGTTGGTCAAATCAATAAATTAAGAATATATATACTCACATACCATCAAGGTACATAACTGCAAGACGCCTGTTAAAGGTGCGGTCATTTTAAGTTCCGTCACACTCACTCTTTTTTCAACTCCTCTTCTTAGCCCACTCTCCTGTTTCTAATCATGGATCTTGTTGGTGCTTCAACCACATTTGGCGAAATTGGCGTGCTTGCAGCTTGCGTGCGTGGCGTGCTTGCAGCGTGGCGTTTGAAATCTGGCGAGGGGATCGTAACTCAACAACGTTTTTGAATTCGAGCAGCCTTTTGAGTTTCTGTTTTCTGTTTAACCATTTTAAATTTGAATGGTATATTTTTATATAAATTTTTCTTTATTTTCTAAGTAAATAGAGCGATCTTAATAGAACTCGTTAGATACTTGGTAAATTATTTTTCCAATTTTTAAGTAAATCGACCGATCTTTGCAGAACACGTTAGATACTTATTTTTTATTTCAATTTTTCAAGTAAATCGACCGATCTTTCCAGAACACGTATTTTGAGTGGAGGTTGAAGAGGAGTTGTAAAATTGAAATTTTTTTTTCAAATCTCTTATTATTCAACACAAAAGCGTGTGCCCTTAAATATGTGCACTCATTTCTTGCCACTGGGATTTCCAAGGCAAAACCGTGTAGCGATACAGTGCCAATTGTGGACTCGACAGCTGTGTCCTGTAGCTGCAGAGACATTCCTTAGAGTACCCCTAAAGGGTACCCTACAATGCCTCTTGACCACAGAAAACGGGAAGATTAAAAGGTGATAAAACAAATCTGCACTAAAGCAGTAACTTCTTACTTTCAAACTGGTCTGAGGGGTCGTAGACCATAAAATATTGTGAACAGCCTTTTACTTCGCAACAGTTATATTTAATCAAGAATGGTGCAATGTGTAGTGAATAAATTAGCAAGTTTAGTGTTTTAAGTGGTGGAGTGTTTAATGCTCAAATATATGTTCCATTGTGAAAACATCGGGTGACGTCAATAAGGTTCTCGATATATCACAGATATTCCAAAAAGGTCATACGTATGACCTGACTATAAATTTTAGGGGTACCCCACTTAAAATCTGACGCTTAACATTTACAACGGATCTTAACATGAGATATAAACTATTCGGTTTCGATAAAGGTGATATACAACAAACTTATGTTTGTATAATGTCCTTTTTAACATAATGTTTCGTGGATATAAAACTTCAGATTAAATTTTTGTTTCAAATCTCTAAATATTTTCATTTTATAGCTCAAACCTTTTCGCTATCGTAATAACTTCTGAAATTACGAAATATTACAGGCCACTGATGCAGATTCGGGACTCAACGGGTTGGTCACGTACGAAATCTCTTCCGAGACAGATCCATTCCGGCGTTTTCGTATCGAACCCCAGTCCGGATTCATCAGCAACGTCAAATCTCTGGAAGACGTGTGGCCCGAAGAACTGCCCATCCGGCTGAGGGTGGTCGCCAGAGATAATCCCGCACTCAGATCAGCAGTGATGACAAAAGTCACGGAAGTCCTGGTGAGTCGCTTATGTCCTAAAGTTGCTAATATTTGCTTTTGTCTCATAGAGAGGAATTTTTCGTAACGCCTCGTGACACTTTTTTTCCATTTCAGGTGAATGTTATCAGAGACGAAAATAGGATGGTCTTGGTTTTGAAAAATGCTCTACCTAATAAGGTACTGGAGGAGAAAGAAAACATACTAAAGTAAGTTGGGTAGATTATTTGTTGTAAAAATAATAATGTTACGTTGGCCTAGTGTTTGAGAAAGAAGATAAAACTCAAGAAACACATGAAAAATAAGTCTTGATTAAATAATTTATAAATGTATAATGCCTAAGGAATACAAATGAATCAACTTATCATTTTGTTGACTGAAGACTGCTCTCGAGTCGGCGTCAATCCTGAAAAGGAAATACAAAAATATCTATCTTCCAAAGAGGTTCATCCACACTCAACGGATGCCAGCCTTTCACCTTCCTCGTTCTGCAAACCACCTTGTCCGCCCGAAAAAATTCCGACTCTCGCGGAGACACAAAAAATAGTCCACTCCAGAACAGCGGGGGGAGAGGGTCAAAAATTCCCCAAAACTCACGGACACCTTTATTGGCTGGGAGAAGTCCGAAGTCGCTCTCTTCAAACCGGTCCTGCCCCGGCATGTCACCTTCGAAGACACACGGGGACTTGAATTGAATGTAACTTATTGTTACATTTGTATATAAGTGTACACAGAAGAGTGCAAGATAATACGACAAATATGAGAAATGTACGCTAAATTTTACACTTTTATTGTATTTAAATCCACTTGGCACAGAAACATACCACTTGAAAATAGTAAAATGGAATGCGATGTCTCAAAAACTGCCAAAAATATGCATGATTCTTGTACTGGCTGACACTGCAAAGAGGCATTCTTGCTAAAGTGTGTTTAACACATTGAATGCGGGATATGTATTAGTCCGTTTTCTGACGATTGATACTTGAGCGCGGGACACGAACTAGTACATTTTCTGAAGATTGATACTTGAGCGCGGGACACGAACTAGTACATTTTCTGAAGATTGATACTTGAACGCGGGACACGTACTAGTACAAGTTAGTGTAACAACATGGTTTCTCCGCGGGCACAAAAATATCAGTATATACAGAAAAGCGATGCCGAAAGTTCTTGTCTGCTACATAGATTATGGAAAAAATTAGACAATTAAAAACTAGTTTTTACATCAGTCAATGCGGAACCACAGAACGGGAAGGTTGATTAAAAAAATCAATTTAGATATAAAAATAATTTTTTATTTATCCTTGAGAAAATGATATTATATATATGTATATTTATATATTATATATATATATATATATATATTTTATATATATATGTATATATATATATATATATATATATATATATATATATATATGTATATATATATATATATATGTATATATATATATATATATATGTATATATATATATATATGTATATATATATATATATGTATTTATATATATATGTTTGTTTATTTATATATTTGTTTATATATTTTAATAAAAAATTCGAAAAGTTGGTGAAAAACTTAAGTAATTTTCGATCTATTGAGATTTAACTGAATAACTAAACTTGATATTTGAGCGCGGGTGGCTTACTAACTAGTACGGGTTAGTGTAACGACATGGTTTGTTTGTGGGTACAAAAATAACGGTATATACAGAAAAACGAAGCCGAATGTTCTTGTCTACTACATAGATTATGGAAAAAATTAGACAAATAAAAACTAGTTTTTACATCAGTCAATGCGGAACCACAGAACGGGAAGGTTGATTAAAAAAATCAATTTAGATTTAAAATTAACTTTTTATTTATCCTTGCGAAAATGATATTATATATATATATATATATATATATATATATATATATATATATATATATATATATATATATATATGTATATATATATGTATATTTATATATATATGTATATATATATATGTATATTTATATATATATATATATATATATATATATATATATATATATATATATATATATATATATATATATATATATATATGTTTGTCTATTTATATATTTGTTTATATATTTTAATATAAAATTCGAAAAGTTGGTGAAAAACTTAAATAATTTTCGATCTATTGAGATTTAATTGAATAACTAAATTTGATACTTGAGCGCGGATCACGTACTAGTACGGGTTCGTGTAACAACATGGTTTGTTTGTGGGTACAAAAATAACGGTATATACAGGTAAACGAAGCCGAATGTTCTTGTCTACTACATAGATTCTGGAAAAATTGAGACAAATAATAACTAGTTTTTACGTCAGTCAATGCGGAACCACAGAACGGGTAGATTGATTAAAAAATTCAATTTAGATTTAAAATTAACTTTTATCGTTGCGAAAATGATAATATATATATGTATATTTACATGTTATATATATATATATATATATATATATATATATGTGTGTGTGTGTGTATGTGTATATTTACATATATATATATATATTTGTATTTATTAGTATATATATATATATATATTTGTTTATTTGTCTATTTCTAAATTTGTTTATATATTTCAATATAAAATACGAAAAGTTGGTTAAAAATTAAATAATTTTCGATCTATTGAGATTTAACTGAATAGCTAAAATTATGCACAAAACTCCCGCCCCCGAACAATTTTGATGCGAAATCTACCAGCACACAGTGTGTTAACTGAAGAATTGGTGAAGGAAATGTAAAACCATTCAAGATGCTCAAGGAATATGTTTATACTTTAAACATTACAAGTACAACTTCTAAAATAGCTTAGTCAAAAGTTAGTAACATAATGTTTCTAAAGCACAAGAGTTGACGAAGTGCCATCCTTGCTGATAAGGATAATCAGTTTTGACACAATTTTGACTAAAAAGAAGTTGTCTTTATTCCAAAGAGTATCTGAAAGCTATTATAAAAATGCTTTTTAACCCTCTGAGTGGAAAGCGTTCTCCTCTGACCAAAGCGTTCTGTGATTTATTTCCTTCACCCTTTGTCTACTAGAATGGAATACTTGAAATTCACCCTCATTATTGTCCCTTTACTTCCGGTTATAACTATATATATAAATAGATATTATAGATTGTTAATTTTTAAAACACATAAAGATCGTCCAGTCTTGAAGATCATCCCATAAGAAATAATTGATTCTAAAAGTACAAATAAAAATATTCTTTGAGAGAGACTTAGTCATATTTTTTTTTACCACCCTAGATATTTCAGTGGTGCAGTTAGAGATACACCTGTTACCACAAATGAACTTCGAATTAGAGATTTATAAATCCATGAAAAGCTGTCACCGCTTTTGGGCCTGAAGTGGTAGGGCTGCATCCCTCAATAAATTAATCAAAAAGGGGTGCAGTTCTTAAAAAATCGACTTAAACCTCCTTCCGCAAAACTCCATGTGGCAAAACACTGGCAGAAATGTATATTACATCTATTTTCAGGGCGTTTTTAGAGATCGAAAATTGTAAATGTCAACCGCTTTGAAGATATTATTGGTTTGGCGGAATTGTAGTACGTGCAAACCGCTTAGAGGGTTAAATGAAACTACACAGACAAAATTCCATGCTACAAACACTTTTGAAAAAAAAATTGTAAAACATTGTGGATTAAAAATTACAAAACAATGTGCCTACGCTGAGGTACATAGCGATAGGTACATGCATCAGTGGGATAGAGTTGCCTGGTCAAAACAATCACGGTTTGTCATTCATCACGCCGATGGCCGTGTCAGGATACGCCTTCTTCCACGCAAACAGTTGCTCTCTCAGTGTACAGTAAGTCATACTCAGGGAGGTGGGGGCGGTATTATCCTTTAGGGTACTTTCGCTTGGGCTTCTCTTGGACCCGTAGTTGTGGTAGAGCAGACCATGAATGCTAATCATTGCGAACCCGTTGCCCCCTTACATGGCCTCTGTTTTTCCAGCTGGAAATGGAATGTTCCCACAGAGCAACGCCCCGTGTCACAAGGCTAAAATTGTGTTGGAGTGATTCTAGGAACATGATGCTGAATTCCAGTTAATGTTCTGGCCGACTAACTCACCGGATCTCCATCCGATAGAACACATTTGGGAAGTCATGGGATGGCAGCTCAGAGTTGAAAGAACTAATTTGCAATATTTCGGATTTGCCTAACCTTTGCTTAACACTAGATTGCCCGAGATTTTTTGTATACCTATATTGCCCAAAAACAGTCAAAATGACTGCATTGTGAAAAAATAACAAATTTGTTTTAAGCGGTTCGCACGTACAATTCCGCCAAACCGATGATGTCTTCAAAACGTACAATTTTCAACCCCCCAAAACGCTCCGAAAATGGATGTAACGTACATTTTTGCCAGTACTTTTTTCCATGGAATTTTGAGGTAGGAGGGTCAGGTCTAGTTTTTAGGAACTGCACCCCTCTTTCACTGACATTTCTTGAGGGATGCAACCATACCCCCCGAGGCACAAAGACGCTGATAGCATTTCATGGCTTTTTAAATCTCTATTTCGAAGTATTTTGTTTGCCGCAACAGATGTATCTCTAATTGCACTCCTTAAATATCTTGGAAGACTTTCGTAAAAAAATATATATATAAATAAGTCTCTCAAAGAATATTTTTATTTGTACTTTTAGAATCCATTATTTCTTATGGGATAATATTCCAGACCTGAAGAGCTTTATGTGTATTAAAAATTAACAATTTATAATATCTATTTATATATCTATATATAACCGGAAGTAAAGGGAGAATAACGAGGGTGGGTTTTCCATATTCCATTCTAGTCGACAAAGGGTGAAGGTAAAAATCATAGAACTCTTTAGACACTGACATCAGCGTATTTTGGAGAATTTTTTTCTAGATGTGTTCCACTCGGAGGGTTAAAACTAATTTTTAATATTATATAATAAAGGAGGGCGGAAGTAACTACAATTATTCATAAACCCATTTATATGTTATAGAAAAAGTCACCAAATTCTAAGAAATTGTGTCATTATATTTCATAATTGTTTTTCTAATTGAAATTAAGAAACAGTCAAAATGACTGCCTTGGGCAATCTAGTGTTAAACATTTGGTACAATCTGTCTCCGGCCATCTACCAAAGACTTGTGCCATCCATGCCAAGGCGGGTTGAAGCTGTGTTGTCACCAAAAGGTGGGCCAACTCATTATTGGCAGATGGTCATAATGTTTTGGCTTTTGAGTGTATGTCCTGATATCAGGCTAAAACTATCAGGGCATTGTGTGTGGATGGATAATAGCCTATCATCTATGATCACTTCTTTGTATCCCAAAGACATTTTGAAAAATTCAAACTTTTCTTGGTTTTACCTTATTTAAAGAATAAAAAAAATTTCTCAACATAGTTATTTCCTTACAGAATGATACAAGATCGGACTGGAGTCATCACAGATGTTGAACGTGTGGTATCTCTGAAAATGATGAAGAACAATACTATCGAATCCGACACATCCGGGTAAAATAACAAAAAAAAATTGTTTTCCTTGATATCTTTCAATTTTTTTTATGGGAACAGAAATCTTATTACGTAACCATTTTATAGGAAATAATTGAATTAACGTAAATTTTATTTTACATTAAACGAAATAAATTTAATATTAAATACTTTAAATTGGACACATGCCTTTTGAATTTGAATCAAATTCGTGCTCAAAACTATATCCCTGCATACAGATATTGAAGATCAAGAAATTTCAAAATCGTAGTGTGATGTTACTTTAATAAGGCACTTTCAAGCATCATGGCACATCTCAACTCATGGTGATTCTAG
>CM063509.1:15690068-15695068 GCA_032207245.1 Pardosa pseudoannulata | reverse complement strand
GTTGGAATCGTTTATCATTGCTGCATGTGGTCTAAGTAAGAAATTGGATTTTTTAATTTTATCAATATCATATTATTGTTTTATCAGTATTGTGCAGGCTTATAATCACAGCTTTGAAAGACTAGTATGAAACTAAATGTATTCAGTATGACTAGTAGAAAGACTAGTCATACTGACTAGTCATACATATATATATATATATATATATATATATATATATACATATATACATATATATATACATATATATATATATATATATATATATATATATATATATATATATATATATATATATATATATATATATATATATATATATATACATATATATATATACATATATATACATATATATACATACATATACATACATATATACATATATATATATACATATATATATACATATATACATATATATATATATATATATATACATATATATATATATATATATATATATATATATGCATATATATATACATATATATATATATATATATATATATATATATATATATATATGTATATATACATATATATATATATATATATATATATATATATATATATATATATATATATATATATATATATATATATATATATATATATATATATATATATATATATATATATATATATATAATATATATATACATATTCAGAAAAATATATGTATATAAACTAAAATATCCATTCCATAAACTGGTGTACACATTGAACTATTTTTTATCATTGATACTTTTTCTGTAAAGAACATAATGTTTCAAATATATATTTTTTATGAAGCATTTATAAAACCGAAGGAAGAATACTGTTATATATACTGTAAGAATAAGTTTGTAATTATATATATAAGCATGTAAAGAATAATACGGAAATTCTTTATTTTTGCAAAATTCTTCCTTGGTTTTTATAATTGCTTCACAAAAAATATATATTTCAAACATTATATTCTTTATAGGAAAAGTGATAAAAAGCAGTTCACTCGTCACAGCCGTTTCTATAAAATGACCAAAAACACGTTGGATCTTTTTATTCTTCTTATGTGGATTCGTCTAATTTCTGTAGATTGTTCGAACATTTTTATAGAACAAATTGAAAGATCCTCAAAAGATATTTCTAGTTTTACTAATTTTAGTATACCTTTTTAAAGATTTTAGAGATTTTATTTATGTTTTTTAAATTATTAAACTGTTTAACTTTCCCACTTCTTTGGAGGATCGTTTTTTTTTTCTTTTTTTTTGAGATTTTATTCATGTTTTTTCAAATTATTAAACTGCTTAACTTTTCCACTTTTTGGAGGATCGTTTCAATTTTTTAAAATCAAATTTTGTTTACAGTCGAATCGAAATTGGGATCAGCGTAAATTGTTCCAGTTTCTGTATTTGGCATTCGAACATTTTTATGGAATAAATAGAAAGATCCTCAATAAATATTTCCAGTTTTACTAATTTAAGTCATAATTTTGTAAAGTAAGAGATCTTGGGTTCTCCTGTTATCTGTAGATTGATCGAACATTTTTATAGAAGAAATAGAAAGGTCCTCAGAATATATTTCCAGTTTTACTAATTTTAGTTGTAATTTTAAAAATTTCTGGAGATTTTATTCATGTTTTTTATATTATTAAACTGCTTAACTTTCCTACTACTTCGGGGGATCGTTTCAATTTTTTTTTTTATCAAATTTTGTTTCCAGTCGAATCGGAATTGGGATCAGCGTAAATTGTGCCAGTTTCTGTCTTTGATATTCGAACATTTTTATAAAATAAATGGAAAGATCCTCATTAGAGATTTCCAGTTTTACTAATTCTCTTTAATTTAATCTAAAATTCTGTTTAATCTTGCTCGTTATCATCATCAAAATGTTAGAAATAGATTATTTTTTAAAAATAAAAAATTTTAAAATGAAAATGTTAAACGAAATAGCTATTACAGTGGACTCCGCTTAATGTGATTGTGGTTAATGTTATCAATCGCTTATTGTTATCGAAATCACTTGGTCCCGATTTTCTCTATTCATTTGTATGTTAACATTATCACTTTATGGGATCGTTACATCGGTTAATGTTATCAGTTTTTGAACCCCCATTTTAACTGACCAAGGAATATTCACAATGTATTCAGAAGGAACCCATTATTTTCTTTCCCTTCGTTCTTATTTTAATTTCAGAGAATTCTTCCTCTTCCACACAGAGAAAAGAAGAAAAAACAAAGGAGTGGTGTATTACACGTTCCTGGAGTTTTTCAGAAATACGTGCACCCTACTGGTGGTCAATAGTTGTCAGATAAGCAGAAGGCAACAAATTCTATTCGGAAATGAGAAGGAGCGTATTCACATTTTATGCCTTTCTCGCTTACATGCAGTTTTCCGATATGGAAGCCAGAAATCGAAATGATTTAACGTTAAAACAAAAGATCGAAATTTTAAATCGCTATGACAGGTTACCAAATAGGAGTCAGCGGAATGCTACAGCGCAGTTAAACATTTCTCAGCTTCAGAATTGCAATGAAAGTGTCGAAACGTGGAGTACAACACCGCTCCGATGACTGTAAAAAACATTATAATTACGAACAATTTATCAATGAGCTTCTTAGAAAAAATTGTAGACATTCAACAATTGATGAATTATTTTTATTATGTAAACAATTCTTGTCTTAAAGGATAATATACAGTACATAAATATAAGGTGATTTTTTCATTTTATTTTGAAATGTAGTACGTGTGAATTAACCCACTGAACGGACGCGTCGACGGGGGTTCGACAGCGAATTCCTGTTCGAAAACGGACCTGTCGACCCCTTCTCGTTCGCACTCGTATAACACACTTTTGAGGAAAAAAATATTGCAAAGCGATAATAAATGAAAGAAACTAATTTTGCGTAACGGAACTCCTTTACCTTGCAGGGAAAATAACTTAAAAGCAGCCTGACAACTTTTAAACCGGCAACTCTAGTATGGTACGGTAAGTTCCGTCTGGAATTTACGAAAAGGGTGACTGTTTTGAAAGGGAAAAAGGTGGGAAGGGTGGTCGGTGGATGGGTTAAAGAGGGGTAAATTTGTTTAATTTTGTATATCGTTTATTGTTATCAATCGGTTATTATTATCAAAATTACGGTGTCCCAAACTGATGACATTAAGCGGAGCTCACTGCATATTCAATACTAGCTGCTTCGCACCCAGCCTTCGGTCTGGGTAAGTAAGGTTCCTAGTTTTAGAATTACTACAATAAATGTAGTAATAAAAATGTTGAACCAGCCTTGTATGCTGCAAATTACCGATGAATATAAGTTTATTGACAATTATTTGCGTAGCGGAGAGAGTAGATGTTTGATTTGTAATCTTCCTCAAGGAATTCCTGATCAAGGCTCTGAGGTAATCCAACTGGCTTCATGTCTTGGAATAAGTCATGAATGTATACTCAATCCTTATGGAATGTTAAAAACCCTACAGCACCTTCCACATATATTTTATGTGTAAGGATTGGTTCATTAATGAAAGTTGAAGGGGATGATCCTACAATTTTTTTTACTTACTCCTGGTTAATAGTACCTAATTGCATTTTTATTGAATTAACTACTATTAACCTATTAATTGTTGAAGATACCAACGTTTTAAAGGAAAAATGGCTCAACCCCTTTCAAATACTAATAATCTTCTCCTGTGTCATCAAAAGATTAATATGGGATTTCGAAAGTGTGTTTCATGAAATAGTAAGTATATTTCTATTACTCGGTTTATATCGCTAAAAATATGCTAAATGGAAATGTCTGAGACGGGCTTTGGCGATCTTTTGGCGAAATATTTTCTTAGACGATGTTCTGAATAACTGATCACTTCGTTCAATTTCAGATTTCCTTTGAACACAAACTGTGAGTAGTAGCTCTACGAAAGAAATCTGATCATTTAAAGGGTTTATTAAAAAATCGGACTGACTGAAACTAACACCGCGTTTACACGAGTCAAGTAGACTCTCAAGTATAGTCAGTCAAGTTGACTTGAAAGTACTACTTGACTCGTGTAAACGGTTCTGGTCAAGTCAAGTAGCTACTTGAGTCAAGTAGTGAGGCAAGTCAAGTAGTTCTTCACGGTGGACAAGTAACTTGACTCAAATGAATCAAGTAAAGTAGAGGGCGCCACTGATATGTAAATTCTGTATCATTTCGCTATTGGTAGCAGTCGTTTATATACAGAATATTTTCGCAAAAATTTTATATCACGAAAATATTCTGTTAATAGTCTGCTTTAGTTCTTGTTTAGAGGCAAGTTACTTGACTCGCAACTTGACTACGTGTAAACGCATGCATTCAAGCTGCAGGTGAGTCAAGTAAACTAAGAAAAACTACGCATGCGTGGAGTTACTTGACTTGATCTTCTACTTAACTCGTGTAAACGCGGTGTTATTGTAGTTCAATTTCAATGGACAAAAAATTATTTGTATAATCTTTTAAAACTGTTATACCAACAAAAGATGTTTTGTAAACAGATATTAGATTGCTCACATAAATTTTATTGCGGAAAGACGTTATTTCAAATGACTACTTCTAAGCTTTATTAAGTACAATTAGTCTAAATTTGGAAATTAAAAGCATATTTTAATTTGTTGAATATTTTTTTTCACTTTGTTATACATATTTTGTTATTTTACAATAGCTGTTAGAATCCCAGATTAATAGGTTGGTCAGATGGCCACATTTACAAATGTTTACCAAAATAGAACAAAATTCTATTTTTAACATTTTAGCGTATATAAAAATTATATTACTAAGAAAATGCTCAAAATAGATGTATTGACACGATATACTTACTAAAATAAAGCTAAAACAAAAATATTAATTTCTGTATAGTTTAGAAAACAGGTAACTGTTTTGCCAAATTTTACTCAATAAACGGGATAATAGTAAAATTTGGCAAAAATTTGTTAAGAATTACTTTCTAAAAAATAACTGCCAATAATATTTTTTGGTGTTAACTGAAATTCCATGAATGTAATA
>CM063509.1:15675865-15689968 GCA_032207245.1 Pardosa pseudoannulata | reverse complement strand
GTGTCAATCGATGCAATTAAAATAGAACACCTTGCCTCTCAAGATTGTAATAATAATTAGATTAGATATTGTTACGAATTTCGCAAGTTGGCATGTATTTTTGCCGTATACTTTGTATTATAATGGGTAAATCATGTATTTGGCGAGATATTGGCTCGTACGCGATGTTTTTGGCGACTAATTTTTGGCGCCATGTTTAGCGATTTATCGCCAAATTTGGTGACTTGGCGACTGTCTTGGCGACCATTTGTACCTAGTACTTTCTAGAATATTCCAGTTTCTTCAGAGGATATAAATAGCGGGGGCCGATCCTGATCGAGCTTCAGTTAGCTGAGAAATTTGTAGAGGTAAAGACCTACGTTGTTTGGCGCTAAGTGTTATCGCCTGTGCTAGCCAGTTCTCGGGGTGTTGGCTGCTGTATTCGTGTTTCCCCTGCATTACGAATAAAGTGCTGTTATTTTTGCTGTCTTTATTCAAAGTCTACTCAATCCACGAACGCTACGCTTCATAAATTGGTAACAATATTTATATACTTCCAAATTCACGCTTGTGTAATTTTCAACTTAAATTTATTTTCATAAAATTTATTTTGAGGGAAACATATAATGTGGACTACTAGTTTGAGATATTTCCTCTAAAATAACTCTTTCAGCACCTTTTTCTACAACAAACGAATTGTTCATCATTCTGCAAAAGAAGAAAAAAGAAGCCTTGTTTCTTGTTTCTTTTTTCTCCGATTTCGTAAGTCTTCCGAATTCAGCCTAACTATTTTCATTTTTGTATTGGATTGTTGAGAGAAGGGGCTACAAATTACTTAATTTTTCTTGTGCAACTGTTTTAATCGATACTCCGAGGGTTATCCAGAAAGTAAATTTCCAAAACCTCATAAAAGGAACGAAGGAATTTATAACTGAAAATATATATTGGCAGAAAATGCAGCAATATTTCAGCTACTTCGAAATACAAGAATGACCTGAATCGTAAACATTGTTACATATCTTGTGATACGTGTATGCAGGCCAGTTTCATAAAAGTCTGCCCCGGAAATAGAACCAGTGTGTCACAATTTTCTTGAGATCTTGATCTTTGAGGATGGAATAAGGATTCAAGGATTGAAAGAATATAAATTATTCTTGCATATCAAATACAAGAATAGTTGGAAGTTACTGGGAGGAAAATCGGAAATGTAAGAAGATTACAGAGCCGGTCGCAGTGCAGGTCATTTTACTTACTTTCGGAAAAAGAACCTTACACATATGACTAACCATCTACTTGGAAATCACTTCTTGTCCATGCACTAAGCATCGGCGATAGATTTTGACCAGCGCTACCTTTGTTTTCAAAAACTGTCGCATACTACAGCTACTTTAATGTGAACGATTGAGAATTTTTGGCAACCACACCCACAGTCTTTCAAGCTTTTTCCATTGTATTTCGTTTTATTTACAACGCCATCTCTAGGTGATATCGTAAATTTACTAGCTGGACTATCCTCGTACATCATCTATTCTTTCAATATCACTTATCCGCTTTTTGTCCTCAAACCACCATCATTTAATCTGTTTCAGGTCCTCCAGATGAGCATTCCACTGGACGACGAAGTGGGCAGCAGCCTGCAGGACCCGCACCTGTCTCTGACTTTGCGGGGGATGGAGGGTATCTCGTACATTGGAGGAGGCCAACAGCCTCGAGGGGACGGTATTGCTTCGGCGTTCGGTGGAACCAGCACTGACCACAGCTTCTCGACGGGAGGCTCCTCCCTAGACGAGAGCCGCAGCTCTCTGGGCCACAGCAGTAGCACGGCCAGGGCCACCAGCAGCGGGCCATCAGCCTTGGAAGACCAAGGTGACCTTATGGCACCCGCCACCAATCCCCTATTCCAAGACCACGAACAGTAAGTTGGGAGTGCCCTTTAAGGCAACAGTAAATTTTTCAAACTAATTTACTGTGGAACCTTAAACTATAGTTCCCCCATTACTAGCTTATTCGTATTGATTATTCGACTCATTTTATCCCTAATTTATACCCATGGAACAAATATTGTTTTGTTTTGTTTTTTCAGCTTTCATGATTTATAAATTTTTTATTTCCACGGCATTCATCGTCGTGAAAATTAAATTTCATCGGTAATATTTTCTCAGATATATCATTTTAATGGGTTTTAGGAGAATTCATGTAATCATAAAAAATAAGTGAATAATTTTTTTTATGGTAACGTGATAAAATATTTAAAATCAATTAAGGATATACCCATGTTGGGGTCGAGATATGTCACAGGCTACTGTCACATCATAATAGTATCAAAAGTTGCCACAGATGGGAGTTTGGTACCATAAGTTCTCTAAGAGGAAATGAGGTTTTTTTGTGTTTTATATGAGTATTTCAAGTTATGCAAATAGTAAAATTTTTCTGACTCATCGGAGAATTTCCTAGATCACCTGAGTGTTAGTAACCTAACAACTAGGAATTCATAAGGAAGAATAATTCTTGAACGCTAGGAATTCACATGGTGGAATAGCTCTCTTAATCTAGCTCCAGGTCTTCTCATGGGGCAGACCAGAAGCGAATAGCTCATTTTATTGGATACTCCTAAGAATGAAACGGATAAAAGTCGTGAAAAAATGCCGAAAATAAAATTAGACAGGAAAAAAAATGTGAAAATGATGATTAAGTTAAATTATCTATTAAAGATAGTTTAATACAGTTAAAGATGTTTTAATAACTTAGTTACCTAATTTTATTCCATTAAAGTTAAAATTGTAAAACAAGAAATTTACTTAAAATATGCAGGAAAATTCTATTATCGCTAAACACATATGAATCAGCATGACATAAATTGAGTGACTAAGGATGCTATCAAATTTGTCCCGAAGATTCGAATGAACACACCGTTTAACTTAACAGACGAATTTATTGAACCTAAGTAGAAACTCGCAACTTTACAAAATCGAGAAGTAGCCTACAACTAGTGAGTATCAGCTTTTATATACGAGCAGAAAATTCGAGAAATAACTAATTTACATAATAAAGAAATATCTAGAACGTTCGAGAACATAAGTCAACAATAAATAACATTTTTTAAATTAAAAATCCACAGTTTGGATTAACCTCCTTGGCAAGAATCGAACCCACAAACTTCGGGTCTGGATCTCGTGCTTTGACCATTCAGGCACTGAGCTCGTTGCCGAAATTCTTTATTCGGCAATATTACGGTCGAGGTATGTCACAGGCGAATTCCAAGATATATTGATGTCAGATTTCATCATAATGACTTCAGAAGTCACCAGAGAAGAGAACTTATGGTACCAAATTTTCATCTCTGGTGAATTTTGAAGACATTATGATGCGAATATCAAGTGTGACATATCTGAACCTCCATAGGGTGACATCCTTAATTGGTTTTAAATATTTTAGCACGTTAACATAAAAAATTTCACTTATTTTTTATGGTTGCATGAATTAAGTGACTAGTAGCGATGTATTTTAGCACGTTACCATAAAATTTCAACTCTCTTTTATGGTAACATGAATTAAGTGTCTAAGGGTGCTACCATATTACAGCCTAGGTATGTCACAGGCGATTTTTTCTTCATAATGATGACAGAAGTCGACAGAGAAGAGAACGTATGGTGCCAAATTCTCATCTCTGGCTACTTTTGATGCCATCATGATGCGAAATTCGCCTGTGACATATCTCGACCTCAATATGATGACACCCTAAATTGGTTTTAAATATTTTAGCACGTTACCATAAAATATTTCACTTATTTTTTATGGTTACATGAATTAAGTGACTAGTAGCCATTTATTGTAGCACGTTAACATAAAATTTCACCTTTTTTAAATAGTAACAGGAAATTAAGTCACTAAGGGTGCTACCATATTACGGCAGAAGTATGTCAGGGCGACTTCTTCGTCAGAATGATGACAGAAGTCACCAGAGAAGAGAACTTATGGTACCAGATTTTCCTTCTCTGGCTACTTTTGATGCCATTATGATGCGAAAGTAGCCTGTGACATATCTGAACCTCCATAGGGTGACATCCTTAATTGGTTTTAAATATTTTAGCACGTTACCATAAAATATTTCACTTATTTTTTATGGTTACATGAATTAAGTGACTAGTAGAGATTTATTTTAGCACGTTACCATAAAATTTCAACTCTCTTTTATGGTAACATGAATTAAGTGTCTAAGGGTGCTACCATATTACAGCCTAGGTATGTCACAGGCGATTTTTTCTTCATAATGATGACAGAAGTCGACAGAGAAGAGAACGTATGGTGCCAAATTCTCATCTCTGGCGACATCTGAAGCCATTATAACGAGAAAGTAGCCTGTGATATATTTCGACCGCAATATGGTGACACCCTTAATTGGTTTTAACTATTTTAGAACGTTACCTTAAAAGAAATGTCACATGTCACCACTTTTTTATGGTAACATGAATTAAGTGACTGAGATTGCTACCACATTGCGGCCTAGGTATGTTACAGGCTACTTTCACGTCATAATGATGACAGATTTCATCATAATGACGTCACAAGTAGCCAGAGAACTTACGGTACCAAATACTCATCTCTGGCGACTTCTGAAGCCATCATAACTCGAATGTCACCTGTGACATATCTCGAGCGTAGTATGGTGACAACTCTAATTGGTTTGAACTATTTTAGCAAGTTATTAAAAAATTGAACCTCTTTAAGATAATAATCCAGATTTGTAATACATTAGTAAGGATTTGTAATGTATAACAAAAAATAATTTCTTTCTGTAGCAGCATTATATTATTTATTAGAAAAATGTAACTTTTATGCTATAGATGAGTACGTGTTTTAAATTAGAAAATTTATTGTGTGTCTGAAATATTGTTAAATACTGTTGAAGCATGTAATGTCTATTCAACAGGGAAGACGACCTGCCTGGCTGTTCGACAAGGGACGACATGCCTGATGGGAAACTGGCCATGGTAGAAACACACCACCCACCTCATCGGACGAAATACACTGCAGAGAACACAACGGAACTATGAGGACTAAATTGCAATAGTTCCTTTTCTAGTTCATGAACTGATATTGTTTATATTGTGTTTCGTCACTGTTAATACTTTGCTTAAAGGTAAATTCACAAGCTTTGCGGGTAACACCTCGAGGGGAAAAATATGATGAACAATGTCATGAGTTTACAGAGTGGAGTGGGACATTATCTGAGATTTTAACTGAACAAAAAATGCTCCTATGGCCATAGAACTTTTATGCAGTGCTTGGAACGTTAAAGTACTTGGAATGTCTGAAGAATGACCTGGTCTTTTGTTGGAGATATTCATCGAACGTAAAGAACTTCTGGTAGAATTTTGATTTAGGAATTTCGATTTTCAATTTGCTGAGTGTAATGTGTGACATATATCGTCAAATTTCACATCCATTTTTAATATTTTTACTTTTCTATAATTTTCAACTGACTGTCAATTTATCTTCTAATTACTTATTCTTAAAAGAAACTGTCATTATTTACAGCAAGAAATGAAAGCCATTTTTTGAGATTTCCGAAAATTCTTCTCTATGCTAGTCAAAGGAATATATCTAGCTGGAAATGTCATTAATTTTGACTATCAACAATTTTGACTGTAATCAAACTTAATATGTTCTTGCCTCCTTAAAAAGTAGACACTACCACGCTAAATTTTCATTGCTATTTTTATTTAGGAATATCTATGAAAAAAATACAGCTTAAAATCAACTGTTATTAGCTTTTATCGTTTAAAATTTTAACTGCTTAAAATTTTGTTTAAAGAAGTCAGAGTTTCAGTCTGATATAGAAACAGTAAGAAGTTACTGCAAAAATATGAAATCGATTTAGATTTTAATTTCAAAGTATTTACTGCCTACGTTGTCTCCTCTTCAGAATTTTAAATCTGATTTCCTAAAAATAGCTAAACCCATTTTTGAGGACATTTTTTCAAGTGAAACGAAATAAGATCAAAATTAAAGTGAATTATGTGAATAATTGAGTCATATATGACAAAAGTATAGAGATGTAATAATGTGATACAATGTTAGGGTACATAATTCGTTAGGAAAAGAAAAAATATGATTATTTTGCTTATCAATGCCAGAAGTTGTTCAGAAAGTAAAATGATATTTGATTGTTTCCAAATACCTTTGTTAACTTTGTGCACGTATGATACACATATCAAAATATATTTTGTGATCTACGTGAGTAAGAATAACTAACTGTAAGCACAGATAAAGAATTCTTTACAAAAAGATATTTAGATACTGCAACAAAAAATACTAAATCTGAATTATGAAGTAGGCAAATTATTAGTGTAAATATAAGAACTTTAAGCGATGAACTGTGAACAAAGAAGATTTTTGAATATTATAATATATGAATAAGAAGAACATATTATATTAATATAAAAATTATTATCAGATACTGAAACAAGTTATCAGTCTAATGGAATACCTCATGTATGCAATATAAAATGCTAAGTATTTTATTCATGTATTTCTATACAGCAAAATGATATATATTATTTAATATATACATACATTATTCTTTTTTGAAGGAAAGGGAAATTTCCTTTCAGTGCTGCCATCTATTAGTCAATTATCGAAACTTTATTGCAATAATTAATAATAATGTAAGATCCTTTCGATTATCGTAGCTGGATTACTTCTCGAATTTTGCTCAATTGTCTAGAAATATGTAGCTGCTTTAATTAAAAGATCATTAATTTTAATTGTCAAATATATAAATAAAAAATTAAGCTATAGAAAATTGATTCAAGTAATGTGTAAATTCATTACTGAATTAGGAGATATAAAATGCAAAATATATTAGAAAAATGTATTGGTGTTAAAGATAAAATGAATTAAAAGTAAAAAGGGGAAGGGATATTATATTTGAGCATTCCACAGGATTTTATCCTTTAATATTAAAAGAAGAAATACTAAATTTAATATGGAAATATAAGGTTTGGTTTTTTTTATAAATGGAATATTACTATAAAGCCGAATCCTATATATGCCAGAGGTTCTCAGTGTTGCGTTCGAGGTCGCATATGTGCTCCAGAAACTATTCACATAAACTCGTGGTAAAGTGTTAAATGTAATGAGAAAAGTTAAATTTTAAATTTAAAGACAATAAAAACTTAATGAAAAGTTACGCAAGTAGTATCTTTCATAAGAAAAAAAGATACCGAAATTAGATAACTCTAAAAAAGAGAAATGAAACAGTTTTGTTATTGAAAATTTTTGTAAATGACATTCTTGTTTATTGTAAAATATATCTAACAATATGTACGTTTTTGATAAAAATTAGTAAATAATTTTTTTTTTCAAAATAAAAAAAAAAGAGGAAAATGGAACGATGATCGGAACGTAAGTTGTAAATTAAAGTCAGCAATGGATTTCAGATTATAATAATCCTCTTTTGAGTCTAATTTTTTCAAATCTTTTCTATTCAATCAAGTTCTAAATATTCCTTAAAGTTTTCTCTGTTTTCATTCTTTATGTTTAATATTTCTGTTTGCTTGAAAAAAAAAAAGCTCTACAAAGAAAAAATATACAATTTTTGTCAATTCACCATACGCATTTTTGGAGAATATCTCATAATTTGTAACGAGTGAAAGAGATTAGGTATGGGGATACTTGGGATTTAGGGGTACACTGTAATGTAGCCTCCACACTATGGCCAATCATTCACCGCTTCCTGATGGCGACTTTGGACGATGGCTCACAGGTTGCATCCACAAGCTGGGCCACTAAATAAGCCTAGCTCGTGGATTCGTCCATAGGGTCTACTGCGCACTTTAGCTGCGCATCTGGCTGCCTTTGATCTTTGGAGAAAAACTGTCTCGGAAGCCATCGTCCGCCAAAGCTATTTTATCATCTGCCACCATCGACCACGATAAGCCATTCCTCCTCCAGATAGTGGAAATGACTTGTAACGGACAACAGTGTGGAGAGGCCTTAAGATTTTGTTATACGTCTACTGGGACATAGTGCTTAAAGCGGGCAGGATTTTGTAACTCATGGTCTCTAGTTGAGAAAGGATAAAATTTTAAGGCCAGAAAAAAATGTAGAAATAAGTCAAATGCAATTTCTTACCATTGTATGACATTTGGGCCATACCCCCTCCAGACGGTAAAATGGCTTGCAGTGGACCATAGTGGGGAGGGGCCTTAAGAAGTAGAGACAGCTGATGGTATATATTGAAATAAAATTGAGTACCTCTGGCCTATATCTATGCAATAGTAAAGTATTAGGTATTACCAGGTGCTGTTGCTTTAAACTCGTTCTATTGTTATCACATGCTATCAATATGTGATGTTTTTTCTCATTAATTAGTAACACATATGTCACATATACAAAATATATGCTATGTAAAGGACAATACAAGTTTTTAACACATTGTTTGCGGGTACACTTCGCTGCGAAATTGTACCGGGAGCGGTCGTTTTGCCCGTAAATTTAGTTATTCAGTTAAATCTCAATAAATCGAAAATTATTTAATTTCGTAACCAACTTTTCGTATTTTATATTGAAATATATAAACAAATATATAAATAGAAATATATAAATAACAACCAAAAGATTTTGTAAATAAAAAATATATTTTTTAGTGGATAAATTTATAATAGTATCGTAAATATGAAAAATCTAATAGAAATAGTAATATATAGTTTATTTTTTTCGAATTATGTTATATATATACATTTTTACGTTATAAAATAGTGAAAAGAGCAATTATAAAACTAATAGTGTTTTACAGTGTGGTAACGTTCAAAACATTTTCCTCTATGAAGAGATACACTGCAAAACTTGCATATGTAAGAAGTTTCACTGCACACTATTTTCACAGCACACACACGACATTCTCTTTGCGGCTTTTTTTTCTTCCCAGAAGTAACAATTTTCTCTAAAATATGTTTCCGCTTATCCAATGATAATTTTCTAGGAGGGTCATATTTAGGGTTTCAATCAACCTTCCCGTTCTGTAGTTCCGCATCAACTGATGTAAAAACTAGTTGTCTAAATTTTTTCCATAATCTATGTAGTAGAGAAGAACATTCGGGTTTGTTTTCCTGTATATACCGTTATTTTTTTACCCACAAATCATGTTGTTACACTAACTCGTATTATTACGTGACCCGCGCTCAAGTATTAATTGTCAGAAAACGTACTAGTACGTATCCCGCATACAATGTGTTAACTAATTTTTCTAATCTGGTTACTCCCATTATTTTTTGTAATGTCAAATGTACCTACACAAAAAATATATTGAGAACCTTTGATATATCGCGATGAATTACTATAGCATTTATATAAATACGATTTCTCTGGAGTGTTGTGATGCATATTCCAAATATTATTATCAATGTTATTATAAAGATAAACCTCTATGAATAGTCATGGACTACGGGTTTAGAATAGAATTTATATATCTAAGGAACAAAAGCATTTGATGTAGATGTCTGATGAATTTTGACCAAAGTGGTGAATTAAAACTGCAATAGGAAGTTCATTTTAGAGATTTTATATGACGTTTCAATGTCAAATATTGAATGGAGAGATAAGGAATCAAGTGACTGAAGTTAACGATGTGTTAAAGTACGTCGATGTACGTTTTCAGGTTTCTACTTAACATATAATCTTTGTTCAAGATACAGAGACTATTTAGTACAATGGAACTTCTATTTACAATCTACACAGAGAGAGTGAATTAGTTATTTTATAGTTTATTGTAAATATGTATTTGTGTGTTGTGCCATAAATGTTTTAATTTTTCTTTTGTTTTTTAAAATGTTTTGCCAAATTAGCTATAATACTGACAGTATAATAAAAGGGAGACAAAATGCTGAATTTTAAATAACTGACTCTTTGCTATATTTCAGAAACTAACAAGACTTTTATAAATGCTTCATATCATGATTGTAGCAAATATGAATTGCTCATTGTACTAGAAGATATGTGTTTACAATAAATAACAAAAATGTTATCATAAACTTCATTATCACGAATGGTTTTTCATATTGAGAAAATTATGAATGGAAAGTACTCTTTACGTCTCATGTGAATTCATAAGATTTTAAAGATATTGAATACATAAATGGAAGTAAATTCTTTCAGTATTTTGAAGTGTTGTGATTCTCCCATCAGAAATATTTTAACCTAATAATTAATTTCTTTTTCACCGATGTACTTACTTCTTTTGTATAATATATATTGCCAAAATCAAATGCAAATTGTAAATGCCTTTAGAATGAAATAGAATAAATTATTTTTTTCGTAATTATAGAGTCCAGAATTAAGCATTGTGTCAAAATTTCTTGACGTGTTTTGTATTATTGTCAACGCATGCAGAAAGGTTTGGTTTGGTTTGGAGCGCTACGGTCTATTGTTTTGCACACGAGGGCTAATGAGACCGGGACCTACTGCTTAAAGCCGATTCCGAACGGCTACGAACACCCATGCCATAGTGGGAATCGAACCCACGAACTCCGGTACCGACGATCTCATGCAGAAAGAATGAACATTGGTAGCGAACATTAAAATCGGCGCGTTGGTCGAACTGAGTTCAGGCGTCACAAGAAAGGTTTGGTTTGGTTTGGAGCGTTACGGTCTACTGTTTTGCACACGAGGGCTAATGAGACCGGGACCTACTGCTTAAAGCCGATTCAGAACTGCTACGAACATCCATGCCATAGTGGGATTCGAACCCACGAACTTTGGTACCGACGATCAGCGCCCTAACCAATCGAGCAGAATTAGGCCACAGCTAAGGCGTTAAAAACTTAGAGTGTATTGAATAAGCTATCATTTCAACATTTCCCAAGACTCTTTTAGGAAGGAATTTCGTACCTCCTAAAGGAATCTTGGGAAATGTCGAAATTGTATATAGTTCAATAGACCCTAAGTTTTTACCCCTATCCTGTGACGCCCGAACTCAGTTCGGGCAACGCATATGCACCCCTTTTTAATGCCCGACCTGAGTTTGGGAAAGAGGAAAAACGGTATTTCAATTCTGTGAAACCCGAAATAGGTCCGTTCAATGCATAATATATAATTCGCCATTTCCCCAATAGATGGAGATACTTTCCCTCGAAAAGTTCGACAATTTCGAGTATAAAGTTTTCTAGGGATCACCTAGACCGAAGTGCACCGGTGATTAAGGAGGCCACTCAGACAATCAGATATTAAAATTCCGTTTATTGAGGGATCTTGGTTAAATGGGTATATTTACAAGTTATATTCAAAGGTAGGCCTGAAAGAAATCATCCGATGTCAAATACCGGTGTAGACTGCTTCACTAATTCTCGGGTCTGCAATAAAGAAATAAGTCTTGCCGATTGTTTTCGCTGCTTCTCGGGTCCTCAATAAGGAAATAAGTCGTGTCGATTGCTTTCGCTGCTTCTCGGGTCCTCAATAAGGAAATAAGTCGTGTCGATTGCTTTCGCTGCTTCTGGGGTCCGCAATAAGGAAATATGTCATGTCGACTGCTTTCGCTGCTTCTGGGGTCCTCAATAAGGAAATAAGTCTTGTCGATTGCTTTCGCTGCTTCTGGAATCCTCTATAAGGAAATAAGTCATGTCGACTGCTTTCGCTGCTTCTGGGGTCCGCAATAAGGAAATAAGTCGTGTCGACTGTTTTCTATGCTCCTCGGGTCCTCAATAAGGAAATAAGTCATGTCGATGGCTTTTGCTGCTTCTGGGGTCCGCAATAAGGAAATAAGTCGATCGTTGATCAGGAAACTTGGCGAAGAAGAGAAACCTTCTCTGTTTAGCCTCTAATAAACCAATAACCAAGACGTCGCTTACAAACCAAGTCCACAAAAAAGAAGATAAGGTCGCCCAACGAATCACTAAGGCTTACCTCTCTCTAGAGGGGTGGACAAGCCGCTCTGCAAATGGTGGCCGTTTCCGAAAAAAAAAACCAAGAAGAAGCCTCGAGATCACACAGGATGGATTTGGCACAGAACTGACTGGGCCTATCCCTCTAGTTCTGCTATACATAAGAGTTTTGCAAAACAACACTATTGAATTGATTTGGCTCTAGCATGACAATAAGTAGAAAAAATAAATTATATAGGATGCTTGAATTTGAGCAGAGAGGTCAGGATAAAATGCTAAGATAGGAAAATGTAATGAAAGTTTTTTTTCCAAGAGAAGCCTCGAGAGCGGGCTAGCTCCTGCTTTTAAAGGCCCTTGAAGTAACATTAGTACAGCATGACCTCACTGATTTTCCGGGGCCCTCATAGGCTGGAGAGGTTAGGAGGGCTATCGATATGCCTCGATATTAATTTTTATAGGCCAGATATCAAGGGCAAGATCGCTATTATGTTATAGTGTCACAACCCTAGACTTTAGGGCTCCACTCCATTGTTACCGAGGTTACACCTGCCCGAGAATAAAAGCAGGGCATCAGCTGTTTTCCTCAACGAGTTAGCCATTGTACTTTGAGGCATGCGTCTAGAACTTCACATGGACGACATTTGTCGCTGTTTTTCGGATACTCTAAAAGGATTTGTGAAATTTAAAGAAATCAGACGGACAGGTAATTCGTGGCAGTAGATATAAATAACAATATTGATGTATTAGTTTATTAAAATATATCTACTTAATGATATTTTTTACCATTACATTTTTTACATTGGCATAAAAAGCGAAGGAAAATAACAATCACATAATTTAATCTTTGGAAAATTTTATTTGAAGTTTTTAAGGTAGGAACCCATTTGCATGCTTTATTAATTTAGATCAAGAGTTACATTTGAAGAATTCTGGTTTTCCAGTTCATTCAAACGAAACTAAAATATCTAGGAGAGATTTGAAAATCATGTATGGTTCATACATTATTTATCTGAGTACAGTTGAATTTATAATAGATTTTCCCAAATGCCCTTATCCATTAGGCTGACTATTTTACTCATGGTATTTTTATTTAAGGTGAAGTGACTTTTTTCTTCTCTTTCCCATTGATAGTCATTACCGTATTCCAAATCGTCATCGATGTTATCGTAAGCTTAAGACATCCGTAATTAAACAATACAAGAACCATTATAAAAATAATAAAAAAGAACTTATTTGCATGCTTTATTTATCTAAACTATTAATTACAAATAAACCATTCCATTTCACCGGTTTATACAATTGGGACTAACATATCAAGGAAAGTTTATAAAATGGGAACGATTCATACATAATTCAGCTGATACAGTTGAATCGGTAACAGATTTTCTAAGAGAAGTCTTATCCCCTTTTTTGCCCACCAGATTTTTTATCTGAGGGTAACTGATTCCCCTCAACTTCCTGATATTGATAGTCCTCATATTCATAATAGTCAACGGCGTTGTCGTCGCTAGGTGGCTTTGTGGCTTGAGATTTCGCCGATTTGTTGCTGTCTGCAGGATATTTCTTATTCTCATTGGCTGGCTGATATCCGTTTAAATCTAAAAACGACAAAAAAAAAATAAGTGAGAAATATGCTAGATAAATATTTAAAGCATTCAAAGGTAAATTTGTTTTAGATAGTAATTGAGTTTTTCTTACATTGCATTTGTTTATATTCCACCTCCTTTTTTTCTCTCCTTCTCACTCTTTTTATTTCTTTTCTGTCTGTTTTTGTTTCTCTCTTTTTCTGCCCCTTTGTTTACCTTTCTATTTTTGTCTTTATTTTTCTATCCGTCTGTCTCTCTATGTGTTTCAGATCCCTTTTCTCTATGTCTTTCTTTATTTCTGTCATTCTCTTCTTAATTAGTTATATAATTCACCCTCTCACTCTTTCACTTTCATAGTCTTTTTCTCTGATATTCTTTCTCTTTCTCTAATTCACTCACCCTCCCACTCACTCTTTCATTTTCATTGTCGTTTTCTCTAATATTCTTTCTCTGTCTCTCTCTATTTCACTCACCCTATTTCTTTCTCTTTATCCCACCTATTTACTCTCTCTCTCTCGCTAATTCACTCTCTTTTTCACCTTCTCTGACAATCTTTCTCTGTATCTTTCTTATTATGTTCCACTCTTTCTAATTCTTTCTATATTTCCCCTCCTACTCCCTCACTCTTTTACTCTGTTTCTTTTTCCCATTCTCTCCCT
>CM063509.1:15665865-15670865 GCA_032207245.1 Pardosa pseudoannulata | reverse complement strand
TGGCTGATCGTCGCCTTCTGAGGGAAAGTGGAATCCAAAAGCGATGTACAATCACTAAATACAATAAACATGAAATAATGATTTGAAAAGTAAATTTTAAAGTAAAATAATATCTGTAGGTAATTATCAATGAAAATTAGAATATCAATTTTTACTCGGAAATATATGGCGATATGAAGCACATATTCATTATATGTCGGGGGTGGACTCATACGATGTAACTTATATTTAATGTTAGAGTAATGTCTCTATAATGTAAAGGACTACAATCCGATTTTTTATAATGTAAAGATTTGCAATACAATATTTATCATGTAAATAGTCATATAAAAACTTTTCAAATCAACACTAAGTACATATAAATTTATCGCATTTAAATAGAGTGCTGATATTTAAGTATATTGTGACGTAGTAAGTAAGTATATTGTGGGGTAGTAAGTAAATATAATGTGAGGTAGTAAGCAAGCCGAGTCCAGTGTTATGATTTTTTTTTATTTCTCTGCTGACAGTTTTATACATTTTACTTAATAATATTTTCTCTTATATACAAGCAGAATTTCTATTATAAGCATCCAAAAATCTCTGTTCGGCGAGAAGCGAACATATCTCGAGAGGAACCCAACTACGCTAGTCCTCTGTGGCGTCTTCGAATTTCGAACTGTCCTAGAAACGTCCTAGAACTCTCACGCCAGTTGCAACTCCCTAGCCCGTCAATCCTAAGAATCTTCGCTTTCACTTCTCCTCTTAAGGGGAGAGGGGAAAATTTCCCTCAGAATTTGGAGAAGTTAAGTGCAATACTGCGAAAGATGCACCCATACCACAGTGGGATTCGAAACCACGCACTCCAGTACTAACAATCAGACCTCTAACCATAGAGTCATCGTTCGGAAAAGTTTATATAGAATTAAAACTGGGTATCATTTTGTCTTACGTTAAATACTATTGATATAAGATCACTATTTAAATATTTACAGTGTTATAGCAACGATTTACACTAACTATATCGTACTTATCGTACTTAACTATAGTGCTGATATTTAAGTATATTGTGACGTAGTAAATATATTGTGACGTGATAAGTAATTCGAGTCCCGTCTAATTATTATTTTTATTTCTGTGCTCACTGTTTTAAACACTATACTTAATATTTTCTCTTATATATAAGCAAAATTTCTAATGTAAACATCCAAAAATCTCTGTTCGGACGGAAACGAACATATCTCGAGAGGAACCAAACTACGCTGCTCCACTCCGGCGTCTTCGAGTTTCGAACCGCCCTAGAACCGTCCTAGAACTGTCCAGCCAGTCCCAGCCCCCTAGTCTTTCACCCGTTAGGCGCAATCTTCGCTTTCACTCCTAACCATATGGGGAGAGGGGAAAATTTTCCCTCAAAATTTGGAGAAGTCAAGCGCAATACTGCAAAAGATGCACCCATGCCATAGTGGGATTCGGAATCACACACGCCAGTACCGAATACCAGAACCCTAACCATACAGTCATCGTTCGGAAAAGTTAATATAGAATAAAAACTGGGTATCATTTTCTCTTACATTAAATACTATTAATATAAGATCACTATTTAAAAATTTACAGTGTTATAGCAGTTGTTTTCAGCGATTTGCATTAACTATATCGTACTTATCGTACTTATAGTAATTAACTATAGTGCTGATATTTAAGTATATTGTGACGTAGTAAGAAAGCCGAGTCCCGTCTAATTATTATTTTTATTTCTGTGCTCACAGTTTTATACATTTTTCTTAATAATATTTTCTCTTATATACAAGAAAAATTTCTAATGTAAGCATCCAAAAATCTCTGTTCGGACAGAAGCGAACATATCTCGAGAGGAACCAAGCTACGCTCCTCCACTGAGGCGTCTTCGAATTCCGAACGGCCCTAGAACAGTCCTAGAACTCTCCCGCCAACCCCCTAGCCTGTCAATCTCCCTAGGAATCTTCGTTTTTACTTCTCCCTCTAAGGGGAGAGGAGAAATTTTTCCCTCAAAATTTGGAGAAGTCACGTGCAAGGCTGAAAAAGATGCACCCATGCCACTGTGGGATTCAAAACCACGCACCCCAGTTGGTCAGAGTCCTAACCATACGTCATCGTTTGGAAAAGTTTATATAGAAACAAAACTGGGTATCATTTTCAATATTTGTTTCGTAATTAGAACATATATAGAAACTAAACTGAGAGTCGATTTTCACATATGTCAAATATTGTTTATATAACGCAATTATTTAAAATTACACAATATGTTAATAACTATTTTTACCGTGTTACGGAATTAGATTCTTGTTAATTAAAAAAAAATGTGATTTTTAAATGAATGTACAGCCTAATGACAAACATATTAATAGAAAATCACCAAAATTTTGAATAAGTAATGCATAAAAATATACACCTGGAACATTTCGAAATTACTAATTCAGTTAACTCGAGCGTGCACGTTAAGGGGTTAAACACAATTGTACTAATTTATCGATATCAGTTTAAAAAATGTTAATTCTGATTGACAAAAAGTTTTAGATAAATAGGTGTCTTATAAAAAAATTAACTTACGTTTTTTATCACCAGTTCTAGAAAAATGGAATAATTTCCTTCCAGTTCCGAATTTAGGATCAATTAATTCATTCTCAGCATTATTTGTCTTTTCATTGGCCTTCTCAAGTAAGGTATCCTTAGAATTTTCTTTTAATAAGTATTGTTGTCTACTTTTTGGATGGGAACTCTCAAGGTTTTGTTTTACAGAAATTCCTTTCAAGTCAGGGTGTACTCCATTTTCATTTGTTGGCAAATTATGTTTCGTTGATTCAGTCAGTTTTTTCAAAGGATGTGAAACTGACTGATTTTTCTCGTAAACTGATGAATTTAGCTGTTTTTTAATGACGTGACTACTGTGATCATCTGAATACTGATTAGCTTTTATCGACTTAGGGTGTTCATTATGGTCTTTTTTTAAGTGTGGTGCCACAGTAGAAATTTCATTAGCATTTTTACATGAACCAACACATTGAGAATTCTGGCTCTTGTATTTTTTTCTTAAATTTTTACTTTTCAAAGTCTTTTTGTTTGCCGTCTCAAATTTTTTGGTTGTCCCATTGTTTGGCAAGTCTTGGTTCTTCTCCAAATCAGAAGAATTAAGCGACGACCTGAAAACTCCATTAGACTTTTTAGGAATATGGATATATTTGTCTGTATGGCGACCTTCTGAATTGCTGTTAACCACTGTGGATGGGATCAAGAGTTCTTCAATAAGCAATACATTTCTATCTTGAGAACGATTAGAATTTTGATTGGTAATTTTAATGCTTTTACGACCTTTCTTTGTCACCAGTTGGTCTCGCTTATATCTTATATTGTAGGGTATTGGTTCCGGATTATACGACTCTTTCATACCATTGTCATCCGTGTCAGCAAGTTTTACAGTAGCTTGATTTTCATTGAAATTTGTGTTGTCGTGTATAAAGGTCGTCGAACTCTTAAAACCATCTTCTTCGTCTTTAGCGGCTCTATAGTTATGTGGGCCTTGGATATTCGTCTGATCAATAGAGAGTTCACTCAACGTTTTCTCAATTGGAGAGTCTTTGAAACCGCTAAAGTTTTGTTCATCGACATAATGAGAAATACTTTGATTAGAACTCGTCTTGCTTAGCTCACCACTGATATGAGGCAACACTGCTGTAGAGGGATTAAACATGTGATTACTCTTAAATCCAACCATATCATTCCTTTCATCTAATTTTGTGACTTGTTCATAGCTAAACGGCAATCCTTTATTTTCATTCCCAGAAAAATGTCCATATAAATTATCTCCATGGTTAGTTTCAGTGCCTTCTGGTACTCTATTATTTATTTTTAGTTCATCAGATGTGTTATTTACCACACGACCGTCAACATTCTCTATTGTATCATATACTGTCCCAGTTGTATTTTTTTCTTTTGGTATGTTTATACCTGTGTATTCGGATGTTTCTAAGACAGTTTGGTTACCTTCATTTTTATTGGCTGGAAAAACATTTAACTGTTTATGTCTGAAATGCACATTACTCCTATAATTTTCACTCTCAGTAAACGTGTTGGAAGTCGAGTTTTGTTGTTCTTGATCTGGGAAGTTTGACGTCACAGTTTGAAAATTTTCATTTGCTTGACTTGTAGTAAGAGTTTGATTTTCTTCTAGTTTATACTCATAAGTACCATTTTCTGTCAAATATTCTTCAGTTCCGTTTCTCGTAGGAGAAATAGGACTTGAGGAGTGTGTCAGATTTCTGGAATTAACAATCTCTGTATCACAATTTCCATTCTCATTTTTAATACATTCAGTATATTTGTTTGCAATTGTAGAAATATCTCCATTACTTTCGTTATCAGGTATTTTGTTCTCAGTTGTAAAAGAAAAATCGTGTTCAGGTACTGTACTTAGAGCGTTGGAGTGATCTTCTTGTCCTTCAGAAATATTACCTAATGGCATATCTTTAAAATTGCTAACAGTCTCTGAATTATTTTCTTTCACAGTTTCATCTATTTTTGTTGAAAGCCCAGAACTTGCATTGTTAAGCAAATCCTGATCAGTTACATAATTCGAGCCGCTTTGATCTAAAGATGTAGGCAGAAATTTTCTATCTGTGTGACTGCGAACACCTAATTCATCTGCAACATTTTCTCCTTTAGAAGTTGTCAAGGAATCCGTAGTTACCGGTCGTTCACCAGTTACACTTGACGACATGTTTATGAAAATATCAGTATTATTTACCCCGTCTTGTGCAGGATTTTCGACAGGATTAACTGTCCCTTTAACTTCATCAAGACTGTCGGATACGGTAATTGGGGATGTGTTTACAGCTGTCTGGTCACTTGTTTCAGCAGTGTGTATGTCTTTTCTATATTTAAAAGCGTCATTACTAGACATATCAGGATCAACTGAAAAATCTGAGGATGTATCAATGACGTTAGAAAGCAAAGAGCTTTCCATTCCAGAATTTTCAGCAGTTGGTGAT
>CM063509.1:15657812-15660312 GCA_032207245.1 Pardosa pseudoannulata | reverse complement strand
GAGTCAAAGTTTCTTTCCTTCGTCGTTTATTTTTTTATTTAATCTGATCATGGCTCCAAAATTTAACGGTCTTTCTCAAAGTGAGATGTCAAATAACAACTTTCAGACTGGTTTTAGAGCAACCCTGCATTGTAACGTCCTCCACTCCCAGAGAGTGACAATAGGACAAAACATTTTTCCCTCTTGAGAAAGTGGAAGGAGGGGGGAGGAATTTTCGAAAATGCTGCCGATTTGTAGTCCAAACGCAAGCCAGCAGTCAGCCGAAGCTTAAAGGTTAATGTAGTCGACCCCGGTAAGAAACAAACTCTACAGAGGCAAGTTCGGGACTACCAGTGAAGACGTAGAATAAAGATTACTCAGGTGAACCCCGGGCTCGTAACACCCGTGTATACCTAAAGGAGGTATACCACTGAGGTTGTCTCTCATTTAGCAATACCCGGGGGGCACGTACGGCTTGAAGCTCGAGGCCGCAGACGAGAGAGACTTGGCCCCCCAGTACATAAATGTAAGGTGAATTTTTTTATTTTATTTTGAAATTTAGTACTTGTGGATTAAAGGTGCTGGGTAAATTCATCTAATTTTGCATAGCGTTTGTTGTTATCAAAATCACACTCTCCCAAACTGATCACATTAAGCAGAGTCCACTGTAGTAGAAAAGGTGTTTAATAGTTCTATTATACTTACAGCTGTACCAGGGCATGTGGGATAAGTCCTGATACCTTGCAGTTATTGGAGTTTTCCATAGGCCTTTCAGCGTGTTCATTCCAAATCTTGACACAACCTGTAACAGACAGGAACGCAAGCATATAGCTTGCTAAAAAAAGATAAAAAAAAATGTGTAAGATTAAAAAATATGTAATAAAATTCGAATTTCTTTTTTAGAAAATATAAATATTTTTAACCGTATTATTCATAAAAAAAAGTAAAATATCATCTAATAAGCAAAGGTAGCAGATACTATTGTTCATTTGTATAAAAATTTATAATGAAAAAACATCTCTCTGAAAATTTTTTATAACTCAATACTAGTAATGATAAACGTAATTAAGGATTATAAATTAAATTTTAGAACAACTGTAATAATGAAAATTCTCATAAAATTTGCATATTACAGATTGATGATATGATAGTTTAATACAAATAGGTAATCCTAGTTATAAGTAAATGCATGCTTATTTTAAGATTTCTGATTAATGTTTCATGCCAGCTAATGTACTATTATTAACTAAAATTGAATCTTAAATTATTATTTACCTTACTGTTTTTTCATACTTTAAAAAAAAATATATATATATATATATATATATATATATATATATATATATATATATATATATATATATATATATATATATATATATATATATATATATATATATATGTATGTATATGTATATATATATATATATATATATGTATATGTATATATATATATATGTATATGTATATATTTATATATATATATATATATATATTATATATGTATATATATATATATATATATATATATATATATATATATATATATATATATATATATATGTATATGTATATATATATATATATATATATATATATATATGTATATATATATGTATATATATATATATATATATATATATATATATATATATATATATATGTATATATATATATGTATGTATATATATATATATATATATATATATATGTATATATATATATATGTATATATATGTATATATATATATATATATATATATATATATATATATATGTATATGTATATATGTATATGTATATATATGTATATATATACATATATATATATATATATATATATATATATATATATATATATATATATATATATATATATATATGTGTATATATATACATGTATATATACGTGTATATATCTGTGTCAAAAGAACTATATGCTACATTCTATAATAAGAACTATATTAAATATGCTATGTTCTTTAAAAAGTTATTTATAGGAAGGAAAATTAATTAGTTTCATACAAAAGAATTTTTATATGAAGGCACATGCGTCAGAATTTGTAAATTTATAATACAAAATTCCACTTCTGGTCCGAATCTGGCGATTTCTGGCGTCATTATGACGCAGAAGTCGCCAGTGACATATCGTGCCTGCAATATGGTGGCACCCTAAATTATAAGAACTTCAACAAAAGTAATAATAATTTTTAGTGATTTTCAACAAGCCATTATTTCACGCCTTTACACTATAAGAACTGAGGAAAATAAAAGCTTTTAAAAACAGTTGTTTAGTGGCATTCTTTATACTTAAAGGCATAAAGCTCGATTGTATAAATCTTTATAGAAAAATGGGGAAAAGTAAAAAGTTTAAGATGGGCACCTGGCTATTAAAGCTGCATTTTTGGGAAACCTTATCCTGTGGACTTATCCCTTATCATAACGCTGGAGGGAGAAATCACTATCATATACTCCAGTGCTCGGAAAACTGAAAATTTATATTACGATAGGTTAGCTTGAA
>CM063509.1:15585312-15652812 GCA_032207245.1 Pardosa pseudoannulata | reverse complement strand
ATTAATTTAATGAAAAACACTATTAACGTTATTGCAAAGTAAGACTATTTAAGAAAGTAGAGGTATGTCACTAGTAATATTTCGATACATCAAACTAAATAATTAATTTAGGTACTTACCGAATACAATAGACCGAAGCCGAGTCATTGTCGAAAGCTGCAGTATGAAAACCCAGCTTCAAATAGACATATACAGCCGAAAAATCGCGTAGCAATCGAACAATGACTGCTGCAGACCGCGAGTTACGTTGTAATCCCAACAAAGTCGATGAAACCGTGAAATGGCGTCGACACCTTGCTTATATAGTAGTCCTGCTCACACCTTCTCGGAATGTGACGACTAACCAGGATGCGCGTGTATTTCAAAACAATACCAGCGTTCTTTTCTCAGACATGGAGACGTGTTTCGGTGAACGTGGATACGGGGATCATTTACAATGCTAATTTAAGCTATTTACTGATATATATTAATAACTGATTTAAAAAAAATGATAATGCAGAGTTTTTCAACCTTTCAGGATTTAGGACCTAACTTTCAAACATGTATTTTTTCATCTCACTCTCTCTCTTAACCAATTGAAAATCACGATTATAAGTTCTCTAGTATTTAATACAATTAGGTTATAAATTTTCTATGAGCCTTATAGATTTGAAATATATGAAGAAAAATATATTTACATTCCTTTTTTTGGGGGGGGGGATTTAGAGAGAGGAATTTATCTGTGGAACGCTCCCCTTGTACAGCAGGAAAATATTTCTTTCTTAAAAGATTAAATACTTCAGGAGAGCAATGAATAATGACCCTTAAAATAATGTAATAAATAAATAGCTAAACAATCCCCTATATAATAATAGCCTAAGTTTCCCGGCTAAGAGCAGGCGCTTAAATTTATCAATTTAGCCATATAATAAATAGGTAAAAATTGCAATTTTTCTAGCATTATGACGTCATTCCTTTAACCATCTTATATAATCAATTTCTTATTTCAAATGATTTAAGCATCGCGTGCATTATTTTCATACGTTTTATCACTGAACTTACATATTAAGAAAATATTTTTTTTTTATATTTGTATTAAATAATAGATTAAGTATATAAGTGATAATTTTAAATTGAATCATCGATTATTTTTTATTGCAATGAAAACTTTATCACCGGTATCAACAACAAATTCTTTTCCTAAAAGTCTAGGAGTCTATTTTATGGACTCATAAACATCTACCGTTTAAGTTATATATCTTTGAAAACTAAGAATTTTGTTTGTTTGTGTGTCTGTTTTTTATACATAACCACATGGTTTGACTAAATGAATTCAGCGGTATTCTAAACTGCATTCACAATGTAGGTGTGATGACGCGATTTAGATTGGATATATAATTGTTTCATTCATAAAAGAAGTAAAATGTTCGGGATCTAAATCTGACCTCATCACATCTTTGTAGGTAGACCAAGGGCCATAAATTTCGATAAAACGGATATTGTAGTCAAGTTACGGTTGTCTCGGGCGGGGTTCTGATTCCAGTCCCAGATAAGAATCCCGTCTCCGTACTTGACATTAAATAAGAATGTACCTTTGTGGAGTATTTATGAGTCCCTAAGGCACAGGGGCAAATTAGAGGGGACAAGGTTGTTCACGTTGGTGGTCTCAGGGCGGGGTTTGCTGAGACCAATGACTTTCTGGCAACTATCCCGATTGGAAGACAAGAAGAAGGAGGGGACTAAGTTTGAGACAATAAAATATAAAAAATCTAAAAAAGGAAGAGAGTTTGGTTCGAAGGTCCCAGAAGAGAAGTTCGGTTCGGAGGTCCCAAAAGTGATCGGTTCGGAGGTCCCAGAAGAGATTGGTTCGGAGGTCCCAAAAAGAAGTTGCTCGATACTCCAGCCAAGTCCGCGAGAAAGTTTCCTGCACAAAGTAGTACGGCCGCACCCCCAGAGACTCAGGAGAAAGCCCCTGACGATGTCTGTAACAGATCAACGGATGATGTAAAGATTCCCTCTCATACCCTTCAACCAGAAGTGTTCCGGGCCCAACACTTTAGACCCACAAAGGTACCCATTGTTTTAATTACATTTTGAAATCGAGATTAGGTCCTCTCTCTACTTACAAAATTTTCCTAAGTGTATATAAAATTTGTCAAAAGTAATTTGAATAGATTGACTAAGCATACTTATTTACTTATTACTTATTACTGTTTTTTTTTTTGTAAATAGATGTATAAATATATTATAATAAATCTACTTTTTTTATATTAAGCTAGTCTCACCTGCTATCATTTTAGCGATTAGTTTATTTTTCATATTTCTGTCTGTAGTTGCTCATAACCTGTGGTTAAATTTTAGTAAAACAAATATTTAACACAACGCAATTTAAAATAAATCCCACTATACATTTGATCACAGGTTGATACTTAAATATATAACGAGTACTACACGACAGTAGGGAGACTTTAAAGGAGTATGAAGATAAACACATTATTGAGCGTGTACCAGATAATTCTCAGCCAAAACACAAACCATTTTATTACCTGCTTCACAGGGTACTTTACAATTCTGGAAAATTAAAAATTTTACTGATCTCGTCATATGACGGGCTATGTACTAGTTTATAAGTAATGTTTTAGGTAAGTATTTCCACATGAGAAAAGGAAGAAAATCGAACTCTTGATTCTTCTATGTAAAGCAAATTCAAAAAAGTATATTTCAAAGAGAAATAAATTAATTGTAGTAATACCATCTATTTATAGTTTAACCCTCTGACTGCTCATCCCGCGATTTCCACGGGCATGTATTTTTCTTCCTTTATTAAGAAGCACATTCGGCCTTTTTACCGTTTAACCAGTCGAATAAAGTATATATAGTATTAGACATTTAATTTGGTAATAAATAGAATTATATGACTAGAACTATAGTTATATTAGATAATAGAATTATAGATAGTATAAATAGAATGCTGTTTTAAATAGAAGTTAACTGTATTTCAATTGAAATTTATTAAAAAATATTTTTTTATGTGATAACATCTGACATTAGTTTTTCTGAAAGCTTAGTTTCTCATGATAAAAGTCAATATAAAAAAATCTTTTCTAGAAAAGAATTAGTATTTCAATTCTCATATATATATATATATATATATATATATATATATATATATATATATATATATATATATATATATATATATATATATATATATATATATATATATATATATATATTAATATTATATATATATATACATATATATATATATATATATATATATATATATATATATATATATATATATATATATATATATATATACATATATATATATACATATATATATACATATATATATATATATATATATATATATATATATATATATATATATATATATATATATTATATATATATATATATATATATATATATATATATATATATACACATATATATGTATATATATACTTGAACTATGCAACAAAAAAATACGCAATTTTAAAAGAGGTCTCGGTTTACAAATTGAGCAGTCAGAGGGTTAAAGTGTCAAAAAAAAGGAAAAAATTAATGTGTTTAAAACAGAGAAAAGAATTAACAGGTGGTTTCACTGTGAAAGCACTGTCCTTAAAAGGGTTAAAGTCTTATATCACGTCAGCCGCTAAACGTTGAAAAAGCAACGGATTCAATTTATAATTCCTTTTCGCGATAAACTACGTTAGATGGCAAAAAAGAAATGCAATCGATTAATTTCCGATCAGCTTGAAGCGTGAAAAATCCTTTAAGCTATTAAAAATGTTTCGTTTTTACATGAGAAATATTCACATTTATCCTCTTAAAAGAAATCGTAAATTGAATAGGTGAAGTAAGACCTTTATACTATAAATATATATAGAGCAATAATGCATTTTGAGAATTTTGATATTAAAGCTGCGTATAAAAACTTTGCAAATTCTCTAAAACAAGCAAATCTATTGATATCTCCAAACCTGTTCTGCAAAACAGGTTTTATAAGATTCTCTTAAACCTCGTAAATTGAATAGGTTTATGTTCAACATGTACACGAAGATGTGCAATAAGATTTTTATACTATAAAACATGTACAGTAATAATGCATTTTGAGAATTTCAATACTAAAGCTGTATCTGTATACAAATTTTCTAAAATAAGCAAATTTATTGATATCTCCAAAACTCTGCAAAACAGATCTTATGGGAATCACTTAGGCCACGTAAATTGAACAGTTTTTATTTTCAACGTACACGATCGTATGCAATAAGACCTTTATACTATAAAGATATGTACTGTAATAATGCATTTCGAGAATTTTTATATTAAAACTTAATATAAAATTTTACAAATTTTCTAAAATAAGCAAATTTATTGATATCTCCAAAACTCTGTTCTGCAAGACAGGTCTTACAGGGAGTCACTTAGGCCTCGTAAATTGAATAGGTTTTATTTTCAACGTACACGATGATGTGCAATAAGATCCTTTATACTATAAAGATATGTACATTAATAATGCATTTTAAGAATTTTATACTTAAAGCTTAATATAAAACTTTACAAATTTTCTAAAATAACCAAATTTATTGATATCTCCAAAACTCTGCAAAACAGATCTTATGGGAATCACTTAGGCCACGTAAATTGAACAGTTTTTATTTTCAACGTACACGATCGTATGCAATAAGACCTTTATACTATAAAGATATGTACTGTAATAATGCATTTCGAGAATTTTTATATTAAAACTTAATATAAAATTTTACAAATTTTCTAAAATAATAAGTTTATTGATATCTTCAAAACTCTGTTCTGCAAGACAGGTCTTACAGGAGTCACTTAGACCTCGTAAATTGAATAGGTTTTATTTTCAACATGTACACGATGATGTGCAATATGACCTCCATACTATAAAAATATATACAAAAATAATGCATTTTGAGAATTTTAATACTAAAGCTGTATATGTATACAAATTTTCTAAAATAAGCAAATTTATTGATATCTCCAAAACTCTGCAAGAGAGATCTTACGGGAGTCACTTAGACCTCGTAAATTGAACAGGTTTTTATTTTCAACATGTACACGATGTATGCAATAAGACCTTTATACTATAAAAGATATATAAGTTAATAATGCATTTTAAGAATTTTTATATTAAAACTTAATATAAAACTTTACAAATTTTCTAAAATAAATAAATTTATTGATATCGCCAAAACTCTGTTCTGCAAGACAGGTCTTACAGTAGTCACTTAGACCCCTTAAATTGAACAGGTTTTATTTTCAACATGTACACGATGATGTGCAATATGACCTCCATACTATAAAAATATATACAATAATAATGCATTTCGAGAATTTTAATACTAAACTTAATATAAGAACTATACAAATTTTCTAAAATAAGCAAATTTTATTGATATCTCCAAAACTCTGTTCTGCAAGACAGGTCTTACAGGAGTCACTTAGGCCTCGTAAATTGAATAGGTTTTATTTTCAACATGTACACGGGATGATGGGCAATAAGATTTTTATACTATAAAAATATATACAGTTAATAATGCATTTTGAGAATTTTAATACTAAAGCTGTATAAAAACTGTATACAAATTTTCTAAAATAAGCAAATTTATTGATATCTCCAAAACTCTGCAAGACAGATCTTATGGGAATCACTAGGCCTCGTAAATTGAAGAGGTTTTATTTTCAACGTACACGATCGTATGCAATAAGACCTTTATACTATAAAGATATGTACTGTAATAATGCATTTCGAGAATTTTTATATTAAAACTTAATATAAAATTTTACAAATTTTCTAAAATAATAAGTTTATTGATATCTTCAAAACTCTGTTCTGCAAGACAGGTCTTACAGGAGTCACTTTGGCCGCGTAAATTGAATAGGTTTATTTTCAACATGTACACGAAGATGTGCAATAAGATTTTTATACTTACTATAAAACATATACAGCAATAATGCATTTTGAGAATTTTAATACTAAAGCTGTATCTGTATACAAATTTTCTAAAATAAGCAAATTTATTGATATCTCCAAAACTCTGCAAGACAGATCTTATGGGAATCACTTAGGCCTCGTAAACTGAACAGGTTTTATTTTCAACATGTATACGATGGTATGCAATAAGACCTTTATACTATAAAGATATGTACATTAATAAGGCATTTCGAGAATTTTTAGTTTAAAACTTAATATAAGAACTTTACAAATTTTCTAAAATAAGTAAGTTTATTGATATCTCCAAAACTCTGTTCTTCAAGTCAGGTCTTACAGGAGTCACTTTGGCCTCGTAAATTGAATAGGTTTTATTTTCAACATGTACAAGATGATGTGCAATAAGACCTTTATAGTATAAAAATATGTACAGTAATAATGCATTTTAAGAATTTTTATATTAAAACTTAATACAAAAACATTACAAATTTTCTAAAATAAGTAAGTTTATTGATATCGCCAAAACTCTGTTCTTCAAGACAGGTCTTAACTTAGTAGTCACTTAGACCCCGTAAATTGAACAGGTTTTATTTTCAACATGTACACGATGATGTGCAATATGACCTCCATACTATAAAAATATATACAAAAATAATGCATTTTGAGAATTTTAATACTAAAGCTGTATATGTATACAAATTTTCTAAAATAAGCAAATTTATTGATATCTCCAAAACTCTGCAAGAGAGATCTTACGGGAGTCACTTAGACCTCGTAAATTGAATAGGGTTTATTTTCAACATGTACAGGATAAGCAATAATATCTGTATACTATAAAAATGTGTACAGTAATAATGCATTTTGATAATTTTGTTACTAAAGCTTCATATAAAAACTTTACAAATTTTCTAAAATTAGTAAACTTATTGATATATCCAAAACTGTTCTGCAAAACAGGTCTTATGGGAGTCACTTAGACCTCGTAAATTGAAGAGGCTTTATTTTCAACACGTACACGATGATGTACAATGAGAACTTTATATTATAAAAATATGTACAATATTAAAGCATATTCAGAAATTTAATGGTAAAGCTACATATGAAAACTTTCTAAAATGAATAAATTTATTGGTATATCAGAAACTGTTTTGCAAGACAGACTTACGGGAGTCTCTTATCCCTTGTTAAATTAGCCGTAAATTTAGCACTGACTTAATAATTATTAACTACATTCTTCAACACTATTACAATAAGTGTTTTACAATTAGTGTAAATGTGTATATTGTTACGAATTTCGCAAATTGGCATGTATTTTTGCCGTATACTGTGTACTATAATGGGTAAATCATGTATTTGGCGAGATATTGGCTCGTAGGCGATGTTTTTCGCGCCAGGTTTGGCGATTTATTTAATAAATTTGGCGACTTGGCGACTTTCTTGGCGACCGTTTGTACCTAGTACTTTCTAGAATATTCCAGTTTCTCCCGAGGATATAAATACCGGAGGCCGATCCTGATCGAAGTTCAGTTCGCTGAGAAATTTGTAGAGGTAAAGACCTACGTTGTTTGGAGCTAAGAGTTTGAGTGAACTATCGCCTAAGCTAGCCAGTATTCATGTTTTCCCTGCCTTACGAATAAAGTGCTGTTATTTTTGCTGTCTTAATTCAAAGTCTACTCAATCCACGAACGCTAAGCTTCATAAATTGGTAACAATATTATTCTTTAGTTTGCACTTTGTTTAGCTTTCATTTATGCATCTTTAGTAAAAATTTATTCATCTTTTAATATTATTTTCTTTTTGAATTACTCATAATTCTAATTTAGTGTTATGCTCACTGAGGGGTGAAGGCACAGGTTGAGAATAGATGAGATCTATTTACTTTTATACCTTTAAAACCTTATTAATTCAAAGTGCAAATATATTTTATCAACTATGCATCAAAATAAATATTTTTGTCTATTCCGCATCGTTCGTTTCACAATTTGTTTAATTACCAACGTCTATATTTCAATTCATGTACTTTTTTTTATTCTAGAAAATTATTTCTAACTGCAAATTTAAGAGACTTCATTAGAAAATTATTTAGATGTATGTCGCCTGTGACATATCTCAACTGCAATATTGTAGCACTAGATAGGTGTTCCACGTCAAAATAAGGACAGAAGCCATCATTATGTCGTAGCAGAACTGGGAATTTATAATACAAAATTCCACTTCTGGTCCGAATATGTCGACTTCTGACGTCATTATGACGCAGATGTCGCCTGTGCCATATCTTGCCTGCAATATGGTGACACCCTAAGTTATAAGAACTTTAACAAAATCAATAATAATTTGTCGAGATTTTCAACTCGCCATTTTTTGGCTGTACGATAAAAGAAATATCATGCCAAATGACGTATCAAAACAACTATATGCTACGTTCTATAATAAGAACTATATTAAATATACTATGTTCTTTAAAAAGTTATTTATAGCAGGAAAATTATTTATTTTCATACAAAAGAATTTTTATTTGAAGGCACATGTGTCAGAATTTGTAAATTTACAATACAAAATTCCATATCTGTTCCGAATCTGGCGACTTCTGGCGTCATTATGACTCAGAAGTCGCCAGTGACATATCTTGCCTGCAATATGGTAGCAACCTAAATTACAATAACTTCAACAAAAGTAATAATAATTTTTATTGATTTTCAACTCGCCATTTTTTTCTTTATCTATCTATAATCCCCTATATAATAATAGCCTAAGTTATCTGACTGTCTGTCCTCCAATTTATGAAGCGGTTGGACCTGGAATGGATAGAGCGTACATTCAAAGCGAATAAAGTTTATCTTTTCCTAAACTATTGATCCGATTCTAAAATCAATTGGTATAAATAGGCTTCATATCACAGGAAAAAATACTGCCTTCTTTAAAACGTTCGAAATCCATCCCTCGCCCCTTTTCGAGGGTTTAATACCATTATTTTGAACCTTGTTTTTCACGGTTAAAAGCAGGCGATTCAATTTATCCATTTATGACATAATAAACAAGTAAAAATAACAATTTTTTCTAGCATTTTTTCTAGCATTGTATATATATATATATATATATATATATATATATATATATATATATATATATATATATATATATATAAATATATATATATATATATATATATATATATATATATATATATATATATATATATATATATATATATATATATATATATATATATATATATATATATATATATATATATATATATATATATATATATATATATATATATATATATATATATATATATATATATATATATATATATATATATATATATATATATATATATATCTATATATATCTATCTATATATATGGCCGAACGATGGTCGATTGGTTAGGGTGCTGGCCTTCGGTACCGGAGTTCGTGGGTTCGAATCCCACTGTGGCATGGATGATTGTAGCCGTTCGGAATCGGCTTTAAGCTGTAGGTCCCTCTCTCATTATCCCTCGTTTTGCAAAAAGTAGACCGTAGCACTCCAAACCAAACGAAACCAAACCTAGCAATGTGACGTCATTCCTTTAAACATCTCATTGAATCATTTCATATTTTAAACTATTTAAATATCGTCTACACTATTTTAATATCTTTTATCACTGAACTTAGATATGACGTAAATGATTTTCTTTTATATTTGGCTTAAATAATAGATTAGGTACATACGGGATAATTTTAAATTGAATCATCGATTATTTTTGGGTGCAATGAAAATTTTATCACCGAATTCTTTTCATATAAATCTAGGAGTCTATTTCAGGGACTAATAAATATCTAACTTTTAATTAATATATATTTGGAAATTAAGAAATTTGTTCTTTTGTGTGTTTGTTTCTTATACATTACTAATTGAATTCAACATGATTCTAAACTGCATTACAGGACGGGAGTCTCTAGAGGAGTATGACGATAATTAAATTATTGAGAGTGAACCAGATAATTCTCGGCCAAAAAACAAACTATTTTTTTACCTGCCTGTTTGGCTATGAAATATTAAAAATTCTACTAATCCCGTCATATGATGGGCTATATGCTAGTAATAAAAGAAAAGCCATGCCAAATGAAGTGTTAAAATATTTTTCTGTAGAAATATGTAATACATTAAAGAAAGTTTTTAGATAGAGCTATCAAATATGCTAAGTTCTTTAAAAAGTTATTTATAGGGATTGAAATTAATTAGTTTGGTACTACTAAAAAATACAGTGCCCCTTGGCAAATTTGGTGAAATTATTGGCGATATTTACTAAAACACATAGGTATTTTTATCAGAGCAAGATTGTATCCCTTGTTATTTGGACAAGTTTAATTGATGTAGACTGCGACATTGTAATAGAAATTTATAAATTTTCTTAATTAATTAAAACCACTGAGAAAGCGGGCATTTGCATTTATAGGCCATTAATCCGTGATTAGTTTACAAAGCCAACTATTGCAAATTGTTAAAAATTAGCCATAGTGAACTTTTAATGGTTCATTATATTTAATACTTTTAAGCATTACGCGCATTTAATATATAAGAAATGGGTTCAACTAGAAGAGCTAGTAAAATTTTTAATATTCTAGAACTGTTAAGTACCCAAAGAGGCATGTAAAAAATGGTCTGTTTTTTGGCTGAGAATTATCTGGTTCAATCTCAATAATTTATTTATCGTCATACTCCTCTAGAGTCTCCCGTCCTGTAATGCAAATTAGAATTACATTGAATTCATTTAGTCAAACCGTGTGGTTATGTATAATAAACAAACACACAAAAGAACAAACTTCTTAATTTCCAAATATATAAATTAAAAGTTAAATATTTATTAGTCCGTGAAATAAACTCTTAGACTTATATGAAAAGAATTTATTGTTAATACCGGTGATAAAATTTTCATTGCAACAAAAAGTAATCGATGATTCAATTTAAAATTATCACACATGTACCTAATCTATTATTTAAGCCAAATATAAAAGAAAATCATTTGCGTAATATCTAAGTTTTATATCAATGATAAAAGATACTAAAATAGTGTAGACGATATTTAAATAGTTTAAAATATGAAGTGATTAAATGAGATGTTTAAAGGAATGACGTCACATTGCTAGAAACATTGTTATTTCTAAATATTTATTAAGTGATAAATGGATAAATTTAATCGCCTGCTCTTAACCGGGGAAAATAGGGCTGGAAATAATGGCATTAAACTCTCGAAAAATGGGGAAGGGTTGGATTTCGAACGTTTTAAATACGACAGTATTTTTTGCTGTGATATGAAGCATATTTGTACAAATTTATTTTAGAATCGGATCGATAGTTTAGGAGAAGATAAACTTTATTCTCTTTGAATGGATGCCTCTATCCATTCCAGGTCCAACCGCTTCATAAATTGGAGGACAGACGGACAGATAACTTAGGCTATTATTATATAGGGGATTAAAACATAGATATAGACACGCCGACATCAGAAAAATGTTAGGCTACCATGCTCAGAGATTTATCGCCAAGTTGGCGGTGGCAATCTGTTCTTCAGTCAAGCCATTAGTTTCATACAAAGGAGCTTTTATTTGAAGGCACATGCGTCAGAATTTGTAACTATAACCGCAAGTGTTATATCTGTTTACACTGGGATTTTGTATATTTATTGAAATGTTTTACGCTTTCTTAATAGCTGCTTTGATTCTTTTTATAGAGTTAATGTCATTTTTATGCATTTACAGTCTTCTTCAAATACGGATGTACAGGATAATAATAACCAGAAGAAATTGAATAGCTATTTTTATTTGAATGGTAGTTATATATTTATACAAACGTAACCATTTATCGGTTTGGGTTTACTAAAGAACTGGGTGCCATCGCCAACTTGGCGATAAAGATCTGAGCATGGTAGCCTGATATTTTCTCCTGATCTCGCCGTGTCTATAGAATCTGTGTCTATATTTTGATTTATACTATATTGGTATCTTGCTCTCTTTGGGGAACTCCTTTCTTATACTAAATGCGCATAACGCTTAAAATATTAGATATAATGAACCATTAATGGTTCATTATGGCTAATTTTTATGAATTTGGAGCTGTTGGCTTTGTGTACTGTTGAGGGATTAATTGACCATAAATATAAATGCCGGTTTCTAAGTGATTTTGGTCAATTAAGTAAAAGTATATAGTTTTGTTTCAATGGCACACTCTGCATCCATCAAAGTCGCCAAAAAAGACAAGGGATACAATGTTTTGATGGAATACTTTTGTTTTTTAGTAAACATCGCCAATATTTTCACCAAATTTTCCAAAAGGGGCCCTATTCTTAAGTATTATACCCATTTTTATATATACTGAATGAGAGTAATGCTTAAAAAAATTAGATATGATGAACTATTAATGGTTCACTATGACAAATTTTCAATAATTTGGAGCTGTTGGCTTTGTAATATGTTAGGGATTAATAAATATAAATGCCCAGTTTTTTAGTAGTTTTGTTTCATTAAGTAAAAGTACATAGTTCTATTACAATGGTCCACTCTGCATCCATTATAGTCGCCCAAAAAGCAAGGGATACAATGTTCAGATGTCATACTTTTATGTTTTAGTAAACATCGCCAATAATTTCGCCAAATATTCCAAGAGGCACCCTATTCTTGAGTAGTATCTGTTGGCTTTGTAAACTGTTGAGGAATTAATGACCATAAAATACATGCCCGGTTTCTAAGTGATCTTGGTTAATTAAGAATATATAATTGTATTACAATGGCATCAATAAATGTCACCAAAAAAAAAGCAAAGAATACAATGCTTGGAAGGAATACTTTGTGTTTTAGGAAAAATTTCCAAAATTACCAGGGGTTACCCTATTCTAAAGTATTACCCAATTTATTGATCTATTTTCTGAAATAATTATTTTGGTTATTTATCGGCTATAGAGACTGTAAATAGTCTAAGTTATTTGATAATATAAAATGATATGTTTAAATCATTCAAGATCATTAAAACTTGAACTATAACAGATTTGGTTTTTTAAACCCGAGATACACATTGCAAGAGAAAAAAATGGCTCTAAACTCAAAAAAAAATACCACTTTTAAATAGTTGCTGATATTTGAAAGTAAGCTTTATCAAATTGTACTATTTATATCAGAAACCATTGTAAACCAGAATTTGGCGTTGTTCATATGTGTTGGCGAGATTAAGAACTGATGACTAAACTATTCTTTATTTAACGATAGTAAACTTTCTGGTACTGCTAGCAGTTATATTATAGAAGTACATATGTATACCAGCAGGATCTGCTTGCGAAATAAAGATACAATAATTGAATAACTGAGATTAATTTAATATATTTTATTTAGGATATGAACTACAAATAAATGAAATGCTATTCATGATGAATGAAGAAGACTTCACTGTTTGGATTTCTGCTCCTGAAATTTCCTGAAAGTTGTTTATAAGGATAATCACTTTGATGCTGAAGAAAGGGGAGACCTGAATTTTAGTGAAAATATTGTTTTACTTTCTCCTTTGTTTAGAATTTTTAGAATTTTCAAGCTGAAAAATCTAGGTAAATGAAAACAGAGCTGTTATCATCATTTCTTCCAATGCTTTTGTTATCACTGAAAGGCTTACTTTTCAATTGAGAATAAAAAAACACAGTTATGAGTATCAATCCTGTTATACCATGTATGAGTTGTAGTGTAGCTCTCGTTTATATTTATGTATTTACCTATGATTAAATGTATAGTAGCATTTATTTTGGTTAGTCACAATGACTAAGTATTATTTTGATTGCGTTGTGTAAAATTTTTAAGTACTAAATTCAACCACAGGTTCTGACAGACTACAGACTTAAAATAAGAAAATAAACTAAAAAAACTAAATTAAAAGTAACTGAAATCAACTTAAAAGATAAAAAGCAAATTTATTATAATTATATGTATACATCTATATACAAACAATCTGATTTAATCTTCATAAAAGTTACTTTATTCAATTTAACCTTTAAGCTTCGGCTGACCGCTGGCTTCCGTTTGGACTACAAATCGGCAGCATTTTCGAAAATTCCTCCCCCCTCCTTCCACTTTCTCTAGAGGGCAAAATGTTTTGTCCTATTGTCACTCTCTGGGAGTGGAGGACGTTACAATGCAGGGTTGCTCTAAAACCAGTCTAAAGGTTGTTATTTGACATCTCACTTTGAGAAATACAGTTAAATTTTGGAGCCATGATCAGATTAAATAAAAAAAATAAACGACGAAGGAAAAAAACTTTGACTCGCTTCCAAACGGATTTGGTTCGCAAGATGGAATGAATAGTTTACAAACAACTGCTGGACATAAACAAAAAAGCGCCAGTTGTTCCACATGTCGCCAAACAAAATCACATTCTTCCTTCCCGGTACTGATGCACTTATCAAAACTTCAACAATAGAGAGGGACTGGCCAAATGACAAGAGAGTAATGACGCCGTACCTGCAAAAGGGAGAAATATCTACGGTACAACTGTTGTACCCTAGCCGACTTTTGGGTTTCTAAATATTTATGGCACAACTGCTGTACCAGCCAAAACCCAAAAGTTAAGTGCCACACTAATTTAGGTCCGACAATAATTTTCCATTTATAAAGTAAATATATATATCTAAGAGAGAGGACCTAATCTCAATTTCAAATATATGTAAAAATGAGTACCTTTGTGGGTAAGTATGGTGTGCCAGGAACAAACACTGCACGTTGAGAGACTGGGTATGTGTGGTAGCAAATTTCAATCTTCCGTCGGTCTGGTCAGGGGCTTCATTCTGAGTATTTGAGGTGCTCCCGTAATATTTGACACAGGAACACTGCTGCTAGCCGCGAGAGGTTCCAAACGTTTCCGGAGTCTCTGTCGAACTCGACTTCTGACCTCCCTGCTCTCCTCGATTCGACTCCACTCTCGAACACCCCCTCTCTTTCCAGACTTTTCTTATTTTATATTAATTTCCTCACTGTCCCCTCTTACTTCTTTTCGTCCAATCGGGAAAGTTGTAGAAATTTTATTGGTCTTCTTAACCCCGCCTTGAAACCGCCAAAGTGGAAAAACCTTATCCCTTCTAATTGGGCACTGTCATTTAGGGACTCATAAATAACTCCACAAAGGTACATTCTTATTTAGTGTCATGTACGGAGAAGTGATTCTAATGTGAGACCCCGCCCAAAAATACCGCACACGACGAAAAAAATTCGTTGGGTATATTTTATGGTTCTCTGTCCTTTACAAAAGATGTGATGAGGTTAGATTTAGATCCCAAGCATTTTACTTCTCGTATGTATTAATCAGTTATATTACTGATGTAAATCGCCCCATCACATGAGTCATATTATACCATGTGTCATAATGCTGCAATACTTCTAGAAACTATCCAAGACTAGAGATCTGGAACACAATGTACTCAACATACCATATTCCTCGTCTAAGTTTAAATTAATCAGAAAAGAATATAGTTCAGGTCAATGTATTTTACTGTTTTATCGACGGAAAAGTATACTAAGGACCTTTGTAGTGCTGTACTATGAGGACGTTGACATACTTAATACCGCAGTATAACATTTCTACTATAATAAGATATAATTATTATGAACAGCAACTTCTTTTTAACCCTCCGAGTGGAACACACCGGGGAAAAAAGTCTCCAAAAAATACGCTAAAGCTTTATTGTGTCAGTGACCAAAGTGTTCTATGATTTTTTACTTCACCCTTTGCCCCACCCTCGTTATTGTCCCTTTACTTCCGGTTATGAATAGATATATAAATAGACATTACTGATTGATAATTTTTAATACACATAAAGCTCGTCAAGTCTCGAAGATCATCACATAAGAAATAATGTATTCTAAAAGTACGAAAAAAAAAATTTTTTTGAGAATTATTTATATTTTTTTTTTCTAAAGTCATCGAAGATATTTAAGTGGTGCAATTAGAGATATATATGTTACCGCAAACGAAATACTTCGAAATCGAGATTGACAAAGCCATGAGAAGCTATCAGCGTCATTGTTCCACGGAGAGTAAGTGTGCATCCCTCAATAAATGTCAGTCAAAGAGGGGTGAAGTTCCTAAACAATCGACCTGACCCTCCTACCTCATAATTTCATGGGGGAAAGCACTGTCAGAAATGTACAATGCATCTATTTTTGGAAAGTTTTTGGAGGTCGAAAATTGTCTGTGACAGCTAGCGGAATTGTACGTGCAAACCGCTTAGACGGTTAAGGATTTTATTTATTATAGAACACCTCATACAAATTCATGTTCGAATACTGGGGATGAATATTAGAAAATCGTGTAACAGACTTTCAAATCTGTGTAAACTAATAGAAGAAGTTACACATACAGGAATAGAAAAGAGAATATACAATAACTATAACTCATAACATGACGTTAAAACTGCATCGGAAGAGGTCTGAAATCATCCCAGAACGCTTTCCGGTACATGCCGGAAAGAATTCCGCACTCTCGCCGAACAAGAAAAATATATTTTAAACCGAGAAATTCAAATATCAAGAAAAGGGGATGAATGTGGGAGTGGTGACGGTGGTGGTAGGGGTAGGTACAATCTCATCGGAAGATTTCTGGAATTATCCCCGCACCAATCCGTTAAGTGCCGGGGATATTAACGCTGTCGCGCTAAATGAAAAAAATATATTAGACAGATAAAAATGCTTATATAGATAAATATCTTAAAAATATAAAAATGCTTATATCTCGAGAAGGGTGCATCCTAGACAGAAATTAACCCTTTAGGCGTTTCTCACGTACAATTCCGCCAAACCGATGATGTCTTCAAAGCGGTTGTCACGTACAATTTTCGACGTCCAAAAACGTTCCGAAAATGGATGTATTGTACATTTCTGCCAGTGTTTTCCCCCATGGAGTTTTGATGTAAAAGGGTCAGGTCGATTGCACCCCTACTCCCTGAGGCACAAAGACGCTGATAACTTTTCATAGCTTTGTAAATCTCTATTTCGTTTGCGGTAACAGGTGTATCTCTAATTGTACCACTTAAATAGCTTGGATGACTTTCGTAAAAAAATATAAATCCTTCTCTTAAAGAATATTTTTATTTGTACTTTTAGAATCTATTATTTCTTATGGGATGATCTTCGAGACTTGACGAGCTTTATGGGTATTAAAAATTAACAATCTGTAATGTCTATTTATATATCTATTTATAACCGGAAGTAAAGGGACAATAACGAGGGTGTGTGTCCCGTATTCCAATCTAGTCGACAAAGAGTGAAGTAAAAAATCATAGAACACTTTGGTCACTGACACAATAAAAATTTAGCGTATTTTTGGAGACTTTTTTTCCTCGGTGTGTTCCACTCGGAGGGTTAACGAAAAAAGCCCGACTTAATAATCCGCGTTATCCTCCGTGCTCTTTTACCCGACACCACTTAAAATTTGCATCGGAAGAGGTCTTAAAACATCTCGGAACCTCTTCTGGTACGTGCCGGGGATATTTCCGTACTCTCGCCAAACAAGAAAAATATTTTTTAAACAGAGAAATGCAAATATCAAGATAAGGGGAAGATGGTGTGGTTGGTAGTGGTTGTGATGGTGGTAGGGGTAGGTACAATGACATCGGAAATTTTCTGGAAACATCGCTGTACCCACCCGTTAAGTGCCGGGGAAATTACCGCTGTCGCCCTGAATTAGAAAAATATATTAAAGAGATAAAAAGGATTATATAGAAAATATCATAAAAAGATAAAGATAGTTATATCTCGAGAAGGGTGCCTCCTAGACAGAAATTAATGAAAAAATCCCGACTTAATAATACGCCTGATCAAACGTGCTCTTTTACTCGACACCACTTAAAATTGCATCATAAGTAGTCTTAAAACATCCCGGAACACATTTCTGTACGTTATGGGGAGAATACCGCAATGGCGCGGAAGAAGAAAGACATATTTTAAACAGAGAAATTCAAATAGAGAGAGAAGGGGATGATGGTGTGGGTGGTAATGGTGGTGGTGGTGTTATAGGTAGGTGCAATGTCATTGGTAGTTTTCTGGAATTATCCGTGTACCTATCATCCGTGCTTTTTTACCATACACCACTTAAAATTGCATCGGAAGAGGTCTTAAAACATCCCAGAACAACTTCCGGTACTTGCCGGGGAGAATTCCTCACTGGCGCAAAACAAGAAATATATATTTTAAACAGAGAAATTCAAATATCAAGAGAAAGGGAAGATGGTGTGGGTGGTAGTGTTGGTGGTGGTGGTGGTGGTAGGTACAATGTCATCGGTAGTTTTCTGGAATTATCCCCGTACTCACCTGTGTCAGGGTAATTACCGCTGTCGCGCTGAATGTAAAAAATATATTAGTGAGAAAGAAAGATTATATAGAAAAATATCTTAAAAAGAATAAAATGCTTATATCTCGAGAAGGGTGCTTCCTAGACAGAAATTAAAGAAAATAGCCCGACTTAATAATACGCGTTATACTCCGTGCTCTTTTACCCGACACCACTAAAAATTGCATCGGAAGAGGTCTTAAAATTTCCCGGAACACTTTCCGGTACGTGCTTATCTATTAGAAATAAAGTATTACTGTATAAAACAGTAATACTACCAGCTGCAACTTACGGAGCACCCATATGGTCGTTTGCGTTCCCCGCTTAGATATTTTAAATCCTACTCATAATCAGTTCCTCAGAGGAATAGCAAGTGCTCCGCTTTATTTACGTAATGAAGTCATACGGCGTGACCTCAATATTATAGTTTTTAGTGATATTTGCCGTAATATTTCCATTAAGTTTTATGCCAACATTAATAATATCAATAATGAAATAATTGCTGAGCTTCCTGACTATGATTTCAGGGAAACCAGGAATCGTAAGCGGCCAAGAGCTGCCATGCTTCCCTAAAATTTCAGCATATTCCAAATTCTTGTTTATTCCAAATTCTTAATTTCGTAATTCCTCGCGCCGATATTAGATGGCGCCACAAAGACTCTTGCTATTTCTACTCAAGTTAGCACTCTATCATTTCTTATACTTCATTCTTCTTTTCCGCTATCTTTTAACTTCCTCCTTTTCTTATTATTATGTTTGTGTATTTCTACACAAAAAAAAAATTATAAAATATAAAACTCCAAAAAAAACTGATTAAAATTTTAAATTTGATGCTTGCATCACCATAAAAACTCCCTATCCCTTTTTAAACTTTCTACTCTCTAATTATAACTTTCTCCCTTTACCACTTTTCTATTTTTATTTGCTGTCTAGGGTTAAATTGTTTTATTAACCTTTCATGTAATTTTACTGTTTTATAATTGTGTACCCATAATGGAACTGATAACTCCAGATGCTCACGCTGAATGATCCATTAAATCTCATGTCGGGGGATACAGCAAACTGCTAAGGTGCCCCCAAACAACCCACAATTTCGAAGCCCCGGTACGTGCTGGGGAGAATTCCTCACTGGCGCCGAACAAGAAAAATATATATTTTAAACAGAGAAATTCAAATATAAAGAGAAGGGGAAGATGGTGTGGGTGGTAGAGGCAGGTACAATGCCATCGGTAGTTTTCTGGAATTATCCCCGTACCCACCTGTTAAGTGTCGGGGTAATTAACGCTGTCGCGCTGAATGTAAAAAATATATTAGTGAGAAAGAAAGATTATATAGAAAAATATCTTAAAAAGATAAAATTGCTTATATCTCGAGAAGGGTACGTCCTAGACAGAAATTAACGAAAAAAGCCAGACTTAATAACACGCGTTATACTCCGTGGTCTTTTACCCGTCACCACTTAAAATTGCATTGGAAGAGGTCATAAAACATCCCGAAACAGCTTCCGGTACGTGCCGAGGAGATTTCCTCACTGGCGCCGAACAAAAAAAATATATTTTAAACAGAGAAATTCAAATATCAAGAGAAGGGAAGATGTTGTGGGTGGTAGTGGTTGTGGTGGTGGTAGGGGTAGGTACAATGTCATCGGTAGTTTTCTGGAATTATTCCCGTACCCACCTGTTAAGTGTCATGGAAATTACCGCTGTCGCGCTGAATGTAAAAAATATATTAGAGAGAAAAAAATTATATAAAAAACTATCTTATAAAGAATAAAATTCTTATATCTCGAGAAGTTTGCTTCCTAGACAGAAATTAACGAAAAAAGCCCGACTTAATAATACGCGTTATACTCCGTGCTCTTTTACCGGACACCAAATAAAAACAAGTGCCACACTTCCAGACTGTCTAGGAAAAACGAGACGTAATATAAACATTTTTTATTTTTGTTTGTTTGAACTCAACATCTCGCGTATTGCTACCACAGTTTTATCGTATTATTTATTTACTTTCATTCCGTTCGGAGGCTAGAAGAGTGCATTTTTGCACTGTCGGGTAAAAATATTGCAAAGCATATGCAATTTTTAGCAGAAATAGTGTTTTTACAATAACTTTCATCATGCTCATAGAAAAGATGGTAGAAATACCTCTGATAAAAACTAACAATATTTATTTTAACACTAGCTGCTTTGCAACCAGCCTTCGATCTGAGTAATAAATGTTCTAATAAAAATACTAAATCAACATCGTATGTTGCAGATTGAAGTATCCTTCCTTCCTGCCTCAGTGGCATGACAGCCCAGGATGGGCCTTAGCCTTCTCTAGAATTCCATACCAGGCAGTCCTATCTTTGCTCTGGATTTCCAATTTGAAATTTTCAAGGATCTTATGTCGTTCTCAATGCAGTCTAACCATCTAAGTTTTGGTCGTCCTTTCATTCGGGTTCCTATTGGTTTGGCCGTAAAAACATTTTTTGTGGATCTATTGTCATTAAGTCGAACTAGGTGTCCGGCCCATTTTAATCTTTGTAAGTTAATAAAATTAATTATATCTGGGTTTTTATATGTTCTGTATAATTCAATATTTGTTCTTCTTCTCCATATACCATTTACACTAATTCCCCCAAAAATACTTCTCAATATTTTTCTCTCAAAAACTGCTAAGGTTTCCTTGTCTCTTTCTGTCAATGCCCAGGTTGCAGATTGAAGTATATAACAGTTTATTATCGACAGTTTATTAACGTACAGATGTCACGACGAATTAGGCAAAATGCACTCAGGTATCATCAAAAGAGTTATTTAACGTTTCAAAGCAAATGTTCCTTAGTACTTGGTACATACATAACACAAAATTTTACCTAAATGGATTCTACCATGGTTAAAAAGGATATTTTCATTGAAATATTTTTCTATTAAAATTAGTTCCTTTTCTCTGCAAAAATAAATTAGACCAAATAAAAAACTAAAACAGGCTTAAGACGTTCATTTGGATCATTTTATTTTCAGGACATGATGTGAAAAAATAAACTAATGAATACAGTGAGGCCGTGAGTTTAATGCAGTTGTTAAAAGACACAATGTTCGCCATTTTGTTCGCTTTGTAACGTTTTTCTTCTTCTTGCATTACCACACGGAACATCGCTTTGTGTGGCTCATGGGGCTTCCAGTTGGGCATTTGAATACTGCGGCAAAATATTCAGAGTTAGCAAGAGCACCATTAACTCTGAAAAGATAAAAAAAAAAGCCAATTAATTTTATCAATATTTTGTTTATATGTATTTTAAATCATATGGTAACAAACATTTATTTAAAAATTATGATTTCTCTCTGTTGTGGTGTAGTACATTGCATTGTCATTTCGATAAGAATGATAACCCAAAGTTGCTTTACATTGCTTTTAATTAGTATAATCCACTGTTCTATATTACAATGTTCAAAATTGGAAGAAACGACAAGAAAATATGCAAAAAAATATATAAACATTATGGTGTAGTACATTGCATTGTCATTTCGAAAAGAATGATAACCCAAAGTTGCTTTACATTGCTTTTAATTAGTATAAACCACTGTTCTATATTACAATGTTCAAAATTGGAAGAAACGACAAGAAAACATGCAAAAAAATATATAAAAATTATGGTGTAGTACATTACATTGTCATTTCGATAAGAATGATAACCCAAATTTGCTTTACATTTCTTTTAATTAGTATAATCCACTGTTCTATATTACAATGTTCAAAATTGGAAGAAACGACAAGAAAATATGCAAAAAATATATGAAAATTATGGTGTAGTACATTGCATTGTCATTTCGATAAGAATGATAACCCAAAGTTGCTTTACATTGCTTTTAATTAGTATAATCCACTGTTCTATATTACAATGTTCAAAATTGGAAGAAACGGCAAGAAAATATGCAAAAAAATATATACAAATTATGGTGTAGTACATTGCATTGTCATTTCAATAAGAATGATAACCCAAATTTGCTTTACATTGCTTTTAATTAGTATAAACCACTGATCTATATTACAATGTTCAAAATTGGAAGAAACGACAAGAAAATATGCATAAAAATATATAAAAATTATGGTGTAGTACATTCCATTGTCATTTCGATAAGAATGATAACCCAAAGTTGCTTTACATTGCTTTTAATTAGTATAATCCACTGTTCTATATTACAATGTTCAAAATTGGAAGAAACGACAAGAAAATATGCAAAAAATATATGAAAATTATGGTGTAGTACATTGCATTGTCATTTCGGTAAGAATGATAACCCAAATTTGCTTTACATTGCTTTTAATTAGTATAAACCACTGATCTATATTACAATGTTCAAAATTGGAAGAAACGACAAGAAAATATGCAAAAAAATATATAAAAATTAAAAAGCAAAAGGAGCACTCCACGTGCTACACCTCAAAAAATTGCCAATGTCCAAGAGAACGCTGCATTCTTTTCCTTCCTTCTTTCGACTCTGGCAACCCTACACATATTCCATTATCCTGTTCGTTTCATTGTAATTTTTACAATGTGTCCTTTTCCGGCTCTGCCCAGAAGGACCGGGACTCCAAGGATGGTCCTGAATCGCCTTCTGGAAACCAATCACAAATTCTCCAAAACTTGGTGAAGTTTAAGTTCACTTATTTTCTCTGACCACACCACACGCTTCTTAGAGTTGCGAAAAACTTGGGCATTTAACCCACACGTGTGAGTACGGCGAGCAAATCAGTTTCGCGAACCTAAACATAGCACTCTCACACTCACCAACAAATTAGTTAAGTAAATGTCACTTGGTCACAACAGGATATATTTTTGAGTCCATTAAATTTTCAGGCATTTTTATTACACTTTATTTTAAATTTATTTTATTTGGATGTGACTTCATTTCACTAATAAATTGGAGGGATTCACAATTGCTACAATAGTCTTTTAATAAACTCAAATGTTCATTTAAAATTAACTCAATAGAAAAAAATAAATAGAGTAGGACAATCTCTTTCACAAATGATTTAAAATTTAATAAATATTTCCCTCTCTTTCTAAAAATTGAATCAGGCATATTCATTAAGAATATAATTATTTTATATTATATTTTTAATTATTTAATTCAAATGTCAACTAGTGAAAATATTTTTTTAATCACGTAATATGCAATTGTTGACTTAAGTAAGTGTGATTTTATGAACACCCCCTGTAATTAAACTTTTGTTCGACACATATGATTTAAAACAGAGTGGTTTAAACTTTTAGTTGCCCAAAAATTAATGAATTTTAGTTTAAAGAGTTAAGGCTATACATATTAAATAAAACAAATTGCATATAATCCATAAGTTTAACTAATACCTAATTTTACAGTCAATGCTTTTTATTCCGTAAGAAGGACTATACTCGGTGTAAACTCAATAGGCACTTCAAGGTTACTGATTTTTCCCCGATGACCAACTGTAACTATGGTAACGACTGTTGGGGAATGATTTTACTTTTTTTTTCCCACTGTGTTAAGGTGTGTCATGCATCGTGTGGGCTATCCGTGTGTGATGAAAGTATGTTTATTTAGACTACACTTTGAAGAATACTTAATACTTTACACAAAATTTTATGAGTAATTTCAGACCTGTTTCTAAGTTCATAAATTTAAGATATAATCCCATTTCATAAAATTACTATTCAAAATTGTATGTTATATTCTAATCCGTAAGATTAAAAAAATTCTACTGTAAAAGTAAAATTTTTTTTTCACACACAGTTGCATTATTTACAGAAATAATATCATTAAGATGATTGAACATTTCGCTAATTTTAATGAGTAATTAGTTATAATTTCTCACTATTTTTCTTTATATTTGTATGATTCTTTTAATCTAAATATCAAAAGTATTTCTTAATAATTAATTTATTTAAGAGAATGTAGTTCTGAAATTCCTTAAATTTAAGTTGTATGTTAATAAGTATATTATGAAATTATGTTGACCATAGTAAAGTTTCTATTCCAAAATTGTACTGTATTAATTATTTTATGGTTTTACAAGAACTGAAAGAGGTCTTAATGCAATAACAATATTTTGTATAATTTTATTATGTATTTAAAGATTTATGGTCTGTTGACACATTTTTAGAAAGTGAAAATTTCTTTAGAAGGTAGAGATTCCTAATGTTTTAGTAAAAATTCTAAATTAAAATGAATTTTTGTATTTTTAAAAAAACATCTGTGATTTATTATAACCATTTTATACATATTGTTAAACTTTTCTTTATGTACATAGTTAACGCATTTATGCACAACTGAAAATTTTGACTTTGCTTATAATAATAAAGCAAGTCGTCTGAACGTATTGGAATCAAATCCTCAACTGAAGTGCTGAAAATAAGCGTGAATGCACAGGCTTCTTGGTCGCTACCATAGTAACCGATGACTGGGGAAACGAGAAAGTGTGACCTTGAAGCGCCAATAGATTTTACATGTACTATAGTACGATGGATATTAGACACGGGACAAGAAAAACACGGGTTGAACCTAATTGACTTAAAAGATACTACTAGAAACAGGACCGTGCTGAAGATTTTCTAAGTTTAAAACATGTCTTCGAAAATGTCGCCTCTTGAATGTTTTGATTTCGCCGCTTAAACCCCGTCTGTCAGTGGCGAAGTAAGAAACTCGACATCGAGACGGGTTGTCTCGTATATCTTAACATTAATACAGCTATCCTTACTTATGTGATACAGTGGATTCTGCTTAATGTGATCCACTTTGGACATCGTGATTTTGATGAAAATAACCGATTGATAAAAATAAACGATATACAAAATTAGATAAATTCCCTCCCCCACTTAATTTCACACTACATTTCAGAATAAAATGAAAAAACTCACATTAAAATAAGCGTGAATGCACAGGCTTCTTGGTCGCTACCATAGTAACCGATGACTGGGGAAACGAGAAAGTGTGACCTTGAAGCGCCAATAGATTTTACATGGACTATAGTACGATTGATAACAATAAACGATATACAAAATTAGATAAATTCCCTCCCCCACTTAATTTTACACTACATTTCAGAATAAAATGAAAAAACTCACCTTACATTAAAATAAACGTGAATGCTCCCTCACTTAATTTCACACTACATTTCAGAATAAAATGAAAAAACTCACCTTACATTTATGTACTGTTCATTATCCTTTAATAATAGGAATTGTTTATATAATAAAAATAATTGATCAATTGTTGACTGTCTACAATTCTTTCTAAGAAGCTCATTGATAAATCGTTCGTAAGCATAATGTTTTTTAAAGTCATCGGAGCTGTGTTGTGCTCCACGTTTCAACACTTTCAATGCAATTCAGAGGCTGAGAAATGTTTAACTGCGCTGCAGCATTGAGCTGACTCATATTTGGTAACCTGTCATAACGATTTAAAATTTCAATATTTATTTTTTAATATTAAATTATTTCGCTTTCTGGCTTCCATATCGACAAACTGAATGTAAGCGAGCAAGGCATAAAATGTGAATACGCTCATTCTCAATTCCTAATAAATCTTCTGCTTATATGACAACTATTGACCACCAGCAGAGTATGCGTATTTCTGAAAAATTCCAGGAACGTGCATAGTCCCACTCCATTGTTATTCCCATTTCACTAGGTTGAAGAAGAGAATTGTCGGAAATTCAAATAACTGCGAAGGGAAAGAAAATTATGGGTTCCTTCTGAATACATTGTGAATATTGCTTTGCCAGTTCAAATGAAGTTCAAAAACTGATAACATTAACCGATTTAACGATCAAATAAAGTGATAATTTTAACATACAAATGAATAGAGAAAATCGGTACCAAGGGATTTCGATAACAATAAACGATTGATAACATTAACAGCGATCACATTAAGTGGAGTCCACTGTATAAAACATATGCACACAGATATATAATTATATATTTATTATACATGTAAAGAAATATAATATTGATACGGAAACTAATATAGGCATTTTGTATAAAACAACAAAAAACTTTGCTTTCTATTTTTTAAACCTTAACCTAAATGGACTACTGGGACTACAGTTAACGTCCTTAGAGAAGGGGGTCTAACCAATTATAACTCTACATTTCCCTTGAGGCCAATGTAGGAAATTTCAGAACAAAAAGGAGATGAACGTTAACGAGACAGAATTTTCCTAGAGATTTTCATGGAAGTTTTTAACCAAGTGTTAAGGGCCTTTTACTTATAACTTTATGTAGCTGAAGTGGGAACTCGTCCTCCAACGTTCTATTAATAAAGGTTTTTGACTAAGTGTTTGTGTCATTTTAATGAGACATGACTGCAACCAGCCATTGTGAAGTACGTCTTATTACACACACACACACACACATATATATATATATATATATATATATGCATAAATGTATACACACATACATATAAATGTATACACATATATATATATATATATATATATATATATATATATATATATATATATATATATATATTATATACATATAGGCATAATCTATAAGGTTGTGGTCTGCTAAGGGAATGTGGTCACTTTGGCTTGGCTGAAGAAATTAACCCCTCGGGTCGTAAATTCTGGCTTATGCTGAAGAAATAATTTTTACTAACTCAAAATACATTGGACTCTGTTTAATATAATCACGGTTAATGTTATTAATCGCTTATTGTTATCGAAATCACTTGGTCCCGGTTTTCTCTATTCACTTGTACGTTAAAATTATCGTTTTATGGGATCATTACATCGATTAATGTTATCAGTTTTCGAACCTCATTTTAACTGGCAAAGAAATATTCACAATCTATTCAGAAGGAACCCATCCTATCTTTTCCTGTTGTTAGAATTTTTGAAAATACTACCTCTTCCAACTAGGGAAATAGAGAATGAACAAAGGAGTGGGGTGTTACACGTTCCTGAAAATTTTTCAGTAATACGCACACCCTGCTGGTGGTCAATAGTTGTCAGATAAGCAGAAGGCAACACATTCTTATCGGAACTGAGAAGGAGCGTATTCACATCTTATGTCGATAAGGAAGCCAGAAAGCGAAATGATTTAACGTTAAAACAAAATATCGAAATTTTAAATCGATATGACAGATTGATTATGATTACGAACAATTTATCAATGAGCTTCTTAGAAAAAATTGTAGACAATCAACAATGAATCAATTTTTTTAATTCTGCATACAATTCTTATGTTTTAAAAGATAATATACATATATGCAGGATAATAGAAGGTGTGCTTTTTTATTTTATTTAGTACTTGTGAATTAAAGGGGGGTAAATTTATCGAATTTTGCATATCGTTTATTGTTATCAATCGCTTATTGTTATCCAAATCACGGTGTCTCAAACTGATTACATTAAGCGGAGTACACTGTATCTTGCATCTGAAGACTATTATATTTACTACTCATTATTATACTACCCATTTAAATCATGATAAAAATTATTTCTTAAAGTGAACATAAATGTTTCCTCTTTTATGCATAAAAATGATGTGAAAGTTTTGAAATTTAATAATTCTGACGGCAGTTGTGTAAATGAGGACTAATTCATGTTAAGTACTTACCTGTACCTATACGGCGTATGGAGCAAAGACGCCGTTGAATCCCCAATATATTCTTCTAGACCTTCTTTACTTCGTACCTCACACTTCATCTACAAAAGAATAAAGTTATAGAACTACAATGAATTATTTTTTACTAATTCAGAATATGTGTATATTTTTGTGTTGTAACGGCGTGATTTAGCGGTGTATCGTCATCAAAGAACTTTGCTTTGAAAGGTGGACTTGTGTGGATACAAAAGGATTGTTTTCTAAGGCACCATGAAGTCTACACGGCCGTGCACTATAGTAAAGGAACAATATGTCAGACGACACGGCACCTTCACTGACAGCTGAAAAAATGATCGCGGGAACGACAAAGGATTTGCCGCTACTCAGATGTAGCCGCTAAAGAATTCCAGGAACCTCTGGCTTTGCTGCCGATGATTGCTTAACCCGGACCAATTCAGTTGGTCGAAGGTGAGGTCATCGCTAGGTGACCCAATAATAAAATTGTGGGTGAGGCCCCTCTCTTAGAAAGAGACGAGAAAAGATTTTTTTTTCGGAGAGAAGTTAGTTAGCTAGCAACCAGCTAATTCAGATGTGGCCTTGACCAGTCTCTCTACTGGAGAGTTTTTTTGCTATAATCTCACCTTGGGATCTTTTCTTTAAGGAGTAGCCCGCATCGGCTAACTCGAAGGTCACCTCGACGAGTCTCTCCATCGGAGAGTTTCATTTAGCGAAATCCCGTCTTGGAACAAATCTCCTGAGATTGAAGCGGTACCCTGTGCTTTGGGTTTCCGTATTCTAATATAATCCTCTTCAGGATTGTTGCTGTTCTTCAGAACTAACTGTGCTAGATCTTCTACCTGTACTTCAGTGAACTTTCGAGGGATCTACGAATTGTTTCTTCCGTCACCCATATTTCGGCAGAGACTGAATTTAGTTAAGGTACCCATCTCTACTCAGGCCTACGTGTACTAATCACTTACCTGTGATCAGATTTTTTTTATAGTTGTGAAATGATGTATATAGCAGAAGTGTAAATAAACCCATTAATCAAGATACATCTGATTCATCTTTGTGTCTCCTGAAACAGGGACCGGATACGTTACAGTGTATATAAATATGCTATTATTCGTAAATTCAACATTCTGAGATTTTTATTCTTCCTATTTTAACTTTTAGGTTGCGGCTGGTACAGCAGTTGTACCATAAATATTTAGAAACCCAAAAGTCGGCTAGGGTACAACAGTTGTACCGTAGATATTTCTCCCCTTTTGCAGGTACAGGGTCATTACTCGATTCTCATTTGGCCAGTCCCTCCCTATTGTTGAAGTTTTGCTGAGTGCATCAGTACCGGGAAGGAAGAATATGATTTTTTTTGGCGACATGTGGTCCAACTGGCGCTTTTTTGTCCATATCCAGCAGTTGTTTGTAAACTATTCATTCTATCTTGCGAACCAGATCCGTTTGGAAGCGAGTCAAAGTTTTTTTTCCTTTGTCGTTTATTTTTTTATTTAATCTGATCATGGATCCAAAATTTAACGGTCTTTCCCAAAGTGAGATGTCAAATAACAACCTTCAGACTGGTTTTAGAGCAACCCTGCATTGTAACTTCCTCCACTCCCAGAGAGTGACAATAGAGCAAAACATTGTTCTCTCTTGAGAAAGTGGAAGGAGGGGGGAGGGATTTTCGAAAATGCTGCCGATTTGTAGTCCAAACGCAAGCCAGCGATCAGCCGAAGCTTAAAGGTTAATTATTAAATTTTAAATAATTTAATTAACAAAATTTGAAAATGTTTCAGAATTGTTATTTGCTTAATTTTATTATTTTATTATTTTTTTTCTCTTATTAATTTTATCTTAAAATCTACGAATAGCTATTATTTATTAATTTTACCCATGCTATTTTATCTTATTTTTTTATATAAAAACTTAATTGCAAGTGTTACAGTTTACATCCTTGAGGATAGACAGATATTTGGCATTCGACTGTACTACAAAAGTATGTAAACATAAAAAAAATAGTATAAACTTTCCTCCCAAAATATTCGCTTGTATCCTCTTTTATAAACTAATTTTTTTTGCCTTGATAGGAGTGTATGGAGGGGTTTGAAAGACTACCAGGTCCTGGGCTGAATTTTGCCTTGATCGGGACCTGGAAACGAATGAGCTTAACTCGCCTATTCTAAATGCACAGATTATAGTATAGTGATGTGTAAGCAGCGTTTAATTCAGTAAAAAAAATGTACCTGTGCAAAGCTGATAAAAAACAGCTGTTGATTAGTAAATTCCATTCCAGGAAGCTTCGGCTCTTTCCCATTTTCCTTCACGTATCGTTGGTAGGACTGAAATTTTAAGTTAATCATTATTCATGACTTGTGCATACAATATTAAATATAGTATAATAATAATTTTAAGAGGACTCTAAAAAATCGAAAAAATATAAAACATTTATCATTTTCGACTTCTTATACATTGTAAACTATCAGTTTTACAAACATAATATTTTAACACAGAACAAATTATTATTTTTATACACATATCTCATTCATTCTTTAAACGTAAAAAATATTTTTGTTAGAAAGTTTTACGTAAGAACTGTTAATAAAAATTATATCAAGGCTAACTCGCATGATTACTAAAAATATGATTAAGTTTAAGACAAACTTATTGTTTTAAAACATACTATAAAATCTCAAAATAACTTTGAATTTAAATTTGTATATATTTAAGGTACATATATATGTAATATATCAAAATTATTTAATTTTAACATTTCCTTAACCCCCTTCCCTCTTTTGCCCGCACGCCGTACAGGCATAGCTTTCGGTCCTTTACTGATTTGCCCGTACGGCGTACGGGCAATCTGATTTCTATTTCGCTTACACTGTTTAGGCCGTATTTATTTCAATTTTAGAAACAAATTATTCGTATAGATGTCCAGTAAATGACAGTTTGCAGTTTATTGTATTTTCTACTCTGATTGGTTCAAAAGCGCGGGTTTTTTTGCATGTTTTGTATCAGAAGACGAATTGTTATCTTTCAGTGTATAGCTTTCTAGTTATATTTTACTAACCTCCTGATAATTTTATTGATGTAAGAGTTGAATAATATATTTTTACTTTTAAATAAGGGATAATTCAGAGCGTATGGAGCTCATTTCTTGAGATTCGAACTGTGACTCGGAATCAGAAACTGAATTATCTGTAAATGATAGTAGCGAAAGTTTACTAGATGACCTGGATAGTAGTGACTCTGATAGTAGTACAGACGGAATCAGTCAAGCAAGACAATTTTTTAAAATTAATTGTTATAATCCTTCGGATCCGCCTCCTAGATTAGCTTTCACTGGAATTCCAAAAATTAAATTGGATATCAATGAGACTAAAGGTAAACTTCAGTTCTATGATGGTTTCATAAAAAGAAAAAAAGTTGCAATAAATGCTTAAAAATATTTAAAATGTTAATTTTAATAACATATCTTTACTTGAAAATGTAAAATGAGTAGAAAAATGCAATAAAAAAATGTGCCATTTTTTTGACCGAATTCTGGACAAAAATGAAACTGTAAAAGGGTTAAAAACCTCCTCTCTTCCATTCTAATTCCGTAAAATCTTTTTCCCAGCCTCTAAATGTCTTAATCAAAGGAGTGTTCTCATCTTAAAATTCTTTCGATACATTTCCCAAAGCTTTCTGTCCCAGGAATGTAAATTTTTTATCCATTCAACACGTTTTCCAGCTGTCGCCGTCAAATGTCCCAGCTTTTCTCCTGATCTCAACAGTTAAATTCGCTGAGTAAGTTTCTTGTCCCTTGGGAACATTCTTTCTGTCTTCACTCTTGGGTGTACCTCTGTTCTAGCAGAGTGATTTTTGTGCTTTTCTCTTGTCTGTAGTTGACTAGTAAAGATGTCCGTTTTAGCAGCTCTAAAATAAAGTTTTAATTAGACTTATGACGTTCTCTCTTAATAGTCCGACTGCATCGTTATTAAAGTTAGCTCATTAGGTTTCTCCTTTCTTAGTAGTCCGGGCAAGTACAAATAGTAGATGCAACATAATTATTGTGACTACAGGAAATAATTATCACATATATTTTTAAATAATATATAAATAGTGAACTTTTTCTTAAAAATTAAAAAAATTATCATTGCAAAAACAAAAATGTGTTTTGAGAAATATAGAAGAAAATCTAAGTTCAGTCGGAGGAAAATTATATTGTATATATCCTGTAAAACTTTATTAAAAAAATCTTAAAAACTTTTTAAGATAACATGCGCGTTACAGTTGAGGAAAATCAAGTTTAAATTTTGTAAGTTTAAATTTGTTTACAGTAAACAGCTCACTTGTTTTTATTCAAAACTCTTTTCAGTATTGGAATTTTTTTTTACTAAAATTGTGTTAAAATGTTCAGAAATTAATTCCTTTTCATATATATTTTTTTCTGAAAAATCGAATTTTTTGTCGATTTAACAGTCGTATGATCCTTTAAATATCGATAAAACGAACAATATACCATTCTGCAATATAAATAATTACAAATGTTAAGATAACCGACTGAGATCGAGTACCATATTTTGAAAGACAGGAAAATCAAATACGTTAATAATTGTTTGTATTGTATTTATACATATAAACACATTTACAAATTAAACATTTTTAAAAATTATGAAAAAATAGTGTTATAGATGTGGAAAAAAATCATTTTTTGGTTTTTTTATGAAGTATCACTAACATTGTTAGACAAAATATGTCAGTCCATTAACTCTTTAACACACAAACACAAAGATTTCTAATGTTTTCCGGTTAACAGTCCAATAACCTAAAGTTTGCATACTTACCTTCCTCATAGTCTTTTTTTCACCTGCCAGTCTAACTAAACAAGTTCAAAACCAAATGGAGTAGCAATGAAATGTTTTAAGTTATCCTGTGACAAGTAGTATTGTAAACTCCTGCAAATACAGTCAAACCTGTCTATCTCGAAGCCTGCTTATCTCGAAAACCTGTCTATGTCGAATTTTTTTTAATTTCCCTACATTTTCTATAAAAATTTAACGTATTTTCCAAACCTATCTCAAATTATTTTTTCCCAAACCTGTCTATCTCGAATTTTTGTAAGAAACACAACATTCCAGTTTAGAGCCTTATTGCGTTGACAACAACACAAGTTCCCACTTCCCGGAAATACACTTCTAGTTTTCTTTCTAAGGGGGTTATTTGGTCAGGGACTGGGTGGGAATTGTACTAAAAACGGGTTCTCTGCTCTGGAATAATAAGGGATGGGGGTTGAGGAGTAGGCAATAGAAGGAAACCGAAGAGCAACCAACCAGCCCAGGAAACTGATGAAAACCCGAAGGAATAGATGATTATCAGACAGAAACTGAATGCTGAAACTTCGTTTAAAGATTTTATATTATTAAAGGAACTTCAGAGAATGAAGAGCATCATGGCAAAGAGGATAACATCGATGTAGAAAAAGTTGTTACGCAAAAAAAAAAAAAAAAAAAAAAAAAAAAAAAAAAAAAAAAAGAAAAAGCCATTGAAACACTAAGAATTTTTCTTGAATCCCAAGAAAATATGGATCAAATTGTTTACCATTGTGTTAAAACTACAAAAAACTGTCCAGTCTAAAAAAGTTTTGCATCAAAAACTCCTAATGGATTACTTTCTGTAAGGTATGTAAATAAAACTGAAAGTACTGCAAATTTTCAATCTTTTGTATTGTGTAAAGAAATTTTTTTAGTCTAATTTCCTAGAACCTGCGTATCTCGAAACCTGTTTATCTCGAATTTTTTTTTTACTCCCAAGAGATTCGAGATAGACAGGTTTGACTGTATAAGATGTTTACAATAAGTCCTCTACTTACGGCTATCAGCATTACATGCGGCTATTAACAGTCACTCCTTTAGGGGGAGAATGCTATTTTCTCAGATAGCTTCGGATATTCCGGGGCCCAAAGGTCTTGGCTGTCGAGGGATATTGTGGGAACGAAAGGTTAATATATTTTGGGGTTACTCACAGGGCTTCGTTTTAGTTTTGATTAGCTTTTTAAATCTTTTTTCGCTAGATTTAACCTCTTTCGCTTACGTTAACACTATTTACGGCTAGAATAATGCTACCTTCTTCCAGGAATTTTTTTTTCATTTATTTTAAGGAATGACTCATTAGTACTCATTTTTTAAAAAATGACTCATGATTATTTTCTTTCTCTCTCTGTCACTTTTTTTCTTTATTTCGTTTTTTGATTTTTATTATACTGTTGCGGAGTGAACTGTTTCGTGGTAATTATCTCAACGCGTAGTCCTTAGGGAAGGCTGTTTACCTACGAGGGTGTTAAAAAAATGTACCTCAATACATCCATGAATGTAATGAAACTAGATCTAAAACCCAATTTAAATTTATAAATTATCTATTATAAAATAAATATTTCAGTGATTTTCTTTTAAAAAAACACATATTAATTTATAAAAACACCTGTATTCTTCCTAATTTTTTTACAGGTCTTTTCTTTTAATCAAAGATTAAACGTCGTTCAATTACGCTATAGTTAATATTCTATTAATTCTAATTGACCACACTGATATCTACAGCATGAATTAATTTTCATATAACTTTCTATTACTAGTAATCGTTTTCATTGATTAGCTTTACTGAAACAATTAACTAACGTTACTTACCAAAAATGCATTCTTGATTCCAGCACTATCTGCTATATTTTCATGCAGAGTTCTCTGCCCATCTACCTGTGAAAAATTTCCGTCTAAAATATTAATGAAATTTTGTAAAATAGCAGGCGATTTGTATTATATTATTTTATTTTTATATAAATATATAAAATATATAACAGATGTGATATGTGTTTAATATGTAAGACACTTTAATCAGGTATGATTTCGTTTGGTTTAGAGAAGTACGGTCTGTGACGTTCTGAAGTCGGTGTAGGCGAAGCCGTCGATGATACAGGCTGCACAACTGTTTACTCTGGATTAAATACTTTATTCGAGAGAATAATGTATGTACAGCTATGCCAGGTTTCAGTAGATTCTAAATCTTCTGAGATCCCGTGCTGAGATAACGTTAACACAATTACAATGCGTGGGTACAGTGAAGCTAATCCTTCTCGAATACTGGAACAGTTCGCTAATTAGTGCCGGTACGAAACGCTGACACTATAACCTTCGGGCTGACGATCATTACAGTCGATTTCCACCCGGAGACTCAAACGCTCAGAGTGCGTATCACGCTGGAGTTCTTTGAGGAAACTCAGGATGCAAGACGATCCAAAATGAGAGTAAAGGTCACTCTCAGCTACCTACTTCTATGCACGAAGTAGAAAAAACATATTAAGATAACGGGAATGAGATCCCAAAGTCGAAAGTCGACTTCTTAGCAAAAGCAGAGACCCAGGAGGTCTCTAAAGCAAGCAAGCTCCGGAAATCGGAGAGACGAGTGGACTCCTCTCGAGCTCCACAAAACAGCTCCCAAAAGCAACTCTCAAGAAAAAGCCCTCTTCTTCACTCAGCCAATCTTCTTTTATTGGGGTCCCGGTTCCCTTCACGCGATTCTTCCGGAACCTTCCAGACCCAGGATGACGCACTCTTGTGGTCAATTCCCCGCCTGGATCACCTGATCCGATTCCAGATGTGGCCGAAAGGTCGTCTTTAAGTCAACCGATCAAAACAACTTAAATTCCTTTTGAGGTACGGGTAACGGTGAACAGATGTGCACTATAGCATCACTCAATTAATAATTATTACCCGAGTCTTTTAACTCAAATAGCCCTTACGAAGGCTCAGATGCGCTGTCTCCAGCATACCGACAGTTTTCAATTACGTCCATTTAAGCGTAAGTCGTGGGTTTGTTTACAAGACCTAGGACCCAAACGTGTATTGTTAGAACCACACGCTTCTACCTGCCGCTAACCGTAATTGTCCGCTGCGAAAGGTCAATTTACGTTCTTCTTTCGTTACGGTTATGTAACGGATCGTTACAACCCCCTTGCATAAGATTTTTCCACAGAGTGGATATTGGTTATGCAGATAGATTCTCCTGGGGAACTGCAACTCTGATCTTTCTCGTAGTGAACCAACTGTGCCTCAGATACTAAATATACAAAATATAATGCAAAACAACAATAACTACATTTCTAGCTTAATATACTAAATTCTAATACTAAGTAACTATATACATAAAAGAAAATATGCAAGTATGTACACGTTAAACCTTTTACTACACTTTAAGCGATGCAGCAGCTTAATGCATCTACATTAGCATTTTGCTTTCCCGGTTTGTGTACGACACGGAAGCAAAATTGTTGTAGCACCAGCTGCCATCTAAACAAGCGACTGTTTGAGCTCGTGTTTTTCTGAAGACAGACTAAGATATTGTAATCAGTCTTTATCGTGAATTTTTTTAAGGCAAAAGTAATCGCGGAGCACTCCTTCTCGGTAGTACAATAGTCATGCCCTGACGAATTAAATTTCCGACTGAAGAACGAAATCGGATGCTCCTTCTCTTCAATCTGCTGCGCGAGAACAACCCCCACTCCTAAGTCCGGTCTGGACGGTAAAGGGTAACTCAAAATTTGGTATGAGTAACACAGGTGATTTCGTGAGAGCCTCTTTTAATGTAGTAAACGCGGTCTTTTCGTTCCATTGTATCTGGCCACGTCGCTCCTTTCCTTTTAACGCATCGGTTAAAGGCGCTGCAATTAAAGAGTAATGGGGATGTAATGGGCGTAGTATCCCGTTAATCCCCAAAACGCTCGTATTTTAGTTTTTGAGTCGGGGCGCGAAAATTCCCGGACACATTGCACTTTTAATTCCGCAGGATTTCGGTATCCTCCCCCTACCATATGTCCTAAATATTTTACGTGGTTCTGAGCGAACCGGCACTTGGACGACTTAATCGTTAACTGAGCTTTTGTTACTCGAGTAAGTACATAATCTAAATGTTTCAGATGTTCATCCTAGGTTTTAGAGAAAATGGCTATATCGCCGATATAGGGGACGGCAGACTCATCACAGCCATTTAAGACGTCAGCCATCAGTTTGCTGAAGAAATAAGGAGTGTTCTTTAAACAGAACGACATCCTTAACGTTCTGAACGTCCCAAATTACGTAACAAACGCAGCTCTATGTTGGGCTCTTTTTGTTAATGGAATTTGCCAATAAGCCTTTGCCAGGTCGAGGACCGAAATAAAATCTGATCCTATAACTGAAAATCCTATAACTTACATTTTTCTCTGAGAGAACATCTATCACGTAGCTGTTGTACTGGTCGACAAAACATTTTGCCTTCTTCCAAAAGCCTTTGCCAGGTCGAGGACCGAAATAAAATCTGATCCTATAACTGAAAATCCTATAACTTACATTTTTCTCTGAGAGAACATCTATCACGTAGCTGTTGTACTGGTCGACAAAACATTTTGCCTTCTTCCAAAATTTGTTCTTCATTTCTTCACTCCACCAAGGAGTTTCTTTACCGTCCTTGTCGTAGAGGAGACCTAAGAACATGAAATTATATAAGAGAATGTGTTAAATGTTTAACCAACCAAATTCTGTTGATGTATATACATCATATATGGGATTACGTATTAGATTACCCATACGAAAGATCTAAATGGGGAAGTTCTAACCTATATTTTCAAATCCATGGGCCATTTCATGGGCAATCTCGTTTCCCAGCATTCCATAGTTAAGGTATCTATAAATAAAATTAAGAAATCTCTGTTACCATTTTTTAAAAAATATTAAACAATTTCTGGAGAAATCTACAATTAATACAATAACAGTTAATACAATTTACAATTAATCTAGTATAAATACAATTTCTACATGGTTTTCACACTTTTGAAAAATTTAATAAAGAGCCATCTACTCTATTTCTTATTAACGATTTAAGGAGACGACAATGTTCGCAGCTAAAGTTTATAAATGAGGTTTTAAAGAAAATTTTTCTTAAATTTAGGCAATCTTTCAATATTAATTAATAAGTCATTGAGAAATACGAAAATATGCGAAATTTAAAATGAATGCATGTGATTTTTTTTTTGTTAAATTGCTGCAATAAACGCGTTTTTTATTCCTAGCTAAAACAATGTGTAAAACATATCCCTCCTTCGATAAATGTAGATATTTAGAAATGCATTGAGCCTAATAATTGGAAATTTTCTAAAGAACCAATGAATTATATCCTATCGAATAATTAAGCGAAAAAATTCAAGAAAAGAAAACAACACCATAAAAGGCAATAACTCATATCTAAATTAATGCATTAATAATATTTGTTTCAATGCAAACCTATATCATAAAATATACAATTAAAATTTCCCCAAATTTTGAGATATGTTTTGACAGTTATTGCTTATGTGCGGCGGTGTATCAAAATTCAGTTTTTTTTAGAAATCTATTTTATAGTTTTTACTGGGAATCGTTATTTGAAGGTAGTATATTAACATAAGGTATTTCGAGGGCTTCATACGTTCAAAAAATAGAAAGAACTGTAAAATGAATTATGTTTCTGCAATTAGTAGTCAGCTAATTAAAATACCGCAAACTGAAAAACTACTTGCAGAACCGAGGAGTTAAGAGTCATTTACGGGTTTTTTAACGTTTTTAACGAGTTTGAGCAATTTTATCAATATTTACCCATGATTTTTGCATTTAACGAGTTAGGCTTAAATTATACAAAAGTTATTATGTACCCAATGTGTATAGATACGCTGGCTTCTTCATTATATTTTTATATTTTATAATGAAATATAAGACAATTATGAAGCAAAATGGAAGGTACTTTTCAGATAAATATACTTACTCAGGATTGTCAGTATTAAACATGGATGGCTGCATGAGTTTTGTATTTAACGAATTAGGCTTAATTTATTCAACAGTTATTATGTACCCAATGCATACAAATACGCTGGCTTCTTCATTAGATTTTTATATTTTATAAGGAAATATAAGGGGAAAACTAAGCAAAATGGAAGCTACTTTTCAGATAATTATACTTAGGATTGTCAGTATTAAACATGAATTGACGCATGATTTTTTCATTTAACGAATTAGGCTTAATTTATTCAAAAGTTATTATGTACCCAATGTGTATACATACGCTAGCTTTTTCATTAGATTTTTATATAAGAAAATATAAGGCAATAACTGAACAAAACAGAAAGTACTTTTCATATAATTGTACTTACTCAGGATTGTCAGTAGTAAACATGGGTGTATGCATGATTTTTGCATTGAACGAGTTAGGCTTAATTTATTCAAAAGTTACTATGTACCCAATGAGTATAGATACGCTGATTTCTTCATTAGATTTTTATATTTTATAAGTAAATATAAGGCAATAACTAAGGAAAACGGAAAGTACTTTTCAGATAATTATACTTACTCAAGATTGTCAGTATTAAATATGGATGGCCGCAGGATTTTTGCCTTTAACGAATTAGGCTTAATTTAATAAAAAGTTATAATAACTTTTGAATAAATTAAGCCTAATAAGTATCCAATGTATATATATATATATATATATATATATATATATATATATATATATATATATGCTGGCTTCTTCATTAGATTTTTTATTTTACAAGGAAATATAAGGCTACAACTAAGCAAAACGGGAGGTTTCAGATAATTATACTTACTCAGGATTGTCAATATTAAATATGGATGTCCGCACGATTTTTGCCTTTAACGAATTAGGCTTAATTTAATAAAAATTTATAATAACTTTTGAATAAATTAAGTCTAATACGTATCCAATGTATATATATACGCTGGCTTCTTCGTTAGATTTTTTATTTTACAAGGAAATATAAGGCTACAACTAAGCAAAACGGAAAGTACTTTTCAGATAATTATACTTACTCAGGATTGTCAGTATTAAATATGGATGTCCGCAGGATTTTTGCATTGAAAGAATTAGACTTAATTTATACCAAAGTCATAATGTACCCAATGTGTACAGATGAGCTGGCTTCTTCATTAGATTTTTTATTTTACAAGGAAATATAAGGCTACAACTAAGCAAAACGGGAGGTTTTAGATAATTATACTTACTCAGGATTGTCAATATTAAATATGGATGTCCGCAGGATTTTTGCATTGAAAGAATTAGACTTAATTTATACCAAAGTCATAATGTACCCAATGTGTACAGATAAGCTGGCTTCTTCATTAGATTTTTATATTTTACAAGGAAATATAAGGCAATAACTAAGGAAAACGGAAAGTACTTTTCAGATAATTATACTTACTCAGGATTGTCAGTATTAAACATGGATAGCCGCACGATTTTTGCCTTTAACAAATTAGGCTTAATTTAATAAAAAGTCATAATAACTTTTGAATAAATTAAGCCTAATAAGTATCCAATGTATATATATACGCTGGCTTCTTCATTAGGTTTTTTATTTTACAAGGAAATATAAGGCTACGACTAAGCAAAACGGGAGGTTTCAGATAATTATACTTACTCAGGATTGTCAATATTAAATATGGATGGCCGCAGGATTTTTGCATTGAAAGAATTAGACTTAATTTATACCAAAGTCATAATGGACCCAATGTGTACAGATAAGTTGGATTCTTCATTAGATTTTTATATTTTACAGGGAAATATAAGGCAATAACTAAGCAAAATGGAAAGTACTTTTCAGATAATTATACTTACTCAGGATTGTCAGTATTAAACATGGGTGGCCGCATAATGCCCATCGGAACAACTGAAACATAGGATCTCGTAATTAAACATAGAATCTAGTAATATCCAGAGTTTTTAAACATGAAAGTATACACTTTGTTTTTTTAACTCTAATAATAAATGCATGCTATTATCAGAAGATTATGTTATTTTGTAAATAAGTAAGTTAATAAAGTACATTTCTTAGTTTTAGATGATATGCAATGAATACTTACCAAGAGCATTTTTAGTTGCAAAATAATTCCCACCTCCTTGCAAAGGTCCTTTATAGATGCTATAAATATTAAAGAAGATGTTAGAAATAATATATCACATTCTATATTTCTTATAAATCTTGGTAAAAAACAATAAATACAACCCATATTACCTAGGAATATGTACACCATTTTAAAATTATTTTCTTTATATTTCTTAAATTTAACATTAAGAGTTTATAAAATTCTAATATTATTAAACATTAAGCATTCAATAAAGTTTTATAATTAATGATTGAAATAAATGGAGGAATCAATACTTTAATACCTCTCTATATTTTATAAGATTTATAAGTTACTAGCAAATGTGCCCGTGCTTCGCTACGGGGAATTTTTATATTACTTTTAATCAAACATATATTTTTTTCGATTATTAATCTGTAAATTCTACACAGAGGATATGAAGTCATTGGCAAATAAATAAACATAGTTGTTTCTTTTTTATGTATAATATAGTCACATTCAATTCTCATGATACATTAATTTGCATTACACCCTTAAATAAATAATAAAATCATTTCCCGATTAAAAGTACGAAAATTTTATTTGAGTTACGAACAACTTGTCATTCTCACTAAACCTCTATATAAGTAGTAATTATGTCGCACTTTTATTAATCTATCGATAAAGCGTTAAGTGTGAATATTATTTTTTCCAAAATTATTTTTACCTTATCTTTAAACATAGCTAATAGCCTACAACGACTTATTCTTCTCATAAATTTCGCTTGTAAAATCAAGAAATATCTAGCATATTTATTTTGCAACAGTCTCTCGTACCCCAGGGTACCATATAACTCTCCTGTACATTCCATCATCTGTTGATGTCCTTGAACTTCTACTAATTTTGCAGAAAATAAAAAAAGTTGAAAATTTTATATTCTTTCTTCTAAACATGCCGTTTGTAATATAATAAATATGAACTATTAGAACTGCCAGTTCTAACCATGGGAAAAGCATGAAGGGAAATTACCTAATATCATTACCATAACTATAAGTAATCCACTCATCAGGATTTTTCGCTAACATGATAAGTTTTGCTCCAGATAAGTCCGGATAATCTCCACTCTAATGTATTTACTTTTGGCTAAAAAAATATTGTCGAAAAAATCAGGGATCAAAAGTTATCCCTCTATCAGGGATTTTGCATACAAATCTGTTAACTTTAGCTAGGAATATGAATTCAAAAACGTGCAATAAGATTTTAGAACTTTGTTAAATGCCATTAAAGGTATCCTGCCTAGTTTATTTAATAGGTTACATAGGTTTTTGCATAGGTTCTTTTTTCCTCTTCTGTCTTCGCCCTTACTGCGCGGCACAATTATTACTCCGGGCTCCTATACCATATAACTCTTCTGTCCATTGCCCCATCTATTGATGTCCTTGTGTTTCTACTAATTTTGTAGAAAAGAAAAGTATTTTATAAGTTTAAAAATAAACTTCTAAATAATCCATTTGTAATATAGTAAAATATGATGTACAACATCATTTGGCTGCAACAAATAATCGTTTCCATATCACGGATTTACTATAAAAATTTACTAGATTTGGCTAGACACATGAACTGGCTAGAACAACTCTTTTATTTTATGCCAATGATCAATTCTGAGGTAATCTAAATTTTTAATATTGGCCATGTATGTGTACATTTTTTTCATTTCTCTGTACAAAGGAATACTCTCTAAAACTTATTTACGCTATGTCTGATCCAAAATAATAACAAATTAAACAGATACTTTCTTGTTATACATAAATAAGTTATAAGATAGAATCATATAATAAATTATAAACAATATAAGTTAAGGAGATAACGATACATGAAATAAAATTTATTGCCATTTAAGCTGCAAAACAAGTAATATATAGAAAAATATTTTAAAGTCAATTTCTACTTAAGTCGAAAAAAAATTATTTTAGTTACTTTTTATTAAATAAAAGATCACATGTGAAATTTTAAAAAAAAATCTCGTTTAATCAGTTTTTCTCGTGTAATTTCGTGTACTTATTTCAAATCCCGAATCTTAGGTTTTCTGCAAACTGAATGACGACGCATTTGCAAAATCAGAAGACTCTCGCCAAGACCTTGGCGAGAGTACAGGGTGTTTATAAAAGAACTCCGGAGTTTTAAAAATTCATATCTCACTAACTATAAAAGATAGCAAAATTTAGTCGATTTCTCTGAAAAGAGCAGCTCAAAAAGTTTTACTCATACCAATTGGGAATGTTTGTATCAACTGTTGGTGGCGCTTCAGGGCGTTGACCTTGAAATGACGTCGCGAAATTTGAAATGATGGCGACTCCGCAACAAAAGGCTCAATGTGTTATTTGGCTCATAGAAACGAAGTCTGTAGTTACCGTACAAAGAAACTTTCGACGTAACTAAGGTGTTAACCCGCCTTCTGACAAAACCATTCGTCAATGGTGTGGCAACCGTCCCCCCAGACATGCTCGCCAGGACATGGGAAGAGGTAGAATATCGTTTAGACGTCTGCCGTGCCACTAACGGGGCTCATATAGAACTTTACTAAGTGTTAAAAAAGAACTTGAAAATGTAAGTTTGCCAGTCATGTATAAAACATGTATGTATGTTTTTTATTTCATTAAAATATTTTGACTCAAAACCCCGGAGTTCTTTTATAGACACCCTATATTCTGATAAAACTAAAATTAATTAATTTAATTTAATTAATGAATTAATATTTGAAAAAACTGTATAACATCAAGTGTCATCCACTACAAGTTAAAAAAACTTGAGTGGAAGAATATAAAAGATTTTATTAACGATTGAAAATTTGAATAAGGTATATAAATAAGTATATATATAGGGAGAGTGTGAGCTAATAGTAGGAATTTAATAATCAATGAACATAAAATATTCTCCCATTTGAACACTAACCCTTAGAAAACTTTAGCTGTTTGTTTTATCTTTACAAATGCGTTAGACTAGAGACCTACTAAAACTAATAAAAAAAATTCCCAAGTATTTTAAAACGTATTTAATTAATAAATTTTAAAGATTCAGAATAAATTACAAATCGGTTTTGTTTATTTAAATAAATGAAAAGTAAAAATATACATTAAAAGAATACTATAAAAATTAGTTTTTTTTAAATCATCTTTTTCTGTACAAAGAAAATAAACGCAAACAACTTACTTATCTACCATCTGCCGATGCTCTTCCACTGGACTGTTGAGTTTTTGAATCTCGTTGTACACCAGAAACCGACTCATCTTTAACATGTTCTTTAAAAGGCTTTCCCGGTTCCCTTTTCGATGATCTAACTTACATTTTACTGTTGAGAGCACTGACTAAGCTACTTTCTCCAAAGCAGATTAGTCAGTGCTTTCAACAACACAGTGCTTTCCTTTCTAAAATAGATTTCGTGTCCACGTCTCGCTCTGTAATCCACACATGTTTTCACGATCATTCTGTCTTCTGCCTTTGAAAGATTAATATGTCGTTATCTTAACTCAACAAAGTTTAAGCTCCTCTACCAACTCTGTGTGTTCTTTTTAATGGAATAACCCTACTGCATATTCTTCAATAAGCTAGTTGCTTTGGCTTCTCCTTGCCCAATAGCCTAGGCAAGTAAAAACAATAGGAGCTACAATTTTACTGTAACCCACGGAACTAATTTGAGCTGGTTTACATCTACATTTATTTATTTGAAGAAATGAATAATTGTAATAAATATTTAAAGTAATAAAAATATAATATATATTTTTGTATTGATTTCATTTTTCAATATGTAAGAACTTTCATGTAACTTTTAATTTTGTGCAATTGCGTTGTTTTACTTTGCACCAAAAATATTCTGATGTTTTGTTTAGCTTTTAAAAACGTTTTTACAATTTGATAGATACTTTTGTATAAAAATCAGTCAAATGAAAAATTATTTTACGTGCTTACAAATGTTTTTTATCACAAAATACAAATAGTAAAAGTTTTTTTTTATAATGAATAAATCATATCGGTCACTCAATGTAAAAGTAATTTTTAAAGGTGGACTGTTTTAAGATTTTATTTTGGTAAATTATAAAATGTTAAGGATGCTCCTGCGTATTTCGAAATATTTTTGATGAAATCCCTCTAGCGTCAAAATTTTGAACTAGTATAATAATTACTTTTCCACATAAAAGATATTTTCAAAGAACTATTAAATTAATCTATTTGGATAAATAAAAAGCTATAAAAATTCCTATCCACTCTTCTGCTAATGAAAATTTTTCTTATTTAATATTTCAGTCAATAAATTTCTCGATTAACTTTTAGGATTCGGCTGGTACAGCAGTTGTACCATAAATATTTAGAAATCCAAAAGACGGCTAGGGTACAACAGTTGTACGGTAGATATTTCTCCCCTTTTGCAGGTATGGAGTCATTACTCGCTTGTCATTTGACCAGTCCCTCCCTATTTTTGAAGTTTTGCTCAGTGCATCAGTACCGGAAAGGAAGAATGTGATTTTGTTTGGCGACATGTGAAACAACTGGCGCTTTTTTGTCCATGTCCAGCAGTTGTTTGTAAACTATTAGTTCTATCTTGCGAACCAAATCCGTTTGGAAGCGAGTCAAAGTTTCTTTCCTTCGTCGTTTATTTTTTTATTTATTCTGATCATGGCTCCAAAATTTAACGGTCTTTCCCAAAGTGAGATGTCAAATAACAACTTTCAGACTGGTTTTAGAGCAACCCTGCATTGTAACGTCCTCCACTCCCAGAGAGTGACAATAGGACAAGACATTTTGCCCTCTAGAGAAAGTGGAAGGAGGGGGGAGGAATTTTCGAAAATGCTGCCGATTTGTAGTCCAAACGGAAGCCAACAGTCAGCCGAAGCTTAAAGGTTAAGTATTTCAAGTGCTTTTGCAGCTGATTCTATAAAATTATTTTGTTCAAATAAAAAAACTCATTTTTACTCTATCTAAATATTCCCAATCCTTTACTTTGGTAACATCAGCACATATTAACCTTTAAGCTTCGGCTGACCGCTGGCTTCCGTTTGGACTACAAATCGGCAGCATTTTCGAAAATTATTCCCCCCTCCTTCCACTTTCTCTAGAGGGCAAAATGTCTTGTCCTATTGTCACTCTCTGGGAGTGGAGGACGTTACAATGCAGGGTTGCTCTAAAACCAGTCTGAAAGTTGTTATTTGACATCTCACTTTGGGAAAGACCGTTAAATTTTGGAGCCATGATCAGATTAAATAAAAAAATAAACGACGAAGGAAAGAAACTTTGACTCGCTTCCAAACGGATTTGGTTCGCAAGATAGAACGAATAGTTTACAAACAACTGCTGGACATGGACAAAAAAGCGCCAGTTGTTTCACATGTCGCCAAACAAAATCACATTCTTCCTTTCCGGTACTGATGCACTGAGCAAAACTTCAACAATAGGGAGGGGCTTGTCAAATGACAAACGAGTAATGACCCCGTACCTGCAAAAGGGGAGAAATATCTACAGTACAACTGTTGTACCCTAGCCGTCTTTTGGGTTTCTAAATATTTATGGTACAACTGCTGTACCAGCCGAAACCTAAAAGTTAAAGCTAAGTATCTCTGGGAAAAACAGATTCATAACCAGGAGGGGTACAAAGGAACATATGCACCCCCCAAGATTTTTTTCTCGAAACTAAAAAAAAGGGGGAGGGAAGAAATTTAAAATTTTGTTTCCTTTTTTTTAATTTTAGAAATAGATAATTCTACAATAAGAACATTATCGTGAAATCTTTCGGTTTTGCAAAAAAGATTTTGTGTTTTAAACATTTTGCAAAAACAAAAGCGAAGAATATATATACATTTGTAAAAACTAATATGAATAGATTTTTTTCATTGCATTGTAGTCGAATAATTTCAACCTTTTTTTAAATTGTAACTGCTTTTTTAAAACATTAAATGGTATTTTATCAATTTTCAATGATCCAGGATTCTATCAATTCTCGTAAATAAAAAATTTCGTTTTCATACTATCTTTATATTTTTCTTAAATGGCCATATTTTTCAAATTTTTATAACTTCGTAAAAATTATATCGGTTTATTAATAGTTTTACAACGGAGAAATTAGATTCTTTAGTTTTTACATAATGATAATACTAAATTAAAGAAGTCTATTTTTTCAGGGCAATTATAGAAGCCTATAGGAGAGAATTTAAGAGGGATAAAAATGTGTGTATGCATGTGTTGTATTTACACATTTTTAAGTGTTAAATTTGGTTTTAAGAACTGACTTTACAAAATAGGGGGGAAGATTAAAACCCCTTCTGCTGTTTAACTTGGCTGCCCTTGTTGTCAATGACATACACCCCCAAAATTACTTTCTGGGTACGCCAATGGGAAGAAATCAATATCTTATCAGGTTTTCAATACACTCAAATCTGTTTTTGCGCGGTCTTTTTTTGTGTGGTAAATAAAAATGTCAATCAAATTGAACATAATTGACGAAGTTATCGAAGTTATCAATAATGACATCGGTGGAGATGGGTTTAATAGTTTTAGTGAAAATGATCTTGTCGAAATGATTTAGGATAACACCGTAAGGGAAGATGAAATTATAAATTACTTAACAGATGTTACTGGTGGGCAAGAAGAACCCGATCATATGACAGCAGATAAAATCTATGCAGGACTCCAACTCTGTCATAAATTATAATGTCATTTTCTTGCAATCGATGCCAATTCTGAAAGAACTTCCAGAAGGAGCTTCAGTCGTGCATATCTAGCTACCGGGACATATACAAACGGCTAGTGAAACAACAGTCGTCGCAAAAAACTAATCACTGACTATATGGTACCTGAAAAAAAGTCAACTCTAAACGAGTGCAAGATAGTATTTTCAAGTGAAGAAAGCGATTTTGAACCAGTTTACCACAGGAAAGTTCGCGTATTGTCAGACTGCGAAGGATAATGTTTATACGTTTTGAAAAGTTTTGTATGTGTAAAATAATCACATAATATGTAAATAAAATATTTAAAAAATGTTCTCAAGTGTATTTTTTAAATGAGATTCCAAAACGTTTGGCGAAATTCCAGGTATGTGCTAGTTATTTCGTAAGGTTTTGAGTTATTTTAAACGTGAGACTTTTTTTATGCGGTCCCTATTCACCGCATAAAAAAATTTTTAATTGTGTTCCGAAAACTATATTTTATAGCTATTCGTGAAGTTTTGTGCAATTTTTTTTACGCGATCCCTATCCACTGCACAAAAACAGGTTTGAGTGTATTTAAGACGATTTCAATTCTTTTCGACTTATAGTAATTTGTTTAAGAAAGTAAGTTTTATTACAAATGTATTGTTTCTACCTAACAAACTATGATAAAAATTTGTCATTCAAAAACGAGTTTTTGATATTGATAGTAATCGTAGAGTTAATGCATCATTTAAAATTACATGTTGAAATAATGCTCTCTCCCTCTCCCAAAAAAATATAGGGCGTCAATACTGCAGCGTAAAACGTTTCAATAATGTACTTGTTGTCTACCTCTGAGGGTTTATAAATATTTATTCTCACAAAAATATCTATAAATCCTGACATCTTGTATCTCATTCGGGAATATTACTGCCATTTTTTTACAAAAAGTGGTGTTGGTATTCTTACTATTCCAATCAAAGTAATTTGTTTTAACTTATACTTACTTTTGCATAAAATGTTTCGACGTAATCTGAGTTCAGCATGTGACGGGGATAGCCAACCTCTGTTTTCATGGCCATGACCTAAAATATAAAAGTAAATTTAAGTATCTTGAGTGTTAACCCTCCGAGTGGAATACCAAAGCGTTCTATGATTTTTTCCTTCACCCTTTGTCGACTAGAATGGAATACGGGAAACCCACCCTCATTATTGTCTCTTTACTTCCGGTTATATATAGATATATAAATAGATATTATAGACTGTTAATTTTTAATACATATAAAGTTCTTCAAGTCTGGAATATTATCTCATAAGAAATAATGGATTCTAAAAGTACAAATAAAAATATTCTTTGAGATACTTATTTATATATTGTACGAAAGTCATCTAAGATATTTAAGCGGTACAATTAGAGATGCATCTGTTACCGCAAAAGAAATACTTCGATATAGAGATTTACAAAGCCATGAAAAGCTGTTAGAGTCTTTGTGCCTCAGGGGGTAGGGGTGCACAGCTCAAGAAATGTCAGTGAAAGAGGGGTGGAGTTCCTAAACAATCGACCTGACCCTCCTACCTCAAAACTCCATGGAGGAAAGCACTGGCAAAAATGTACATTACATCCATTTTCAGATCCCCATTTTCGGTTTCTGGAGGTCGAAAATTGTACGTTTTGAAGTCATTATCGGTTTGGCGGAATTGTACGTGCGAACTACTTAGAGGGTTAACCCGCCGACTGGTTAGCGATGTTACTACTTCCGATTGTAAGTCATACCCTAGTCATTTGGATATGATTTCGCATGGGTCCCGTATAAGGAACAGGTATGGAGGCGAAATAATCAGCGGTAGATGATTTCAAACTTAACAACTGTTCATTTATTTAACAAAAAGCATTTAAAGAAATATTAAAGTGTATAAGTAAAGTCGTCCAGAGAGGAGATTATTCTAGACAACCTACTCATCTGAAAGTTCAGTCGGGAGTCCCCTCCCGTTTCTTCCTTTCCCAAACAGGACACCTCGGTTTTAAGGGAGATAGACACCCACCCCCCTCTTTGACCTTTGTCCTTGGAGTAGCCGAAACGACCTTTGGTGCCCAGCCGACGCTGTAACACAAAATACAATTTTTTTCTCTGTCGGTGTGTTAACAAAAACGGCACTCTTGACACCTCTAATCGTCCGTGCCTCAAAAGAACCATTACTGGTACAGTACTGCCGTTTTTCAATTGTTCGGAGTTTTGAAATGTTTGGCGTCTTACAATGAACAAAAGTTCCCTTTAACCAACGCTCTTCTTGACCCCCGACAGAGACGGACGCGATGCTTATATTGACTTTTACATTTCCTTGTTTATTTCTTGCTAAGTTGAGGGTAAAAAACTATTTTTGTACGGAGACCACGGAGTTTGATTTCAGCGCTGTGAAGTTAGAATTTAGTTACAGCTGGATACTAGTTACGTCGGGAACGTACTGGCTACTTTTAGTTGAACTGCAATTTCTCGGTTCTAGTATCTTAATTTGTTAAATTAACCTTTAAGCTTCCGCTGACCGCTGGCTTCCGTTTGGACTACAAATCGGCAGCATTTTCGAAGATTCCTCCCCCCTCCTTCCACTTTCTCTAGAGGGCAAAATGTTTTGTCCTATTGTCACTCTCTGGGAGTGGAGGACGTTACAATGCAGGGTTGCTCTAAAACCAGTCTGAAAGTTGTTACTTGACATCTCACTTTGAGAAATACAGTTAAATTTTGGAGCCATGATCAGATTAAATAAAAAAATAAACGGCGAAGGAAAGAAACTTTGACTCGCTTCCAAACGGATTTGGTTCACAAGATAGAATGAATAGTTTACAAACAACTGCTGGACATGGACAAAAAAGCGCCAGTTGTTCCACATGTCGCCAAACAAAATCACATTCTTCCTTCCCGGTACTGATGCACTGAGCAAAACTTCAACAATAGGGAGGGAATGGCCAAATGACAAGCGAGTAATGACCCCGTACCTGCAAAAGGGGAGAAATATCTACGGTACAACTGTTGTACCCTAGCTGACTTTTGGGTTTCTAAATATTTATGGTAAAACTGCTATGCCAGACGAAACCTAAAAGTTAAGATACTAGGAAAGTGCCATGCTTTGGCGTAGCCGGATTCACGTACGCATGACAGATTGTATGGATTTCTTCGGATAGGAAAAGTAGTTACTTAGTCAAAAATTATCCAGATTGCGTCTTATATCTGTAACTGCGATTTTCCTTCCAAAGAGAACACGACTACTAAGTTACTCTATGGTACTTACAACCTTACTTTGAACCTTAAAACTTTCCTTTTGACCATTTCTAAATAATGACAGGGGATTGAAGATCTTATCTGACAATCAGGCCGCACTTAAGACTTTCCATAGTTATTTCTTCTCATCCAAATTAGTGTGGGAATACTATAATAACATTAACAAATTGACTATGGTTAATAAGGTAACCGTAGTATGGGTTTCTGGGCACTCCGGCATTTTTGGCAATGAAATTGCTGATAATCTCGGTTTTTAGCTGCCCTTCACTGGTCCGGAACCAGTACTTGGTCTTCCTCACAATGTAATTAGAAAAACTGTTAAGGATCTCCTAATGGAAGAGACTTATAAGGCTTGGCTTAATTCTGGTAATGAAAGGCATGATAAGGAGCTTAACCAGGAGTATTCCTGGATGAGGGCTAAGGAGTTACTTAAGTTCAGTAGGAATAAGCTAAGGGTGGCTATTGGTCTTTCGACAGGTCACTGTTGCCTCAAGAGGCACCTTAACATTATTGACATCGTGGACAGCCGGTATGTATGGGGTTTCACGTGGCGGAGGAGAGTTCCTTACACATCTTGTGTGATTGTGATTACTACTCTTCTAAGCGTTTTGAATTTCTTGGTTATCCCTTCATTAACTTAACCGGAAAGTTAGCCAACTTCCCGGTTAAGTTGATGCTTAGATTTATCTCAGCTATTGGTCTCTTTGAGACTTAATTGTTAATATTCTTAACTTATTGCTGGGACTCTTTTGTTCCAGTAAATGAGGTTTTTTGTTCAGTACAATAGGCCTTGGATCGCAGTGGTGGTGCTCTTATGAGCCACCCCATCCTAAATCTAAATCTAAATTTAATCCCTGAATAATTCTTGACAAGTTTTAATGTAACTCATGTGCATACATGTATACGTATCTCGCATACCTCAAAAACAATTAGACGAGGAATGTTAAAATTTTAGCACTGTTTTAACATCTAGTAGTGTTCTTTCCTTTTCGATTTCAATCTACCCTACGTAAAGAAAGCTTTATTTTAACAATACTGAAACTCTACCAGTTGCTGACACATGGCAATACTTCTATTATGGTCTACTCATTGTTGAATTAATATATTATTCTATTCAGTGTTGAATAAAACTCTACTCTTTATTGAAATATTATTGTATTATTTTTTAATGTTGTTGAAAGAAAATATTTTAGTAATTGCTAACTGTCTGAAATAACTCTCTGCGTTTAATTGAAGTGCAACAGAACATTTATATTATTTAATAAGCTTCCAATTGTAAAAGCCAGCTTATCACAGTTGTCCGCAAGTTACCGATTGTAATGACCGAGCAAAAATGTCTTCCGGTAAATGTGTTTTACGCTGACCCTGTCGAAGCCATACAGCAGTAACTCCAGATGACAGTACCGCGACAGTGACTCCATAATGGCTACCAAGTCACCGCTGACCTACGAGACGCCCGTCATGGTCCGATTTTAATTTGGACCAACCCGGTAAGGTTAAAAACTTACTTTCCGAATAACACTCATATTTTTTTTAATTATTCCAAAATGAAACCTAATTTTAAAAGTTAAACAAAATTCCATTAAAAGGGAAAATCATAATACCACAAAATTTTTACAGCTCAAAACTTAATATATAACCTTTTTTTTTCTGTAAGTAATATTTTTACGTTTATTTATCATTATTTAGGCCCTTTTCGGATTTTTAGTGCAATTTATTTATTTTTAAAACATATATTTTTATTTTTTTTTATTTTTTTAATTTTGACGTTCCTGATCATTATTATTCAATAGACAAAAATTTATAAAACTTAATCTAATTTAATAAAAATTATTTTTATGTTGAAATATTATTATTTAAACCCTTTTCGGATTTTTCATGTAATTTATTTATTTTTAAAACATATATTTTTATTTTTTTCCAAAATTTTTAATTTTTTTTTCGATCTTGATCACTTTTATTCTACTTTTTCCGCTTTTTTCGTATGGATGTCACTGGCCCCAAAAATATTTTATGTTTTTCTATCCCTAAACTCTCTACTCTCTAGTTTTGTGTTATGAACTCACGAATCCACCCTTCTATCTCTTTGCTCTTTTATGTGTTTATTTTCGCTCGTTGTCATTTTTTTATGCTTACTGACAGAAGTCTCTGGATTGAAGGACTCGTCCCATATGGTCCAGTTACCTCATCACCTTTAACCCACTGAACGGACGCGTCGACGGGGGTTCGACAGCAAATTCCTATTCGAAAACAGACCTGTCGACCCCTTCTCGTTCGCACTCGTATAACACACTTTTGAGGAAAAAAAATATTTCAAAGCGATAATAAATGAAAGAAACTAATTTTGCGTAACGGAACTCTTTTACCTTGCAGGGAAAATAACTTAAAAGTAGTCTGACAACTTTTAAAACCGGCAACTCTAGTATAGTACGGTAAGTTCCGTCTGGAATTTAAGAAAAGGGTGACTGTTTTGAAAGGGAAAAAGGTGGGGAGGGTGGTAGGTGGATGGGTTAAAGCCTTTAATGCCTTTATGTAATATTAACCTCTAACTTTATTCTAATGATACGGCAATCTATACTTCTGCTCACCACATTAATAGTAGGGCTTCTTATTTACAACACCATATCTCTGCTCTGGAAAGTTGGTTTACACAATGGAAGATTAAAATAAATCCTAGCAAATGCCAGGCAATTTATTTTAGTCCATCCTTCAAACTACCTCCGCGGCTTCACTTATACGACGTGGTAATCGAATGGGAGAACCCTGTAAAATATCTTGGAGTTACGATTGATAGACGTCTGACATGGACACCACATAATTAATATAAAAAATAAATTAATTGCTAGGAAAGTTAAGCTATGTGCACTTCTTTTCGGCCCTTTTGTCTATTAGAAACAAAGTATTGTTGTACAAAACAGTAATACTGCCCACTGCAACTTATGCTGCACCGGTCTGGTCTTTTGCGATCCCTGATAACTTAAACATATTAAATGATTCTCATAATAAAATTCTTAGAGGAATAGCAAGGGCTCCGCGGTACTTACGAAATGATATAATCAGACGTGATCTTAATATGGTAACTTTCAAAGAAATCTCCATTAAAATTTCCATTAAATTCTATAACAATATTAATAATGCTAATAATGAAATAATTGCTGAATTACCTTACTATGATTTCAGGGAAAGTAATAATCGTAAAAGGCTTCGTGGCTCCATGCTTCCCTAAAATCATTTTATATTCCAAATTCACTTAGTTTCTCTAAGTCTTTTCCAAATTATTAAAATAGTAGTTTATCGCGCCGATACTAGATGGCGCCACAATGACGCTTGCTACTCCTCATTTCAAGTTAGCAATTTAACTTAACTACTGTACTTTCCTATCATTAGTATTTCCTTTTCATCTCCTATTTTCCTCATTTTGTTTAATTATTTTAATGTTTAATTCCTAAATTTAAAAAATTAAAATTTAAAAAATTAAAATTAAAATAAAATAAAAAATAAAAATAACCCCCCCCCAAAAAAAAACTTATAAACTTTTAAAAATGGATGCCAGCATCCTCAAAAATATTTCTCTATCTTTTCTCCCCCTATTATCTTTACCATGTTTAAATGTTTCCTCATCTTATGATTTTATTCGCTATCAAGGACCTTAAATTTTCTCTGTAATGTAACTGTAAATGTAATTTGTATACTTAGTACTTTCTAACATGTTATGGAACCCTAGTTTATGATGCACACTCTCATAGAATGTCTGACCCAATCAAATTGGAGATACTTCTTTGAGCCCAGATGCTCCAATCAAATCTACTACATCTTTAAGTAATATGGATCCACGATGACTCGTACTACTCCTCTATCATAGTGTATCTTGGTTAAACTTAAATTTTTCTTAACTTTTTAATATTTTTAAACTCTATCCTGTGCTATTCACATTTTGTAAATATTCATCTTCTTTTAATTTTTAATCTAATCTCAGTTCTACTACTCGAAGCAACTGGTGTGTTGTAGAGTGGCGTCTTCTAAAGCCAAATTGCTCTGGAATGATGCTGTTATTTAAGTCTAGGTGTGTCTGTAAGCGGCTGAGAATTATACGCTCGATAATCTTACTGAGAGAACTCAAGATGCTTATCGGGCGATAATTAATTGGAAGGCTAAGATTTGAAGCTGACTTAGGAATAGAGCACACAACCGCGGTTTTCCAATCTTTTGGAAAATACCTAAGTTGTAAAATTTTATTTATTAAAGCCGTGAGAAAAATTAAAATATTCGATGGAAAATTTTTAATGGCCCTATTAGTAATGGCGTCAAGCCCAGGAGATTTAGAATTCTTTAGGTTTTTAATAACATTTCTGACCTCTTCAATATTAGCTTTGGGAATTACATAAGTAGGAGGAGAAGAGAGGAAGTCCCTAACAGTGCTAATTACATGAGAGTCGTGCTCTTCGTCCAATAAGGCTCTTACTCTGGACGTTGCGAGTAGGTTCGAACGTTCGTTGTGACTTCATTTTGACGTCAGCTAGATCGTTTGCAAACAAAATGTGCTCAAGCTGACGTCAAAGTGAAGTCACAACGAACGTTCGAACCGAACCGCAATTTCCAGAGTAAGGGCCTAAGTCCACGTTGGGAGCGAATTGATTTTGATATGAGAGTGCTATACATTCTGCTTTGCCGAAAGGATCAAAATGCGTCATTGTGGCGCCATCTATGGGAGGGAAATGATAACATGTCCGCCCCCGAAGTCTCTTCTGGAATTTCCATAGTGAGTTATCTTTGACGGACAGACTCGAAATAAAATCTTCCCATTGCTTATCACGGTGTTCCCTAATCTTAGTCTTTACAGTCGCACTGAGAGCAAAGTACTCTTGCCTTGAGACAGGGGTGCGAAGGAACTGGTAAATTTTACGGGCTGTGTTGCGTTTTTTAATTAGCTCCCTAATATCCTGTGGGAGCTTATGAACTTTAGGAGTTCTCGTTTCCTTCGACGAATTTCGAATACTAAAATTTACCTGGTTAGTTAGTTTCAACACAGCTTCGTCTATCTGATCATTATTTCTAATGATCGGAAGGAATAATTTAGAAGAGGCAAGAGTATCCTGGAACTGTCGCCAATCGGTGTAAATATTAGGCTTCGACTCTAAGCTTTGAATCATCAGATCCATCGTCAGTAGAACTGGCAAGTGGTCAGAGTCAAACAAATCTAGAGTCTCAGAATCAATTTTATGGGGAATCTCTCTGCATGGGACTCTGTCTGCTTATATAGGCCCGAAGAAACTGCCGGAACACTCCAGAAACCGGAACCGGAAGAGGCCACATGACGCCCCACTTGGCAATATTTGGCGACACTTGGCGACAAAAAATAGGTTGCCAAAACTGTCGCCAACGAGCCGATATCTCACCAATTTAGCGAGATACCCATAAAGTCCCATGCTAAACTCAAGCTATTTTCGCAAATTCGTAAAACTATTTTTCTTTTTACTTATTCTTATTTATCTTTATTACTTAGGACAGGGCCTTAAATTTATTGTATTTGTAGTTCATGACTCTATCTTAAATATTTTTTTATTCTTATACTTATAGCGTCCCCATAACTTAGCCGAGTGATGGCCGATTGGTTAGGGTGCTCGCCTTCGGTACCAGAGTTCGTGGGTTCGAATCCCACAGCAGCATGGATGTTCGTAGCCTTTAAGCTGTAGGTCCAGGTCTAATTAGCCTCCCTGTTGTAGACCGTAACACTAAAAAACAAAACCAAACTCCCATAACTTAAGTACACCAGTAAAGACTCAAACATCGTTCTCGACTGGGGATACGACTGACAGTCAAGGAGTCCCAAGCAACTTCAACCACTTAGGCTTGGACTTTAAGTAATAGATACCACGAATATTATCCTTAAAATTACTAGTATTCTATAAACAAACAACTATTTTCGATGGTTTTTCCAATATCAACATTAATATTATATTGACAAAATAACTGTCTTGATGTTTTAATTGAGAACCTACATTCAAAAAGAAAATTTTTTAATTGATAAATTTTAAAGACAAAAATATTCTACATTTTATGCGAATACCTTTTCTATGGTCACATTCTTCGATTCCTCATCTAACCAAGAAGTTGAACTTATGATATCTATAAACGTATTCTTCAAAGAAGATACCATAGCTTTTGCCTGCAATTGTAAAAAGAAATCATGTTTTCAATATTTATTGTATTTCAAAAATATGCAGTAAAACAATTGTAAAATTCATTTAAATTCAATATATACCTTACATAATCTAACAAAATATATTATTCTCACTAAAATAACAACTACACGAAAAAATTAATTAATAAGTAGAATTATTTACTTATATAAACTTATATAAGAAAACCTTTTAAACCTTTCGAATTAAAATTACATTTTCAAATATTTTTTATAATTACATACTTAATCAATATTTAATTCTAACATTAAAATTTCATGCTTTTAAACTTCTATCTATTGTTTTAGTTTTAATAATTTGTCCCAAATTAGTTTATGCATTTACTGAAACATATTACTTAAGATTGTGCATACAATTATAGATATATAAAGTAGAATTTCATATGACTGTTTAATCCCCTATATAATAATAGCCTTAGTTATCTCTCCGTCTGTCCTCGAATTTATGAAGAAGTTGGACCTGGAATATATAGAAACATACATATTCTTAATGAGTTAGGGCTAGCAAAATTCAAAGAGAGTATAAATTATCTTCTATCGATCCTATTCTAAAATAAATTGGTAAAAATATTCTTCATATCACAGCAAAAAATATTGTCTATTTTAAAACATTCGAAATCCCCCTTCCCCCCTTTTCGAGCGCTTAATGCCCTTATTTCGACCCCTATTTCAGCAGTTAAAAGCAGGCGATTAAATTTACCAATTTAACACATAATAAATAAGTAAAAAATCCATATTTTTATAGCATTATGACGTCATTCTTTTACCCATCTCATTGAATCATCTCTTATTTTAAATTATTTAAATATCGTCTACATTATTTCCATACGTTTTATCACTGAACTGAGATATTACGTAAATAATTGTCTTTTATATTTGACTTAAATATATTAATAATAGATAAGATAAATATGTGATAATTTTAAAATTAATCATCGAAAATTCTCAGCCAAAAACAAATCATTTTTTAACCTGCCTTTTAGGATGCTTTGCAATTCTGGAAAATTAAAAATTTTAATGATCCCCTCATAGGACGAGCTATATGCTACTTTTTATTAATAAATATTAACATTAAAATTTTAAATTTTATACAGTCTTCTTATGTTTTACGAGCTATAAAATAGTGAAATATTAACCCATATTGTACCACACCAACTAAATATTTCTGTAAGTTGTTAAAACTTAATCCATATCATTAATATGGTGTAACTAAGTATACAAAACCAAAATTTTGAAAAAATATTTTTAATTTTTTGTGTAATTGGTTGTCTTATAAATAGGACAACGGTCCATTACACTACTAAAACTTAACAAATATCACTTACATTGCATTAGGCTGATTCATAGATGAAATTTGGGGAAACAGTCAAAACAAAGTCCAACATTACATTTTAAGCATACTGTTCTAGGTTTTCTCCTGCAGTTATTGAACTGGCAGTAACAGAGTAAGTTTATCTTGCAAAAAATCTCAAGTTTTCTGAATAGAATAGACATCTATTTACCCCTCGTTGTGTCCAGGTGTGTGAACAGGTGTTTGAACTGGTTTACATTGAAAGATAAGAAAAGAATGTGCGCTATCAATGCAATATCGAATTCATAGAAAAATAATCAGGATTGGACTGTCGCCTTAATTTTTGGGCCCATTTTTATACTTACAAAATACACATGTAAAATATATTTTTCAGCAAAAACTTTCAGCTACACTATTAGTTCTGTTTTTAAACTAAAAGTAACCTCCACAATGTTTAAAAAATAATAATAATGATAATAAATATAAAATTAAAGATTAAAAAATGACAATTTTTAAGAGGTTGCTAAAAATAAATTTTACAATACAATATAATTTGAATTCTCAGATTTTTTTGTTACTATGATAAAGTGTGTCTATTTTAAAGGTTGTTAAAATAAAATCCACTCAGAAAATATTTATAACTTTATTATTAAATAGAATTTTATTTGCTATCCTGTTTATAGGACAGCGGTCCAATATGGGTTAAAGGGACTAATTTGACCCTAAGTTACAAGCTTGAAAATAAAATTAATTATAAAAAGTCTGTGGTAAGTTTTAAAAATTCTTTAATGTTTAAAAAAAATTGTACCATAAATTACATCTTTTATCCGTAAAATCTTTACCAATAATAAATGTGTCCGGATAAAACAATTTGTTAAACAATAATAAGATTGAAATTTTAGTATCATTTTGACTCATTCCATATATAGATATCGAAAAACTGGAATCTAGGCGCTAAGTCCAGAAGAAAAACTACAAAATAGCTAATATATATTTAAATATTGACCCTTTAACCCTTTCGTGGGCCGTCGAAAGATTACTTCCCATCTACACGATCTTACAAAAAACACCTGTGGGAAGCGTAAAACCCATTCTAATATCTTGCTATGCCTCCCCTATAGTTAAGGGCGGTTATGGGGCTCCTTAGCCAGAAGGCCTTATCCCCGGTCTAAAGGTAGAGAGTAAGCGAGATGAGCTCTGTTAAGTACAATTAAGATTATGAATTTAGAAAGGAGTAATTTAGATGCCGGACATTATAAGGTGGGTAAGAGAAATCGTAAGGGCTGGTGGTTGTAGTCACGTACTTGAAAAATTCTCAAGCAAAAGTATTAATACCCTGAAAAGAAAATAGATAATTAATAGGCACAGTTAGGTTTTACACTAGATGGAGTCTTACGATCTACATAAAAACATCAAACACGGTTAGGTACAATTTCTGCTCCATAATAAAAAATACACATAAATATTTTTTTTTTATTTTTATTTATTTATTTTTATTTATTTATTTTTTATTTTTTTTCCACATCACATCACAACACATTTACGTTACAACATAAAAGGGAAGGGGATGAAGTAATAAGCATTTGAGAGGAAAAGATTAAGGTAAGATATCTATTGTCAGGAAATCAAGGCGGCGCGAGGCCGGAGTATCTTAGAAGGGCTATTGTGATCGTAATCCGGAAGTTCAGCTATTATTTCATTTGGAATACTATTGAGGCTATTGTAAAAATTTTGGGATGCTTTAACACAAGATTGTTTGAACGTTAACATATTGAAATCACGTCTTATTACTTCATTGGATAAATATCGATAATATCTTGCTATTGGAATGACGGGAAGACTAATTCTCGCTTCGATTGAATAAAATTAGCAGTTCTGTTTTGAAAGTTTGGAAACGTGGAGTGAGAAATAAATGGCCCACGAAAGGGTTTACTGCTATTTATCGTTTGCATTTCTAACTTACTGATTAGGGAACAAAAAGTAAATAGTAATTCATAAAAATAATGCAACTGAACTTACACCAAGATGGTATGAACACATATTTCAACCACGCTATTTTATTACCTTTTGTTCAACTTCCACTGGATATCCATTCTTGGCGTAGTAAGAAGCGATGGCATTGCCGAACCAGGAGGCTACCAAACTGACGCACCCTTTCCATCTGGAGGTGTAGGTTTTCAGCTTCGAGTGCCTCAGCTCAGGTGTGAGGAGCGTGTAGTCTTGAAAGATCTGGCGGAAGGGCATGCTCATGAAGGACATGTAGTTGAGGACGAACTTCCACGACATGTAGTTGGCAAGGGTCCTTTCGAAGAAAAGTCCTACACTTCCATTATTTCGCAATTGAATTGAATTTGTCGCTAAAATCAGACATCTACTACTTTTCGAGAATTGTATCTTACATGATTATACGATATTAACACATTGTGTGCGGGTACATTTAGCAGCGGAATTGAATTTGTCGCTAAAATCAGACATCTACTACTTTTCGAGAATTGTATCTTACATGATTATACGATATTAACACATTGTGTGCGGGTACATTTAGCAGCGGAATTGAATTTGTCGCTAAAATCAGACATCTACTACTTTTCGAGAATTGTATCTTACATGATTATGCGATGTTAACACATTGTGTGCGGGTACATTTAGCAGCGGAATTGAATTTGTCGCTAAAATCAGACATCTACTACTTTTCGAGAATTGTATCTTACATGATTATGCGATGTTAATACATTGTGTGCGGGTACATTTCGCAGCGGAATTGTACCGGGAGCGGTCGTTTTATGCGTAAATTTAGTTATTCAGTTAAATCTCAATAGATCGAAAATTATTTCATTTTTCAACCAACGTTTCGTATTTTATATTGAAATATATAAACAAATATATAAATAGAAATATATAAATAACACCCATAAGAGTTTTGTAAACAAAAAATATATTTTTTAGTGGATAAATTTACAATAGTGTCATTAGTATTAAAAATCAAATAGAGATTTAATTTTTTCGAATTATGTTATATATAAACATTATTACATTATAAAAAAAATGAAAAGAGCAATCATAAAACTAATAACGTTTTACAGTGTGATAACGTTCAAAGCATTTTCCCCTATCTTCATAGAGGAAAAAGCTTTGAACGTTACGGCAAAACACGGCATATTACACATGTTACACGTTAGGTACACGACAAAACTTGCATATGTAAGATGTTTCACTCTGCACGTTTTTCACAGCACACACACGACATTGTCTTTGCGGCTTTTTCTCCTTCCCAGTAGACAATTTTCTCTAAAATATGTTTCCGCATATCCATTCACAATTATCTAGGAGGATCATATTTAGGTGTCCTTTGTGTACTAGATATGGACCGCCCTGGATCTGGAATGTTAGTTTCAGGTAATTGATCAGTTACCCAATCCAATGCGACATCATATAAATTTTTTTTATATTTAAGTTTTTTCGTCTTTGTGGAACTGTATACGACGTCTAAATTTTTCCAGAATCTATGTAGTAGACAAGAAGACGTTTTCCTGTATGTATTGTTATTTTTGTACCCACAAACAGACCATGTTGTTACACTAACCCGTACTAGTACTTAACCCACACTCAAGTATCAATCATCAGAAAACGTTCTAGTACGTGTCCCGCATACAATGTGTTAATAAGATCTAGATAATTTTTACAAGACATTCAGTACGGAACTATCAATGTAACTTTTGAAACAGTCCTGCAGATTTCTTTAATTATTTCATTCTGACATTTAGTATTGTACGTCATGGAAACGGCTAACACTTTTGCAAAAATATCTGAAAAATTTGTGAAAAAAAATTGTTTTACTGATTTCTCAAAGCAAATTTTACCCCTTGAGAGAGCAAAACATTTTGATTTGTTATACACCATTATACCATTACCACACTATATACTTTTTTTTTAATTTATGGTCGTTAAATGTTATTATTTGTAATCAAAGAAGTCTATATCAAAATTTCCCCCAAATAATTTAAAATTAAATATCATATTCTAATATGTAATATTCTATATATAATATTCTTGCTTTCTTTTAAAATTTTCGCCACGCATAATCCTGCAGAATATTTCGCTGTATTGCGTGATAAAATTTGCATAAAGAAATCTTTAAATGTAAACCACTCAGGTGTAAAACCTATTTTCCAAATAGATTAACATAGAACTAGAGGAATCCAATATGATCAATATACCTTAATATGGCCTAATTAGCTGTTACAGAAATTCAGCACATATGGAATAGATCTCCTTAATTCTTATTTGGAGTTAATTTATCACTGAAATTAAACGTTTAATAGTTTTGGAAAAAAATAAAAATCCAGTAGCTAATTGATGTTTATAAGACCTAATCAGTTCTTACATGAAGTTCAGAACATATAGTTGGCATTGGCCTATTTAGAGAAATATGCTTGCATCTGAGCAATATGTACGCTTATTCAGCTAGTTACTGAAATCACAATTCCTTCTTGTAAAAAAGGTTTTACAGTATTTAAGAGAAGAAAATGTGATCCAATTAGTTTTTCAAATTGTTGGCATGAGACATTTAAAAATCTTGAATTTGAATTGCTTTTGCAACGAAATCGAGTCAAGAACCTGTGCAGAAATTAAGACATTTTAATGTGACCCATTTTCCTGAAGGTTCATTGGGTTTTAACAGAGAAAGAACATAAATATCTGGTTATTTCTGTCAATGAATTAAATCTGTCATATTAATTAAAGTTACTCTCCTATCAAAAAATCTGACGGACACAAGCAAAAATAGATCTAGGGAAAATTATGATTTCATTTAATAGATAATTACTTAAAATCTAGGACAAGCAGTTGGCACGTATCCCTTTATAGCAATTTAAAAATGTTCAGGTATTTCATGTACAATTCGTTTTGCTATTAGAAACTAAATCTTTTTTTTTTTTAGACACATGTCCTTAATTGCTCTTAAATGCTGGCTGTATGACTTAGTAGATAGAAATTAATGGAAATTTATAACTAAAATTTAGGTACTACTTTCATAGCAGAATGATTCTCATATGGGGAACCAAAATTCTATGAACATAAGCCTACATAGCTCATTTCTAAAAAGAACATAAGAAATTTAATATAACTAAAAATCGGTTACTAATTTTATTTGTTTTTATATTAATATTAAATTGCTTGAGTACAAAATATCTCCTAACAAAATTCCTAGTTTTATAGTACTACGCACTACTCTTTTTAAGAGCATGATTATTAGGGTGTAATTAGACCTCACCCTTGCAAAGAGCATTTTATTTTTAGATCTTCAGAGAACGTTGTGCAAGTGTGTGAGTCCGTACCACTAATTTTGAAAAAGGTAAAGCTTGTTGGGTTAAGAAGGTAAAGAAATTAAACAACCTTGTTGGGTTAAATCATATCAGATTTTCATTTTAACGTTTTACTAGGTTTTTAACGTATACATATTTACCATTCAAAACAAAAGAAGGTTTCTTTTACTCTGAAAGGAACATAAAAGAATTAGCTTACATTTCTAAGAGACTGTAGATTAAAACTAGATTATTTCATTGCGGATGTTTTAGTATTCGATACGTTAACTACATGAAAAATAATTTTATCATAACCCAGAGAATCAAAATCTACCGTAATATCTGTCATTAAATCTTTTGGTTATATGGATAAAATTAAGGAAAATTAGAAGTCTCTCTGGTTATTATCCCAAATATTTTTACACTTAAGAAGAGGTAAAGAAAGTAAACAACCTTGTTGGTTGTATCATATCTGAGTTTCATTTTAACGTGTACCAGTCTTTTAACGTATATATATTTACCATTCAAAACAAAAGAAGGTTTCTTTTACTCTGAAAGGAACATAAAAGAAGTAGCTTACTTCTAAGAGACTGTAGACTAAAAGAGTATCATTTCATTAACTCTTTAAGGACGACAAGAGCAGATGATTTTACTAAGCTTAAGTCCTAAAGTTTTCAGCAGGTGAAAATGTAAAATGGACTGTCCCATTCTCCCATATGTGTATGTATATTATATAGTGTATATATATATATATATATATATATATATATATATATATATATATATATATATATATATATATATATATATATATATATATTAATATATATACATATATATATACATATATATATATACATATATATATATATACATACATATATATATAAATATATATATATATATACATATATATATACATATATATATATATATATATATATATATATATATACATACATATATATACATACATATATATATATACATATACATATATATATACATATATATATATACATATATATATATATACATATATACATACATATATATACATATATATATATATATATATATATATATATATATATATATATATATATATATATATATATATATATATATATATATATATATATATATCAGCATAATATAAGTTTAGAATTATATTAGAGAATAAAAAGAAAATAAAAACACCTAAGTAAGGAAAGCACCTCAAAATGTGGCCTATAGGCAGTAATCAAACTGTCAACTGGTCGTAAAGGCTGGGTAGATGAAAAGAAGACCCCTGCTAGACATACCTATCACCCCTATTTTTCATCCTTCCGGCCCATTCCGGCCAAGCCCGTCTTTAAGTGCTTCGGCCGGTATGAGCCGGAGTCGTACCCAGGGAGTTAAATTAAAGATATTTCAGTGTTTCATATGCAAGCTACACGAAAACAATTCTATTATAACCCAAAGAGAAAACAAATATCTACCGTAATATCTGTCAACAAACTTTTTGTTAAACAGATACAGTTGAGGAATATATTTTAAATTAAAAGTTAATTTTAGTTATTATATTAATTTTACACTTATGAAATGGTAAAGAAAGATAATCACCTTGGTGGAGTGTTTGAAAGCAGAGTTCCTAGATGGGCAAAATAATCTCGACAGTGAACCATTACAAACAAATTAGATGTATCGACGGGTAACCCCAGGTTACGAAACACGTAAATCATTAGACGAGTCCATTTAATCTGTAAAAGAAAAGTCGATGTAAATTATTTTTCTGGCATGTTATGAAATGTTGAGAATAAATTTAATAGTTTATTTATTATGTATAAGTAGCTGCAGTTAATTAATCCATGATGAAATCCAATAAATTATGCTCATATCCTAAAGACAGAGAATTAAATAGTAATCCAAGAGACTGAAGAGCTTGGACATTCGTGACATAAGAATCTTTTACTCCTCGTAAAATAGCAATATTATATGAATTAGAATTTGTTTATTAGATATTTATTTACTTTCTTTCTAATGCTCTAAGCGCTGCATTAGAGTTCATATGCCAAAGAAATACAAATGAGAAGGGAGTTTTCTTAAGGTCAAATATACATTTTAAAAAGCAATTATATAGCATTTGCACCACTGCAGTATTATTACCTGTTAAGTCCCACGGAAGAATCGATAGGTCCTGCATATGTCTGTGTGTTATCTTCCGATTATAAATAAATTTAATATCCCGATTATATAAACTTAATTACCACCCAAAAAATTATTTTCGAAATGATTAAACTCACTTCATTTTCTGGGATTTTACACTCTCACACACACATATGTATGTGCATGTATATATATATATATATATATATATATATATATATATATATATATATATATATATATATATATGTGTGTGTGTGTGTGTGTGTGTGTGTTTATGCATGTATGTATATATATGTGTGTGTGTAATAAGACGGACTTCAGAATGGCTGGTTGCAGTCATGTCTCATTAAAATGACACCGTTTTAGTCAAAAACCTTTATTAATAGAACGTTGGAGGACGAGTTCCCACTTTATTATAGAGATAGGGCAAACTAAGGGGTCAGCTACATAAAGTTATAAGTAAAAGGCCCTTAACACCTGGTTAAAAACCTCCATGAAAATCTCTAGGAAAATTCTGCCTCGTTAACGTTCATCTCCTTCTTGTTCTGAAATTTCCTAAATTGGCCTCAAGGGCAATGTAGAGTTATAATTGGTTAGACCCCCTTCTCTAAGGACGTTAACTGTAGTCCCAGTAGTCCATTTAGGTTAAGGGTTAAAAAATAGAAAGCAAATGGATGAGGTTTTTTCTCTTGACTCAGGATTTGAAAACCCCTGAGAATTTTCTCGGGCAGTCTTTGGAGTTTTATACAAAATGCCTATATTAGTTTCCGGATCAAGATCACGTTTCTTTACATGTATAATAAATATATAATTATATATCTGTGTGTATATGTTTATACAGTGGACTCCTCTTAACTTTTAGGCTGTTAATGTAATCAATCGCTTATTGTTACCGAAACTTGGTCCCGATTTTCTCTATTCATTTTTATGTTAAAATGATCGCTGGGACTACTGAAAAATTGGGTACATCTTGCTAATTTTGGCGATTTTTTTTGGCGCCAATCGCGCCAACTCCTTCGAGCGGAGTTACCGGAAGGCTGACGTTTTGAACGGCAACGGATTTTCGGCGCGACTAAATTAACTGATTTATTTTATTGTGAAATAATATACTAATTTTGCAAATGGCAAAAATGTTGAAAATTGCGTAAAATGATATTTATATTAATACAAATTTTGTTTATTTATGTTATTTTTTTAATATTAATCGGTTGTTAATTTTAAACCATTAAAAATTGATTATTTTTGTTTTTTAATATTCTTAAAATATTTCCTGATTTTAAGCACACAAAACAATTAAAAATAGATATATTAGAAATAAAAAAATAAAACATACGCAAAGATTTTTTTTAATTTTCAAACAATATTAAAAGTTTAGTACTTTTTAATTTTTAAAATAAATTTTTGATTTGTCAAAAGTTTTTTAACCGAGGGGGGCTCTGCCCCCCTTGACTCCCCGTAAATGTTATTAATATAAAAATTTATTAAAAATGTAATAAATTTATTTTTTATTACTATTATTTTTTTAATATTCTTAAAATATTTCCTTATTTTAAACACACAAAATAATTAAAAATTTCATTTTAAAAGATAAACCAGAAATAAAAAATAAATAAAACATCCGCAGAGATTTACTTTTAATTTTCAAAGAACATTAAAAAGTTAGTACTTTCTAATTTTTTAAATAAATTTTTGAGTTATCAAAAACTTTTTTAACCAAGGGGGGCTCTGCCCCCCTTGACCCCCCGTAAATGTTATTACAAATAGTATAAAAATTTATTAAAAATGTAATATTTTTTATATACATATGAAAAATAAAATAAATATACACTAACTGCATC
>CM063509.1:15577812-15580312 GCA_032207245.1 Pardosa pseudoannulata | reverse complement strand
TTTTAGCTATTATTAATTGTTATATTTTTAACCCTCTGAGTGGAACACATCTAGAAAAAAATTCTCCAAAATACACTAATGTCAGTGACCAAAGAGTTCTATGATTTTGACCTTCACCCTTTGTCGACTAGAATGGAATATGGAAAACCCAACCTCGTTATTGCCCCTTTACTTCCGGTTATATATTGATATAGAAATAGATATTATAGATTGTTAATTTTTAATACACATAAAGCCCGCGAAGTCCCGAATGTTATCCCATAAGAAATAATGGATTCTAAAAGTACAAATAAAAATATTTTTTGAGAGACTTATTTATATTTTTTACGAAAGTCATCCAAGCTATTTAAAGGGTGCAATTAGAGATACATCTGTTACCACAAACGAAATACTACGAAATAGATATTTACAAAGCCATGAAAAGCTATCACCGTCTTTGTGTCTTAGGGGGTAGGGTTGTATCCCTCAAGAAATGTCAGTAAAAGAGGGGTGCAGTTCCTAAAAAATAGACGGACCCTCCTACCTCAAAACTCCATGGGTGAAAGCACTGGCAAAAATGTGCATTACATCCATTTTCGGCGTTCTTGGAGGACGAAAATTGTACGCTTTGAAGTCATCACCGGTTTGGCGGAATTGTACGTTCGAACCGCTTAGAGGGTTAATTATTATAATTATTCTGTATTCTCCTTACTCATTCATTACTATAGCGTTGTACACTCCTTGTTCTACTCTGCACTTAAATAGAATGTATCTCAGGAGTTTCCATACCGAAACAGCGTTTCCCCTGCTATTAATCTGCCCGTTACACGTAAAATTAGCCCATATTAATTTTACTTGCCCGGATCCACTGGACAATAAGAATCCTAATGAATAAGTAGTCGGGACATTCCATAGAAAGAAGCAGTCCGTTCGAAGTAGATTTTAACTTTTATTTAACCCTCTAAGTGGTTCGCATGTACAATTCCGCCAAACCGATGATGTCTTCAAAGCGGTTGTCACTTACAAATTTCGATGTCTGAAAAACGTTCCGAAAATGGATGTAACGTACATTTCTGCCAGTGTTTGAGGTAGGATTATCAGGTCGATTGTTTAAAAACTGCATCCCTCTTTCATTGACATTTATTGAGGAATGCACCCCTACTCCCTGAGGCACAAAGACGCTGTTAGCATTTCACGGCTTTGTAAATCTCTATTTCGAAGTATTTCGTTTGCGGTAACAGATGTATCTCTAACTGCACCATTTGGATAACTTTCTTGGATAAAAAATATAAATAATTTTCTTAAAGAATATTTTTATTTGTACTTTTAAAATCTATTATTTCTTATGGGATGATCTTCGAGACTTCACGAGCTTTATGTGTATTAAAAATTAACAATCTATAATATCTATTTATATATCTATTTATAACCGGAAGTAAAAGGACAGTAACGAGGGTGGGTTTCCCGTATTCGATTCTAGTCGACAAAGGGTGAAGTAAAAAATCATAGAACGCTTTGGCTATTGACACAATAAACCTTTAGCGTATTTTTTGAAGACTTTTTTTAATCGGTGTGTTCCACTCGGAGGGTTAAGATCTAAAAAAAAGAAAGAATTTTTCTCCGTCAAGAGCAAAGTATGAAATGATACACGAAAAACGCTTACAGTTCTAGGCCTCACGGCAAGACATGCGGAAAACATTCCCAAGTGAGAGAAGCTTCGTGATATTTATTAGAAACCAGACAGGGGCATAGATCACTTGAAGAGTGAACCATTCACCCGGAAATGATGGAAAATGTGGAGAGTGGACAGACAATTTGCATTTATTTCAAAGTTAGCTTTGAGAAATAGGTAGAAGGAATTTCAAATTAGCGTACACTAATTTAATTACAATATTAGACGGCATGGAAAATAGATATAGGACCAGGAGAATCTTAAACAGATATTTTAACTGTAACAAATTTGATACATTACATATACAGAAGAACCTCGATTATCCGAAATAATTGGCACAGGACCTACTTCGGATAATCGCGAATTGATCAATAAACGTCTAGTTTAATATGTAGTATCGTCATTACTGCAATAATACTCTATTGTTCAGAGACTCGGTGGTATGATCTTCCTAATTTCGAAATGGGGTGTGTTTTTGTTTAGAACAGGGATGTTTAAAATTGGGGTAAATAACACTCATACCAAGAATTGTGCTTGTTAGAAGTAATTCTAAAAAAGGAATTCCAAAATATTTATTATCTGCACTAGTAACTTCGAAAGGACGGCTTGTATAAAAAAGATTGTGGAAAAAAGAAAACTTTAAAAATGCATGTTTGAAAAGAGAAAATTATGGATGACAGTAGAAAGTGAAAAAAAAGTGAAGAAGAAACCGACTATATATATATATATATATATATATATATATATATATATATATATATATATATATATATATATATATATATATATATATATATATATATATATATATATATATATATACATATATATATATATATATATATATAT
>CM063509.1:15552812-15557812 GCA_032207245.1 Pardosa pseudoannulata | reverse complement strand
GGGAAGATTTAGAAAGTTACGAGTTATTCTTAGTCTCATTACCATTACGAACATGTTACTCAATAAAGAAATTTGGGAAGATTTAGAAAATTACGAAAATCTCACGCATTACTTACATGTAAATTGTAAAAATATATTTTAAGATTATTATTAAATTACAGAAAAAGCAGATACTCAATAAAGAAATTTGAAGATTTGAAGTAACGAGTTCTTAGTGATTACAATTATGGACATGTTACTTAATAAAGTAATTTTAGAAGATTTAGAAAATTACGAGTTATTCTTAGTATCATTACAATTACAAGCATGTTAATCAATAAAGAAATTTGGGAAGATTTAGAAAAGTTCGAGTTATTCTTAGTCTTATTACAATTACGATTATGCTACTGAATAAAGAAATTTTGGTATATTTAGAAAGTTACGAATTACTCTTAGTCTTATTACAGTTACAAGCATGTTACTCAATAAAAAAATTTGGGAAGATTTAGAAAATTACGAGTTATTCTTAGTCTCATTACAAATACGAACATGTTACTCAATAAAGAATTTTGGGAAGATTTGGAAAGTTACGAGTTATTCTTAATCTCATTACCATTACAAACATGTCAATCAATAAAGAAATTTAGGAAGATTTAGAAAGTTGCGAGTTATTCTTAGTCTCATTACAAATACGAACATGTTACTCAATAAAGAAATTTTGGAAGATTTAGAAAGTTGCGAGTTATTCTTAGTATCATTACAATTACAAGCATATTACTCAATAAAGAAATTTTGGAAGATTTAGAAAGTTACGAGTTATTCTTAGTATTATTACAATTACAAGCATGTTAATCAATAAAGAAATTTGGGAAGATTTAGAAAATTACGAGTTATTCTTAGTCTTATTACAATTACGAATATGTTACTCAATAAAGAAATTTTGGTATATTTAGAAAGTTACGAATTATTCTTAGTCTCATTACAGTTACAAGCATGTTACTCAATAAAATATTTTGGGAAGATTTAGAAAATTACGAGTTATTCTTAGTCTCATTACAAATACGAACATGTTACTCAATAAAGAATTTTGGGAAGATTTGGAAAGTTACGAGTTATTCTTAATCTCATTACCATTACAAACATGTTATCAATAAAGAAATTTAGGAAGATTTAGAAAGTTGCGAGTTATTCTTAGTCTCATTACAATTATGGACATGTTACTTAATAAAGAAATTTGAGAAGATTTAGAAAATTACGAGTTATTCTTAGTATCATTACAATTACAAGCATATTACTCAATAAAGAAATTTTGGAAGATTTAGAAAGTAACGAGTTATTCTTAGTCTCAATACAATTATGGACAAGTTACTTAATAAAGTAATTTTAGAAGATTTAGAAAATTACGAGTTATTCTTAGTATCATTACAATTACAAGCATGTTAATCAATAAAGAAATTTGGGAAGATTTAGAAAAGTTCGAGTTATTCTTATTACAATTACGAATATCTACAATAAAGAAATTTTGGTATATTTAGAAAGTTACGAATTATTCTTAGTCTCATTACAGTTACAAGCATGTTACTCAATAAAAAAATTTGGGAAGTTTTAGAAAGTTACGAGTTATTCTTAGTAACATTACAATGAACAATTAAGATTTATTAGAGTATTTATATTTTTTCACTTGGTGCATTTATTTCATTATTTTAATGTATCTTTAATATTATAAAACAATAATGTTTTTATAATTTTTAATCATTTTTAAACATCTGTGAAGAATTGCATTCTACTCAGAGAAGTTTTCATTTTATACTGAGTCAAAATTTAGGCTATTATTTTCAGATCGTATGGTACCATCCTAAGCCTGAAGTTGATATTCATCAACATACATTTAAGAAAACGCTTTCATACATTAGTGTGCCAATTTTAATCACAGAAATTTAGTACTTTTTAAATGGAATCAGTCAACTTTATTTAAGTGATTGTTCGCTGAGCAAAATTAAAATTCTTCCTAACATGATAAACTTAATGAAATATATGTAAAGTATGAAACAATCGTTTGTTTAAAGTTAGAAATGGGTTAAAGAAAAATCCTTTTTACAACTCTAAACTATTTTTCTACATCTTATATTTACTTTATATTTATATTTAATTTATTTAATTTATTTTGTATTTAATTTATTTAGTTTAGTTTATACTTTATTTATTTTATATTTAATTTACGTAATTTATTTTGTACTTAATTTATATTTATATCTTTATATTTATTTTTTTATATAATATGCTATCAAATAAAAGTTTTTCAGTAGTTTAAAATAGTAATAGTAACATTGTTTATAAAACTTTTATATGAAATTGACTCAATTATATTGTGAATAAATGCTTAGGAATTACTGATAGAATTATAATCAACTTAAGTACATATAAAATATAACACAACTCTTTCTTTAAAGAGACAAAATAAATTATAGACACCAACTTTAAGAGTATGTTTATAATATACGTTATAAATGTTTCAGTAATATAAAATACCATTTTTAATATTACTCATTTAAACAATTTAGGGCTTTATAAATAAAACCAACTGACTGCATTACAGTGATTTTAAACCCAAACAGTAGCGGTAAAATAAAAATTCCTTGAAAATTAACAAACCGATTGAAATATGTATAAAATATACAGCATACCTTTGTTCAAATGCATAAAATAAGTTACATCTACAAAAACAAATTTTTATCTACCCAATAAAATATTTTAGTAGCTTAAAATCGTTAAAATTGGTTTGGTCAACTTTTTACAACGACTGCCAATGAGATCGGGACCTACTGCCTAAAGCTGATTCCGAACATCCATGCCATAGTGGGATTCGAACCCTTGAACTAAAATACCTACGATCAGCGCCCTAATTATTCGTCATTCGCTTGGTAACTGTTAAAATTCATTATATATATATATATCTGTGACTTCTAAGTAAGATATTAATACGAAAAAAAAATTTTTTTCGTAAATGATAAATTGAGTTAAGCGTATATAAATTATACAACAATCCCTCGTGTAAATATGCGTATATACTAAAAAAACTGTCCTTAATACTAGATAGATGTTAAAAATGAAATGTGGTAGGAAACGATTATGAGAACATGTTGAAGAACTTTACTGCAATATAACAACTGCTCTTAACAAATGACTGTTCCTTTTTTAAAGGATGTTACAGGATTTTTGAGGATCAATTGAAAACCATTTAATCATTACAACAGACACGATGTTACAAATTATTTTTCATCATAATCCTTCAATGTCTGGGAGCTGTTTGCATATATGTCAGCCGAATAAAAAAGCATTTCATATGAAATTATTTATATATATATATGTACATATATACATATATATATACATATATATATACATATATACATATATATATATATACACACATATATATATGTATATATACATGTATATATATATATATATGTATGTATATATGTATAAAATATATAATATATATATATATATAAATATATATATATATAATATATATATATATATAATATATAAATATATATATATATATATATATATATGTATATATAATATATATATTTTTATGTATGTATTTATGTATATATATATATTATATAAATATATATATATATATATATATATATATAAAATTTATATATATATATATATGTATACATATATAATATATATGTATATATATATGTATATATACACATATAATATAAATATATATATCTAATATATATATAAATATATCTATATATATAATATATATAAAATGTTAAGATATATATAATTTAAGATTGTACCATATATAAAATAGAAAATATTTGATACATATAAAAATTTGAGAAAAGAAAGAAATATAAAAACCAACTAATCTATATAGATGATATCTTTCCCAAAAATATCTTAAGACCAAAATAGATTGATTAATAGCATTTACTCTATTTAAATTCCCAATGTGAAAAAATATTGTACTTTGTTTAACCAATCAATATATACCATAGCACTGCGGTATTATAGTGTCAAAATAATACAGTATTATGATTAATATTAATAACAAGAAAATATTATATCTTATCATTTTGAATCTGCCAATTTATATCATAGCTTTTTCATAAGATACATGTATAAATGATAACTAATTTTTACAAACAGTATATTTTCCGGTGAATATAGGTAAATAAAGGAAAAATCTGCTATATTGTCCCTTCATCATCTAAATAAAGTATTATAACTCAATTATTACCAGCAAATGAATTTCGTAAAAATATGGTAAAATAAAAATATAATATGCTGATTAGAATTAGAAAAATATACATTTCAGAAACAATTAAGGGAATAAAGAACATTTTAAACAAACAAATCTGCGTTAAAACCGCTATTTTTCAATTTATCACAAATTAAAAATTTTTGCTCATTTTAGATCAAATTTTTGAAAATAATTTAATAAGATTTTAGCTTTAAAAATATAAATGACAGTTTTACACTGTCATTATAAGAATTATAATTTTAAAATATGAAACATTTACAATAAATAAAAATAAAATTCACTAATCCAAAAGAAAGCTTTTGAAATAAATGAACCAGAAACTAAATTTTTACATAAAATTAAACCTAAAAATCCTTTTTTTGCATGTGTGAAATTTTATTAAGTTAATATGAACAATATAATTTATTTTATACCATGATAGATATTAAGTTTTTTATTACATTTTCTTTAAAAAAATATAATTGTTTCAAAATTTAAAATATTTTGTATCTTAAAAAATTTAACTTTTCATATAAAATAAAAATATTTAAAGCATTTGTTTTTTATTAAGAAATAAATTTAGATTTAAATATATATATAAATATATATATATATATATATATATATATATATATATATATATATATACATATATATATGTATATATATACATATATATATATATGTATATATATATATATATATATATATATATATATATATATATATATATATATATATATGT
>CM063509.1:15542812-15547812 GCA_032207245.1 Pardosa pseudoannulata | reverse complement strand
TCGTGATAATTCAGATTCGAAATTCATTAACTATCCATATATATATATATATATATATATATATATATATATATATATATATATATATATATATATATATGTAATATATCAAAATTATTTAACTTTAATATTTCTTAAAAACCTCCTCCCATTCTAATTCATATAAATCTTTTTCCAGCCTCTAAATAGTTTAATCAAAGGAGTGTTTTAAACTTAAAATTCTTCCCGAAGCTTTCTATCCTAAAAATGTAACTTTTCTGTCTATTCAGCATGTTTCCCAGCTGTCGCCGGCAAATGGCTCCACGTTTCTTCCTAATCTTGCACTTAATTAGCTGAGTAATTTTTTTTACAGTGAGAAAATTCTTTCTGTCTTCATTCTTGGGTGCACCTCTGTTCGATCAGAGTAACATCTGTGGCTTTTCTTTGTCTGTCTTGAAGTAGAAAAGATATGCGTTGTAGCCACTCTGGAGAAAAGTTTCAATTAGACTTCTGCCGTTCTCTTCAATATCAGCCCGACTGCATTTTTATTACTGATAGCTGTTGAGTTTTCTCCTTGTCAAGGAGTTTTATAATTAATGGTTTACACACATCATAAAATATATATCTGTATATATTTAATATAATATGTATATATATATATATATATATAAATATATATATATAAATATGTAATATATTTATATTAATATATTGTAATATAATTATATATATATATAATATATAACATATATAATATATATATATATATATATACATTTATAAATATATGTAAAATCTTCACGGAGGAACATTTACTATCATTATAAGAGAACTGTTGTTTCTATTATTTCATATTTATTATAATAAAGTACATAACTTCAGATTTTACACTTGCTTCTAATGCATGTAATATGAATTCCTAGCCAAGAAAGTGTAAAAATAGTAAACAACAAACAGCCAAGATTTTGAAAATATTTATTTATCAAACATATTTAGAAATATTCCATTTCGAATTAACGAAGCAAAGATTTTGCCTGTAAGCAACATTTTCAAAAGTACAAAACAACTTTCCAAGTTTATAACATGGACGGAATTTCGCAAAAATTTGTAAAAACATGCCTCTTTTATGTATAATTATGAGTATTATATTAAAATCAGAACTATCTGACATGCGTGAAAATATTTTACAGATTTGAATGAAAATATATTTCACATGTTACTAAAAGTCCTTTCTGGATTTTAGTTACATTTGAATTAATTAAATTTAATAAATATTTAATAAAACTATGTATAATTACCAACAATTGATTTCACAGGAAGAAAAGTAAAATAAAATATCCATAATATATTTTAAAGTTATCTCATAATAATGAAATGCATTTACAGATTCCTTTTTCCCATAATTACTTGTGAATAAATTTTCCAAGCATCCTAATTATTGAATGCAATTTGAAGTTACCAATCTTTAAAAAAATTGCTCATCTCTGTGTTAGAAACAAATCGTGTTTTTTTAATAAGGAACAGAAAACATTTCCACTTATACTAATATTAAATACTATTAATATTAAAAAGCCCTGTGTTTACTTAGACTAAAGCTAAACGTAAATTCACATTAATTTAATAAAGTAAAAATAAATTTACACAAAGACACAAAATGTAAATAAAATGTCTTATAGGTTTGGGAAATTTAATTTTACAATAAGTAAAAAATATATTAATACAATTTGTTTTGTATAAAAATAATATTAAATTTTTTAAAACCAAAATGTTATGTTATTAATATTTATAAATAAATTTTAATGTGTTAACATTTTTTAAAAAAATATTGCTCCTCTTGTAAAACAAATCGTGTTTTTTTTAATAAGGTAAAAAACATTTACTATACAAAAATACTTTTAAAATGTGTTTAAAAGTTATTTTTCTTACAATTTAAAAAATATTTAATAAATAAAATAAAATTTACACAAAGACACAAAATGTAATTTTAAAACAATAATAAAATAATCTTAATAAAAAAATTGCTTAATTATTAGTTAGCTAAGATTGTTTTTATAGAAAGTCAGAAAATTCATTTCCTTTAACTAAATATAAATACTATTATATTTTGTGTTTACTTCCTATTAAAAAAAAATAAAATTTACTTGACAGTTTTTTTAATAAAGTATAATATATGCGATTTTCGTTTAAAAGCTCGTGTTTTTTTTAAATTACTATAAGATTAAAAAATAAAATAACACACGAAACACAAAAAGAATAATAATATTTTTATATTTTAACAAATTTAATTACAATAAGAATAGAAATATAAATTTTTTATAAAAAAGTACCTTAAATTGCTGTTTTTTTAATATGATAAACAAAATACATTTATACGTAAAAAATATTACTTTGTTAATGTTAAATAATAAATAATTATACTTATATTTTCATTTATTGTTAATTATAACTCCTAAATGAAAAAATTTAATGACACTGATAAAGTAAAATTTTCAAGTAGTTTTTTTCTACAAAAATCAAAATTTTATGAACGACACTGCAAAATTGCTAAATATGTTTAAAAGAAAATAATTATTTACAATTCATTTTTTTAAAAAAAGTACTATGATAAAAATTTTTATCTCTTATTTAGTTTGCAATATTAATTAACATAATAATTAATAAATTTTACTGTCTGTTTTTTAGTTAACAAAATATATAATTAACTTAATTTGATAAATTTTTTTCAATATTTTTTTTTTCTGTTATTCATGTCTGTATAAATTAATCTCTGTAAAATAAAAAAAAATATACATTTTCAGTTTTTTAAAATTAATGTCACTGTGGCGAACACTGAATTATGCATAAGAAGTTATCAAGGCGGTTGTAGTGGAGACTTAAGGGTTAAGATCTTAAAAAAAAATTTTCTAGTAAAAACTTAATTTTTTCAAAAAAAATATATAAAGAGGAATATGCGTATTTGTTAAGTATACATAAATGATTTTCATTAAAATTAAAATTAAAAATGAAATATTCCTTAAAATAAAATTTAAAAAATTATACTTCTGACTCGAAGAGTTTGAAAGTTTTTATAATTTGTTTACTAATTTTAATTGTCAATAACAGGTAGTTATTTCAACTTTAAACTTCTTTAATTTTAAATTCATTTAAAAGTAATTCTTCTAAATAGTAACAGTTGTTTTTTATGAAAACTTATACGAAATATCAAATTATGCTAATATTGGAATAATTTCAGAGTTTTCTTGGCCTAATATGTGAATAAAAATAATTTTGCTTTATATTAATTTCACACTGCATTTTTTTGATAAAAAATATTAATATAATTTTTATGCTTAGTAGATTTAAATATATATATAAGATGATAGTTTCTGCAATAGAGATAATATAATAAAGATGATAGTTTCTGCAATATATGTTTATAACATTTGTATCTGATTATTGAAATTTCTCGTAGATTTAAAAAAAAAATATGTTTAAAATAAAATGCCATACAAAATATTAACTTTTAACATAAAAATTCTGATGTAAGTAACATTTGATCATATACTAAATAGATTATAAAAACGAATTATTTACTCAGTAACTTAAAATACGTCTGTTTAACTACATATTATCTTCTTTAATATGAACATATCGTAACTCTGTGTTATCCACCACAAAAACCTAATTATTGTAATACACATTTTTCAAATATTTGCATACTAACTTTATGTTGCAGTTTTTTAAAAATGTTAGATAGCGGCAGTGTTATCGTAGCGACCCAATTAAACTTAAGATTTACAGTCATGTTGTCACAAAACGTGAATATGATTTTTAAAAGAAATATAACGTCGTCAAATCACATGATTTTCGTTATATCTGAATGGAAGCTCTCGAAATAAAATTTAGCTTATAGACACTTATTTTTAAACATGAAGCAAGTTGTAAATTTCATTCACATATTCCAAGTAGTCCAAGTTTCTATTTTAATTTCATTCACGAACTTTCTTCCACCTTCAATTCTTGTGTTTTTATCTTCACTTATATACTAACAAGACATTTACATAAAATTAGCAACATATATTCAAACTGCATTGCTGGAATATTAAAATTTCAAAATTAATACTTTAGGAAAATTTTTACATATCAGTGAAATCATCCAGTTCACATTTATATGTATTTGTTTCGCAATTTGTTAAAAACATTTAAATGAATAATAGAATAAAATATTCTTAATGAATGAACCATCAAAGTGAATGAACAGTTTCAAGCACAAAGACACGAGTTCATAGTGTATCAAATGTTCAAAACCAATTTGGAGTCACCTTCAATTCATTTTAAGCTTCACCGAGTAAGTGTTTTTGTGTATTTTTCAGTCTTAATTATTGAAATTATTTCCAAAATCCTTGTAAAAAAGTTACTGTTCTACAAATTTAGTCAAGGTCACTTTATGGAGAATCATCTCTATCTCCAGCTGATTTTAGTCCTCTGGTTTGCATACCATCGTAAGCGATGGTAAAAAGGGATTTCTTTTCCATTAAGTTAGACTTCTTCAGTCTCAAGGCTGTGCCATCCTTCCCAATTCCAGAATCTGAATCTTCATCTTCACCTTCTGACGGTTGGTTAGGCTCTCCTATTCTCGAAGTGTCATCTTCAGTTGTTCTAGGAGGACCTAATCTATCCGATTCTTCATGAGTCTCCCTACTGTCAAAAATATCAGTATCTATAGGTCCTAGTTTATCTTTTCCACTCAAGGCAGAATCTTCGGTCGATAATGGCTGAGATCTCACGTGGAGAGACTGTTTTCTGGGGAACTGATCTTCGGAGTATGGAGGATGTTCTTCATTGCCAGTATCCTCCGTTCCTAGTTGAGAAGGCTCAACATTTGATTTTTGGTCAAATCTGTTATTGTCTACATCTCTAGTCCTTGTCATATCTTCGTGAAATGTAACACTATGTTGTTCTTGTCTGTCCTGATATTGGTCAATAGAAGGTGGGAACTGATCTGTAAGTTGCTGGTGGAAATGTTCACTTTGATCCACTTG
>CM063509.1:15535312-15537812 GCA_032207245.1 Pardosa pseudoannulata | reverse complement strand
GTTGCTCAAGTTAAGAAATTTGTACGTTATTTTCTCCGTATTAACCTTTTAACTCCAAGGAACCAAAATATGAGCTATTTTTTTCTTTCAGAAAACAAAATCGCATAGGAGAGCATGTATAAAAGTTTTTCATGAAATTAGCTTTGTAGTTTTCTTAGAGAGCTTTAAACATCTCCTATTTATTTTGAATCATCGGTAGTAATATAAGACAAAAATTCTTTCAAAATTAATCGAAGCATCTCTTTCTCATACACGATTTTGGACATACAGAACTTTCTGCCTGAGAAGATCATTCCTATAGAAAACCAAAAATGTTGATAAGAGGTAGAAAAATGAAAGAGGTATAAAAGTAAGAATTTTACAAGAATTAAGGATTCAGCAAAAAAAAAATTCTAATGATGGGACAAGGAAAAATTAATAATTGCTGCTTTTGCTTCCCTCCAAATTATCATTTATGCTCCTGACGATGTATTTAGGAGTACTGAATAACATATTCAACATCTTTCCCCTTGTCAGTGTCCACATCTGCCTTCGTCAGCTTAATCACAAGCACCTCATGTTTTATGACTTTCCTGGCCATCACGTGGTTACCCACCCTTTGACATCTAAGTCTCCAGCAATTCAAACCAGTCTATTCAAACAACTTCGAAGGAATTATTTCATCAAGAAAAAATAGAACTATTTGTGATGCTACGAGATATCTTTTATCCCTAGTTTCTGCATTCGAAAACATCCATACTATTACCGATGTGTTTCGAACTACAGTATCACTCACCATCTTCCTTACTTTACTTTGTTACGAAAAATCTGCTATAATTCTTACTCCAAGAAGAAACAATTATTGCTGATTTTGACCTCCAAAATTTATATTCCTACCAATGTATACGTTACATTGTTATACCCTCACCATCTTCCTTGCTTTACTTTATCACCGAAAATCTGTGATAATTCTGACACCAAGAAAAAACAATTATTGCTGATTTTGACCTCCAAAATTTATATTCCTACCAATGTATACCACGTTACATTGTTATACCCTCACCATCTTCCTTGCTTTACTTTATCACCGAAAATCTGTGATAATTCTGACACCAAGAAAAAACAATATTGTTGATTTTGACCTCCAAAATTTATATTCCTACAAATGTATACCACGTTACATTGTTATACACTCACCATCTTCCTTGCTTTACTTTATCACCGAAAATCTGTGATAATTCTGACACCAAGAAAAAACAATATTGTTGATTTTGACCTCCAAAATTTATATTCCTACCAATGTATTCCACGTTACATTGTTATACACTCACCATCTTCCTTGCTTTACTTTGTCACCGAAAATCTGCGATAATTCTGACTAGAAGGAAAAACAATTATTGTTGATTTTGACCTCCAAAATTTATATAACTACCAATGTATTGCACGTTACATTGTTATACACTCATCATCGTCTTTGCTTTACTTTGTCACAGAAAATCTGCGATAATTCTGACACCAATAAAAAACAATATTGTTGATTTTAACCTCCAAAATTTATATTCCTACCAATGTATTCCACGTTACATTGTTATAACTCACCATCGTCCTTTGCTTTACTTTATCACCGAAAATCTGCGATAATTCTGACTACCAAGAAAAAACAATTATTGTTGATTTTGACCTCCAAAATTTATATTCCTACCAATGTATTGCACGTTACATTGTTATACACTCATCATCGTCTTTGCTTTACTTTGTCACAGAAAATCTGCGATAATTCTGACTAGAAGGAAAAACAATTATTGTTGATTTTAACCTCCAAAATTTATATTACTACCAATGTATTGCACGTTGTATTGTTATACATTCACCATCTTCCTTTCTTTACTTTATCACCGAAAATCTGTGATAATTCTGACACCAAGAAAAAACAATATTGTTGATTTTGACCTCCAAAATTTATATTACTACCAATGTATTGCACGTTGCATTGTTATACACTCACCATCTTCCTTGCTTTACTTTGTCACCAAAAATCAGCTATAATTCTGACACAGAGAAAACATTTATTGCTGATTTTGACCAGCAAAACCTATATTTCTACCGATGTATTACGGGTTACATTGTTAACACTCACCATCTTCCGTTTCGTCTGTGCCCACTCCTGCTTCTTCAGTTTGATCCACGCGCACTCTTGGTCTGACGACTTTCCTGACCACTACGTAGTTGCCCAGCCTCCTGGCGTCCGAGTCACCGGCCATCTCTTGGACCAGCATCTCCGTGTTCGGACTCAGGGGTCGTCCCCTCCGGTACGCTCGCTCCATCCGACCGCCGGCCACCACGGGGATGCCACCGTCAGGGTAATAAGCACCTCGCACTGGCACATCGTCTGGGGACAACAAAATTAAACGATTAGAATAGAATAAATATAAAAAAAAGTGATTCCAAGGAAAATGTTTACTTACCATATTTATCAGAGTTTTTTGTTTCTGCAGATTAATTTTTATTAGGCAACACTGTT
>CM063509.1:15510312-15525312 GCA_032207245.1 Pardosa pseudoannulata | reverse complement strand
ATATTACAGCTATTGGGAATTACGTCCCAAGTGTAGATCCATCTAACCCTTGTCCTAAGTTTATGTTAGTGTTGTAAGGTCATATATCCCTGGGTAGACCTATTTAACCCTCATCTGAAGTTTATGTTGTCATGATTTATGTCCCTACAGCAGTTAAACTTGGTCTAATCGGAAGTTTATATTACAGCTATTGGGAATTACGTCCCAAGTGTAGATCCATCTAACCCTTGTCCTAAGTTTATGTTAGTGTTGTAAGGTCATATATCCCTGGGTAGACCTATTTAACCCTCATCTGAAGTTTATGTTGTCATGATTTATGTCCCTACCGCAATTCCACCTAGGTCTAATCGGAAGTTTACATTAGAGATATTGTGAATTATGTACCAAGTGTAAATCCATCTAAGCTTCATCCAAAGTTTATGTTAGTGTTATTGTGAACAATGTTCCCATGTTAGATCTATCTGACTCACGTCTGGAGTACCAGGTAAATAGACAAAAGCAGAACATATACATCGACAAGTAAGTAGTAAAAGATGAGGATACTGGTTAGAAATTTAGAGAACTATTTTTTCTTTTCTGAAAATCACTCTTAGTGAAGTTTAATAATGAGTCAACAGGATGGCACTCCGTTACTCATATTTCGAACATATACGTTGGATAATAATACACATGTAATTACTCACCGTCTCCTAGGTTCTTCATTGCCATTCATCAGTGCACCGTTTTCCTTGTAGTGTATAATGGTTTCTTCCGGAGACACTTTGTTCTTCATTTCGAAGAAATCACGACTGAAATTTAAAAAAAGAAAACAGAAAACTTAATATTTTTAAAATGTTCTACAACTTTCATTTTTTTATCATTAATAAAAGACACAATATTGTAAACATTCTGCTTTTATTAACCCCTTCCCTGTTTTGCTCGTACGCCGTACGGGCACCGCTTACTGATTTGCCGGTACGACGAACGGGCAGTCTGATTTCTATTTCGCTTGCACTGTTTCGACCGTATTTTTTCCAATTTTAGTAACAAATTATTCGTATAGATGTCCAGTCCGGAACAAAGATGAGTCTTCACACTGGCAAAAACTGGATAACTTTTAGATAGAATGTGGATATACCACATCTACAACTATCTTTCTATTGAAACATGGCTAGGTAGGATTGCTTCAATGAGTCCCAAAAGGGTTCTTTTAGTTCAGGATTAATATATATGAAGTCTTTCACTCACCCATCAGTGGTGCGCACACAGCAACAGTAGCAAAACAACGCCAAGATTGCCAAAATCATGATAATGACTAGCACAATCAGTAACCAGAAGACAATGTCAAAGCTGCTGCGGTTGATGGCCTCCACCTAAGCAATATAAAAAAAGGTTGAAATTTTTAAAGAAAATTGAAAATACACTCATGTCCATAAATTAAGGATAATAAAGTTAAGGATAATGAAGCCTGGAGATGACACTCTGGGCGATTTCAAGTTCCTCGGATACTTCCCGCTGTTTACGTCCACATTCCAGTCGTCCGATAATTCTACCACGTAAAAAAATCATCCAAATGCTTCCTTTGTGCCATAACTATGCGGTTATTGCACTGAAAGGCTTTTAAAGCGCTTGTGAACAATTTTACTTCTTTGCTACCATTTCTTATATACCCCTTTCATACACTCTCGTCATTGTGACGTACTATCCGCGCCATCTGGTGGTTTCCTACAATTTTCATATTCTTTTTCAAGATGTGTGTGATAATTCTACAGGTGAAATTTCTATTTTAGAGTTCAATTTCTGTGTGATTCTGAATTATCCTTAATTTATAGACATGAGGGTATAATACAAGATTATATATAGAAAAATAACAGAACTGTATCACTGTGGGGAGATAAGAATTTTTGATTTTGCATGGTTATACGGAAACAATTCCCAATCTGCCGAACTTGGCATTTCTCCAATTGCCGGAGAAACCATGAGTTAAATCTGATTTCATAACGCTCTCACTTGGAGAGCCATTTTACTCAGGGTTGTAATTTTGACAGGTCAAAACTGATTTTGACCAAAAGTGAACAGTGAATTTCAGTGATCAAAGATGATCAAAATTAATATTGATCATGACGTTTAAAACCGGTTAAAATCACTGGTTTAAACCCCCATGATTAAAACCGGTACAACCCTGATTTTACTTGCATTCTTAGAAAAAAAAAATATTAAATTATTATATAAATTAGGGAAAGTGTTACTCCGAGTAGGAAAATGTATTATTAAAAATTAGAAAAAAACCCTAGAAAAACTTATGTCAGGTAAAATTGTCTAGAGTCAAAAGCGTGTAGAGAAAGAGTGTTTTATTTAATTCTGAATTGCATTAAGTGACTACATTTTGGCACCATTTGGTAGATTTTTCTTTATATTGCTTACTAAAATAAATGAATTTTTAAAAACCTTAATTCGTCTAAAACATGTTTTAAAATAATACTTGTTTTCGCTTTTAACAATAATTACTTGGTTTAATTTATTTTATCAATTTGAATTTGAAATACATCTTTCATTTTGGATTTAATAGATGGATAATTTTTTATTCATTCTTGGACATTGATCTTATTCCTTTGCTAACAGCATTATGGTTGAAAAAGTATTTAATATTTTGTGCTACAGAAGTAATATATTTATTTGTAGTTATATTTGTTTTCTTAAAATGATCTGTCAGAAAAGACTTTATCTCTTTTCTGTTTTGTGCAAGGATAAATCGGCAAATATCGCCAAATACAATTATTTTATTTCTTTAGATTATATTTCATTCTTATTACTAATTACACAGCCTGCATACTTAATATGTAAATAGCAGAAAAAAAACTTACTTTGGTCGTCGTGAGATAATAATCCCGTCCAAGTAAATTCCTGTTGGAGGAAAAGTAATTAATATATCATACCTTACATCTATAAAAAGTTTTTAATTAAAGAATAAATGACATAAGAAAGCTTCAGAATGAAAGCTCTAAACCGAAAATATGAAATGATTTATTTTAATATTCCGGAAAAGTCAAATTAGCTATAGTGTAATCAGATTTGAGTAAAAGAATTTCTCTTTTATTTCATCAAGATTTGTCTTTCACCGCATACACTTGTTTTAAAACTTAAAAGGACATAATACCTTTCGGACTGAAAAATCTTCAGTATTTCAGACTACCTTTTATAATATTTTTTTTATATTCAATTAAAAAGATTCAGTGAAAAACAAAGAAGTTTTCCTTTGTTTTTGTTCTCGCTTTGGAATAAAAACTTTTCCATCAACATTAAGGGAGTAACATTATAAATCTATTTAGTTTTGTTAAAGAAAGTAATACAATTGAAAAAACATGTAGACCAATTGGAAAAGAATAGAAATCCATTTCTCCGCAAGATAATTTTTGAAGTTTAGAAATTGGAAACTAAATTTTCATGCAAATTAAAAGCTAATTATTATTTGAAGAATATATATTTTGGATAAGGGAGGAATTTCAAAGACTCATGATATCTCTTTAATCCACCAACTCCTTGAGATAGTTGTGCATGTGTGTGTCTCATCGTAACATAACATCAGAGTTATGCAGATTTAGTTATTACAAGTCTGTATGGGTTTTATTCTAAGTAATTTTTGAGTAATGCTCCATTAATTATAAGCAAAATTTCTGAATACAATTATTACATTTTCAAATTTTACTGCTTATGTGTATAATAATATGAACTAACAATTTAAAATAAGAAAAGGAAAAAAAACTAAACATTTTTACATTGAAGTTAGTTTGCCATTTATATTGCATCTTAATAAGATTCAATTACCTATCAATTGGAAACATCTACTGTATTTGCAGTTGACAAATATAGAAAATTGCTTTATTATGAAATGGCTTAGGTATTAATACTCTTATAAAAATATGATGTTTATGTGTAAGGGAGAAAAGGTCATAAAAAAGCAGTTTTAAAGCTTTCCCTCGGGGAAAAAAAGCATTTCAAAATATTTATAATTCTTCTGAATATCTTAAAAATATTTTAATGTATCCATTTTCTATGATTCTTCAGAATATCTTAAGAATATTTCAATGTATCCAATTTCTATAATTCTTCAGAATATCTTAAGTTATTTGGCCCACATAAGCCTACATTCTCGAGAAAATTTTCAGATTATAAACTTAAGATTTCTACAGATTACCTTCTTAAGATTTTCTTCATTTTACATTCTCAAGAAAATCTTAAGATTGTAGACTTAAGATGTGAGCCAAATAAGATTTTTTTTTCTTTTTTTTTAAGAAAATCTTGAGATTATTTCTAGTAGAGGTTCTTTTTCCATTAACTGACTACTTTGAGAATATTCACGTCTGCACCATTTCTTGTTTCATTTATTTATTTATTTTTTAATATGTTTTTTATGTTTCTCTTCGCATTCCATCAACATGTTATTTGCTTCTTTGCTAAAATTAATATTTACACGTAAGTGAAAAGAACACTGAATGAACACGCTATAGTATAGATTTAAAGATGTTTATTAAGAGGTTGAGAGAAGATAGTAAACACACATTTGAACTACCCTCAACCCGAGGGAAGTCTTTTATATACAACTTAAGAATCTTCTTAGAGAAATTAACATAAACGAGAACTTTCTCAAAATTTTTGGAAATACAGAATAAGCTAGAAGTATATTAGAATTGGAAAATACTAACTTGTATCGAAACAACGACCTGGCGATCAGTATTCTAGGGCTTAAAAAATCAGTTATGCTGCTACTCGCAAATACTCTCGAAATGTGGCAATGTAATAAAATCAGCTAATCCAGAAATGGTAAGTATCCCAATGCATAATTACTCTCGCTGGACCTATTACCCACTAAACATGCTTCATATACACCAAATTTAGTTCATTAATGTATGAATCTTATTGGCAATGTTATAAATTCTTTATCAGCGTAGCTCCATCTTGAAATAAATCATTAGAAAGCATCAAAGTACATTCTCCAAAAAAAAATTTCGAATATCTCGACGGGTCCACCCATTTATAATAATCCAGATACGATTTTTCTTTTTAAAGTTAGCACTAGCGGATATGTAAAATAATTGTTTACGTAGAAGTAATGTTTAAATAAGAAATGAGAAGGTAAAGTAAAAAATATGTGAACTTGTCAAATAATACAATCTTTGAACCGGTAATGTATATGTAATGAATTAAACATGCTAGTTCTTTATATACTTAAAAAATCGCAAATTTGTTTAATTATAATAAATTTTATTATCAGGAAACATCAAGTCCGGTAATGGTGTTATTTGCATTTTACTGAAAACGGCTGAAATATGAAATTTTTCAAATATTAACCAAAAAATAGAAAGTGGATTACAAACAAAAATATTGGTAGAAAAGAAAATGTCTTTGCCACTGAACATTGCCATACATATTTATATTAATTGTAATAAAAGATAACTAAAATAAAATTTTTCTTTGAGTTAAAAATTTTTTATATCACACCGCAACTGTGTATTTTTTTAAGTTCAATAAAGAACTTCAAAATGGTAGCAGCAGCTTTAATTCAACAAATCAGATACTTTAGAATGAGTACATAAATTGTCGACGACAAATCAGAGCTAAAACGAAACAAGCATCGGTTAGTTTCTAAAACAGAAACAAATATTTAAAAGTAGTCTATTAGACAATTTTTAATAAAATGAAGCAATTTTTTATAATACTGAATCAAATAAGGAAAGAGAATTTCAACAGGCAATATTTTCTAACATTGAAAATTATTTTAAAAGATGAATTAAATAAACTTAATAAGGAAGATGTATATACTTCTGCATTCTTACATTGATTAGATTTATTTTTAGCAAGGCAACCAAAAATTACAATATTTAAAACTTTCTGAAGCAGCTATTTTATTACAATCTATTCAAATTTCTAATTAAAATTATAAAAAAGAGTTACGAAAACGTAAATGCTGCATTAAATAAATTAATTGCACAGGATTGTAAAAAATAATCCGTTACACAGTAGTAGAAATAAATCCTAAAACAATAATTATTTTTGGCAACTCGATTTCACCATTTTGGTAATCGATGTTTTAGGAAGCAGAGCAATACATCTATTTTCATGCAAAACCTCTTATATTTAAAGAAAACATACATACATTAAAATTCCACGATACTTGTTTCAGCAGTCCATTAGAATTATGTTCTTGTAAAGCTCAGTTTTATACTGATTGTGCTGGAAGATTTCCGTTGCATGAAATAGTCTCCTGTTTTAAAAATTAATCAGTACAATTTAAGGAGTTTAATAGTGAGATCAATACATTAAAAGAGAATCAAAATTTTAAATCCATTTTTAGGCGACCATTAAAATATGTTCCATCCGAAAGCTTCTACGTAACTTCTACGCAAAAAATTATTTTACATATCCACTAGTGCTAACTTTAAAAAGGAAAATCGTTTCTGGATTATTATAAATGGGTAGACCGGTCGAGATATTCGGAAATTTTTATTGGAGACTGTACAAAAAGAAAAATAAGGCGAAAAGTCTACGAACCCTATCAAAACGTCAAAATTACTCAGATCAACAGTTGAGGACAGGGGATACGAAACCCAGCAACGGACGATAGACCTGAAAGTAAAACATTTTATAACTTTTCTAGTAGGCTTTACATCATTGCAGAACAATTTTAAATCCATCAAACTCCCTGCCTTCAAATATGAACAATATACGCATATACTAAACTTTAATATATATATATATATATATATATATATATATATATATGTACTAGCATATAGCCTGCCCTATGACGGAAACATTAAAATTTTTAATTTTCAAGAATTGTAAACTACTTTATTAGGCAGGTGAATAAAAATGGTTTGTTTTTTGGCTGAGAATTATCTGATACACGCTCAATAATTTCTTTATATTTGCTGACCGCATGTTAGTTGCCAACCTTAATTTATCTTGCAATATTATCTTGTCATTATAGGATGGACAGCAGATGTTTTTTTATTGATAGTGATTATTTGGCGATATACATGAATGATGTCCAAAATTGAGCGAATCAATTGCAAACCGAGCGGCTATGTATAAAGAACAAACACACAAACCAACAAACTTCTTAATTTTCAAAGATATGTAACTTAAACGCGAGACAGTTAATAGTCCGCGAAATAGACTCCTAGACTTTCATGAAAAGAATTTGTCATCAATACCGGGGATAAAATTTTCATTGCAACAAAAAATAATCCATGATACAATTTAAAATTATCACATATGTACCTAATCTATTATTTAAGCCAAATATAAAAGAAAAACATTTACGTCATATCTAAGTTCAGTGATAAAACGTATTAAAATAATGCAGACGATATTTAAATAATTTAAAATAAGAAATGATTGAATGAGATGGTTAAGGAATGACATCATAATGCTAGAAAAAAAATGTTATTTTCATCTGCTTATAACGTGATAAATTGATGGATTGAATCCTCGCCTGCTCTTAACCGGGGAAAATAGGCTTGAAATAATGGCATTAAAAGATCGAAAGGGGGGATTTTGAACATTTATGAACTTGCTTCGAATTTTGCTAACCCTAACTAGTCAAGAATCCAGTATGGATGCCTCTATCCATTCCAGGTCCAACCTCTTCCTAAATTCGAGCACAGGCGGACAGATAACTTAGGTTATTATTATATAGGGGATTTAATGATATTTTAACCAAATTAATTCGTTTTATTCTGAAATAAACTTATATACCTAAATTGACAACCTTTAGCAGAAAACTTTGTTTCTCTTTTAATTCTGGTAGACTTTGACGTTCACGAGAATAACAAATTAATTTCTACTTATTTGTTTCAAATAGCATGCACACATAACTTAAAATAGATTTATATAAAGCGAAACTCAAAAACAACTATATGTCTGTCACCAAAGAACATTTATTTTTATTCTATCTTTTTTTTCTTATGATACCTCAAATATTTGAACCGCTTTATTGGAGATCTACGAAAAGGAATTAAGTATATTGCCCAAATAAAATAAGTATTAGATGATTTCTTCAACCATTAAATCCCTAATACACGTTTACCCTAATTTTTTTAATAACACGCTAATTTTATTTAACAAATTATTAATATTTTAAAGTTATAGTTAATTGTAGTTGTATTAAATCAGATACATAAATATAAAACATTTTATTAAGAGAACTAATTTACATCCTAAATTTCCTTATTTTGTACAGTGAAACAAAGTAAAAAATGTATTGTAAATGAAGAAAAATTACACGTGGAAGTCAACCGGACATACAACTGGTACGTCATTAATTTTGAAACCAACTTCCAACCCATACCTAAATTGGTAATGAAGGAGAATTACAATTGTTCAGTGATTTATAAAAATTCAGATTTTTTTTTAATATTAATGAAATGAAAATGCCAATCATCACTGCTCTAGGAAGTTTCTTTGACACATTATTTATTAAGATTGCTGATATGTATGACCTAAAATAAAAATTCGTATGACAGAAATAATGTACTTAAATAAAATTCCACTCTATCTGAATTCCACTCAAGATTGGAAAAAAATTATGATTTCTTTAAAAAAAAATTTTTAAAAATCAGAGTTATTTGATTTAAATCAGATTTTTATTTATTTTTTTCTGAATTCTAATTTTAATTATTGTTGTGTTTTTATATTTTTTGCAATATACATGGAATAGTTTATTATAAACAACATCTTATCTATCTATGGCCGAATGGTTAGGGAGCTGACCTTCGGAATGAGTTCGTGGGTTCAAATCCCACTACTGCATGGATGTTCGTAGCCTTTCGGAAACGGCTTTAAGCAGTAGGTCCCGGTCTCATTAGCCCTCGTGTTGAAAAAAGTAGACCGTAGCTCTTCAAAACGAAACCAAACTTATCTATCTAGTATAGTCTACATACTGATTACTTAAAATTAAATATATAAATTTTAATCAAAATACATTCTATTATTTTGTAATTGAATTTAAAGAACAAATTAAATATTCATTTAATGCAAACTATTTGTTTAAAGAAACAAAAAATCCCAATTATTTCAATATTTTTTAAGAAACGAATTATGGATTTAACTGTTTTAATAAAAACACTAGCTTCTGTGCTTTATCCACTCCTAATTTAATACGAAGGCTAGAATGAACAATACCGAAAGAAGAAAACTGTCTTTCCATTTCAGCAGATGAAGCTACGGCTGTTGTGATTTGGTAGACAAACTGGATTTCAAGTTCTGTAATACTCTCTTTACCTCCCATTACATAAAATGAATTCCACTAGTCATAACTAGTCATTGTACCTAACCCTACTACATACTTTCTGATAACAACCCCTAAATTCTTAGAAAACACATGCTATTTATTTACACTTATTTGCTTATTGGTATATCTGTGCTGACTGATTCCCAATTCTCCTGTCTTTGGAATATAGGTTTTAAAAGAAGTGAAAAAAAATAATTTAAATCAATGATATTTTTTAAAAAATCAACAAATTAAGATTTAAATCATGATTTAAATCAACTGATTTAAATCATGCCAACACTAATGCCACTAAATCTCTTTTACATACTTGTCAGAGCTTGAATTGTGGAAGGCAACAGAATGGACATTGACGTGTGCTCCCGTAAGTGTAGAAAATCCCCTGTAATTATAGAAACATGTACATATGTCTCAGATTGAATGAAATGAAAATACAAGTTGTTCATATACTTCTTAACACATTGTGTGCGGGTACATTTCGCAGCGGAATTGTACCGGAAGCGGGCGTTTTGAACTTAAATTTAGCTATTCTAATTCAGTCTATAGTAAATCTCAATAGATCTAAAACTATTTAATTTTTTAACCAACTTTTCGTATTTTGTATTGAAATATATAAATAAATATATAAATAGAAATATATAAATAACAAACATAAGATTTTTTGTAAACAAAATATATATTTTTCAATGCATAAATTTATAACAGTATCGTAAATATGAAAAATCAAATAGAAATAGTACTATACAGTTTTAATTTTTTTGAATTATGTTATATATAAACATTTTTACATTCCAAAATCTATGTAGTAGACCAGAACATTCGGCTTCGTTTTCCTGTATATACCGTTATTTTTGTACTTACAAACAAACGATGTTGTTACACTAACCCGTACTAGTACCTGACCCGCGTTTAAGTATCAGTTGTCAGAAAACGTACTAGTACGTGTCCCGCGCTCAAGTATCAATCGTCAGATAACGTACTAGTACGTGTCCCGCATACAATGTGTTAAATCGACGGTGGAAGACACAAATCGTTTTTCAATTACTAACTTTCAATTATGAAAATTTATACACATATACAGTGTTTGCTAAAAGACTGGAAAGTAAATGCAAACAACATTATTAATTATAACTAAGGTTGCAACGGTTATCTGACCAACATACTGCATCCGGCATATCCGGTCATTATAGAGGATAATTAGCAGTAGCCGGATATTACAATTATTCGGCAGTACATTCGGCCAAAAACCATACACCGAGAAATAAGATAAATATAACAAAATAAAATGTAAAATGTTAAACTATAAGAAACAATGCGTAAAAGAATTTTGGAGTATTATGTAAGAAAAACCATATGGAAAAAATTAGGTTTATTTATACATTTCATTACAAAAAATCATAAATCATTCTATTTCAGTCTCAAACGCAAAATTATGTTCGTGCATCTGAGAACATGAAAAATAAAATTTACTTTTTGGGGGGATAGAAGAATAAATACAATTTACTAAAAAACAAACCATGGGAATACGTTCTCGAAATTTTTCATACACAAACATAAGAACCAATAAAGAAGAGAGATAAAGGTATATTATTTGCTATATCTTTGGTATATCTTTTGATCTCTGCTTACCCAAATCACCACACTTACTCTGCTATTCTACAAAATACTGAACATTTTAAATAAAGCATACTTCATTTTATATTAAACAAATCAATAGAAAATGTCAAAAATTTGAGAAAGATTAAGACAAATTAGAATGCACTTGGAACATTTTGAAATCACTTATAGGGAACAAAAAAATGTAAAGATTTAAAAGTATTTTTTAAACTTGTATACATATATTTAAGCAACCTTATAATTCAAACATTTAACTAGATTATTAATAATATGCATAGCTTGACATTTCTAGAACAAAAAATTATTTCGTATTTTTGATCAAATTCGGCCGCTTTGAAGGTTCTTTATCCCCTTAATGGTCTATGGTCATTTTACTACCTTTCATTAGATTTGCGATTCATTAAAATCCTCATAAATAATAATAAATAAAATTAATAATCACTTTGACTATGATTTTATCAGTTAAGTTTGGATTGATTGACAGCATTAGGAAATCAATTTTTTCTGTACATAGCGTTTCGTTTCATTCATAATTATTCATGCAAATTATTTTTTAGAATTGCAGTATTTGCAAAATATACTTTATAAGCATTTAGTACAGCATAAAAAGAGAAAAAAAATCATAAAATAATATTTCACCATACGTATAAATATACGTATAAATATTTCACCATTTCGTATAAAGTACCCATCCAGCATACTTTTTAACAAAATAGACAAACTAAAATCAAATTAACTTAATTTAAAAATATAAATATAAAAATATAAATATAAAAATGTAAATAAAAATATAAAAATATAATTTCAAAATAAAATTAAGTTATAACAAAATTTAATGAAAAAAACTAAAGATTAAAAGCTAAGGAACATAGTGTAGTATGGTAAGAATAAGAAAAAAGTTTTTAGTTTAAAAAAAGATTTATTTTGACATGCTTGTATGAAGTTACATGTGTATGAAGTTTCAAAACTCTTAAGTTAATAATTTATTAATCACTTTGTAACTGCCACCGTCTTCTTAAACATTTGCAAAATTTAGTTTTACCTTTCAAGCTCCTGTCTCCTTTCGGAAGCTTGCCTGACCGATAGTGGCACGATAAAGGATATCGATCTGTTAAGGTATTCCTGAAATATATTAGAAGAAATTTGATAAATCAACAAAATCTGATAATAATTAAAAACTTCAGAAGAGTCTCCCTCCAGTTTTCTTATATACTCCAACATAAGATTAAAAAAATAATTGTAAAATTGTTTCCGTGGGTTAGAATCCCACTGTTTCCCCAAGTGTTTGAGAACTCATGAGAGCTGAACACTATACAATCTCGAGCAGAATCTCGGAAATGAATAGTTAAAGTTCTCCCTAATGAGGATGATTAAAATTAAGAAGAATCAACAGAAGGTTATCAAGAGCTAAATCCCTACCTTCTGATTATTATCAAAGTTAAGAAGATTCTACAGCGGTGCAAACATCAAGAGCTAAAATCCTCCATCTGAGGATGATCAAAATTATGTGTAATCTACAGTGGAGCATAAGGAATCAAAATTGCCACTTCTGATGATCATCAAAATTAATGGTAATCTACAGCGAATCATAAGGAGCAAAAATTGCCACTTCTAAAGGATGATCAAAACTAATGGGAGGGTAATCTACAACGGAGCATAAGAAGTTAAAATTGCCACTGTTGAGGATGATCAAAATTAACGTAATCTACAGCGAAGCATAAGGAGTCAAAATTACCATTTCTGAGGATGATGAAAATTAAAGGTAATCTACAACGGAGCATAAGTTGTCAAAATTTACCACTTCTGAGGATGATCACAATTAGAAGTAATCTACAGCGAAGCATAAAGAATCAAAATTACCATTTCTGAGGATGATTAAAATTAATGGTAGGGTAATCTAGAGTGAAGCATAAAGAATCAAAATTGCCACTTCTGAGGTTGATCAAAATTAATGGTAGGGTAATCTACAGCGAAACATAAGGAATCAAAATTGCCACTTCTGAAGATGATCAAAATTAAGGGTAGGGTAATCTACAGTGGAACATAAAAAATCAAAATTGCCACTTCAGAGGATGATCAAATTAAATGTAATCTACATCGTAAGCATCTTGAATTCTGTGTAACGCCCCGGTGAACGACAAGTTGTGAGGCACCAAAATGTTATGCTTGTTTTTCTTTTTTATTGGGAAGTTGTTAACCACAAGTTTAATTGAATTAAATGTAATATAATTATAATATATAATGTAATATGAATGTGATTTTTTATGCATTAAATAATATAAAAACCAAAATTCAGTTTAGTAAACCAAAAATGTTTGGTTATGTCTTTATACGAGAATTGTCAAAATATAAAATGATATATTGCATCGTGTATATTGCATGCACGAATTTCCTTTGCGAGCCGTAGATATTCCCCACTGTCCTACTTGCATAAACTTTATTATTCAGGAAAACATTACATTCGTTCATTATTGATTGATCTAAAAAGTGGCATCGATAATATTTTGCTAAACTTCGCTTTCTGTTAAACTGGTAAGCAAACACATATTGATCAACTGACCTGGTTATGTACTTGTACTTTCACTGTGCTTGATCGGACAGGCACTCCTTGATCGTGAGCTCTGACTGTAAGGGTTATTACCGGAAGTCCATGATCTTGTGCTTCCGGATTGGTGACCAGTGGAGCCTTCAGACTCAACTCTCCAGACTGGGGGTCGACCAGGAATTTCTCTTGATAGTTACCATTGACTATTTCGTAAGTGATGTTACTGTTAGGTCCAGGACCATCAGCGTCATAAGCCTGTGAAGGAAATGTGTTAGTAATGTTTAAGTATTAAACCTCAAGTTTATTTATTTTATAAAAAAAAACCAAGATAACATAATATTGTGAACTAACTGTACATACATGAGGTTCTATATTTTGCTGAAAAAAAGGTTATTCATTCCAAATGGAGTAATCCAATTAACCCAAGCACAACCAAATGACGGAATGTGTGCACATAAGGGGCTCTCAGATTGTATAGGGATTAAACATGTCTGGAATATATATATTTTATTCTTGTGCTATAAAACTGAAAACTGTGCTCTAAATCGAAAACTGAATCGAATTTTAAACATTAATTAAATTGAAAGTCTCCTATAAAGCAAAGTGAAACAGAATGTTAAACAACTATTTAGTTTAAATTTTATAATTAGATTTAGATTTAGATTTAGGGTGGAGAGGCTCATAAGAGCACCAGCACTACGACCCAAGGCCTATAGTACTGAACACCCCCCCCCCCATTTACTGGAACAAAAGAGTCCCAGCAATAAGACTAATAGCTAAGATAAATCTAAGCAGCGACTTAATCCTTTCGAAGGCCTTGGGAAGATTACTTTCCAATAACATGACCTTACAAAATACACCTGTGGGAAGCGCAAAACCCATTATAATATATTGGCCTAGCTATTATAACATTGAGAAGACTGATTCCCGTTTCAGTTTAGAGCTGTTATCTATTGTTTGATCAATTGAATATAATTATCACTTCTGTTTTGAAAGTTTGAAAACGTTGGGTGAAAAAAAATGGCCCGCAAAAGGGTTAACCTGGAAGTTGGCTAACTCCCACGGTTAGATATAATACTATATCTTGAATAAAATACTCCATAGGGAACTTTTAAAAGTCAGACCACTCGCAACAATATAATCTGAATTTCGAATTTTACATGAGAATTTGTTGACATTTACACTAATACTTATTTTTGAATTTTTATTTTATTATTTAAATCATTCCTTAGACAACGCATGCCTCAATACGAGACTTGCTGATGCTGTTAAAACTTGTTATAGCTATTAAGGATTTCCTATTTGGTTCCAGAGGATAGGAGACAGATAACAAATACTTCAAGTTACTTCATTCGACAGACACCCTTTGAAGTGCCCCAGCGACAGAACATCGCACGGCAGACACTGTTAGTGTTCTTGGGCGATCAAAAGAATATGGTAAAAATTAAGACAACTGGAGGTTATAACTCATCAGTTCATAAACTTTTTTCATTACAAGACTCTTTATAGAGCTAAAATATTTTATCAGTACAGTTATCTTTAAAGAGGTTTGAATACGAAGGAAAATGAA
>CM063509.1:15490312-15500312 GCA_032207245.1 Pardosa pseudoannulata | reverse complement strand
AAGATGGTACATTTTCAGAATGCATCCTTTGTTCTACCTTATAATTCTGACAGTTGCTTGGCCTTGAATTGACAGTTGCTTGATCAAATTGATTTTTGACGACACAGACTTTTAACAAACCCCACCATTTGAAACTTGGATAATATGCCATTACATTTTAGCAAACTCGTGCCTTTTCGTTTTAGAGAATGCCATAGTAAGGAGGAATCTACTGGAAGATGATCATTTTATGTTTTTCGTGAAATTCTCTTTGTAAAAACCTATATCACAATGCAGATATTGAAGTTAAAGCCTGACATCCATTGGCAACTGCCAATTTTCGTGAGATTCTGATAATATACAAACGAATTTCGTATTAAACTCGCCTTATTTGACATCTTAGCAATAGAATGTTCGTATATATACAGTGAAACCCGAGTAAGAGATTCCCGTTTAGAATGTTTTCCACCTAAGACGATTTCCAAATTTGAAAAGTTTTATTTTATACACAGTTTTCTACTTAAGGAGTTTTGTTTACCTCAAACCTCCGTTTACACTTCATTGTGATGCTAATTTTTTTAATGAATAGTGGTACAAAAATATATTTGTGGGTGGATTCAATGAAAATAGGGATAGCCGTAACAATTTTGGAAATCAGGAAGTTGTGACATTATTCGTGTAAGTACAGCGGTTTATAAGAGAATCCAATTTGGTCTATTCATTAAACGTCTCAATTGGGAATGAAAGTTATGAATTGTAATAATAAATCTGCTATAAAGAAATCAAGAAGGCATTCTTAGCATCAAAAGAATATTAAGGTAAATCAATACAATAATACTGATTTTCTAAGTAATGCTTGGCTACTATACCATGACTATATCATCAAAAAATAATTAATCAATTATCACAATTAAAAATCAATAAAAAAATTTACTGTTTTTATAACCTTAAAATTATAATTGGATACATGTCAATGTTTGACTTTTGACTTTTGATTAAGCCACCGATAAAACAGTTAATATATTTTTATTTCCCTAATTACATTCTAAAACGTTGAGAAAAATATATTTACAGCGTATAGTATCAAGCATTGTACTTACTCTTACTGATAGGACAAATGGACCAGATGTCGAGTAAACCTCTCTCAGCAGTTCTATGGATGATGCTAACGTGATTAAACCTGTTCTTGCATTGATGTTAAAGTACGTGACACCTTGTGACCCTAAGGAAAAAAGATGTAACATTATTACTTTTTCTAAACCAAAATTATTGATTCTAAAAATGAGATTAAAGATAAACCATTTACTACAAGTTCAAATCTCTAGATCATATGCATTGCTTTTAGTAGAGTGATAAAATATTTGGACATTTTTTTAAATTAAAGTTAATAATTATTAGAAAATCATCATAGAATCGCAAAAACTTCTTAGCAATTAAATTATAACTTTTTAATAATTAAAATTATAAGTAACTTTCACTAAAAATTTGATATTTTAGTGGAATTAGATTTTTAGAAATCCATTGGGCTCTGTTTTGATAAATGTCGTTAAAGCATCTAAGCAAGAATTTCAACAATTCCTGTTATTTCAAAATCATGAAACCCCTTATAGATACACTGGTGTAAAAATCATTAAGGACAAAAGAGAGCAATTTTCATCAAAATAGTACAATCAAGTACAACAGACCAAAGAACAAATCATGCGATAAGTTAGTGTCAAATAAATAAGATTGGAAATACGCATGCATGAAGCATGATGTACTTGGTAAGTAACTTGATGACAGTGTAGGCTTGGTATTTCTATGTAATTTTGTACAACGTAAAAATATTTAATTAACCTCAAGTTGTTTCATCAGTGTAATGTGTTCATCGGGGAAACTGTAAAGAGGATATATGGATGACTTCATTTGAGATGTGGAATATTGCTGCTTATAAAGTCTTTGTGGCCGAGCACTCATAGCATTAGACTGTGGTTCGGGAGGTCTCCAAAACAAAACCCGGCAGGACTCTGAAGCTCTTTTAATTTAATTTCCGTTACATCTAGAAAGATCTAGAATATTCTTTAAATTACTGAAATGGCTTTCCAGAATATTCTATGTTGGTATAAAAGAGGGAGTAACTCAGTTTGAATTAATTCTCAGTTTGTTATCCTTCTGTTTCGTGTTAAATAAATAGCTTTGCAATCCCGCTATTTGTGTGCCTCGTATGTTTCCCTAACATCAACGCGACAATATCATGGCTCAGGAGTTTGAAATTGTTTATGTCTTCGTATCATATACTAATAAAAATTCAAATTTTCCTCTACTAGTTCATGTTATTATGTCCAACTCTCATTTCAAAGGACGTAAAAACTACCTGGATATTTATTCGTAATTGCCCATGGCGGCAGTGGAAGAGCTATCTTGTCCTTCAAGCTTAAATAGACAGATGCAGCTGGAGTAAATGCCTTACTTATCCAATGAACTACCATAACCCAATAATGCGTCTTATTGTAGCTGAAATTCTACATTAATGTGATCTTTCTGCAAGAAGTACATTACGACCTGCTCATCGGAGACGACAAATTCTGTTGTGTCAAGAACACAAAAACTAGACAAACGAGCAGTGGATTTCAGTATTATTTGCCGGATAAAAGCCAAAACGGCTCTCACCCCGCAAATAGCACTTAGCAATAGCACAAATAGTACAGCTATTCTTGGATTATACGCATCATAAAAGAGCCGGTGACATGCAATAACGTCTCTAGCACCATCGAAAGAAATCGGTTAAGAAGGGTATTATATTCTCGATTGAGAAAGTTTCATTCTAACCTCATCAAATTATCTCAAGGTTCAGTCCCGGATATCCACTATTTTACTGAATTTCTCCTTCTATAGTTGAGTTTATGTGAGGTGCTATGGGTGATATACTCACCCATGGCACAATTACGGACTTTGTGTTTTAACGGATGATATCTCAATGAGTTAATGAAGAGTGGCTGTCGCAGAGCAGTTGAAGAGACGAACAGACTGGTACACAAAGGTCTTGGAGCTAAAACTAATGAAATAGCTGTGGTATATTCTCGGGAAATACATAAAAGCATGAGTTCCCAACATTGATTCTGCATCTGAGATTACAGCTTCAGGAAAAATATACAACTATATATTAACAGCTAGTCTAGTATTCTACACCGCATAGTCAGACTATAGAAATATATGAAGCCGGATTGATCGTATCTTCTAAACTGAATTTTTGTGGCACATGTCGCATGGATATTACTATCTTTTGTTCATTTAAACTCAAAGCTACCTTCTCTATAAAGTACCATTGAATCTTTTGAATTCTTTTTCAGAATGTTATATTGACTACTCGTTTTTATACTTTATGCCGAAAATGTTAAGCCATGATTATTTCAATTTGAAACAATACTAACTGACCCTACATTCGAACATTTGCCTCCAGTTAATTTTTTCGTACCATTATGGGCTTGTGTGTGTGTGTGCATTTTTAATCAAGAGATTATTTTGTTTAAAAAAAATGTTTGCAATAGGTAAACATTTATTTGAAACTTATTTACTTAAGTTGTGAACTTACCTGGCACAAAACCGTAACTGATATTTCGTGGATTACCATAATCCCCATCTTCAGCAACTATGTGCGTAACCTCATCCCCCTAAAATTAAAAAAGTTTTAAGAATAATATAAATATTCAATAAATAAGAAAAATATCAATACTGAAACATAATATATAATAACATAAATAATAATAATATAATATAATATAATAGCAATAATAATTTTTATGTATTATTTATATAGATAATATAAATGATATATATAAAAATATGTAATAATATAATAATATAATAATAATAATTTTTTTCATATTATTTATATAAATATTATACATAATATATAAAATAATATATAATAATAAAATAATAATAATAATAATAATAATAATAATATAATAATGATAATAATTTTTATATATTATTTATATAAATAATATCAATAATATAAAAAAATATATAATAATATAACAATATAATAAAATAATAATAATAATAATAATAATAATAATAATAATAATAATAATAATAATAATTTTTATATATTATTTATATAAATAATATAAATAATATATAAAAATAATATATAATAATAAAAATAATAATAAAATATCATACAATAATAATAGTAATAATAATAATAATATAATATATAAAAATATATATAATAATAATATAATAATTATAATGATAATATAATAATAATATAATAATATAATAATTTATATAAATAATATATAAAAATAATATAATAATAATAGCATAATAATAATATAATAATAATATAATAAAAATATAATAATATACTTATAATAAAATAATAAAAGTATAATATAATAATAATAATAATAATAATAATAATAATAATAATAATAATAATAATAATAATAATAATAATAATAATTTTTATATGTTATTTATATAAATAATATAAATAATATATAAAAATAATATTTAATAATAATATAATAATAGTATAATAATGATAATATAATAATAATAATAATAATTTTTATATATTATTTATATAAATAATATATAAAATAATATAATAATAATAATATAATAATAATATAATAATAACAATGTAATAATAATATAATAATAATAAAATAATAATAATAATAATAATAATAATAATAATATAATAATATAATAATATAATAATAATAAAATAATAATAACATAATAAAAATATAATAATATAATAATAATAATAATAACATAATAATAATAATAATAACAATAATAATAATTTTTATATGTTATTTATATAAATAATATAAATAATATATAAAAATAATATAATAATAGCATAATAATGATAATATAATAATATTTTTTATATATTATTTGTATAAATATTATAAATAATATATAATAATATAAATATCAATTTTCACTACTTACATCTATAGAAACATTCATAATCAAATACAAAAAAATATGCATATGTTACAACTTTCAATCTCTTTTTTGGGAACTCACCAAAGAAAGACTGTCGGAGACGCGTACAACGGGTGGCATGGGATGAAATATGGGAGGAGTGTCTTGAGCATCTCTGACGGCTACAAGGAGGGTCAGCGCTGCAACGTTCCGCGTGTCTACTTCTTCGTCTGTCCACGGATTCTGAAATGGAAGACAGTATTCATCCTCGTACAGTTTTTATGTAATTTGATGAAATATTTAAGCGTATGTTGTTACTAGCGATATAGCCCTGTCATGCTTGATCCTCAGTTTGTCAACCCACCGAAAGGATGAAAGGCTGAGTCAACCTTGGCCAGTCCGGGGATCGAACCTCGGACCTGTGTCGTATGAGCTCGAAGCTCTACCCCAACGCCACTGGGATTTATTGCAATTAATAGCAATATATTTGCTTAAAAGTTAAAATTAGAAGATGGAAAATAAATTTCTTTTAGAATCATTAATTTTAAATTATTAATTTTTTTAGAATAATTAAACGATGCAAAAGATTATTATATGAGTATTCTATATATAAAAAACAGTTATTATTTGAAGATTACATTTTAGATTTTTGAAAAAAAATTAATTGTTAGTAGTTATTAATTCATTTTTATGTATATGAAGAGAAAAGAGATAGTGAGTATAGTACAAACAAAAAATTTTCTCGAACAAAATTCTATAACTGTTTTTTCAACCCTTTGACTGTAAAAGTCACTAGAAATACGGTTTAGTTTAGAGCGCTGTGGTCGGCATTTCTTAAACACGATGGTTAATGAGATGGGGACCTACTGCTCAAAGCCGATCTCGAACAACCAAGCCACAATGGGATTCGAGCATTTAACATTCGACCATCGTTCGCCTTCCTCTACCTTTGCCAAGCATGGGGGTCTTCTGCTTGGTTCCTGCTTCTACTGTATTGCATTCTGCATACGAAAAACAAAGAAATATTTATCCCTTATATTAGAACTTTATTACCTTGTGCTCAAAATTTTGCTGGATGTAATTTAGTATGTTTATTAAAATTACAAAGACAAGCCATATACATTTTCTGATACAGATCTATAAAATTGGCAGATTTCTTTAAAAAAAATTAACTTTCGTGACACTTGTTACCGTTTGACCTCATATGTGGCAAATAAATTTGATATAATTATATAATTAAAAATTGATGCTAGAGATTTACCAGTAAAGTGAGTACAAAAACATTTAGTTTGTATATTACTTTTATCTGTTCACCAAAAAAACCTTTTTGGAATACAAGTCTTATCAAAGTAAAACATCATATCTATAAAATGTATCATCTAAATGTACTATTTATTTTGTTTTAATTTTACTGCTCTATTTCGTTTGCATACCCCCAGCCATTACGGGCTCTTTCAAATTTCCTAATGGACCCGTATTGAGAAAATTAGTTTTCTTAACACATTATGAGCGGGTACATTTTGCAGCGGAATTGTACCGGGAGTTAGCGTTTTTCGCGTAAATTTAGTTATTCAGTTAAATTACAATAGATCGAAAATTATTTAATTTTTTAATCAACTTTTCGTATTTTATATAAAAATATATAAACAAATATATAAATAGAAATATATAAATAACAACCATAAGAGTTTTGTAAACAAAAATTATATTTTTAGTGGATAAATTTATAACAGTATCGTACATGTGAAAAATCACATAGAAATAGTCGTATATAGTTTTAATTTTTTCAAATTATGTTATATATAAATATTTTTAGATTCTAGAATCTATGTAGTAGACAAGAACATTCGGTTTCGTTTTATTGTATATACCGTTATATTTGTACCCAGAAACAAACTATGTTGTTACACCAACCCGTACTACTACGTGACCAGCGGTCAAGTATGAGTTGTCAGAAAACGTACTAGTACGTGTCCCGCATACAGTGTGTTAATAATCTAGAATAACATTCAGTAGTATAATATTCCCAAAATGAGATTTTGTTTGAATTTCATTTACCAAGTAGACAAGATGATTGAAATGTCAATATCCGTCAAAAACTGGAAGCAAATTAACCCAACTTACCAGTGCGTATATATCGAGTGAATATAAGTTCTGTTTCTCGTAATCGAGCTTTTGACGTAAAGATATCTCCGCCTTGGTCGCCTCCTTCAAAGGACTGATGACGTATCTTATCACGAACTTGTCAGAACCTTCCAGTTCGAACTGCACAGGAAGGCTGCTACTGTTGCGCTTCCGAACGACTACTGTGCCGATCACTTCTTTCTCGTCTGTGAGCTAGTGGGTGGAAAATATAATTAAAAAAAACACTAAGATCATAGCTTTTAAATCGAACAGGTACTTGGTCTTCCTCACAATCCAGTTAGAAAACTGTTAAGGATCTCCTAATGGAAGAGACTTACCGGGCTTGGCTTAATTCTGGTAATCACGCTAAGGAGCTTAACCCGGAGTATCCCTGGCTGAGGGCTAAAGAGCTACTTAAGCTGAATAGGAATGAGCTAAGGGTGGCCATTGGTCTGTTGACGGGTCACTGTTGCCTCAAGAGGTACCTTAACATTATTGGCCTCATGGACAGTCTGGTATGTAGGGTGTGTCACGTGGCAGAGGAGAGTTTCTTACACATCTTGTGTTATTGTGACTATTACTTTGCTAATCGTTTTGAATTTCTTGGTTATCACTTCATCGAAACATTGAAGTTAGCCAACTTCCTGGATACACGTTTACTCTTTACACGTTTACTCGTATATAAATGTCTATCTATATATACGTGTGTTTTGTTGTTGCAGACACACTTTCACCTTACATGAAGACTTCTTTAAATAGTACAACACAACGTAAACATTTTTTCCTAATATTGTAATGATATAAAAAGCAAATAATATCATTGGAAAATCGTAATAAGTTAGAATTACTCTTACCTCGGATACTGTGATTAATGGGTCATATTCAAGAAATGGAGATTTCTGATTGGTGGCATTGGTGATGATGATGGTGGATTCGACTTCTGTTGTCTTTTTAGGGTAAAAAAATAAAAATTAATTAATATTTTTGAGGTTTATAATAACAAAAGTAAGAATAAATTAAAAAATATGAAAATATTCTAATAATTACCTGGACTCCGTCCGTGACATATATTGTAAGTTTGTACTCTTTCTCCTAAAAATAGATAGACGAAATTTTAATTATAAATATAACGAAAATAATTCCTATTTTGTATTTTTATTTCAGAAAATATTTATGAATTTCTTTTTTAAGACCTTCAGTTTTATAAGGTGACTTAACCATTTATATCCTCAATTAATTTACCATCAACTTTCTTACTGCATTTTTGCATCATTTTCTTACTGCATTTTTGCAGATAAGTTTTAATGGATAATAATCGTAGAAAAAAGACAATTAATTTTTACTTTATCTTAGTAGTTAATTTTGCAGATGGTACTTTCTAGTACCAACATATATGTTTGACTCTATGATAGAAAATAAAACGTTAAATTATGAATAAAACAAATGAAATGCTTACCTGCGAAGTATAGAAGTCTCTAAAAAATAATAGTACCAAATAAATAGTAGTAAACCAATAAATTTACTCAGTTGAACAACACGTGTATTAAGTCTACCCCAAAATGACCTTCGAATGCAGCACGCCACTTATAAATTCCCTACTATGCGGATAAAAATTATTTCTGATTGGTTCTGTCATTTCTTTTCTGCTGTAGGAACTGCATCTTTCATGTATATATACATATATATATATATATATATATATATATATATATATATATATATAATATATATATATATATATACATATAAGTATATATATGTGTATATATATGTATATATGTATATATGTATATATATATATATAAGTATATATATGTATATATATGTATATATATATGTATATATATATATATATATATATATATATATGTATATATATATGCATATATATATATGTATGTATATATATATGTGTGCGTGTGTGTATGTGTGTATATATATATATATATCGTCGAAATCAGTATCGTCGGAAACAACGGCTTTATTAGGTGTATATTTAGGTGTTTGATTGAAGCGGTACTTATAAGTACCGTCAGGATAAAAAGGGTTAATCTTATATCGTTATTTTCTTTTTATAATCTTTTTTCCTATACAAAGGTCTTAATCTTCTTTGTTTTGTTTTCAAATAAATGAGTCTTCAATTCACTAATTATCGGTGTTTTCATATATATAACTTCGGATTTTCGAGTCTTCAATTTAAAAATAAATAACCAATATACCATACAAACCAAGGTGATAAGCTTCACTCTTTCGATTCTTCGAAATACTGACGAGTTACGAATATACCATACAAATCAAGGTGATAAACTGCACTCTTTCGATTCTTCGAAATACTGACGAGTAACCAATATGCCATACAAATCAAGGTGATAAACTTCACTCTTTCGATTCTTCTAAATCCTGACGAGTAACCAATATACCATGAAAATCGAGGTGAGAAGGGGCTCTCGAACTGCTCGTTTTTGATTGTTCGAAGTACTGAAGAGTAGTAAATATATCTTACAAATCCAGACAAAAAAACATGCCTCGAACTCTTAACTTACTAAAGAATAATCAATATACAACAATTGGAGGTGAGAAGATATTCTCGAACTGCACGTCTTTCATTTTTCGAAATACTAACGAGTAACCAATGTTTCGTAGAAATCGAGTGAGAAGGGATGTCTCGAACTGTTCGTTTTTGATTGTTGAAAGTACTGAAGAGTAATCAATATTCCTTACAAACCCAGGCGGGAAAAAATGTCTCGAACTCATAAATTACTAACTAATAATCAATATACAACAATTGGAGGTGAGAAGAGATTCTCTAACTGCACGTCTTCCCTTTTCGAAATACTAACGAGTAATCAATCTGTTGAGCAAATCGAGACAAGAATCAAAATATGTTTTAAATTCTTTAAAGGAGTAACCGTTATATCATACAAATCAACGCAAGAACTGGTATCTCTCAAACTGCACGTTT
>CM063509.1:15475312-15485312 GCA_032207245.1 Pardosa pseudoannulata | reverse complement strand
AAATATTTTAGAAAATTATACATGACTACATATAAGATTATTTTATAGACTTTCTCAGCATAACTTTTCAAGCCTAAAGTCCATTAGGAAAATAAAATATAAAGTATAATCGATTACCAATTCGTCGGTAGCGTAATAGGTTAAAAAATTGGAGTAATACAAAATGAATTGTATGTCATTCTATTATGGTTCGATTATTAGAGCTTTTTTTAAACCTGGTAAATGAACTTCATTAACTAAATTAATACTCCTTTCTTCCAGATAAAAAATTAAATTAATAAAGCACAAATGTAATGTTGAATAAAGCATAGATATAATTAACCTAATTTGAATTTTTTTTTACTTATGTATGATTTAAATTAAGAATCGATACTTTCCCAGCAAATTGCTGTGAATAATTTATCATTCTTTAATGAACAGATTAAACAAGTGTGCTGGGAATCATTACTATATCTTTAATGTGTTTCAAATAAGTAAGGAATACTGACCGACTTTGGTATCCATTGGTAACTTCAGAATCCGCATATTGTGCGATAGGTCGATGTTAGGGGCGACTCCTGTAACAAACCAAACTGTCAATAAGTAATATCGATATAAATAATAAAGATTTAAAAATTTTATGGGGACAATGTACCCTTTCAGATCGCATCTTCTAATACGAGGTTCACTCTGAAATTCTTGAGATACAACTAAGTTTTTAAAGTTATACTTACAAAATTTTAAGTGCGTTCAAAGTAGTCTCCTTCAGCATCAATGCACTTTTGTAGAGTAATTTTCTACAGATTAAATGCCTCAAGCCATTTATTTCTTGGAATAGATGAAAAATGCATTTATAGCCACATCAATCTCTTCTTCTGAATGAAAACAACGTCCACGTAAGTTTTTTTTAGGTTAAAGAATAACCAAAAGTAACACATAGCTAGATCAAGGGTGAATACTGCGGATGTTTTATCACTTTGATTTTGTTTAAGAAACTCAACTGTTAATCCGGCTGTATGTGAAGATGCATTGTCATGGTGAAACATTAGTTCCCTAACATTCACTTCTTGCAGAATTTGTGGAAGACATTTAGTGGTATGCCAGTTTGCTGTTACTGTCTTCTGTCCTTGATGGTTTTGACCAATCCCGTACTTCTGAAGAAAACTTCACTTTTTTCAGTGTGAGTTGACTTTTCATCATTGTCGGCTTGGAATCATCTTGAAAGACCCATACTTTGCTTTCTTGACGTGTTGGAACGTCAAAAACTGGTATGCACATTTCGTCACCCGTTACAATTTTAGAAATGATGCGGTGACCACCACCACTTAGCAATTTAAGAGTTTCTTTACTAATTTTGACACTCTCCCCGTTTTGGAGCTCAGTTAGATTATGGGGAACCCAACGGCAAACTACTTTTTCCATATGTAATTCTTCATTAATAATTTTGTGTATGGCTGCTGATTCAATGTTAAGTTCCTTCTGTGTAATTTGATAGGTACAGCGATTGTCATTCATTAACATTTTTCGCATGGCAGACATATTATCCGGGATTATTGCCGACTGCGGCCTTCCTGCGTGTTCTTCATCTTGAAAAAAATTTCGACCTCTGCTAAATTCGTTAAACCATCTGAATACAGTAGCACGTGCTGGAGATTCATCACCAAATGCCAACTGCAACCGTTGAAAGCATTCATCTTGATTTAATCCTGCTTTAAAATCATAGAAAATCATAGTGTAAAAATGTTCTCGCATCAACTCCATTTTCTCTTCTGTTTAAAATTTATTCTACTCTAAACAGGTTGAAGTAAGTCAGTAAAAAATTTCCTGCTGTGTTAAAATACTTTGTATTCTGAAATAAAACAGTTATTTTTTTTTTCAAAAAATTCTCTTCTGCGCATATTTCAAAACTTTCAGAGTAACCCTCGTTTATATTACAGTTTCTACTTAACTTCGAGCATCCTACCTGGATATCTTACATTCCAAATCCCTTGGAGTGGAAAAAGACGTTAGCATTGTAGACCATTGCCCCCATTTTGGGCTATTGTGTAAAATAATTTATGTATTAGAGTAAACATTGTATTTGTTTTGTATTTTATAGTCAAACTATATACTTCACCCATAGCCTTGAGGCTGAGTATACATAATTACTCGTGGTCTTTTGAAAATACTTTTAAATTCAGATAAACTATGACATATAAAAATGCTATATTTACCAATAATTGGAAATTTGCCCTTGTAGTCTGCTTATATCAAAATACCCGTTTCTTATTACAAACTATCATATATCCCGTCATATGACGGAATCATTAAATTTTTTAATTCTCCAGAATTGTAAAGTACTCTATGAAGCAGGCAAAAAATATTTGTTTTTTGGATGAGAATTATCTGATGCACGCTCAATAATTTGTTTACATTTACTGACCTCATGTTAGTAGCTAAGTTTAATTTATCATGTCATTTTACTTGACAGGATGGACAGAAAAGGTTTTAATATTGACAGTGATTATTTGGCGGTATATATGAACGATGTCCAAAATTGAGCGAATAAATTATAAACCATGTGATTATGTATGAATAAGAGATTTGAAAAAAAATTTTCAATTTTACAACTCCTCTTCAACCTCCACTCAAAATACACTCAAAAACCACTCAAAATACATTTTTTAAATTAATTTTACAATTTACACTAAATCACAAATTTGTGATGAAAATCACACTCAGTTTATTTAATTTGTGATTAAGTGAATGTTTCAGTCTATTTAGTATGAATGTTATGTGTTTCCTTTGTGTTTTCTTTGTTAATTCAATTAGATTTTAAATATTCAATTTTTGTAAAATTTTTTCTCAAAATGTTGTTTTTGTTTATGTATCAATTTGTTGAGTTACGATCCCCTCGCCAGATTTCAAACGCCACGCTGCAAGCACGCCGATTTCGCCAAATGTGGTTGAAGCACCAACAAGATCCATGATTAGAAACAGGAGAGTGGGCTAAGAAGAGGAGTTGAAAAAACACAAACGAGCAACTTCTTAATTTTCAAAGATATATGACTTAAATACTAGATATATATTATTCCGGGAAATAGACTTCTACACCTTTATGAAAATACTTTGTTGTTATTACGGGTGATAAAATTTTCATTTCAACAAATTTAATAGATGATTACATTTAAAATTATGACATATGTACCTAATCTATTATGTAAGCCAAATAGAAAAGAAAAATTTTTACGTCATATGTAAATTCAGGGATAAAATGTATGAAAATAATGCAGACGATATTTAAATAATTTAAAATAAGAAATGATTGAAAGAGATGCTTAAAGGAATGACGTAATACTGCTAGAAAAAATGCTATTTTTATCTACTTATAATGTGATAAATTGATGAATTCAATCGCCTGCTCTTAACCGGGAGAAATAGGGCTTGAAATAATGGCATTAAACGATCATAAAGGAGGGGCAGGCGTGGATTTCGAACGTTTTCGAACGTTTTGAACTTTGCTTAATCTAACTCATCAATAATTCAATATGGATGCCTTTATCCATTCCAGTTCCAACCACTTCATTAATTTTAGGTCAGACGAACAGATAACTTAAGCCATTAATATATAGAGGATTATAATCACATTCGAATCCCATAATGCTTTTTATAAAACAAAACTAAAACTACTGTGAAGGCCAGTGTTAAATCATAAGAAGATTTAACAGTGTTTCCAGAACAAAAGTAATGGTACCAAAATTTTCAAATAATTACCCAGAACTTAAGCAACAGCTAAGTTTCATTTAAGAAGTTGAATTGGTACAATTTTCATTATACTAAGCTTTTTTAAATGGAATCATTTTCCGATACTTTATTTATCTCTTAATGCAAAAATCATTTCGAAACGCTTTGCAAATAATTTTATCTTCAGCTAAATTACTGGTTACTAAGTTACAAATAAGCTGAATTATTTTTTTCCAGTAATAAATGAAGCAATATTTTTCCCAATGCTTGAGCATTTATTATGCATTTATTAAAATCGGCCTCTACAAAGCCGCAGATTTTGTCAACTATTTTATTATAGGAGCACCATGTAGAAGGATAACATTACTCCCTATGAGGGGACACTACAAATACGCCCTACCCTTACTCGAAAATCGAACCCAAACCCATCGAGTGGAAGAACAATATGCCAACAACTATACAATCCTGCCGGCCTAAGATCCAACATAATCGTTAAAGGTGACTGGAGCACGTAAAATAGGTTCGTGGTCACAATGTCTTCCAAGTTCTCAATCAATACCTCTGGGGGTGACAAGCCAGGTCTCTGCGTCTTCTTCTTGGTCCCTGCTTCAAAATTACGTGGACCATTAAGGTGAAGTTGTCCTTTCACCTTAATGGTGCTCATTAAAAACAAAAAGCGCATCTCTTGTCCTTAATACGAGAGCCTGCAGGTTCAATCATACTTGGTTTGTCCAAGAGGTATGAGAAACAGCAACAACAGTTCCACGACCAATGTTTGCAACAGATGCGGTGCGCAACGCCTCCTCTTTTTTATCGGATGTGAACCCAGTGCCTTTCCACCCGGTGCTCCTGTGGGGTTTGGACCACCCTGTTACTGAATTGATAAAGTCTCCGAATTTATTTTAAGTCTGTGGGTCTTCTGTTTGATTATTGCTTTAAATTTACGAGGACCTACTTGAGCAAAGTCGTTCTTTCACCTTAATGGTGCTCATTTAAAAGCAAAAGACGCAATCATTTGCCTTAACCTTTAAGCTTCGGCTGACCGCTGGCTTCCGTTTGGACTACAAATCGGCAGCATTTTCGAAAATTCCTCCCCCCTCCTTCCACTTTCTCTAGAGGGCAAAATGTTTTGTCCTATTGTCACTCTCTGGGAGTGGAGGACGTTACAATGCAGGGTTGCTCTAAAACCAGTCTAAAGGTTGTTATTTGACATCTCACTTTGAGAAAGACCGTTAAATTTTGGAGCCATGATCAGATTAAATAAAAAAATAAACGACAAAGGAAAAAAACTTTGACTCGCTACCAAACGGATTTGGTGCACAAGATAAAATGAATAGTTTACAAACAACTGCTGGACATGGACAAAAAAGAGCCAGTTGTTTCACATATCGCCAAACAAAATCACATTCTTCCTTCCCGGTACTGATGCACTGAGCAAAGCTTCAACAATAGGGAGGGACTGGCCAAATGACAAGCGAGTAATGACCCCGTACCTGCAAAAGGGGAGAAATATCTACGGTACAACTGTTGTACCCTAGCCATCTTTTGGGTTTCTAAATATTTATGGTACAACTGCTGTACCAGCCGAAACCTAAAAGTTAATACTAGTAGCCTCCGGCTCATTCATGCTTGGGTTGTCCAAGTGGCATGAGAAACAACCACAACAACAATGCAATCCTAGCTGAAATGCAACAACAGTATTCATGAACTCTTATCTGTTGTCGACCGGCAACGTTAATATTCGTTAGAAATGCGTAAAATTAGGAAAAATGTGTAATTTCTTTGAAATCTGAAGGGCAAGGTTTTAAAGATTACAATGTTTCCTATACTTCACACGAAGTAAGAGTTTTGCGTTCAAAAATTAATCCAATTTCGATCCTGGATATTACATCTTATGCTGTAAGACGTTCAATTGTCAAAAGTATCCCATAGATTAGAAAGATAAATGTTTAGCTAAAAAGTGTTATTCGTATAAGAAAGAGCCGTGTGGCCCACCTGCAGCCGAAGTGAAGAGGGCCGTAATGAAGAGGGAGCAGCTCAGGAACATATTCAGGCTTTCCGCCTAGGCTTCTTCATTCTCCGGCCTCTGTCGGATTACCTCCTCTCCGGGACGCTTCTGCAAAACAATAAAAATTAAATATCTATACACAGCATGCATAATAACAGCCTGTCCTCCCTTCAGTGGGTAGACCAGGCATGTCAGACATGCTAACATTCAAGCACTTGTATGTAACCACGGAGTAACAGTATGGTTTGAAATTTTAACATAATAAATAAAGATTATACGTAAGTACATATTTTATTGGTTTCTAAATGAACCCCTTCCCTGCCGAACGATGGCCGAATAGTTAGGGTACGATCCTGGAATAAACTTTTTTTGGGGAGATACGGCTTACTGAAAAAGATTCTTTAATGGAATGTATGGTCGAAAGCAATTGCGTAGCGAAAGCGAGATGTAGGGGTTGTAACCCACTAAGGATTGTTGTATTATATAGGCTATGGTTACTGTATCAATTTTGATATAAAAGTTTAACCCTTTATCTACTGCATTATGAAATACTGAAAATGTCTTTATATTGTTTTTTAGCTGTCACATTGATAATTATATACAAGTTAAATATACAAGTAAAAAATCTCCCCGGTGTGAAATTTAGTTTGTTAGAACTAATTAATGAAAGTGGGACTTAAAAGTACCGTCAGTACATAAATGGTTAAGGTGACTGGTACTTATAAGTACCGTCAGTAGATAAAGGGTTAAAGGGTAGAACCTCACCCCCTTTAAAGCCGAACGATGGCAGATTGGTTAGGTTGCTGGCCTTCGGAACTGGAATTCGTGGGTTCGAATCCCACTACGACATGGATGTTCGTAGCCGTTAGGAATTGGCTTTAAGCAGTAGGTCCCGGTCTCATTAGCCCTCATATTGCAAAAAGTAGACTGTAGCTCTCAAAATCCAAAAAATCCTAACCCCTTCCCGGTTTTTCCCGAGCTAAACTCGGGCAGGCGAAATGTACACGCCTGGATCATCCCGAGTGTAGCTCGGGCACTGTGAAATTTTACACTGTGCAATCAGTCTTTCCCGAATTATTTCACATGTGCTTTTTATAGTTTCGAATGCTTTTGCTTACTTTTATGGTTACTAGATTATTTGCTGCTCAAAGAGAGACAGCAGAGGTAAGAAGGTAAGGAGAGAAACAAGGTTCTACTGTCCAGATTGCGATGTTGGACTCTGTACAGAACCGTTTTTTCGATTGTATCATACACAACCAAATTTTGATTAATAATTACTTAATCATTTATGTAAATGCAGAGAATATAAATAAAATTTAATTCAAAAGCTAAGCTTTATATTTACAGTTAGTGTGAATTGACTCCAAAGTCTAATGATTTCTGCCGTACAAAAAGCCAACTATAAGGTAAATTACTCATTTATTTACATTGATTTTTTTACATTAATTTTTAGGAAATTTTATTTCGAATGATGCTATTATGTTTAAAAAACTATGTTTGTATGAATATAAGCATAATAAATTGACATTTTTTGACCCATAATCCCTAAATAAAATGAACCTGGAAGGAGTTTAAATTAATTTTAAGATATTTACACAGTAGTAAATTGTAAAAGGTATATTATAATTCATGCATTTAAAAATTTATGAGTAAATTTTTTAGCTTTAACAACTTATTTTTCAGAACGGAGCTTTTTATTACAACATTGACCTTGATGGAAACATATGGAAACATCAAATGGGAACATTTGATGTTCCCAATTTCCTATCATCAGGCATTCTAGAATTTGTCTATTCCAATTTGAACTAAATTCAGTTTGGTCTTTCCGCACAGTACTGACAACTTTTAACATGCTGTGTGAAAAGAGTAATATTCAGCATTATTTTTTGCAAAACCATTATTTTTTATTCAGCATTATTTTTTGCAAAATTTGATCTTTTAGCTGTTCAAAAGTTTTGTTATTTTCCGGAGCAATCTGAGGAGTTTCCGGATTTGTCAAATTTTCTCATTTCTCCGGAGCAATTCCTGATAACACGGAATCGTTCGCATATCTGGCATGTTTCGTAACTAAAATCTGGGGGTTCCGCGTTAGGTTGACCACTTAACCGGGACATATACTACTCACCCCACGACCCTTGGTCTCGAAAACGGAGATTGGTCACCATACGAAGACTACCGGTAGCCGCAAGATGCATCCTTTTAAATACCAGTTCAGCGGCGGCTTAACGTCATTCCATGGTGCATGACGCGATATGTGCGGCGAACGTTTTTAACATTATCGTCATGAAATATATACAAATACTGTTGTTGAAATGTCCAATTAAGTGGTTTTTTTTCCTTCCACCGGCAGTAACGTCATACTTTGTTTTTAGTATTTTTCTCGTAAAGTATGGATCGTACAGAAACACTTCTTTGGGCAGTTTTATGTACTCCAAAAGAGGACTCTACCTGTACAGAGTTTATACGGTCGTTTTAGGACACCCTGTAAATATATATATATATATATATATATATATATATATATATATATATATATATATATATATATATATATATATATATATATATATATATATATACATATATATATACATATACATATATATATATATACATATATATATATATATATATATATATATATATACATATATATATATATATATATGTATATATATATATATATATATATATATATATATATATATATATATATATGTATATACATATATATATGTATATATATTTTATATATATATATATATATATATATATATATATATATATACATATATATATATATATATATACATATATATGTATATATATATATATATGTATATATATATATATATATATATATATATATATATAATATATATATATATATATATATATATATATATATATATATATATATATATATATATATACATTTATATATATATATATACATATATATTATATGTATATATGTATATATATATATATATATATATATATATATACATTTATATATATATATATATATAAATATATATATATATATATATATATATGTATATAATATATATATTATATATGTATATATATACATACATATATATCTATATGTATATATATATAATATATATGTATATATATATATTATTTATCTATTTATATATACATATATATATATATCCATATGTATATATATATATATATATATATAATATATATATATATATATATATATATATATATATATATATATATATATATACATATATATATATATATACATATATATACATATATATATATATATATATGTATATATATACATATATATATATACATTTTATATATATACATATATATATACATATATATATATACATATATATATATATATATATATATATATATATATATATATATATATATATATATATATATATACATATATAGGGAAAGTGTAATCTAATAGTATGAACTGAATAAACATATTTATAAACTATAACAATAAACAAAATTATTATATATGTAATACACAATATACAAAAACGAACTTCTCTTTTAATATTCAATCTGTTATTTTATCCAATATCTTAAAAAAAAACACGAGTTTCTATCATATATTTCCCGTTCATAAATCAGTGTTGAAGACAGAAATGAAAAGACCAGATAAAAAACTTTAATAGATAATCTCTAAATTAATTCCTGCTTGTCACTCTTAGTAACCAGAATAATAATAAGCTGAAAAAGAAATTAAATTCATATATCATTCCTTCTCATCATTAATAGCTTTGCGAAAAAAAGTGTTTCTTTTCTAAATTTTTTTCTGAGTATCTTTATCGAAAACAAGGTGAATGTTCGCTGTGTATTTTTTTCTCTTGGTTACCGTTTCTAAAACCATCAATAATTCTCACGTGTATTCCTGCCTTAAAAGCTAGGTCACTTAAGATTTATCAAATTGTTTTCTTCATAGTTGTAATAGTTATGTGTATATGTATAACGTTATATATAAATTCTTCTGTCCGTGTGTTTGTAATAGAACTCCTCCTATACGGATGGACTGATTTTGATGAAATTTTGTGTATGTAATTACGTTAATTCGAGAATGGTCTAGATTCACAGTTTGATCTGATTGAAAATGTTTTTTAATAAAAATCCAAAATTGCGCGCTTATTGAGAGTACTATAATGCCGCTTGAAACCATTCGTTGCCGACGTATCTGTGGCACGGTAGTCGACGTGAAAAAAAAAAACTTTACGGGCTTTAGTACGAGAAGTCGCAGGATCGAAT
>CM063509.1:15437812-15467812 GCA_032207245.1 Pardosa pseudoannulata | reverse complement strand
TCTTTTATGCGAAGTGGTTTAAAAATTTAGCTATGTTTTGCTCAAAACACCCTCTTGCTTTTTAAAGTAAGCACTTTTAGCTTACGAAATTATTGTCACCTACGTTCATTCCAGCACCAAAGGCTGATATGGCCTGATAATTCCACATACCCTATTGTTGAATTTTGATGTTGTTGAATTTTATAGTAGTGCTATTCATGGAAGATGTAAGATAATAGTGGCAATTCTCCGTTAAGCCACAAAAAAACTTTCACCGGTTCTTTAGTGGTTATTGTTACGAATTTGTTAGTATAACTTAAATTTAGCATGGGACTCTATGGGTATCTCGCCAATTTGGAGAGATATCGGCTCGTTGGCGACGGTATTGGCAACCTATTTTTGTAGTCAAATTCATCGCCAAGGTTTGTCATCTCGAGCCATTTTTATTTTCCATTGCATTTGAGTTAACATATCAGAGTTGCTATCTCCAGGGTAACATTCATTAATTACTAACTTTAAGCGAAAAATACTTAGAAAAAATTATGGTACAATAGAGAAATTTGTCGCAACGTCACGAACTACTTTAATGCCCTTTCCATTTATTTTCAAGTTTACAACAGCCAACAGACAAACAATAAACTGCTTTTCCGTTTGAAACTAAAGCCAGAATTGTCATAAGTTGAGATTTGCCCTACTGCGTGAAATCGCCTTATACAGTTAAGCAATAATTTTTAGAGAATAAGAACTAATGATGAACTAGAGGGTCTTATCAAACATAAAATCCATCAAGGCAGAGAGACTATCATGGTTTTGGCACATTGGGTGCATCTGACTCAATATGCCAGGTTGATGAGCACCTGACAACCTAGTGGTAAGAATATTGCATTGAAGGCCCGTGTACAACAGGGCAAGAAAATGTGGTTGTGTGATATCTTGACGGACCTAAAATCTTTAAAAATCTCCAACTGGAAAATTAAAGTCTAGGACAGAGCTGTCGGTAGATACAGTGGGTGGTAGGCTAAGTCTCACCCTGGACTGTAATACCAATAAAGAAGAAGAGTGTATGGCTTGAAATGGCTTCAGTACTTTGGGATTTACCCATGACTATTTCAAATCAATATTATAATCTTGCTCTTCAACCTCGAAGGCTAGAAGAGCAAGATTAAATAAAAAAAGATACTTATACTTTTATGAAACATCTGAAGAATTAATGATGAACTAGAGGGTCTTATCAAACATAAAATCCATCAAGGCAGATAGACTCTCATGGCTTTCACATGAGTTCACTGACTTATGTACTGCTTAAAAATAATGCACTTTTGCTACATAAAAGTTAATGATAATAATATAATGTTAATGATAATAATAATGATAATAATAATGTTAATGATAATAATCTTGCTTTTCAACCTCGAAGACTAGAAAAGCAAGATTAAATAAAAAAGATACTTATAATTTTATGAAACATCTGTAATAAATAATAAAAATTTAAACTGAAGAAATTTTGCAGATGAATATATTTACATCATAACACACTTTTGCTACATAAATGTTAATGATAACAATATTATAATCTTGCTCTTCAACATCGAAGTCTAGAAGAGCAAGATTAAATAAAAAGATACTTATAATTTTAGGAAACATCTGTAATAAATAATAAAAATTTAAACTGAAGATATTTTACAGATGAATATATTTACATCATAACACAATTTTGCTACATAAATGTTAATGATAACAATATTATAATCTTGCTCTTCAACCTCGAAGGCTAGAAGAGCAAGATTAAATAAAAAAGATACTTATAATTTTATGAAACATCTGTAATAAATAATAAAAATTTAAACTGAAGAAATTTTGCAGATGAATATATTTACATCATAACACACTTTTGCTACATAAATGTTAATGATAACAATATTATAATCTTGCTCTTCAACCTCGAAGGCTAGAAGAGCAAGATTAAATAAAAAAGATACTTATACTTTTATGAAACATCTGTAATAAATAATAAAAATTTAAACTGAAGAAATTTTGAACATTAATATATTTACATCATAACACACTTTTGCTACATAAATGTTAATGATAACAAAACGTACTGCTTAAAGATAACACACTTTTGCTACATAAATGTTAATGATAACAAAATGTACAGCTTAAAGATAGTCCATTTGTATCCATTAGGTTAATAACGACTACAAATATTTATATTACCAATGTGTTTAAACATATTAACTTCGTTACTTCGTAGAAGTACACTACCTATTGAAACACCTATTGATCAAATATCAGAGAGAGAAAAATAATGAAATTCAGCAATAAAGCATGAGTATACCTATGAAATCTCCTTATTATAATATTCCCTTCATTAAGGTTAATCAATCGACCTTCATCTTCAAATTAAAACTTCATTCCAAATTATAACAAGCTAACTTTATTCATAAAACGTCGCTACACTTCGAAAAAAACTCACCAAACTATTTGAATTTCTAGCCCCACCTCTTAAACACTGTAATTAACGATTAGAACGACTGTCTAATTGGGTCCCTCCTTCAACAAAAATTACGGGTACCATTCGTAAAATAACGTCAACATTTCTTACAACGTCCATTTGGATATAATCCACCGAAGGTCACTCCGAAGTGAAATGAGATTATTTTTTTATACCCTTTCAAAAGTGGTTGGTCATTCCGCTCTATTTTTACATTTCTCTAGTGGCTCATTGTGCGGCGTACGGAGAATTGTGATTTTATTTATTGCAGTCTAGTCACGGAATTGGACTTTTTTATAGCCTCCGCAAAAGAAAAGGTTTCAAAAGATGGTAGGTAAAGTATACACGTAATTACTTCTTCTGTCTCTAATTTTGTCTCTGTTTCAATTCTACGTGAGGGTGTATTTATTTGTGAAAAAATATAAAATAAAAACATTTTCTACTTGACAGAATCTTTTATGCTTCAAGGCTAAATGAGGAACATTAAATCATAAATATGAACTTATTGTGTCTTGTGTGTATGTAGAGCATGGTGGGCAAAAGCCAGACCGTTGAAAAATCCTGCATGCAATTTTTTTAATCTGTTATATTGTTGAAATCGACAGTATCTGTATGCGTAGTGTACAACATATATTTGTGAAAGACTTTTTCATGAATGATTTACACGAAAAATAAATATCGAGCACAAATTACTGACGAAAATCTACACTCGGTTTTAACCCTCGGAGTGGAACACACCGATTAAAAAAAAAGTCTCCAAAAATACGCTAAAGGTTTACTGTGTCAATGTCCAAAGCGTTCTATGATTTTTTCCTTCACCCTTTGTCGCCTAGAATGGAATACGGGAAACCCACCCTCGTTACTGTTCCTTTACTTCCGGTTATAAATAGATATATGAATAGATATTATAGATTGTTAATTTTTAATACACATAAAGCTCGTGAAGTCTCGAAGATCATCCCTTAAGAAATAATGGATTCTAAAAGTACAAATAAAAATATTCTTTAAGAAAATTATTTATATTTTTTTACGAAAGTTCTCCAAGACATTTAAGTGGTGCAATTAGAGATACATCTGTTACCGCAAACGAAATACTTCCGAATAGAGATTTACAAAGCCATGAAAAGCTATCAGCGTCTTTGTGTTTCAGAGAGTAGGGGTGCATAGCCTAACAAATGTCAGTCAAAGAGGGATTGAGTTTCTAAACAATCGACCTGACCCTCCTACCTGAAACACTGGCAGAAATGTACATTACAGCCATTTTCGGAACTTTTTTGAGATGTCGAAAATTGTACGTGACAACCGCTTTGAAGACATCCTCGGTTTGGCGGAATTGTACGTGCGAACCGCTTAGAGGGTTAAGGATTGCTACAGGCGATTTGGATCCAAATTTTGAAGAAATAATATCAAATGAACATTCCAGATTTCACGTTTCGCATTCACTAAAACTCTTCTATTTTAACGTTTGATGTTTGTCTTTCTTTTTATAATTCTATTTACTATTATATTTACAAAATGTAATATAAATATAAAATGTAATAACTATGATCAAAATAAATAACTTTGTTTCGTTAAGATATAATAAATATCAAATAAAATCTTTCATTGACTGATTTAGAATAACCATTAATAATATATGATCTTTTTTCTTTAATGACGTGACATATTTTTGGGCACAAATTTTTCATACACCTAAGTAAAATGTAATAACTTTGATCAAAATAAAATAATTTGTATCGTTAAGATATAAATAAATATGAAAATAAATTTCATTCACTGCTTTATTTAATGACCATTAATTTATATAGTGGATCATATTTCTTTAAAAATGACGTGAATATTTTACTGGCACAAATTGTTCGCATAAACCTAAGTAATGTAATAACTTTGATCAAAATAAAATAATTTGTATCGAAGATATAAATAAATATGAAAAATAAAACCTTTCATTGACTGATTTATTTAATGACATTAATTTAATATAGTGGATCATATTTCTTTAAAAATGACGTACATATTTTATAAATTGTTCGCTATACATAAGTAAAATGTAAACTATGATCAAAATAAAATAATTTGTTTCGTTAAGATAAAAAATATCAAAATAAAATCTTTCATTAACTGATTTATTTAATGACCATTAATTTAATATAGTGAATCATATTTCTTTAAAAATTACGTGACATATTTTACTGGTCACAAATTATTCGCATAAACACCTAAGTAAAATGTAATAACTTTGATCAAAATAAAATAATTTGTATCGTTAAGATATAAATTTATCAAATATTTTCATGACTGATTTTTAATAACCATTAATTTTATAGTGGATCATTTCTTTAAAAATTACGTGACATATTTTACTGGTCACAATTATTCGCATAAACACCTAAGTAAAATGTAATAATATGATCAAAATAAAATAATGTTTTCGTTAAGATATAAATAAATATCAAAATAAAATCTTTCATTGACTGATTTATTGAATAACCATTAATTTAATATATTGGATCATATTTCTTTAAAAATTACGTGACATATTTTACTGGTCACAAATTATTCGCATAAACACCTAAGTAAAATGTAATAACTTTGATCAAAATAAAATAATTTGTATCGTTAAGATATAAATAAATATCAAAATAAAATCTTTCATTAACTGATTTATTTAATGACCATTAATTTAATATAATGGATCATATTTCCTTAAACATTACGTGACATAGTTTACTGGGCACAAATTGTTCGCATATACACCTAAGTAAAATGTAATAACTATGATCAAAATAAAATAATTCGTATCGTTAAGACATAAATAAATATCAAATAAAATCTTTCATTGACTGATTTATTTAATGACCATTAATTTAATATTTGGATCCTATTTCTTTAAAAATTACGTCGTACATATTTTACTGGTCACAAATAGTTCGCATAAACACCTAAGTAAAATGTAATAACTATGATCAAAATAAAATAATTTGTTTCGTTAAGATATAAATAAATATCAAAATAAAATCTTTCATTGACTGATTTATTTAATAACCATTAATTTAATATATTGGATCATATTTCTTTAAAAATGACGTGACATATTTTACTGGTCACAAATTATTCGCATAAACACCTAAGTAAAATGTAATAACTATGATCAAAATAAAATAATTTGTTTCGTTAAGATATAAATAAATATCAAAATAAAATCTTTCATTGACTGATTTATTTAATAACCATTAATTTAATATATTGGATCATATTTCTTTAAAAATGACGTGACATATTTTACTGGGCACAAATTGTTCGCATATACACCTAAGTAAAATGTAATAACTATGATCAAAATAAAATAATTCGTATCGTTAAGACATAAATAAATATCAAAATAAAATCTTTCATTAGCTGATTTATTCAATGACCATTAATTTAATATAGTGGATCATATTTCTTTAAAAATTACGTGACATATTTTACTGGGCACAAATTGTTCGCATATACACCTAAGTAAAATGTAATAACTATGATCAAAATAAAATAATTCGTATCGTTAAGACATAAATAAATATCAAAATAAAATCTTTCATTAACTGATTTATTTAATGACCATTAATTTAATATAATGGATCATATTTCCTTAAACATTACGTGACATAGTTTACTGGGCACAAATTGTTCGCATATACACCTAAGTAAAATGTAATAACTATGATCAAAATAAAATAATTTGTTTCGTTAAGATATAAATAAATATCAAAATAAAATCTTTCATTGACTGATTTATTTAATAACCATTAATTTAATATATTGGATCATATTTCTTTAAAAATGACGTGACATATTTTACTGGGCACAAATTGTTCGCATATACACCTAAGTAAAATGTAATAACTTTGATCAAAATAAAATAATTTGTATCGTTAAGATATAAATAAATATGAAAATAAAACCTTTCATTGACTGATTTATTGAATGACCATTAATTTAATATAGTGGATCCTATTTCTTTAAAAATTACGTGATATATTTTACTGGGCACAAATTGTTCGCATATACACCTAAGTAAAATGTAATAACTTTGATCAAAATAAAATAATTTGTATCGTTAAGATATAAATAAATATGAAAATAAAACCTTTCATTGACTGATTTATTGAATGACCATTAATTTAATATAGTGGATCCTATTTCTTTAAAAATTACGGGACATATTTTACTGGGCACACATTGTTCGCATGTACACCTAAGTAAGACAATTTATTATTACTATTATCTTTTATTAACTGTCAAATTTCTCTGTCCAAATGCTTTAAAATGATACTTATAGTGTTTTTGTCAAAAACATTTCTGGGGAAGGGAAAAAAACTCCACCCAAAACATTCGCGTGTGCACAGCGTACGCGGTAGAGTCCTCTGGCCCGGGAGACATTTTGAAAATTTCATTTTGGCCCGCGCTTAAAATTATTTGCCCACTCCTGCTGTAGACGGATATTTGAAGAATGGTGGCATGGAATAAAAAACTTTCATTTCAGGGGACATGTCATCATTAAGAAACCTTAAATGGAAGTTTTTTTTCTTATTTTTCCCCTCTTATATGTATCTTTTTTAATTGTTATCGTAAATACATAGGATATTCAACATTTACTGTCTATTTTTATTTAATTAGTTTTCCTGATTTATTGTCTTTCTAAAAAATGAGAACATTCTTATAAAGTGAAAAATTAAACCTCGTTACAAATTTTTTTAATTTTTCTTTACTTACAACACAAAGTTGTTGTTGTGTTGGTCAAACCAAGTACGATAGCCTCAGGCTGCTCGTATTAAGGCCAGGGGGTTAGCCTTTCGTTTTAATAAACACCGTTAAGATTTGAAGATCATGATTACAAATTCTTTGGTATTTAATGGAATTAAGTTATAAATTTTATCTATAAGCCTTATAGATTTGAAATATATGAAAAAAATATTTTTACATTCTTTTTTTTGGGGGGAGGTTGATTTAACTGTGAAACGTTCCCCTTGTGCAGCAGGAAAATATTTCTTTATTAAAATTTTAAATAAATTTGGAGAGCAATGAATAGTTACCCTTAAAATAAGGTAATAATAAATAGGTAAACAATGTATAAGTAATGTTCTGGGTAAGTATTTTCATAAGAGATCATGATGAAAATCGAACTCTTGATTCGTCAATGTAAAGCAAATTCAAAAATATATATTTCAAAGAGAAATAAATTAATTGTAATGATACCATTTATTTATAGTTTACAGTGTCCAAAACAAAGACAAAAAATTAATGTTTTTAAAACAGGGAAAAAGTATTAACAGGTGGTTTCGCTGCATAACCACTGTCCTTAAAAGGGTTAAGGTGAAAGAACGCTTAGCCAAAGTGTACCTTCGTAATTTTGAATCAGGGACCAAGCAGAAGACCCATAAACTTGGCCTCTTGGGGTACCCATAGGTAATAATTGAGAGAACATGGAGGACATTGTGACCACAAACATATTGTACGTGCCCCAGTCATCTTTAACGATTACGGCGGATCTTCCACTCAAGAGCCAAAACATTATGACCATCCCTACATTTTGCAATGAACCAATTTCCAGGAACATGATGCTGAATTCCAGTTAGAGTCCTGGCCACCTAACTCACCAGATTTCAATCCGATAGAACACATTTGGGATGCCATTGGACGGCAGCTTAGAGTTCAAACACCACCCATTTGCAATATCTCTGATATTAATTAACTGTTTCTTAAACATCTGGTACAATCTGTTTCTGGACATCTACCAAGGACTTGTGGCATCCATGCCAAGGCTGGTTGAAGCTGGGTTGCGCGCCAAAGGTGGGCCAACTACTTATTGACAGGTGGTCATAATGTTTTGGCTCTTGAGTGTAGGTCGGCTGGGGTTCCCAACCTGCAACGTCTCAGTTACGAGATCGTTGCTTTTGCAGACTGAGCAACCGCGGCTCACAGCACAAAGTGAGTTTCATTAATAACTTTTTCTCTTTTCTTATTAACACTAATCTTGTTATTAACAATAATTATTAGGTATAGTTCTCCACTTATTGAAGTTTTTAAAAAGTATCAGAAATATCACACCAAGGGGTTGAATTTTCAAATATGCTAAAATAACATTTGAAAATTCTATTTCTAATACTATAAACCCTGAATGAAATAAAAATCAAAGTAGGTAGAGTTTCAGTATAGATTTATAATGCATTTACTGTGAAAATTCAAAATTAATATTGTAATTTCTTCTTATTATTTATTTATTTATTTATTTTGACTGCGATCGAGTTGAATAAAAGCCATATTTAGTAAAATGCATTTAAGCCCGTACCCGTGACGCCCGAACTCAGTTCGAACGACGCAAAAGCGCCAATTTTGGACAGCCCGACCTGAGTTCGGGCAATAGAAAAAAAGGGTATTACAATTCTGTGAAGCCCGAAATTGGTTCGTCCAATTCATACTATTTAATTTGCCATTCCCCCAATAGATACAGATACTTATCACATCAGATGAATCATGGGTGTATTTAAATGATTGCAACAAAATAGAGGCATTTATTATCCTAAAAGAGCATAAAAAATTTAAGTACATGGTTCAAAGAATCGAAAGAAAGTTTTTCTGGGGGATTCATGATTGTTGCTGGTTTCTCATATAATGGAAAATTAAAAATAAAGAGAATTGAAAAAATATCAAGACTAACTCCAAATACTATCAGGAACATATTTTATAGCCCATTTTTATGAATGAAATACCATCGCTTTACCCGCAGTGCCATCCATCTGTGGAACTCCATCAAGACAAAGCTAGCAATCACACATCAAAATCCACTGTAAATTTCCTAAAAGAAATGGAACAAAAAACCGGTATCAAGGCCATACATTTCACTGATATCCCTACTAAATCTTCCGATGTACCTATCACCTGTGGACTTTTGTGCTTTCGGACTTTTAAAATCTGCATTATCCAAACGTCGTCCCATAACCCTTACAGGATTCTGGAAAGCTATTCAGGAAGAATGGGATAGAATAATTCTTCTGACACTTCAAAAGGCATTAATATCCTGGAAATGACGGTGTAGCAAAAAAGTTCAGAATAAGGACTATCAAATAAAACTTTTCAAAAACATGAATTTTATGAAATTTAGTTTCGTGACTACAATATACATCGTTTAAAAAATGTGTGAACAGCCTCTGTGTAGTTCATCATACATGAACATCCCATTTCATAATGGCTAATTAACGCCATCCCGACTTGTTGAAGATATGATTTTGTGACTTTTTGTGGCAGTCAGGGTCCAACTTCTATTCCATTTCGTTTTTCCCAAGATTTTGGACTCCTCTCTTCCAAGATTTCACAAGTTTCCGCGGAAAACTTCAATGTAGTAAAAGCAACATATTTCAGTATAGAGAGTCGAAAAAATGATGCTAAATCTTCCGAGAGGACAAAATAAAAGTAAAAATATCGTGTAAGCAGGAGGGAAAAGAGGACAAGTTGTCACGTGTGTTTGATGGCCATCACTTTGATTCTTGAGCAACCATTCTACTCAATCATCTAGAAATCGTTTATAAAAGATTATGAAATATCATAAATAAAATTGGTTAAGTGGATTAATATATGATTTTTGTATGTATATATACATATATATATTTACATGCATACATATATGTGTATATATATATATATATATATATATATATATATATATATATATACATTATATTGGGTTTTACAAACATCATACATTTTTTTCTTTTCTTTTAAATATTAATATCCAATTATATATATATATATATATATATATATATATATATATATATATATATATATATATATATATATATGTATGTATATATATATATATATGTGTGTGTGGTGTGTATATATCTTTTTTCTTTATATGATAAAAAAAACCCTTATAAAATATTCTCCAACAAAATGTACACTGATTGGATTTCCCAATGAAATTTATCAAAGTAATCAAGAAAATCCAGAAAAATATATGTCTTTAATCATTAGGCTGTTTTGATAGTGAAAAATCTAAATGAATTTATCTTTTTCTAAATATTCCTTAGTAATTCTTTAGTTTGTATAGTTTAATAAAACGCCACTCGAATATGCAATTATTTATTAAATTAGGTAAAGGTAGTTGATTTTTTAATTCATCTTTCTTTAGAATTATTAATAGTTCAAAGTACAAATTGGTTATAAAGGGCAAAAGTAATTATTTAGTATACTTAAAAAAAGGTTTGAAATGTGATTTTAATCCCTAAGAAATGAATGGGGGATTAGACAAAAAGGATAAAATTCCAAAACATCATTATTTGGTTACTGCACTTTCAAAATCTAATTATTTAATAAAGATAAAGAATTTTAGTACTGTTCTGTGTAAAGTATAATGTCAAAATATACAATCGATCAATTAAAATATTTTTTTAATTTGCACTAAGTTAGTTTATTTTTAATCTTCAAGAAGATTCCTAACTTAGAATATTATCCTTTCTCTTTTCACCCATTCAATTCTTATGATTTCATAGTAATTACTTCAAATTACATATTAATAAAGAATATTGCTTACCCCCTTTGCCGTTACTGTTGCCACCTGTTGTACTTAATATATATATTTGTAGTCACACTCCGCAACGATACTCTCATGCTGCGGTACGGTTATATTAAAACCCATTTCTCATGAATAATAAAATATTCTACTTTTAAATATCCAGAGTTGAAAAAAATAACGTTGTTGAGAGGTTCATTCATCCATCAACTTTATTTCAACCCTTTTGATCAGCAGTTATATTCCACGAACACGCAACTTTAAAGGGGCATCCAGTAGCAACAGCACACTGTCTTCACCCTCAGACCTAAATAACAGCCGGACAAAAATATCTCAACTCCCAATTCCTAAAGACACCAATAAGAAAAAAAAAAGCCAATAACCTCCCTCCAGTGCCTCGTTAAACCTCAATATCCACTTGAAACAGAAATGGGCTTCCAATCCAAGTCAGGAGTCGCAAAGTACACTGGAAGAAAAAAAAAAGCATATCTGTGTGTCACTGGCTCACGACACTGTCGTAATTAACACACTTTTTACGGGATCCACACGCGCGCTTGCATGTCCAGGAGATGGCTATCCAGACGCTGTGCCACGAAAAGCAATTTCCGAAAGCTTTGAGAATCGGTGGCAGGCGGAAGATATACTTTTTCTTTGCGCGGATAGGGAAGAGGGGCATGTTACCAAGTCCGTGTTAGGTTGGCCGTTGCAATAGTTTCGGCAGCCTATTTCAATTGGGTTCTTAAGTTAATTGAAAGTATAGTTTTATACAGAAATTAATGAAATTCCCAGAATGTTCCAGAACGGCGATATTCACTCATCATAGCGAGTGTACAGTAATACCCCGCTTAACGCTGTTTCGGTTTAGCGCTCTTTTATTTCAACCCGGGGATTCCCCGAAATTGCTCGCAGAGCTACATATCCGAAAAAGTGTAGTTGTGTTTCTTGTTTGGTGCGGTGCTGTACTAAAGCATTTTTATCATTTAAAACATTTGTTCACGTTATTGTAAGTATAAATTTATACAATACTATAACGATTGATACAGCCTATTTCAACCGGGTTCTTTAGTTAATTGAAAGTATAGTTTTATACAAAAATTAATGAAATTCCCAGAACGTTCCAGAACGGCGATATTCACTCATCATAAAGAGTGTATAATAAGACCCCGCTTAACGCTGTTTCGTTTAGCGCTCTTTTATTTCAACCCGGGGATTCTCCGAAATTGCTCGCAGAGCTACATATCCGAAAAAGTGTAGTTATGTTTCTTGTTTGGTGAGGTCCTGTACGGAAGTATTTTTATCAGTTAAAACATTTGTTGACATTATTGTAAGTATAAATTTATACAATACTATAACGATTAATACAGTGACAAATATTATGATCTTTAGTTTTTATCATGGGTGATAATAAAAAACAAGAAAAGATACGGAAAATATGGAAGACGTCGATGAAATAGCTCAAGAAACAGCAGCTTGTCTTACTAATGATGAGCTCAAGGAATTAACTGAGCAAGAAGAAAACAAAAATATTGATAGTTGTGATTTCGAAGAAGAGCAAACAGAACTTTCGATGGCATTTGTAAAAAGGAGTTTGACCACTATAACTGAAATTATGGATCAATTTGTTGAAAAGGATCCAAATTTTGACAGGAGTTCAAAAGCAAGACGGGGTGTTATAGATGCTTTATCCACTTATCAACAACTTCTGACAGGATGCAAAAGGAAAACGCTAACTACATTAGATGTCTTCTTGACAAAAAGGCAGAAAATTGGAAACACAATGTTGTAATGTACTTCCAACCTATACACCAGTGTTCGTTACAAAGGGGAAACACAGAAAGAATATAATACTTTATATTGAGATTCAGACATTTAATCTGTACATTCATTTACAAATAGATCCTTGGTTATCATATATCATATTCATCAATTATTTATGTCTTATATTTACACTATAATTATTCCAATTCTCTTTATAAGGAGTTATTATTTAGTAACAAGGATGCATTATTAACAGAGGCCTAAGTTAAGTGACTGTAAATATTATTTTATAAATTACCTCCATTAAAGGCACAGGGGAGAGGGCAGGGGCTTTTCTCATGCGATGCGTCGGTCTTCAGTTGGTGTAGAGGGTCAGGTAGAGTCTTTCCCCATACGGTGAGTCGGTCAGGGTGTTCGGGCGCACGGGACGAGTCGGTGCTGGTGGATTCTTGTCCCACTTCTCTCGACTCCCGACTTCAACTCCTCTCCTTAACTTCCTTTCCAAACTCCTCACCTCGGTTCCAACGCTCCTCTTTCCTTTCTTTCCAATCGCTTGTTTTCGGGAAATTTTCCCACATCTGCATCCCCTTCGGGAGTGCAGGTGGGCTCATTAAAGTAGCCCCTTGTGTGCAAGCTGACATTACTTTTTAGCCCCTGCTCCCATAACTCACTGTTACATCTCTGTGCGAGCTTGACCGTTACGCTGCCATTCCGTGATCTATACATTCTCTGCAGGGGGTATCTGAACTTGACGTGAACAATTGGAGTCCTAAATTCCTCTAGGAAAATCCTCCCACAGCTGTGCCTGCACGTGCAGGTCACAGGGGGAAAGTACCTCGGTGCACACAGACTAGACTGAATTATCTGACTGACTTAGAAATTTATTTGTTTTTATAAGTATATTCGTTTATATTGTTTTTTGTACGAAATGCTTTGTCGTTTTATTTTGTAAGAAATAAATGTTTGGTTTTATTTTTCTTTAACAAAATTATTAAATTTATTACCTAACCAATTTTTTATTCATCTTCCCTTAACCCCATTATTTACATGTTAAGATAGCCTCGTTTAGCGCTGTTTCGCATTACGCTCTACTTTGATGGAACGTATCCCCCTCTTTAAGCGGGGTGTTACTGTACTTGGGTTTTTTTCTTTTTTTCGTGAATTGTAGTGTTACGACTTCAATGTTCTTGGCCGAACAATGACCGAATGGTTAGGGGGCTGGCCTTCGGAACTGGAGTTCGGGGGTTCGAATGCCACTATGGATGTTCATAGCCTTTCGGAATCGGCTTTAAGCAGTAGGCCCCGGTCTCATTAGCCCTCGTGTTGCAAAAGGTAGACCGAAGAGCTCCAAAACCAAACCAAAGCAATGTTCTTGATTAAAGAAGCATCACAGTCACAATAGAATTGGAAATAAATTTTATTTTCTGGCGTAAATACTATTTACATACACAGGGATTATAATCTCCCAAAACAAGTCGAAAAGTGAAAGAATGGTTCTTGCATAACATTGCTACGACGATCACAGTTTAGCCCTCGTGTTGCAAAAAGTAGACCGAAGAGCTCCAAAACCAAACCAAACCAAAGCAATGTTCTTGATTAAAGAAGCATCACAGTCACAATAGAATTGGAAATCAATTTTATTTTCTGGCGTAAATACTATTTACATACACAGGGATTATAATCTCCCAAAACAAGTCGAAAAGTGAAAGAATGGTTCTTGCATAACATTGCCACGACGATCACAGTAAAAAAAATGATTAAATAATCTCACAAATGGGGAGGCCTTTCCAGGGTGCAATGCAAACCCAATCTATCTCCCATTCGGTGTCCGAGACCCTGCCGTTCTTTATGTGAGAGGACTGTACGAGTCTCCCGAACGAAGTCACTAAAAAGCTGGCTCCGGTCAAAAGTCGCGGAACCCTCCACGAGGTCAAAGCACCTACGTAAAAAAAATGTCGAAAAGCTCCGAGTCGCATAATTCTAGGCTTTTTACACCTGGGGGTCAGTTACAGTCCAGTCAACCGTTTTTTGGTCAGTTACGATTCCCGTTACCTGAGAACTCCAGCTAATGTTACAGCTAATATGTTTAGTTGAATTCTCATTCGCTAGCTGTCCCGATTCCGAACTTCTTAGACAATCCTCCGGCTCATAACTGCAACCGATCAGAAGCGTGACGTCTATTCAACCCATACATAATAAGACAGTGACGAGCAAAAATCTTTTATTTTCTTCTTAGATCATCATGAAGCACTAAAGCACAAAATTAAAAATGGCTTCTAGCCAATGGCTTCTAGTTTTGAAATATATCAGAATGTCAAAGGACTATCTAACTAGTCAAAAGCATATAGTGTAGTCGTAATCATATTTCGCTTTCACTCACACATTTACCGCTTTACAAGTACTTTCACAAGTACTTGTAAACTACGATCACTGATTCTTCAATTTCACTTCCAGCTGCAATACATATGTAAAATCATAAACCTTAAGAATAAAGTAAAAATATTCTACTCTCTTGCGTTATCTCTGGACCTAAATTAACTTTATACTATCGATTAAGAGGAAATAATTTAAAATTTGAGAGCTGCTCTCGCTAAATTTTAGCATTACGTGCATATTTTTCGCAATGGAAGAGTTACTGATCAGTTTACACCATAATTGTAGAATTCATGGCCAGAATAAATCACCATCTCACTCATAACGATTGTTTTTTATTGGCAGTTGCAACAGCTCAAAGCGAACTGTGCTTTATGACTAACAATTTAGTTGCCTGGAATAGTTGGTCATACATCGGTAAGTACTGAAATTAGAAACCGCAAATTCAGTTACTGCTCATAATGATGTTTAATCGTTGGTTATATGCATAAAGAGATTAATTTATGTTTCTAGTAACATGACACTCACTTATTTTTAATTTATCGTCTGCTAATATTTTTGTGTTTAATCTTTTTGGCAATGTTTTATCATTTTATAGAGTTGTGAAAATTACTTAAGTTGTTCCTTAATTCTTATTATTAAAAATATACTACATTGAAATTAAAAGGTTTTTGAAAATTTTTATAATATGAATTCCCGATATAAATATATTTTTTTATTCCTGAATTTCTAGTTTTTTATACTATTTTTACATCACAATATGACAATATCACAATACTTGTAGTATTTTTGTAGTGTTCAAAAACCCTGTTTTAAAATTTAAAGAAAATTTAAAATGAACTTTTAAGGTTTAAACCTTAATTTAACAAGATGTTTCTTCAAATATTTTTTTAATTTTAATTTCTGTTATTTTCCCATGTCTGTATAGACATTAGAATCTCTGTAAAATAAACAAAAAAAATATATCATTTTCCATTTTTGAGAAAATTAATGTCCGCTGGGACAAACACTGACAATTATGTTATATAGTAGTTATAAATTTACATGTCCGGTGTAACAAACTTAGCCAAATTAAGAGTTAAGTTAAGGTAAGTTTTGAACATTTAAGTTTAAAAACTTAAAATTTAACTTTTCTAAAAATCATAAACTGTAATCAAAATCTTATCTGGTTTGTCCATTAGCAATTTTAAATGTTTTTCTTAAACTTTAAAAACCTTGACAGTATTGAATATTTAAAGTACCTTGTTCATTTTACGGTTAAATTATTTTATCTTTTAAGTATCATATAAATTTTAATATAATTGATGCCAGTTTACAAAAGAAAACATTATTCTCAATTGAAATAGAAAATCACATTATTTTCTATTTAAAGAAAAAAGAAAGAAAAAAATACAAACGAATTAACAGAAAAGGACAAACTTTTCAAACTGAGAAAATATTTGTAATACTTTCTTTGCGTTCAAAACTTCAATTTCCATATCTTTTAATTAAAAACCCAAAAATCATTCACAGAAAGAAAATTATAAATCTAAAATAGAAGCTTACATTTATCTTATTTATTTATTTATTTTTGCTAAAAGCCAAAAGTTATTTCCTTTATCTTCAGCTATTTTTACCATATCTCATATTTTAAGTCTTTTGTTCATTTCGTGACTAAATATTTCTTTTGAAGCATCATATAAATTTTAATATATTTGATGCCCTTTTAGAAGTCATTACTTTCAATTTAAATACACAATGTACATTTTCTATTTAAATGTAAAACAACGCCCATAAAGAACTATAAATTATTAAAAATGACAAAGTTTTCAACACAAGAAAACATTTGTAATATTTTTGCAATGTTCGAAGACCCTATTTTCAATTATTTTAAAACCAAAAAACTCTTAAAATTCACCATAGAAAAATTTTAAATTCCAAAAGAAAATTACATTTTGTTCTGTTTGTTTGTTTGTTTATTTATTTATTAGATAACAGCCAAAAGCAGTTTTATTAAATTTCAGCCATTTTGACCAAATCTCATATTTTAAGTCCGTTGTTCATTTTGTAGCTAAATATTTCTTTTTGAAGTACCCTATAAACTTACAGATAGCTGATGCAAGTTTAGAAAATAGAGCCTTACTTTCAATTTAAATAGACAATGTCCACTGTCTGTTTAAATGTAAAACAATGTGCATAAGGAATTATGAATTATTGAAAAGGATAAACTTTTCAAAAGAAGAAAACATTTGTAATATCTTTCCAATGTTCCAAGACCCGATTTTCATTTTTATTTAAATAAAAAGTTTTAAAAATCCTTCATAGAAAAATTTTATATTTGAAAGATAATTTACATTTTGTTTGATTTTGTTATTTATTTATTAGCTAACAACCAAATGCAGTTTTATTAAATTTCAGCCATTTTGACCATATCTCAAATTTTTAAGTCCGTTGTTCATTTTGTAACTAAATATTTCTTTTTGAAGTACCCTATAGACTTACAGATAGCTGATGCAAGTTTAGAAAATAGAGCATTACTTTCAATTTAAATAGACAATGTCCACTGTCTGTTTAAATGTAAAACAATGAGCATAAGGAATTATGAATTAATGAAAAGGATAAGCTTTTCAAAAGAAGAAAACATTTGTAATATCTTTCCAATGTTCCAAGACCCGATTTTCATTTTTTTTAAATAAAAAGTTTTAAAAATCCTTCATAGAAAAATTTTATATTTGAAAGAAAATTTACATTTGGATTTGTTTTGTTATTTATTTATTAGCTAACAACCAAAAGCAGTTTTATTAAATTTCAGCCATTTTGACTATAACTCATATTTTAAGTCCGTTGTTCCATTCATAGCTAAATATTTTTATTAAAGTACCCTATAAATTTTTAATATAGTTGAGTCGAGTTTAAAAAAAAAACATTGCTTTCAATTTAAATAGACAATGTCCATTTTTTAGTTAAATGTAAAATAATGTGCATAAACAAGCACAACCTTTTTAAACCATGAAAACATTTGTAATACTTTTGCAATGTTACAAGGCCCGATTTTCAGTTTTTTAAAAACTAAAAAAAAATTTTAATTCTCCTTAAAAATATTTGTATTTGAAAGAAAATTTATATTTTGGTTTGTTTATTTATTTATTAAATAACAACCATAAGCAGTTTTATTCTTTCAGCCATTTTGACTATATCTCATATTTTAAGTTCGTTGTTCTTTTCGTAGCTAAATATTTCTTTTGAATTACCATATAAATTTTACTATAGCTGATGCGAGTTTAGAAAAGATATAATTTCTTTCAATTTAAATAGACAATGCCCATTGTCTATTTAAATGTAAAACAATGCCCATAAAGAAAGATAAATTATTAAAACTGACAAACTTTTCAAAACAAGATAACATTTGTAATATTTTTGCAATGTTCCAAAAGCCGATTTTTCTGTTTAAAAAAATTAAAAACTTTTGAAAATCCTTCGTAGAAAAATTTTAATTTTCAAAGAAAACTTACATTTTGTATTGTTTTGTTATTTATTTATTAGCTAACAACCAAAAGTAATTTTATTTAAATTTAGCCATTTTGATCATATGTCGTATTTTAAGTCCTCTGTTTATTTCGTAGCTAAATACTTCGTTGGAAGTACCCTATAAATTTTTAATATAACTGTTGTGAGTTTAGAAAAGAGAGTATTGCTTTCAATTTAAATACACAATGCACATTTTCTATTTAAATTTAAAGAATGCACATAAAGAATTATGTATTAACAAAAAGGACAAACTTTTCAAACTAGGAAGACATTTTTAATATTTTTGCTATGTCTCAACACCCGATTTCCATTAAAAAATTATAAATCCTTTATAGAAAAATTTTGAATGTCAAAGAAAATTCATATTTTGTTTTATTTATTTCTTTATTTATTTATTAGCTAACAACCAAAAAGAGAGCAATGCTTTCAATTTAAATAGGCAATGCCCATTTTCTATTTAAATGCAAAAAAAAATTAGCATAAAGAATTATGCGTTAATAAAAAGGACAAACTTTTCAAACCAAAAAGTGCATTTAATATTTTTGCAATGTTTCAAAACCCGATTTTTTATTTAAAAAAATTAAAACCTTTAAAAGATACTTTATAGAAAAATTTTTAATTTAAAATAAAACTTACATTTTGTTTTTGTTTATTTATTTATTAGCCAACAACCGAAATCAATTTTATTAAACTTTAGCCATTTTGACCATATCTCATACTTTAAGTCCTTTGATCATTTCGTGGCTAAATTTTCCTTTTGAATTACCATATAAATTTTCAATATAGCTGATACGAGTTTAAAAAAGAGAACATTGCTTTCAATTTAAATAGACAATGCCCATTTTCTTTTTAAATGTAAAACAATGTGCATAAAGAATTATGAGTTAATAAAATGGACAAACTTTTCAAACCCAAAAAACACTTTTAATATTTTTGCAATGTTCTAAAACCCGATTTTTCATTTTAAAAAAATAAAAACTTTAAAAGATACTTCACAGAAAAATTTTAAATTTCAAAGAAAACTTACATTTTGTTTTGTTTATTTGTTTATTAGCCAACAACCAAAATCAGTTTTATTAAATTTCAGCCATTTTGTCTACATCTCATATTCTAAGTCCTTTGTTCATTTCGTGGTTAAATATTTCTTTTGAAGAACCATATAAATTTTCAATATCGCTGATACGAGTTTAAAAAAGAGAACATTATTTTCAATTTAAAGAGACAATACCCATTTTCTACTTATATGTAAAGCAATGCGCATAAAGTATAAGGAATTAATAAAAATGACAGACTTTTCAAACCAAGAAAACATTTTTAATATTTTTGCAATGTTCCAAGACAAAACCCGATTTTTATATTTTTTAAATTAAAAGCTTTTAAAAATCTTTTATAAAAAGTTTAAATTTAATTAAAAATTACATTTTGTTTTATTTATTTATTTATTTATTTGTTTATCTATTGGCTAACAACTGAAAGTAATTTTATTAAATTTTAGCCATTTTGACCATATCTCATATTTTAAGTCCTTTGTTCATTTCGTAGCTAAATATTTTGTTGGAAGTACCCTATAATTTTTTAATGTAATTGATGCGAGTTTAGAACTAGAACATTGCTTTTAATTTAAATATACAATGTCCATTTTCTATTTAAATGTAAAATAATGCGCATAAAGTATTATGAATTAATGAAAAGGACAAACTCTTCAAAGCAAGAAAATATTTGCAATATTTTTGCAATGTTCCAACACAGAACCCGATTTTCATTTTTGTTTTAATTTAAAACTTTTAAAAATCCTTCATAAAATATTTCAATTAAAAAAATTCCATTTTGTTTTATTTATTTACTTATTGGCAAACAAATGAAAGTAATTTTATTAAACTCAGCCATTTTGACCATAGCTCATATTTTAAGTCCTTTGTTCATTTCGTAGTTAAATATTTCGTTTGCAGTACCCTATAAATTTTAATATAATTTATGAGAGTTTAGAAAAGAGAACATTGCTTTCAATTTAAATTGACAATGTCCATTGTCTATTAAATGTAAAACACTACTCATAAACAAGCCGAATTAAGGTAAAAGACAAACTTTTTTAAACCATGAAAACATTTGTAATATTTTTACAATGTTCCATGACCAGACTTTCATTTTTTTTAAACTAAAAAATTTAAAAAATTCTCAATAAAAATTTTTAAATTTGAAAGAAAATTTACATTTTGTTTTGTTTATTTATGTATTACATAACAACCAAAAGCAATTTTATTAAATTTCAGCCATTTTGTAGCTAAACATTTTGTTGGAAGTACCCTATAAATTTTTAATGTAATTGATACGAGTTTAGAAATAGAACATTGCTTTCAATTTAAATAGACAATGCCCATTTTCTATTTAAATGTAAAGCAATGTGATAACGAATAAGGAATTAAGGAAAATGACAAACTTTTCAAACCAAGAAATAATTTTTAATATTTTTTGCAATGTTCCAAAACAAAACCCGATTTTCATTTTTGTTTTAATTTAAAACTTTTAAAAATCTTCCATAAAAAAATTTCAATTAAAAAAATTAAATTTTGTTTTATTTATTTACTTATAGGCTAAAAACTGAAAGTAATTTTATTAAACTCAGCCATTTTGACCATATATCATATTTTAAGTCCTTTGTTCCTTTCGTAGATAAATATTTCATTTGCAGTACCCTATAAATTTTAATATAATTTATGCGAGTTTAGAAAAGAGAACATTGCTTTCAATTTAAATTGACAATGCCCATTGTCTATTTAAATGTAAAACACTAAGCATAAGCAAGCAGAATTAAGGAAAAAGACAAACTTTTTAAACCATGAAAATATTTGTAATATTTTTACAATGTTCCATGACTCCATTTACATTTTTTAAAAACTAAAAAATTTTAAAAATTCTTCATAAAATATTTTATATTTCAAAGCAAATTTGTATTTTGTGTTGTTTATTTATTTAATAGATAAGAACCAAAGAAGCTGTATTAAATTTCAGCCATTTTGACCATATCTCATATTTTATGTCCTTTGTTCATTTCATAGCTAAATATTTCATTTGAAGTACCCTATAAATTTTTAATATAACTGATGCGAGTTTAGAAAATAGAACATTGCTTTCAATTTAGACAGACAATGTCCATTGTCTATTTAAATGTAAAACACTGCGCATAAACAAGCGGAATTAAAGAAAAAGACAAACTTTTTAAACCATGAAAACATTTGTAATATTTTTACAATGTTCCACGACCCGATTTTCATTTTTTTAAACTAAAACATTTTAAAATTTCTTCATAAAAATTTTATATTTGAAAGAAAATTTATATTTTGTTTTGTTTATTTATTTAATAGATAAGAACCAAAGAAGTTGTATTAAATTTCAGCCATTTTGACCATATCTCATATTTATAGTCTTTTGTTCATTTCGTAGCTAAATATTTTGTTGGAAGTTCCCTATAAATCTTTAATGTAACTGATGCGAGTTTAGAAAAAGAACATTGCTTTCAATTTAAATATACAATGCCCATTGTCTATTTAAATGTAAAACACTAAGCATAAGCAAGCGGAATTAAGCAAAAAGACAAACTTTTTAAACCATGAAAACATTTGTAATATTTTTACAATGTTCCACGACCCGATTTTCATTTTTTTAAACTAAAACATTTTAAAATTAAAATTAAAAATTTTTAAAAATTTTTATTTTAAACAAAAATTTTATTTTGTTTTATTTATTTATTTATTGGCCAACAACTGAAAGTAATTTTATTAAACTCAGCCATTTTGGCCATGTGATATACTTTAACCTATTTCGTGGCTAAAGTTTTATAAAGTATTTTAGAGAAATGTAAATTTTAAATCCAATTTGGGAGAAGTTTAAAACAGATCCTAATGGGTTTTGTGGTTTAAAAGAACTAGGTAAAAGACTACAGCCACCCACATCAAATGTTTTATCAAGTTTATTGTGACACGGCCAACAGGCACGCAATCCGGCAGCAGACTACTCTTAATGTTGTTCTAGCACGGCATTACTAAGTTTCAACCATGTTTTACTCTCCATTTACTAGTTTTAAGAGTAATAAGTAGATAATAATACACAGAGAGAATTTATAAAGATATTTTATATACTTCCAGTATAAAATCGCTTATGCTTTGCCATTAAAACTAACTCTTTTATATCCTTTTTCCTTTATTATTCTTTTAGCTATCTTCATTTGGCCATCTTCTCCCTTATTTATATTAACTTCTTCTCTATTAGTTAAACTTTTAAAAGTCTAAATTTTTAAACAATAGTAAAAAATTATTTTTATAGTCTTTAAAAATTTAAACTAGAATATACATTTAAAAATTTTTCATTCTCTCAAAGTAAAAAGGCTAACCCCTTGCCTGTAAAATATATTTGAGAAAAACGTGCTAAAAATGGGTAAAATTTCTCTTTAATTTTGTTCTTTATTGTGATCCAAATGTTAGAAATAGATTATTTTTGAAAAAAAAAAGAAATTTCAAAAGAAATAACTACTATTTTCAATATTTTCATATATATGGGAAATGTTAGTAGATTGCAGTAATTTTTTTCTCAAATGACAGCAAAAGTGAATCAAATGACATAATTTTCCGGATAAATATAATAAACTAATACAACAATATTATTATCTATACCAACTGTCATGAATTCCGTGTGCCTCAGATTCCTCTGAATTTCACAAATCCTTTACAGTATCCGAAAGATAGCGATAAATGGCTTGAAACTGTTGCTCGGGAAAATATCTCTATCTATTAAGAAAATGGCAAATTATATATTATGCGACTTACGAACCTATTTTAGGCTTCACGGAATTGAAATACCGTTTCTTGTCTTTCCCAAACTCAGGTCATGCATTCCAAAATTGGCGTATTTGCGTTGCACGAACTGAGTTCAGGTTTTACAGTCAAGGGGTTTAGAATATATATACTTTCAGTATGAAATCGCTTGTTTTGCTATTAAAACTAACTCTTTTTATATTCTTACTCCTTTATTATTCTTTTAGCTACCTTCATTCGGCCATCTCCTCTTTTATTTATATTAACTTCTTCTCTATTAGTTAAATTTCTAAAAGTCTAAATTTTCAAACAATATAAAAAAATTATTTTTTTAGTCTTTAAAAATTTAAACTAGCATGTACATTTAAAATTTTCATTCTCTCAATGTAATAAAGCTGACCCCTTGCCTGTGGAATATATTTGAGAAAAACGTGCTAAAAATGGAAAAAATTTCTCTGTAATTTTGTTCTTTATTGTTACCCAAATGTTAGAAATAGATTATTTTTTGAAAAAAAAAACAAATTTGAAACGAAATAACTATTATTTTCAATATTTTCACATGTATAGGAAATTTTAATGAATTACATTAACTTTTTGTTCAAATAACAGCAAAATAAATCAAATAACATAATCTTTTGAATAAATATAATAAACTAATACAACAATATTATTATCTATACCAACTGTCATGAATTCCGTGTCCCTCAGATTCCTCTGAATTTCTCAAATCTTTTACAGTATTCGATAAATAGCGATAAATGGCTTGAAACTGTTGAACTTTTCTCGGAAAAAAATTTCTATCTATTAAGAAAATGGCAAATTATATATTATGCGACTTTCGAACTTTAGGCCTTACGGAATTGAAATACCGTTTCTTATATTTCCCAAACACAGGTCAGGCATTCCAAAATTGGCGTATTTGCGTTGCAGGAACTGAGTTCAGGTTTAAAAATTTTCATTCTCTCAATGCAAAAACGCTAACCCCTTGCCTGTGGAATATATTTGACAAAAACTTACTAAAAATGGAAAAACTTTCTCTGTAATTTTGTTTTTTATTCTCATCCAAATGTTAGAAATAGATTTTTTTTTGAAAAAAAAAGAAATTTCAAAAGAAATAACTACTATTTTCAATATTTTCATATATATGGGAAATGTTAATAGATTGCAGTAATTTTTGCTCAAATGACAGCAAAAGTGAATCAAATGACATAATTTTCTGGATAAATATAATAAACTAATACAACAATATTATTAAATATATCAATTGCCATGAATTCCTCAGATTCTTCTGAATTTCACAAATAATTTACAATATCCGAGAAATAGCGATAAATGACTTGAAACTGTTGAACTTTTCTTAGGAAAATATCTCTATCTGTTAAGAAATTGGCGAATTATATATTATGTGACTTACGAACCTATTTTAGGCTTCACGGAATTGAAATACCGTTTCTTATCTTTAACGAACTCAGGTCAGGCATTCCAAAATTGGCGTATTTGCGTTGCACGAACTGAGTTCAGGTTTCACAGTCAAGGGGTTTAGAATATATATACTTCCAGTATGAAATCGCTTTTGTTTTGCTTTTAAAACTAACTCTTCCCTGCCTTTTCTCCTTTATTATTCTTTTAGCTATGTTCATTTGGCCATCTTCTCCTTTATTTATATTAACTTCTTCTCTATTAGTTAAATTTCTAAAAGTCTAAATTTTCAAACAATATAAAAAAATTATTTTTTTAGTCTTTAAAAATTTAAACTACAATATACATTTAAAATTTTCATTCTCTCAATGTAAAATCGCTAACCCCTTGCCTGTGGAATATATTTGACAAAAACTTACTAAAAATGGAAAACATTTCTCTGTAATTTTGTTTTTTATTCTCATCCAAATGTTAGAAATAGATTATTTAAAAAAAACCAATTTAAAAAAAAATAACTAGTATTTTCAATATTTTCATATATATGGAAAATGTTAATAGATTGCAGTAATTTTTGCTCAAATGACAGCAAAAGTGAATCAAATGACATAATTTTCTGGATAAATATAATAAACTAATACAACAATATATCAACAATAAGTAAACAACTGTCATGAATTCCGTGTGCCTCAGATTCCTCTGAATTTCACAAATTCTTTATAGTATCCGAGAGATAGCGATAATTGGCTTGAAACTGTTGCTCGGGAAAATATCTCTATCTATTAAGAAAATGGCGAATTATATATTATGCGACTTACGAACCTATTTTAGGCTTCACGGAATTGAAATACCGTTTCTTATCTTTAACGAACTCAGGTCAGGCATTCCAAAATTGGCGTATTTGCGTTGCAGGAACTGAGTTCAGGTTTCACAGTCAAGGAGTTTAGAATATATATATACTTCCAGAATGAAATCGCTTTTGTTTTGCCTTTAAAACTAACTCTTCCCTACCCTTTCTCCTTTATTATTCTTTTAGCTATGTTCATTTGGCCATCTTCTCCTTTATATTAACTATTATTTATTGAATGTTTGTCTGCTTGAAAATTTAATATGGTCCTAAGCATATTGCAATAAACTGTGTATTTTTATCACTCTTCGTTTACTTTTTATTGATTTTTCAAGTATACCGGTCATTTTTTAAACACCCTGTATAAAGATCGGTTAAACAAGTCTGTAAATACAAGTGCCTTACATCAGTGAAATATTTTTCAAACAATGATATATTCGAGGTCACACACTTTAACATATCAAAAACTATGTTTTTAACATGCTATATTTTCCTAACTTCATTTTTATAATATCCAACTCATTCATTAAATCAATGCATACATAAATTTTCCATTGTATCAAAGTAAACCAGATTTAAGAAGCCTGTAAATTCAAGCCTTTCATGGATAAAACAAAATTCTCCATTCTATCAAGGTATAAACGGTTAAACAAGCCTTTAAACCCTGTTTCACTTTGATACAATGAAAAATTTATGTATGCATTGATTTAATGAATTAGTTGGATATTATAAAAAGGAATTTAGAACAATATAGCATGTTAAAAACATAGATTTCGATATGTTAAAGTATGTACCTCGAATATATCATTGTTTGAAAAATATTTCACTAATGTAAGGCACTTGTATTTAAGAAGCCTATAAATTCAAGCCTTTCATGGATAAAAAAAACTCTTTTGCATATTAACATGGGGATAAAAATGAACGGCAAATATGTATTCATTGAAAATATCTTTTCGCCAGACGTTTATGCACCTTAAAATACAATATGTATATCAACCTTTGCACCACAATATATAATACCAATCAAAATACACGTCCTTTTTTTGCCAAAATTCTTTATAAAATAATTGTGGTTAACCTTAATCTTTTTATTACTAATTAATAAATCAAACACGTTGAAAAATGGTCAAATTGATTTAACTATTACGATATTCAGTACGGATAGAATTACCAACCTGCTATACCTTGTTTTGAACAATGAAATATCCGAGGTCACACACTTTAACATACCGAAATCCAAGGTTCACCGTTTAAGTCTCTAATATCCTGCTTCTTGCAAAATCCATTTTCATGACATCCTAAGTGCTCTACCAAATAGCTCATAATAGGAGGGACACTACATAAAAATGGCATTATCGTACAAAAAAAGGAGGGCTTGTCCGATGATTTTTGATCGAGCCCCTTCAAGGCCGCAGAGAAAATGTCATTTAGAAGTAGATCTGTTAAATAAATTAATTTTCTCTGCAAATGAGACAGTTCTTTAAAGCATAACTATGTAATTCATTTGAAATTTTCGATAATAGCCGTACTTAGTATATTCTGAATGATAATAACTCGAAGGCAAATGTAGCATAAAGCAGGAAGAAAAATATATGAAATTGCTCCCTTGCACGCTATATCTCCTCATCAGTCGATGGTTTGAATATGAAATGACTAATGGAAGGGAATCGATGCGTATTTTTTAAAGAATATCTTGAGGGAAAAAATAAACATATCCTACAATGTATATCAGTAAGGAAGGAAGTAAAATGATTGATTTTTTTTAAGACATTGGGGAATTGGAACTGCAAAGAAAAAGAAAAAGAGAAGCTTAAAGGTTATAAATAATAAAAATGTGCCTGTTGTAATGCACTTACAATACTAACACCAGTGTTCGTTTACAAAGTTTTATCTTAGATTAAGACATTTATTCTGTACACTATTTACAAATTGGTATACTTGATCACCATATAACATAACCAGCAATTATTTATGTTTCATATTCATCATTACACAATAATTATTACAATTTTCTTTTGTTAAGCGTTATCCCTTAATCAAAATATTGAATTACTAACTGAGGCCTAAATAACCGTCATGTATATGTTAAATATATTTACCTCCGGATATTGCAGGCTCGGGCTTTCATCAGGATGTAAAGGACGTAAAAGGGAGTCGGCACTGGCGTAGGGGGCCGTTATTTTGCTGTACGTTATTATGCGGGTTTCGGGACTCGATTGCTGGTCCGGGCTCTCTGGATGTCCAGCAACTCTTCAATCCCGACTTCCACTCCTTTTTCTTCACTTTCTTTCCCAACTCCTCACCTCGGTTTTAACTCCCCTTTTTCTTCTTTGCCAATCGCTTGTTTGGTGAAATTTTCCCACAACTGCACCCCGTTCGGGAATGCAGGTAGGCTCATTGAAATAGCCCCTTTTTGTGAAAGATGACATTATTTTCAGCCCCTGCCCCCATAACTCACGGTTACATCTTGACCGTTACGCTTGTGCCATTCCGTGATCTATAACTCCTCCGCAGGGGTCCCTCAAAATCGAATTCAACAACTGCATCTAAATTATTCTAGGAAATTTGTCCAACAGCTGTGCATGCACGTGCTGACCACAGTGGGAATGTACCTCGGTACAGTGCCGTAAACTAGGCATAAGCATTTGAATTCTTTGATATTTATTTAAGAGAATTCATCACACAAAGATATTGAATGATTTTTCCTTTTTATTAAGCATTTGTTTAGAAAATTTTGTTACTTTCACTGAATTTGTTCCGAAAACAAGGGAAAATGTTCAACTTACTTTTTTTGTTTATAATATGTATGATTTTCCACTTAATAAATGGGAGAACTACCGTTAACATTTTCCTGTAAATTTTAATTCTAGCTAACCATTTACCTTAATATGACAGTGAAATCGCAAAACTAACTTTTATTGCTATTAACCCCTTAATGAACAGGGTTTTTTTTTAAAAAAAAAGGGACGGCCAAAAAAAAATCAATTTTTGTTAATGTAAAAAACACAATTTACAGTATGATGTGTCATCCCTTGATACGTAGGTATCAAATATGAAACTCTTATGTTTCATATCTCAATAAAGTATATAAAGTGACTCCTCGAGTCAAGGATGTCTTTACAGGCACAGCTTAGTAATAAATTAGTTAACAATTATATTTTACTTTCTATTATATTTTAGTAAAATATATATTGAAAAATGAGCGAATCAGAATCTGAATAGGAATACGCGATCGGAAAGTGACTCACAAGGAAGAGATAAGTCGTAAGTGATAAGTAGAAAAAATATATTTTTTTTATACTTGAATAAATAACTGTTATAGCTTACAATCCTATATCAATAATAAATATCAATAAAAAGATTTTTTTTCTTTCACATTGTTATTTTCAATTCTCGATTGCATTCGAGTGTGAAAAATTATAGAAACATAAAGTACAATGCCGCTCGAATTATTTCGAGTGTGCAGAGTTTGGCCAGTTTAGAGTGCTCGAGTTAACTCGAGAGTGCACGTTAAGGAGTTAAATTATCTGTTTGAAATGTTATACAGCTAGACCTCTACTTAACGATGTCGTTATATTCCTAAAAAAAGTTCGTTATATAAAAAATTCGTTGTACAGAGATGCACCTTTAAAAATTTATTAAAACGATTTTAAGTTCAGAAACACTAAAAATTATAACAAAAAAATTTTATATACAGTATGCCTGTTATTTTTTTACCCATCAAATAGAAATCTCCAAGAAAAACAGGAATAAAGCAAAAAATTAGTAACTGCGTTTTCTATTTAACACGTTGTTTGCCAGACGCGTTTTCGATGGTTTGCCCAAGGCGCAGATGTGAACTTTTCATTATGCGATGCATATGCTGAAATACTATTTGCAGCGGATAAAAATGAGTTATAAATTCATTAATTTTTTTTAATTTTTTAATACATTTCAAGTAATATATAATTTTATAATATTATTTTAACTAAACTTAATTTATAAATCTTCAAACAACAAAAACATGTTATTTTTTTTTCAAAAGGTTTTTCACAAGATGGTCCACTATTGTATATGGAAACGTGTAGGTATGTGATTCCAAAATCGACGTTATTTCTACACTCCAAATGGCAACAGTTGCAACGACAAGATAAAACATTAGAGACCGTCTACGACTAATAATCACATGTGTTTCAACGAGTACTTTAATAGTAGTCTTGTGCTTTAAATATTAGTTTTATGTATCAAATGAGGGTTATTGCACAACCACGTGATGCAAGCATTT
>CM063509.1:15427812-15432812 GCA_032207245.1 Pardosa pseudoannulata | reverse complement strand
ATTTTTTTCAAATATCTTTAACAATATTTACAAACTCTAAAACTGAGTTAACACATATTCTAAAGTAAAAAATGATATTTGAAAACTTTCTTCAAATATATACCCTGAACTTTATTAAATGAATAATAATCCATAGAAATTGTGCAAAGTAGCATCATTTTACCAACCTTTTAAACTGTTTCGTTCCCAAAATGATATTCTCTAAAATATTCCTTTAAAAGCCGTCTAATAATACTTTTTCGATACTCCCGAAAGGTATGGACTGATGCTGTGATCTGTGGGGGAGGCGTTATACGAAAGTAGGTCGCAAAGACCTTCGATGACTTATTTAAGGCTATTTCGCTTCAACCTCTAAATGCGTAACGCACATTGAGCACAACGAAGAGTTCTTTTGCCCCTTCGCTAACATTAGCTAATTGATATCTAAATGACCTCCAGGGGTTTTTCGAAACACCCTGCTATTAAAGATAAATAATTCTCTGAGTGAAGTCATACAACTTTCCGAATTTCAATAAACGAGTGGTTATAGTAATATCCATAGCATATACAGACCTCAGTATTAAAGATATATTTGTTCATAAATGAAAAAAAAATGAGATAAATTGTCAAATTATCATATTATCATATTATCAATTTTCATTATTTACAGCAATATAATAGACTTAAAACAATAGAAAAACCTTGTATAAAAATTCCTTCTAAACGGATAAATCTGTATACTGCAATATTTTATTACGTTGCATAAAATCTAACTCGGTTAAACTCTTAGGCGCAACAGCCTAAATTGAGCGCCATGGACTACGGTGCCACTCTCCGTTTTCAAGATCAAGGACCTTAGGGTCCAAAGCACATGTCCCGGTTAGATGGTCAACTTTAAGCGGAACCCCAGTGTTTAGTTCCCAAGCATGCTTGTGCCTCAATTTCTCTGCCCATTGAAGGGATGAGAGGCTGAGTCAACCGTGACTAGCCCGGGGATCGAACCTAGGACCAATGTCGTCAAAGCCTGAAGCGCTACCCCTGTTTCACAAAATTAACACAAAAAGAAAACGCAATAAGAAGCTATGAACGGGTGTCTTTGGTCGGCTCAATCCTCGAACTCACAACAATGCGGATATGAAATTGTTGCCTTTTCCAACTAAGCTATCGCAGATCTCTATGTACCTGTAAAAACATTATTTGCTCCCACATCCAAAATGTCTCGACTTGGATCTGGTTTGGAGCGCTACGGTCTACTTTTTTGTAACTAGCGGGATAATGAGATCGGAGTCTACTGCTTGAGGCCGATTCCGAAAGGCTGCGAACAACCCCGCCACAGAAGAATTCGACCCCACTAACTCTGGTATCAAAAATCAGCGCACTAATCATTCGACTATGTCTCACCTTTAGATTTTTTTTTTTTGGTTTTGGTTTTGGAATGCTACGGCCTACTTTTTGCAACACGAGGGCTAATGAGACTGGGACCTACTGCTTAAAGCCGATTCCGAACGGCTACGAACATCCATGCCATAGTGGGATTCGAACCCACGAACTCCAGTTCCGATGGCCAGCACCCTAACCATTCGGCCATCTTTCGGCTGTCTCACCTTTAGTAAGAATGCTTATTGTTAAGGTTTGGTTCGGTTTGGTTTGGAGTGCTACGGTCTACTTTTTGCATTACGAGGGCTGATGAGACCGGGATCTACAGTTTAAAGCTGATTCCGAAAGGCTACGAACATTCATGCCACAAAGGGATTCGAACCCATGAACTCCGGTACCGAAAGCCAGAAAACTAACCATTCGGTCATCGTTCGCCTGCTTGTTGTTAAGTGTACAGTATTAAGTATTTTCTATGGTACTTTAGAACTATCCAAAGTGAAGTACTAAGTCCTCAGAAAAGATAAAAACTTTCATCCATTGGTAGGTTGTGTATAGTTCAGGTTATAAAATTCATCTCAAAAAGCCCATTCAGAACAGTAAAAATTAAATTGCTTTATCAAATGCTTATGACAGGGGTGCCAAGCTTCTTAATAGTCCGAGCCATTTTTCAAAATTTGAAATTTTTCCCCAGCCGCAATTAAATACGTATTGAAGATGTATGCAAAAAAGGTATTAAATTTTTTTACGGAAATTATATTTACTGAATGTCATTTGAAAATTCTTCGTCGTTTAATTTTTTATGGAAATTTTTGAATTGTCGATGATTTTTTGCATTGGTGCGAATGTAATTTACAATGTTCACAACATCAGGATATTTTAAATATTTTATAACGAGATGTTCTCGGTGAATTATGCAGTGAATCGGTATAGTTTGGTTTGATTTGGAGTGCTACGGTCTACTGTTTTGCACACGGGGGCTAATGAGACCTAGACCTACTGCTTAAAGCCGATTCCGAACGGCTACGAACATCCATGCCACAGTGGGATTCGAACCCACGAACTCTGGTACTGACAATCAGAGCTCTAACCAATCGGCCAGCGTTCGGCTGTGAATTGTGGAATGAATTGTGGAATTTGAGAATCATCTCTTAAAAGCCCAAAAAGACCGATTTTTTTTACCAAGCATTGCTGGAGTTCCATCAGTTGTAATAATTTTTTAAACTATAATAACACAAAAATGAAAAGGGAACTAGGGTACATTTATCGAGAGCCACAAATAATCCTTCAAAAAGCCGCATGTGGCTCGCGAGCCACACGTTAGCCACTCCTGGCATATGACATCGGTTATTGTTTCAAGTACAGGTTCTCCATTCCGAAATCCCAAACACAGTTTTCCCATTTAGAACGCAATCATTCGCAAATCGCAGTTTATTTTTGTCTTGTAACACTACCTCTGCTTCCTGCATAGCTGCTGTTTCCTATAATACAAAATGACAGATGATCTTTGACTTGTCATCGAAAGCAATTTTCGTTTCGCACAAAGAGAAAACCAGCACATCCGCTATTAAAAATTGCTAGTGATAAAACTCATTTTTGAGGTTAACGGACCTAATTGCTCTCTCTAATAATAAAAATTTGGGGCCCAAATGTGTTCCTTTTTGCATTTTGTAGAGAATTATAGAGAGTGTAATATCAGAAATGACCTTTCGGAGAATCTAAATTTTGTCATAGAAACTAGTGATTACATTAAATATTCGTAGCCTTTTTGCGTGTGATAAAACATGAGCAAATTTTGGACATATATTCCAGCTTTTTATTGAAATGAGATAATACTAACTAAGGATATATTTTAAATATAAAAATACACTATATTTGCCAATGATGACAGGTCACTTGTGACATTTTAGACATTTTGTTAAATATCTATAAAAACACTCAAGGAATTGTCCTGAAACTTCAGGTGTGTAAACAAGATGGTAGACGTTATATATTTCAGCGAAGAATTTTTCCCGAAATCCCATAGGAAACCGTCTACAAATTGAAGAAAATTTAATATGTTTTGGATAATTCTGTTTAAAATAACGTATGAAAAGCGTTGAAACTTAACATAGCACATGATTAGGATACTTCTTGTAATAATCTGTGTTAACTATTATGGGGAAATCACGTATACTTCGGGAGAAATTAAGGTTTTTATAAAAACAATCCCAAATTTCTCCAAATGTTTTTCTTATAATTTGCAGAGTTCTCAATATCAAATAATGTTTTGGCTGAGATATATCTGATACACGCTCAATAATTTGTTTATCTTCATACTCCTCTAAAGTCTCCCGATACTGTAAATGCAGTTTGGATGTTGAATTCACTTAGTCAAACCGTATGGTTATGTATAAAAATAATCACACAAACGAACAAACTTCTTAATTTTTAAAGATATATAACTTAAAAGCTAGAATTTTTTTACTCCGTGAAATGCATTCCTATACTTTTATGAAAAGAATTTATTGTTAAGACCTGTGATAAAATTATCACTGTAACAAAAAATAATCGATGATTCAATTTAAAATTAGCACATATGTACCTAATCTATAATTTAAGCCAAATATAAAAGAAAATCATTTACGTAATATCTAAGTTCAGTGATAAAACGTACGAAAATAATGCAGACCATATTTAAATAATTTAAAATAAGAAACGATTAAATGAGATGGTTAAAGGAATGATTTCATAATGCTGTTTTCATGTACTTATAATGTAATAAATTGATAAATTCAGTCGCCTGCTCTTAACTGGGGAAAATAGGGCTTGAAATAATGGCATTAAACCCTCGAAAAGAGGTGAAGGGGTGGTTTTCGAGCGTTTTAAAAACGACAGTATATTTCGCTGTGATATGAAGCATATTTATAAGAATTTATTTTAGAATCGGATCAATAGTGTAGGAGAAGATAAACTTTACTAGTTTAAATTTTGCTAACCCTAACTCATCAAGAAACCAATATGGATGCCTCTATCCATCCCAGGTCCAACCGCTTCAGAAATTCGAGGACAGACGGACAGATAACTTAGGATATTATTATATAGGGGATTCTATAGTCGCCGAGATTAAACCTACGGGAAAAATTTCAGATCTCTAGCTAATCAAGAAGGACTAGAACGATGGACAATTGGTTAGGGTGCTGGCCTTAGATACCGGAGTTCGTGGGTTTGAATCCTACTGTGAAATAGATGTTCATAGCCGTTCGGAATCGGCTTTAAGCTGTAAGTCCCGGTCTCATTAATCCTCGTATTCCAGAATATAGACCGTAACACTCTAAACCAAACCAAACCAAACCTAAACAAGAAAGTAGTTAAGTTTGGTTCGGAGTTTGGTTCGGAGTGCTACGGTCTACTTTTTGCAACACGAGGGCTAATGAGACCGGGACCTACAGCTTAGAGCCGATTCCGAACGGCTACGAACATCCATGCCATAGTAGGATTCGAACCCCCGAACTCCGGTACCGAAGGGCAGCACCCTAACCAATCGGCCATCGTTCGACTGAAGGTAGTTAAAAACTGCTTTCAAAATATCAACTGACACATAAGTGAAGTGAAGTAAAAGTGATTAACCCCTTAACGCATTTGCCCGTGTCTGACACGGGCAAAAT
>CM063509.1:15382812-15422812 GCA_032207245.1 Pardosa pseudoannulata | reverse complement strand
TTTTCTAGCATTATGGCGTAATTATAGCAACAAATTTATTATTCAATAAAAAATAAAAGATTCTGCTCTCTTAAGAAATTTTTTTTCTAAATCAATAATAAAGGTTTAACTTTAAAAAATGATTTAATCCCTTATGTAATAACAGCCTAAGTTATCTGTCCGTCTGTCCTCGAATTTATGAAGCGGTTGGACCTGGAATGTATACGGACATCCATATTGAATTCTTCATCAATTAGGTTTAGCAAAATTCAAAGCGAATAAAGTTTATCTTCTCCTAAACTATCTATCCGATTTTAAAATAAATTGGTATAAATATGTTTCATATCACAGCGAAAAATACTGTCGCCTTTAAAACGTTCGAAATCTAGCCCTTCCCCTCTTTACGAGCGGTTAATGCCATTATTTCAAGTCCTATTTTCCCCGGTTAAGATCAGGCGATTAAATTTATCAATTTATCACATAATAAATAGGGGAACAAAAAAAAACATTTTTTCTAGCATTATGACGTCATTCCTTTAACCATCTCATTTAATCATTTTTTATTTTAAATTATTTAAATATCGTGTGCATTATTTTCCTACATTTTATCACTGAACTTAGGTATTACGTAAATAATTTTCTTTTATATTTGGGTTAAATAATAGATAAGGTACATATGTGATAATTTTAAATTGAATCATCGATTATTTTTTGTTGCAATATAATTCTCAGCCAAAAAACAAACCATTTTTTTTCCTCATAGGATATTTTGCAATTCTGAAAAATTAAAATTTTTACCGATTCCGTCATGTGACGGGCTATAAGCTAGTTTTAAAGAAAGAAAAATATTTAGAGAATATCGATTACAGTTACGCTTAAAAGATCCCAATTTAATACACTATGAAAAAATGTTTTGATTAAAAATTAAGAGTTAGAACCTAGATCGATGGCAGAAAGGCTCAGATCAGATTCGCTGGCAAGAAACAGTATTCTACGCACTCAAATAGCTAAATTATATGTAAAGAAGTAACGGGGATGACAAATTATATAACGCACGAAAAACGTTCATTCATCAATGTTGCCCAAAGGCAACCTTGAAAACCCTACTGATTGAGTAACATAATCCGATACCAAAAGCAAAAAATATTAGCATTAACCCTCTGACTGCTCAATTTGTAAACCGAAATCTCTTTAAAAATTGCGTATTTTTTGCATAGTTTAAGTATATATATATATATATATATATATATATATATATATATATATATATATATATATATATATATATATATATATATATATATATATATATGTGTGTGTGTGTGTATGTATATATATATGTATATATATATATATGTATATATATATATATGTATATATATATATATATATATGTATATATATATGTATATGTATGTATATGTATATACACATACATACATATATATATATATATATATATGTATACATATATATATATGTATATATATATATATGTATATATATATATATATATATATATATATATATATATATATATATATATATATATATATATATATATATATATATATATATATATATATATATATATATATATATATATATATTTATATATATATATATATATATATATATATATATATATATATGTGTGTGTGTGTGTGTGTGTGTGTGTGTGTGTGTGTTGGAGAATTGAAATACTAATTCTTTTCTAGAAAAGATTTTTTATATTGACTTTTATCATGAGAAAATAAGCTTTCAGAAAAACTAATTTCAGATGTTATCACATAAAAAATTTATTTTATAATAAATTTCAACTTTAACATAGTTAGTTTCTATTTATAACATACTATCTATCATTCTATTATCTAATATAACTATAATAGTTCTAGTCATATAATTCTATTTACCTAATTAAATGTCTAATACTGTGTATAATTTATTCCACTGGTTAAACGGTGAAAAGGCGGAATGTGCTTCTTAATAAAGGAAGAAAAACACATGCCCGCGAAAATCACGGGATGAGCAAATTTTGCTACATTTGAATTGCCCGTGGAAATCGCGGGATGAGCAGTCAGAGGGTTAAATTAATTAAGCAAATAAAAACTAATTCGATTTGAGAGAAAAAAGAGTTTTTCAACCTTTTGGCTGTTTCTATATGAGAAAATAAACATATCTCCTACGCCGAACTATGTTATATTTCATACGTCTAACTGAAAATATAACTAAATTTAAAACGCTACACAAAATTATTTTCCGCTAAAAATATAGTTCTCTGTGTATCCCATGTGATACTCAAGCATATGAAACATGTACAGTAGATTCCGCTTAATGTGATCGCGATTAATGTTATCAATCGATTATTGTTATCGAAATTCTTTAGTCCCGATTTTCTCTATTCATTTGTATGTTAAAATGATCGCTTTATGGGATCGTTACATCGGTTAATGTTATCAGTTTCCGGACTAACTAGCAAAGAATATTCAGAATGTATTCAGAAGGAACCCATTCTTTCCTTTCCTTTCACTGTTGTTTCAATTTCCGAGAATTCTCCCTCTTCTACCTAGGGAAATGTGAAATGAACAAAGGAGTGGGAATTTACACGTCCTCGGAATTTTGCTCGCTTACATGCAGCTTGTCGATATGGAAGCCAGAAAGCGAAAAGATTTAACATTAAAACAAAAGATCAAAATTTTAATGTCGTTACGACAAATTACCAGAAATGAGTCAGCGCAGCATTTCTCAGCCTCTATTGTGCAAAATTTTGAAAACTCGTCATGATATTACAAGAAAAAATAAACAAAGTGAAAATACGGAGACATATTCCAGTATCTTCTCCATTAACAGAATCTGAAGTCTGTGAGATTGTCATAGGAAAATAGACGAATGATGGAAATGATAAGTCAGATGAATAATCTTTTGATATCAAGCCACCTCCTATAAGTGCTGAAATGAGAAATGCATTGAAAGTGTTGAAACGCAGAGTACAACACCGTTCCGATGACTTTAAAAAACATTATGATTACGAACTATTTATCAATGAGCTTCTTAGAAAAAATTGTAGACAGTCAACAAATGATCATTGTGATGAGGCGATTTAGATCTGATATATAATTGTTTTATTCATAAAAGAAGTAAAATGTTCGGGATCTAAATCTGACCTCATCACATCGTTAGAGATAGAGGACCATAATTTAACGGATTATTGTAGTCTTGTACGGGGGTCTGATTCCAGTCCCAGATAAGAATCCTGTCTCCGTACTTGACATTAAATAAGAATGTACCTTTGTGGAGTATTTATGAGTCCCTAAGGGACAGGGCCCAATTAGAGGTGATAAGGTTACTCACGTTGGTGGTCTCAGGGCGGGGTTTGCTGAGACCAATGACTTTCTGGCAACGATCCCGATTGGAAGTCATGAAGAAGGAGGGGACTAAGTTCGAGACAATAAATCTAAAAAATCTAAAAAAGGAGGCCCCCAGAGGATTGCAGGAGAAGGCCCCAGAGAGTTGGATGAGAAGCCCAAGAGAGTTGGATCGGAAGGCCCCAGAGAGTTGGATGAGAAGGCCCAAGAGAGTTGGATCGGAAGGCCCCAGAGAGTTTGGATAGAAGGTCCCAGAAGAGAAGTTCGTTTCGGAGGTCCCAAAAGGAAGTTGCTATATACTCCAGCCAAGTCCGCCAGAAAGTTTCCTGCACAAAGGTGTACGGCCGCACCCCCAGAGACTCAGGAGAAAGCCCCTGACGATGTCTATGACAGATCCACGGTTGATGTAAAGATTCCCTCTCATACCCTTCAACCAGAAGTGTTCCGGGCCCAACACTTTAGACCCACAAAGGTACCCATTTTTTTGCATTACATTTTGAAATCGAGATTAGGTCCTCTCTCTATACTTACAAAAGAAAAAATTTCTAAGTGTATATAAAATTTGTCAGAAGTAATTTGAATAGTTTGACTAAGCTTAATTATTGACTTATTATTTTTTTTGTAAATAGATGTATAAATGTTTTTTTATAATATATCTACTTATTTTATATTAAGCTAGATTCAGTTGCCATTATTTTAGAGGTTAGTTGATTCTTCATTCTAATGTCTGTAGTTGCTCAGAACCTGTGGTTAAATTGTAGAAAAAAAAATATTTAACACAACGCAATTTAAAATAAATTCCACTATACATTTGATCACAGGTTGTTAATAAATATATAACGAGGACTACACGACAATCATTTTTTAATTATATATACAATTCTTATGAGTTAAAGGATAATATACAGTACATAAATATAAGGTGTGAATTAAAGGGTGGTAAATCTATCTAATTTTGCATAACGTTTATTGTTATCAAGATCACAGTGACTCAAACTTCTCACATTAAGCAGATTTCACAGTATATCATATGCAGACCTCCTAACTGCTACGAAAAAAATCGTAGTTTCTACGAATTTAGCAAATAATTACTATCTTGCGAAAATCGGTCAAAAAATACGATTTTTCAACAAAAAATATATAGCATCCGGAAAGTCTAAATAAATGAATATATTTTCGTAAGACATATAAGGAAACCCGTAAAAAAACTTTTCCGATCAATTTTCGTGTAACTACGGTGCGATACTATACTCTCTCGAAGGTATAAATTTTGGGATTATTAATTAGATTTTTTGTCTGATAATATTAGTTATAATGTTATAGTAAATTTCTGTATTCTTCCCTCAGATTGTTTCTGAGATTTTTTAAAAATTATTATTTTTTATTATAAAAATGTTAAGGTGTGAAATAACATTTAAATGCAACTAAAATAAATCTAAATAAAATATTTCATCTAACATTTTATAGGGGGGTGTCAGTTCAGGAAAATATATAAATACATATAAATATATTTCGAAAATGAAATATTGTCTATTTGAATAGTCTTAACTATTCACGTGCAAAGTACAAAATAAATTTTTTATTGAGTATATTTAATTTTAAAAAAGTCTCTTTATAATACATTTTATCTTATGTTTTTTATCCTCGAGATATTTATTTAAAATATTCGCATTTTAAACTCTATTATGCTGTAAACCTTATTGATCATCGTAAAATTTCAACATATTAAAGATCCCTTGAATTGTGTCTTGAATGAAAAGAAACTTTTAGTAAAATATATGTCTGTAGTCATAAGGGATTCTTTATAACGTATAATTATATCTATACGAATACGTATTATTTATACGCATACTTTAAAATGTAGTGCATCTTTCCTGGACTTACCATCATAATAAATATGAAATGAATCAATATAATATAAAAAAGTATAACTTTACATTATTCGCCTAAGAAATATTATAAAGTTTCCAACGACTAAAATACAAGTATTCAATTAAACAAATGCAAAACTAATATAAGAAAAAAAACGGAATGATTTTAAAAAAATTTTGTACTTACGGCTATGAAAAAGGGATTTTGTTGCTATAAGCATATTTGTGTATCATTTAATCTTCAATTGTTATAATAGATATAAAACTCAAGGCACGTGAATAGTCTTAACTATTCACGTGCAAATTACAAAATAAATTTTTTATTAAGTAAATTAATTTTAAAAAAATCTCCTTAAAATATATTTATCTAATATATTTTATCCTCTAGATATTTATTTAAAATGCTCATATTTTACACTTTGTTATGCTTTAAACCACACTGATCGTCGTAAAACTTCAACACATTAAAGATCCCTTGGATTATTTCTTGGATGAAAAGAAACTTTTAGTAAAATATATGTCTGTAGTCATAAGGGATTCTTTATAACGTATAATTATATCTATAGGAATACGTATTATTTATACGCATACTGAAAAATGTAGTGCACCTTTCCTGAACTTACCATCATAATAAATATGAAATGAATCAGTATAATATAAAAAAGTATAACTTTACATTATTCGTCTAAGAAATATTATAAAGTTTCCAACTACTAAAATACAAGTATTAAATTAAACAAATGCAAAACTAATATAAGAAAAAAAACGGAATGATTTTAAATAAATTTTGTACTTACGGCTTTAAAAATATTGAATATATTGCTATAACACAATTTATTTATCATTGGATTTAATCTTCAGTTGTTATAATAGATATAAAATTTAAGGCACGTGAATAATCTTAACTATTCAAGTGCATAATACAAAATAAATTTTTTATTGAGTACATTTCGTTTTAAAAAAAGTCTCTTTAAAATATATTTTATCTTATATCTTTTATCCTCTATATATTTATTTAAAATACTCACATTTTAAACTCTATTATGCTGTAAACCTTATTGATCATCGTGAAATTTCAAGACATTAAAGATCCCTTGATTTGTTTCTTGAATGAAAAGAAACTTTTAGTAAAATATATGTCTGTAGTCATAAGGGATTCTTTATAACGTATAATTATATCTATACAAATACGTATTATTTATACGCATACTTAAAAAGGTAGTGCATCTTTCCTGGACTTACCATCATAATAAATATGAAATGAATCAATATCAATAAAAAAGTATAAATTCAAATTATTCGTCTAAGAAATCTTATAAAATTTCCAGCGACTAAATTACATGTATTAAATTAAATAAATACAAAACTAATATAAGAAAAAAAGACGGAATGATTTTAAACAAATTTAATTTTTGTATTTACGGCTTTGAAAATATTGAATTTATTTCTATAACCAAATTTGTGTATTATTGGATTTAATCTTCAGTTATTATAATAGATATAAAATTCAAGGCACGTAAATGGTCTTAACTACTCAAGTGCATAATACAACATAAATTTTTTATTGAGTACATTTCGTTTTAAAAAAGTCTCTTTAAAATATATTTTATCTTATATTTTTCATCCTCTATATATTTATTTAAAATACTCACATTTTAAACTCTATTATGCTGTAAACCTTATTGATCATCTTAAAATTACAACATATTAAAGATCCCTTGAATCGTTTCTTGGATGAAAAGAAACTTTTAGTAAAATATATGTCTGTAGTCATAAGGGATTCTTTATAACGTATAATTATATCAATACGAATACATATTATTTATGCGCATACTTAAAAAGGTAATGCACCTTTCCTGAACTTACCATTATAATAAATATAAAATGAATCAATATAATATAAAAAGTATAATTTTAAATTATTCGTCTAAGAAATATTATAAAGTTTCCAAACACTAAAATACAAGGATTAAATTAAACAAATACAAAACTAATATAAGAAAAAAAAATGATTTTAAACATGTTTTGTACTTACGGCTTTGAAAATATTGAATTTATTGCTACAACCAAATTTATATATCATTGGATTTAGTCTTCAGTTGTTATAACAGTTATACAATTCAAGGCACGTGAATAGTCTTAACTATTCACGTACTATTCACGTACCTTGAATACACGCCCAAAGTACAAAATAAATTTTTTGGGGGGTACGTTTAATTTAAACAAAATACCCTTAAAATATTTTTTATCTTACACCTTTTATCCTTGAGATATTTATTTAAAATACTCACATTTTAAACTCTATTATGCTGTAAACCTTATATCTCGATAATACGATGATATAACCTTATATCATCGTAAAATTTCAACATATTATTAAAGATCCCTTAAATTGCTTCTTGGGTGAAAAAAAACTTTCAGTAAAATATATTTTTGTAGTCATAAGGGATTCTTTATAACGTATAATTATATCTATATGAATACGTATTACTTATACGCATACTTAAAAAGGTAGTCCAGTCCATCTTTCCAGGACTTGTAATCATAATAAATGTGAAATGAATCAATATAATATAAAAAATTATAATTTTAAATTATCCAACTAAAACATATCATAATGTATCCAACGACTAAAATACAAGTATTAAAATAAACAAATGCAAATATACTCATTTAAGCATAAAAAATTATCTGAAATCCAATAGTAAAATAAGTTTGCTCAAAAAGAGATAAGTAAAGAATTACTCACAGTTCATAAAAATCATGAACATTCTTCCTTCTGCAACGCAGGTTAAGTATCTTAAAGTTTTGTGTATCCTTTCTAACTCAAATAAAAATTAGATTCCACTATTAAAAATAATTTCTAAAATCGGAATAACATCTCTCTAGCATTTCTGCCAAAATGAGTAATCCATCCTAAAATTTTGATTGGCATAAATGTATCGAAGCACTGCCCAACATTGCTACAATGTAAACAAATAGCATTGAATGGCAACAGTAAGACAAGCAAGACAATGCTCTAACACACCAACAGTTTTGTCACAGCTCCCCGTAACAGCTATCATCACGATTAGGATGGATCTCCCCCTAATAAAAGACTACTTCGATCCAAACCCAGGATCACACCCATTCACAGTTCGATTAATGCATGACCGCCACCCATCTGCTGCCCCCACGTGGCTCACGGTGTCGCGTGCCTGCTCTCCCCAAGGCCAAATAATCCCCTCCCCCTTCTCCCCTTTTACGTTTTCCCGCCATAAACAATGACCAATACCAATAACGGTGATCCGTCACGCAATGGAGGACACCGTAGTCGCCTGTGGAACTTAATAGGTAAAACACCGCGATAGCATCCTATGCTATGTGTGGAAATATTCCCTTCTTATGATTTTATTTGCTATCAAGGGCCTTAAATTTTTTCTCTTATGTTACTCTAATTCAGTGGCGTGCGGTAGGTGTTCATGCAGGGTGTGCAGAGAGCAACAACAACAATAATAATAAAACCAGAAAAATGTACATTAAACACTTCCTTAACGTTTATTATTCATTTGTACACAAAATCCATACGTCTATCCGTATTATTAATAAAATAACGAAAAGCTTATATTTCCCCGAAAAACTTATTTTCAGCAAACGTAGCACTACACGGCGTCCGCCGCTGCGGTGCCTCATCAGGATGCTTTTTGGTGCCGACAAACCGAAAGTCTAGTCCACGTGCAGAGGATTTCACTGCACGCTGGCGCAATAGAACAAACTATTTCTCGTTCGGTCAGTGGATTAGATTATATTTATTAATTGTTTTTAATATCTGGAAATCATATATTCTGCGAAAAATATCTTCACAATTTTTAAAAACAAAACCAGGAATATGGTGTTACAGATATAACTTATATACTGTTTGTAAAACACAATGAATTGTAAAATTTGGACTGTTCTGTTAGAATTCGGTTCTTTTTTGTCTAACAAAGCAACATTCTTTTTCAGCGAATTATTTCAATAAATAGAATACATCACCGAAATTAATTTACTACACTAAAACATTTCACTTTATATTGATAAAATTCTTCTTTTATATTTCCATGAAAACAAAATCTTACAATATATAAATTTAAACATTAACCGTCTGCAAAATCGTATGGCCAGTTAATCAGTTAAAAAACCAAAAGTTCTTTATCACGTAAGTCCCCGCTCTAATACAACACTTAATAAACCGTACCTTTGGATGATTCTGAATGCCAAGAGCAGGAAAAATAGCTGCACTTGCCTCAGTGTTATATTATGCTGTGCTTCTTCAGTAGCCCATACATATAAAGCGTGGTTTTCTATTAGTGCGCAGTGCGTACACATAAAAATTTCTTATGTTTGTTTCTTATTACTTTTGAACACTCAACAATATACGTGGCGCAGCACCTAGTACCGCACGCACTGCGCGAATACAAGCAAGCAAATCAACATAATATTTGAATATATAATAAATAATATTTATTATATACCATATAGAGATAGGTAGACATAGGTGCAGAAATTTATTGTCTCATAATTTTGCTAGGGTGTGCAGTGCACACCCTGCACATATGGACCGCACACCACTGCTGTAATTGTATTTTACTTAAATTAGTACTTTTTAACAGGCAATGGAACCCCAGTTCACGATGCACACCCTCATAGAATGTCTCACCCAATCAAATTGGAGATACGACCTTGGTCCCAGGTGCTCCACTAGAATTCTTCTACTCTAGATTTATCATTTGTAATTCGAAATGTTCCTGGATTCTTCTTGGAATTGAAATAGTACCGAAAACAAGCGGGGTTTTTTGAACAATCAATTGCGACAAACAATAGCATGGGCTTAATTTGGGAGGGGCAAAGGGGGCAATTGCCCCTCCAGAATTTTTAGAGAAGGGATAAGCTTATAGTTTTGCCCCTCCTTTATATTTTTGAAAAAATTTGCTTCGGAAAATTTTTTTTGCCTTCTATATCTTTGGAAATAATCATCATGTATTTTTATTGGGAAAAGCCAGCTGAGTTTAATTTTACTTAGTTGAAATTTATTTTTACTTAGTTGATTTATCTAGTACTTATCACTTAATCTGACCTCCCTTCTATCGTGACAGATAAATTTGCAAGCTTGGGGAGAGAGAGCATTTTTCGGAAGAATAAACGAAAGGAACCATCATGTTTTGTGTTTTGTATCGATTTTACAGGTTTGTTAAGATGAAGTGATACGGTGAACTTTGAATATCCTAAAAAAATATTCATTACACACATATGTATATATATACAAAGTACATGGATACATCCATAGTATTACATGCATATATAAATATGTTAAAATAAACGGGAAAAAACCATTAAGTTTATACCGATCATGTGATACAGATATTATGAATGCAGTAAAAGTTGTACGATTAAATATGTGACCGTGTTGCTCTTAATGCCTTTAAGAACTAATGAATTGCAAAATCTATTAAACCAATGTACCAAAAATATTTATCCACAAAACATTAATGCCTGAAACCTGATTTGCTGAATGAACATAAAAAAGGTTATGCAGAGCTGAACATAATTTCATTTCATCCTGAAAAATATATTTTCAACCTCACTGAGTCTTTAATTTTATGCTCTTATTTTTTACCAGGCTTAAATTTACCTGGTAAATTTTAGAGACTATAATTCCCGATCTAGTATTTACTAGACAAAATTAAACTAATTTATTGAATAAGTAAATTATTAAACTTTGAGAGTAAAATTTTAAGACAAATGTTTGGCGTAGTCCATGAGATTAATAGCTAGAGATCCTTATTTAACTTTGACGCTCTAAAATTTTACCAGATTTAAATTTCCCTGGTAAATATTAGAGACTATAATTCAGGATCCAGTAATTACCAGACGAATTTAAACTAAAGTAATTTATTGAATAAGTAAATTATTAACCTTCGAGCGTAAAATTTTAAGAAAAATGTTTGGCGTAGTCCATGAGATTAATAGCTGAAGATCTTAATTTAACTTTGAAGCTCTAAATTTATACCAGGTTTAAATTTGCCTAGTAAATATTAGAGACCATAATTCACGATCCAGTATTTACCAGACGAATTTAAACCAATTTATTGAATAATTATTGACCTTTGAGTGTAAAATTTTAAGAAAAATGTATGGTGTAGTCCATGAGATTAGTAGCTGGAGTTAATTATTTATCTTTGACGCTCTAAACTATTACCAGGTTTAAATTTCCCTGGTAAATATTGAGACTGTAATTCACGATCCAGTATTTACCAGACGAATTTAAACTAAAGTAATTTATTGAATAAGTAAATTATTAACTTTTGAGCCTTAAACTTTGGTTTAATCCGTGAGATAATAGCTGGAAGAATTTACGAAAACTACAAGCAACCTGATATTCTTAAAGTTTTAAAATGCAATAGATTACTCGGATATTTATTCAGATCTAACAATGCAAACCCAGTAAAAAAACTCACTTTTACTAATCCCATGGGAAACATAAGACCAATTAGGTGGCTTGAATCAGTGGAGAGGAACTTTAATCTTGTTAATAAAGGAAACTGGAGGAGCCTTGCTATGGATAGGACCAGATAGAAACAACTGTTAAGGACGGCCTTATAATATTGATAAGAGTGGTGTTACTTTACCCTGAGCTAAGCCATCCAGAATATTAATATTGATAAATGAAGTGTGACATTTCCTTTATTTTTTCTTTTGCGGAATTACATACTATGATAACAAAATTCTAAAACAGCATGGCATAGCCAGCAATTAATAAACTACAGTTTTATAAACTGTACCGTTGTAATATGATACCGTTAATTTAATTACTCTATCTTTTAAAGCCAGCTTGTAAGACTATCCTCTGCATTATAGTCATACCTATATACACCAAAATTAAGGCTAAATTTGTCAACCACTTGTGACTAGTTCTATTGCTAAGAAATGTTTTTATTCTTTTCAAGGTGGGAAACAATCTTTCAACTATGATCAGAAAACTAGTAATTCACAAAAATTTTATTGAGTTTAAAAAATCTTGTGGTGTTTCTAAATCTTTTAGTATCATTGCAAATGTTTCGGTACGGGTCCAGACTCTCCCCCCCCCTCATCTATCAACATATCATCATTTTAAAGTTTTTAAAAATCCTAGATCTGATATAAATTCATATACTTTGTATCATAATCATTTTTTACCTCTGAGAACATAAAGTTTTTACTTTTTATTTTGCCATTTTTTTTATTTCTATTTTTTTATTAAAGCCGTATTCTTACGCGGTCAGTTACCTTAATCACAGAGGAGATGGAACAAAATCAAGTAGAAAAGAAAACACTTTAACAACGACTAGTGAGAAACTATGACTTAAAAGAAATAACGTCATTTTTTGCGATCATTAATAGAATACTGAAAATGAAATATTTCTTTTAAAACCATAACACGATTAAAAGTAAAAATTCTCTTTAGACAAGTACTTCATATGACTTTTTCTCTTTGTACTGGATTGAGAAAATGAATAATTTCTTTTTGAAGCAATAACACTGCCGTAACTCAAAAATATTTTAAATACTATTTTCCTCATATTCATTAATATTGGTAGTAAAAAATCTCCTAATGTCACCACATGACTTCTTTGCAGTACCTTATTATAAAATATGGATGCCCTTAGGTATTCGAAATTTGAGAGCAGTGTCAACTAATAATTTTACGAATATGATTTTAGCACATCATAGTAATCAAAAGTTTGTATGGCAAAATGATTTTTTTCCAATTTTTCTATATGTTTTTTCTTAAAATATCATACCATAACTTTAGAGTATTATTAAGTTTTGAGTTAAGGCTATCAACCCCTTCCCAGTTTTGCCCGTACGCCGTACGGGCACAGCTTTCGGGTCTTTACTGATTTGCCCGTACGGCGTACGGGCAATCTGATTTCTATTTCGCTTGCACTGTTTCGGCCGTATTTTTTCCAATTTTAGTAACAAATTATGTGTATAGATGTCCAGTAAATGATAGTTTGCAGTTTATTGTATTTTCTACTCTGGTATAAAAGCGCGGGTTTTTTCGTATGTTTTGCATCAGAAGACGAATTGTTATCTTTCAGTGTATAGCTTTCTGGTTATATTTTACTAATCGCCTGATAATTTTATTGATGTAAGAGTTGAATAATATATTTTTACTTTTAAATAATGGATAATTCAGAGCGTATGGAGCTAATTTCTTGCGATTCGAACTGTGACTCGGAATCAGAAACTGAATTATCTGTAAATGATAGTAGCGAAAGTTTACTAGATGACCTGGATAGTAGGTAGTCTGATAGTAGTACAGATGGAATCAGTCAAGCAAGACAATTTTTTTAAATTAATTGTGATAATCCTTCGGATCCGCCTCCTAGATTTGCTTTCACTGGAATTCCAAAAATTAACTTGGATATCGATGAGACTAAAGGTAAACTTCAGTTCTATGATGCTTTCATAGGAAGAAAAAAACTGTAATAAATGCTTAAAAATATTAGAAATGTTAATTTTAATAACATATCTTTACTTAAAAATGTAAAATGAAGAAAAATATGCAATAAAAAAATGTAACATTTTTTTGACCGAATTCTGGAAAAAAAATGAAACTGTCAAAGGGTTAAATTAATCACAATTTGCTTTATGGTGCGTCATCAGAATTATAGTTTGAACATTCTCTTCAAAGCTAATTTAATTTTTAGAGGTTTGAATATTACCTGGGTAGAGCCAACACCTCCTAGAGAGAAGGCCTGAGCACAGTTTACCAGAAAATGTGATGACGTAGTGGCATAAGGCTGACAACATTCTGTAACTCTGACCAGAAACTTCCAAGTTATCACTTTTCCAATTATTTCCGTCGCCAAATGCAAAATCAACATATATGTATGGAATGTGCGTATTGGCAACGTTGGCGGAATTCGTTTCCTGAGCGGGGGATATGAGAATTCATTTGTGCTTGCTCTGAGTATGCGAATTCAATTCCTGTATATTTCGGTAATTTTTTTTTTGTAATAATGCCGTATAAATGCATTGTTCTTATTTGTAAAAGTAATTATTACTCCGAAGGTAACAAAAAATCAGTTTTCTCGTTTCGAAGAAAAGAAATTTTGGGACAAAAGTGGATTATTTCGATTCCTAGAAAAGCCTGACTGTGAACAAGAATTGTCATGTAAGTAAACTCTATTGTTATTTACAATTTTTAGGCATAAGATATAAGATTAAACCCCTACTTAAAAAGTAGATTTTTTTTTACAGTTACTCTAGATTATAGACAGTACTTTTGTTTTGACTAACGTATATGAAGAAATTTGATGAATAAATAAGAATATTCTATGTTTTTTAAACATATATATTAAAAATTATTCAACTATTAAAATGTAGTTTGTCATAAATAAATAATACTAGCAAATTTTACAATGCAATATTACAATTTCTTTAGAATTAACTACTTAATTAAAATTATGCTAAAAAACATGTTAAATATTGTATTTTTTTTTTAATTGAGTTAAAAGAAACAGTTCAAAATATAATGTAGTATTAACTTTTATATCATTAAAACGTCATTTAGAATTAGATATTTTGATAGTAAATTGATTAATGTTTGATATTTGAAAAATATTCCTATCTGTATAGACGGTTGAAATTTTTGTATTTTCATTTGTAAAGCACATAAAAGAATAAAGTAATTATATATTATATATCATTGAAGCTGACCTTTGGATATAACCTTTTTAATACTTTAAAAAATATAGTGAATTTCTGTTTAGATAATTATTTTATAACATAAAAAACTGTTTTATTTGTAACATACTAAAATACTGTACCGTCTCTTGTTAGGAAAGAGGAAAAAGTATTATCAAAAGCCATTGAAGAGAGCTTAGAATTTGTGGAAAAATCCAAATATATTTTCAGTTCTGTGGCAGAACTTTCAATTTGTGTATCCTAAAACGAACTGTATAATCGTTGGATATTTTTGGATATGAAGATTAATATATTCTTTGCACATATAGTTACCAAATCCATAAATAACTTCTTCCGTTTGTATTGATAAAAATTTATCTGTATCAGTGTTTTTTAACAATACAAAGTTCAACAAAAGAGGTCAGTATAACTTTCCCTGTGTTTTTACTGACTTAAAATATATATTTGATGTATTAATTACTTAGGTTAATACTCATAGGTTGTATATTGTAAATGATTTTAATATATCTTGAACAAATTTTCTTAAGTATGTTATGTATATTTTCATTGTGTATGTATCAAGTGTAAAGATATAAAGTTAAAGTCTAATTTTCTATTAATAGAATTATTACTCTGTTAATCAATAATGAAATTTTCATTCTCGTGTTTAATTTTAACATCAAATGTAAAAAAAAATTCTGATTTTGTTTTGTTTTCGAGAAATAAAATTTCATATAAATGTATGTTTTTTTTTACCTTATTTAGTACAGTGTTTACTTGGAGTTTTGCTCTTCAAAACTTGGGGGAAATTTTTGTACTTGAAGTTAGATGAATTAGTTTTAAATATATTTCCTGGATTAAATGTAGAAATTTCTTAAAATTTTATGAATGTATTTCTAAGTAGTAGAAGAAGCATAAATAATAAAATTCTAGGATGTTTTATTTTTCTTTTAAAACTATAAACATATTTAAGTAAGTGTTGTTTTTTAAAATAATTTATAACTCCATTTGATATTTAATGCACTATCCATATAATAGATAAAGTATGTTAATATCTTGATTATGGGGATGATAGGTGTTATTGTGAAAATCTGGAAGGATTATAATTTGTGCTTGAGTTAATTCTTTTTTATTAGAGAATTCAAATTTTAGAGTGTATATGTTTTACAAATGTGTGTTATTTTAGGTGTATTTGATAGAATAAACAAAAAGCAATACAGTCTGTGTCAGAGAACGGTTAATAATAATAACAAAAACTGAAATTTGCTATAAATAATCGCCAGTAAATAATAAATCAAATTTTTTTGTTGCCGTTAAAACTACAGCTTCAACTGAATGGTTTTGATAGTCAGCCTTATCCCGTGACGTCACAGTGAGTGTGCTCAGGCCTTCTCTCTTTAGGAGGTGTTGGTAGAGCATGCTAGGTTAATATCTATTACATTGAACTTTTTTTATATAGCTTTTTCATTATTAAACGAAATTATTCGACATTGTAATACTATCTTTACGTCGTACCATTATGCAAATTACCTACACACGTAAGTACACGTTTATACACGTCACAATGAAACCAGTCAAAAGTAGTCAAATTGAATATTTAACGTTCAAAATTAAAGTTTCCAAGTACGTATACACATATGTAACTCTAAACTTGCCCTAAACTTGTTCATTTCGTTAAAAGGAGTAATTTCTTTAAAATCTGAATACTGAATTTTTTTTCAAGATCCTAATACTTCCTCTGTTTCTTTCAAGGAAGTAAAAAGAACACAAATTTTTCTTTCATTTTACGCTAGTGTAATATAAACGTTGATTGTTATTTGATTTTCTTTCTTCACAGTGATTTCTTGCACATTTTACAACGCCTAATGTTTTAAAAAAATACTGCTTTTCTAGTCCGTTTAAAACATTAAACACTGTGTTTTTAACGATCCGTAAAAAAAAATTAGCTTCGTTTAACACCTGGTTAAAACAACTTCGAACTGGACAAGGTTGTTTTTCGAAGATATGATGGTTGCGGTTATTTCGATCAGGAAATGAAATGGAAAGTAATTATTAATCTCTGCTAAGCTTACTTTCACCAGATGTCTGGAAATCCCCCTACTATTTTGCACTCCCTGGCTTTGTTTAGTAATTTTTACCAGTGTTAACACCCTAGAGACCACCTGGAACTTCCTGCTAACTACAACCGCAATTTCTGTTTTGAAACTTCACGCATGCTTGCTCTATTACACAGTAAAACAGTGGTTTGATTGTAGATTCCGATGCGGAAGCTGCAATAGAGGTTTTATTTCAAAAATCTCTTTTGAAAAGCTAAAAATTGTATCAAAGTTTTTTTATAAGTAACCCTTAAGGAAAAAAAATGCGGATTTCCGTTGCCAGTCATAATCTTTCCTGTAAAATTAATAGCAGCATTTCAAATGGGTTAGAAGGATTTTGACATATATAAAGATCTTTCTTCTTCTTGTTTATCATTCTAAACAGAAATTTCTCATTAGAATATCTTTGTACCCTTTCTTTTTTGCAATACAATAATTACGAACTCTTATGGACCATCATGTTTTGTTTTGTTTTGTTTTTCCCGAAAATAAAGTGAGTAATACTACCTATCTTTACTTGCTGTAAATTCGGCTTTTCCAACAGTTGTAGGAAGATATATAAAAAAAATTTTCCAAGATGGTGTAAAACATTGTCATTTAGAGATTCATAAATTTCTAAACAGAGTGCACTACAGTTGATGATTTTGTCCTACACAGCTACCCTTCCAGGTTACCTAATTTAACCGTTTGTCTGATTATCCTGAGTTATCTGGGGTTTGTATATATTGCAGTTAATTATTATCCCAAAAAAAACTCGGGAGAAGCAGAACATGACGGTGCGATTTGTTTATCACGGTTTTACTCGACCTGGAGAAAACGATAGATTTGGTTTGGTTTGGTTTGGAGAGCTACGGTCTACTGTTTTGCACACGAGGGCTAATGAGACCGGGACCTACTGCTTAAAGCCGATTCCGAACGGCTACGAACATCCATGCCATAGTGGGATTCGAACCCACGAACTCTGGTACCGACGATCAGCGCCCTAACCAATCGGCCAGCGTTCGGCATGAACACTATAGGAAACATTCAGCTTTGATTGGTAGTTTGCCAAGTTTTTTTGGTTTCGCGGTTCTTTTGGCTGGACTGGTCACGTGTTTTTCACCGATTAAAAAAAACTAATTTCAGAAAATCATCATGACTAGTTTTCTGTCACATCTGGAAGACCCAGCATTATTCCTTTACCACTAAGGTTAACCTCAAGGCATTTTCCAGTTGTTATTCCTGCTTTGGAAAAAAATCAAATCCAACGAAACAGTGTACTCTGTGTTCCTGTAAAACAGATTTCAGAGGTAAGCTGTAACGGCGTGATTTAACAGTGTGTCGACATCAAAGAACTTTGCTTTGAGAGGTGGACTTAGCTTGTGTGGATACAAAAGGATTGTTTCCCACGATGTCTACATTGTTGTGCCCTATAGTAGAAGAACAATATACCAGACAACCCGGCATCTTCACTCACAGCCAGAATTATGATCATTGGAACGACAAATTATTTACCGCGACTTGGAGGATGTAGCCGCTAAGAATTCCAGGGACCCATGAGTTTGAGGCCAATGATTGTTTAAGTCAGACCAATCCAGTTGTTCAAAGGTGAGGTCATCGCTAAGTGATCCAATAATGAAATTATGGGTGAGGCCCCTTTCTTAGAGGCCCCTCCCCAAGAAAGAGACGAAAGAAGATTTGTTATTTTAGAGGAGTTAGCTAGCAACCAGCTAATTCAGAGGTCGCCTTGACCATCTCTCTATCGAAGAGTTTTCCTTTTGCTATAATCTCACCTTGGGATCTTTTCTTTGAGGAGTAGCCCGCATCGACTAACTCGGAGGTTGCCTCGACCAGTCTCTCCATCGGAGAGTTTTATTTAGCGAAATCCCGTCTTGGGATATATCTATTGCTGAGATTGAAACGATACCCTGTGCATTAGGTTTCCTTTTCTAATATAATCCTCTTCAGGATTGCTTGCATATTTTCCTTCGGAACTCTAACTGTAGTTTGATATTTTACCATTACTTCAGTGAACTTTCGCGAGAGCTACGAATTGTTTCTTCCGTCTAATCACCCATATTTCGGCAGAGACTGATTTTAGTTAATGCACGTCTCTACTCAGGCCTACGTGTACTAATCACTTACCTGTGATTGGAAATTGTTTTTTTTTTATAGTGGTGAAATGATGTATATAGCAGAAGTGTAAATAAATTCATTAATCAAGACACACCTAATTCTTCCTTGTGTCACCTAAAACAGGGACTGGATACGTTACAAAACCAATAAGAAAAGTGACCAGACACCAGTGTATAGAAAGTCAGGTATCACTTTGTGTTCAAAAACTATCATACAAAGACTAATATTTAACTTTTTCCCACTTGCCCAAAATAACTCGAGATTCCAAACTAATATTAAAATTAAATGCTTTTACACCTGTAAAAAATAAAAAAAATTCAACTTAAAACCTACATACATATTTTGTATTGTTTAACTTCCTTGTATTTAATAATAAAATTTAAAAAAGGTGATTTTTTGCAATTTTTTTTTCAAAAACTTTGTAAGGGATGCGGTTAACTCTACGCAACTTTTTCCTTGAGAATATGTCAAAGATCTTGTGTTCGCATTCTCTTTGCCTGTAAGAGTGTCCAAACTTACAGACTTATCATACATCAACGTTTAAGTGTTAGAATAAAAATTTATGCAATTTATGATTCTTTTCCTGGAGAATGCATTAATATATGATGAGATGGTGAATTCATTTACATAAAAGCATTGCCTCTTCCAACAGATTATGGCACACTATGAAAGTAATGGTTGTTAATACAAAAGTGAATAGAAGCGGTAATATAAAATTATTATAATTACACTCATCGAATCTTTAGATTAAAATAAATATAAAATTTTACGTTGAAGGCAACGTTGGGCCCAGGGCCTAATAGTCTTTTGTCCCCCCCCTACCGTCTTCTCAATGCAAAAAAAATTAGTTTATAAAAGAGAAGACCAGCGAATATTTTTGGAGGAAAATTTATACAATTTTTTTCTATGTTTACATATCTTTGGAGTACAGTCGAATGCCAAAAACCTGTATATCCTCAAGGATGTAAACTGTAACACTTGCAATTAAGTTTTTATATAAAAAATAAAATAAAATAGCATAGGTAAGATTAACAAATAATAGCTATTCGTAGATTTTAATACAAAATTAATAAGAGAAAAAAATAATAAAATAATAAAACTCTTAAGCAAATAACAATTGTATCTAAGTTTCAGAAATAATATAATAAATTTCTTTATAACTGTCTGAAATTTTTAATGTATTACTAATTTATATTATATAATATATAAGATAAATGCTATATATAAGATAAATAACATAAATAAGTAAACTGGAGTGTAATTTAGATAAAATTGTTTACATTTTAAAACGTTTTTATTTAATTTCTGAATAAGGTTTCATGAAATTTTACTTGAAGAATTAACAAACAACATTTTTAAATTTTGTTAATTAAATTATTTAAAATTTAATAGCTATGTACCAAATTTTAGGGGCCCCTATTTTTAGGGGGCCCAGGGTCTAGGCCCTGTCGGCCCGTGCTTTAATCAGGCCCTGGTTGAACTCACTTGTACCGCTAATAAACTATAGAGAACATCCGAAAACTTTCTTTTCCTACATTAGATTTCTAGCAAATCTAATTTCAGACCACATTTATCTGGATGTATCCATTTACATAAAGCATTGTATCTTTCACATATTATGGCACGATATAAAAGTAATGGTTGCTGAGATAAAAGGGAATAGAAGAAGTTACATAAAATCATTATTATCACTCTCACCGCATCTTGATTTTAACGTAAAATATTATAAAATTTCCCACTGAATTTCATTGTTCCGTAACAAATTACAGAGGACATCGAAATATGTTCTTTTCTTACATTAGCTGTCAAGGTCGTATAAAGTTTTGAGCAGATCTAACTAATTCCAAACTACATTTATCTATGTCGATTTAGATAAAGCAGTGCATTTTTTAACATATCCTATCACGATATGAAAGTAATGATTGCTCAGAGAAAAGTGAATAAAACCGGTTATATATAAAATTACCTCACTCTGTCTCCCAAAACATTTAATCAGCTTGGAGTGAATAAGAACTGGCGCAGTGTTCCAAGCTCAATAATGATTTCTTCCCAATATTTACATCTTGTACTTTCGTGGTAAATGGATATGTAGCTAAAAAGATGATACAATGTACACGTTACCTAATTACTGCAAGTTACATTCGTTTTACAACATCGATCGGTTTCGAGTAAATACCATCTCAATTTTCGGATATTATATGAAGAAAGTTATAAGACAACCTAGTAACCCTGTTTTGGAAAATTAGTGGGAATTTAATAGACGATTTAATGCGTTAGCAGAAGAAAAATATTACAGATTATAGAAACATTATTTTCTTTTAAAGATTGGCTTGACACTAATACGCTGTGACACAAATATAGCATGTCTCATATGGAACGACTTGAAACGATTCCTGTTGATTAACTCATGTATAAAATAAAAGCATATTTACATAAATATTTTATGGAAAATTTAAAACATTTTGCGACTATTAACACATTGTATGTGGGACACGTACTTACGGGTTAGTGTAACAACATGATTTGTTTGTGGGTGCAAAAATAACGGTATATACAGGAAAACGAAGCCGAATTTTCTTGTCTACTACACAGATTCTGGAAAAGTTTAGAAAAATAAAAACTAGTTTTTACACCAGTCGATGAGGAACCACAGAACGGGAAGGTTGATTAAAAAATGCAATTGACATAAAAATAAAATTAAAAACATGGTATAAGCACATAAAAATTATCCAATATATTAACACTAGATTTACGGAATGAGGCAATTTGACTCATTAAAATTTTTTTCTCTCTCTCTATATATATATATATAAAACTTTACTATCAATTTTCGAAAACATACGCTGGTTTTTAGTTAAGTAATAAAATATATGTAAACTTTCATTCCTCTTTCCCGCAGATTCCCGCATTTCGCATTATCAAATATTGTATACCTAATTTAACGGTTGTGAGCCAATTTGACTCATGGAATGTATATGAAAATAAATACAGTAATAAATATAGTATAAAGTATATAAAGTATAGTATAAAGTAAATATAGAGAAGAAGTCGAGAACACTTCCATTCCAATGACAGAAATTCATGCTACTGACGCACGGAAGAATTGTCCAGTTCAACAATCATGCCAAAGAAACAGATGTAGAAACCATTGTGCCAAATGTAATAGAAATGTTTGCAGAAGATGTGTTTCAAAAACAGATTTTATTTAAAAAATGTTTTCCTTGAATTTTTTTATAATAAACATTTTATTTAAATTAATTTGGAACTATTTTCGTTGCGAAATATTTTAATTTTCTTGTATGAGTCAAATTGGCTCACTTCCGTAAAAATAGGCATATGATCAACATCCGTGAATCTAGTGTTAAATATATATCTAAATTTAAAACTGGCAAGTGTTCAGATATGCTACTAGATATAGACTACATAAAACTTTACAAATCAACTTAATCGATCAATATTTATTTTATTTGAGCTGTTTAAACATTATTTAATCGCGATTTTATTTCTACATTTTAGACATTGTCACAACAGTTTAAATTGTTTATCTTAGTCATTGGTCTTTCTTTTATTTGAATACTTCATATTTTGTTCTATTTTTCCGCATTCATGCATTTGATTTGCTTTATTTCCGCATATTATAAACTCTTTGCTATTCTGACACAATAATTTATATTTTCTTTTTTAAATGCAATTTACATAAGAATAAAATAAAAAACACTAGACCTGTAGAAGCACAAAAAAAATTCAATATATTAACTAAATATCTAACTTTAAAACCGACAAGTGTTCAGATACACTACTAGATGTAGACTACATAAAACTTTGCGAATCAACTTAATCGATTAATCTTTATTTTATTTGAGCTGTTTAAACATTATTTAATCCCTATTTTATTTCTACATCTTAGATGTTGGTCATTCATTTTATTTGTGTATTTTAAATTAATTAGTTTAATTTGTGTGTAGGTCATAACTATTTTATTTGTTCATCTTATGCATTGGTCTTTATATTTCGTTTTATTTTTTTTCCACATTTATGTAGGCCGAGCGATAGTCGAATGGTTAGGGCACTGATCTTCGAAACCAGAGTTCGTGGGTTCGAGTCCCACTGAGGCATAGATGTTCGTAGCCGTTCGGAATCGGCTTTAAACAGTAGGTCCCGGTCTCATTAGCCCTCGTGTTGCGAAAAGTAGACTGTAGCACTCCAAACCAGCCAACCAACCAACCACATTTATGTAGTCGACTTTACTTTATTTCAGTACATTATAAATTAAACTCTTCTCTGCTATTCCTACATAATGATTTCCTAGAATAGTTTTTAAATGCAATTTACATAAGAATAAAATAAAAAACACTAGAACTGTAGAAACACAAAAAATATTCAATATATTAACTAAATATCTAACTTTAAAACTAACAAGTGTTCAGATATGCTACTAGATGTAGACTACATAAAACTTTACGAATCAACTTAATCGATTAATCTTTATTTGAGCTGTTTAAACATTATTTAATCGCGGTTTTATTTCTACATTTTAGGCATTGGTCACAATCGTTTAAATTGTTTATCTTAGTCATTGGTCTTTCTTTTACTTGAATACTTAATATTTTGTTTTATTTTTATTTTTCTGCATTCATACATTAGACTTTGCTTTATTTACGCACATTGTAAATTAAGCTTTTCTTTGCCGTTTCTACACAGTTTTCTAGTTTCGTTTTTAAATGTAATTGACATAAGAATAAAATGAAAAATACTGTAGAAGCACATAAAACAATATCCAACACATTAACTAAATATCCCCTATATAATAATAGCCTAAGTTGTCTGTCTATCTGTCCGTCTGTCCACGAATTTATGAAGCAGTTTTACCTGGAATGGATAGAGGCCTCCATATTGTATTTTGATGAGTTAGGGTTAGCAAAATTCAAAGCGAGTATGAAAACGTTCGAAATCCACCTTTTAACCCCTTTCTGAGTGTTTAATGCCATTATTTCAAGCTCTGTTGTCCCTGTTTAATAGCAGGCGGTTAAATTTATCAATTTATCACATAATAAATAGGTTTAAGTAACAGTTTTTCTAACATTATGTCGTCATTCCTTTAACCATTTCATTTACTCGTTTCTTATTTTAAATTATTTAAATATCGTCTGTATTATTTTCATACGTTTTATCACTGAACTTAGATGTGACGTAAATAATTTTCTTTTATATTTGTATTAAATAATAGATTTAGGTACATATGTGATAATTTTAAATTGAATAATCGATTATTTTTTGTAGCAATGAAAATTGTACCACCGGTATTAACAGCAAATTCTTTTCATAAAAGTCTAAGAGTCTATTTCACGGATTAACAAATATCTAGCTTTAAGTTCTATAACTTTGAAAATTTAGAAGCTTGTTCGTTCGTGTGTTTATTTTTATACATAACCACATGGTTTGACTAAATGAAATCAACATGATTCTAAACTGCATTCAATATATCGGGAGACGTTAGAGTATGAAGATAAACAAATTATTGAACGTGTAACAGATAATTTTCAGCCAAAATACAAACCATTTTTTACTTGTCTCATAGGGTACTTTACGATTCTAGAAAATTAAATATTTTAATGATCCCATCATATGATGGGCTATATGGTAATTGATAATAAAACACAAAAAACGGAAAAATTTCAGGATAGAAATAAATTCTGGAATAAATGTTTAAAGTGTTTTTTTCTTCTTTTAGTGCAGTTATTTTGAAAACGTGTAATGCTATTGTTTCAAGCAGGGCTTCGAACCGGAACTAAACCGAAAACCGAAAACCGAAAAAAACCGTTATTTTGGTCGGAACGAAAACCGGAACTGAACCGAAAAAAATATCGGTTTATTTCGGTTCGATATATCTTTCAGTCATTTTGTTACTGTTACCAACTTATCAATATTTTCTAATTTAACGTCAACTTTATAATTACATATCCGCACTTGTATAAGATTGCAATGGTGGTTTTGGCAGCTCCAGCTACACAAGTTAGTGTTGAAATTTATTCTCCGAGACAACAGAAGTAATCTCAGTGAAACCACGTTAGAAGATATATTAATAATTAGAGGCAATTTTCATATGTTAAATAAATAATATATTTTTTACATAATTATTGCAAGGCCAAGTGCACGATGTGAGAGTCAAACGACGAATGTGGGTAATCATGAACCTAGTTGTCAAATGCGATTTTGATAATGGATAACAATGCCAATGCTCGCCGCTCTTATCGTACCTGCTGTTTGTATCAATTCACATAGTGTACCAATTAAAAAAAGAATAAAATCTTCTAAATTTTGATAGAATTACATTTTTAGTACAAATAAGAATATACATAAAATGAAATTATTCATTTGGAACTGAAACGAAAACAGTTATTTTTGGCGGAGCGAAAACCGGAACTGAACCGATATTAATTTTTTAGTTGAACCGGAACGAAAACCGGTACAAAAAAAAATTACGGTTCGAAGCCCTGATTTCAAGCCCTATTTTCCTCGGTTATGAGCAGGTGATTAATTTCATCAATTTATCACATTATAAATAAATGAAAGTAACATTTTTTCTAGCATTATGACGTCATTCCTTTGACCATCTCATTCAATCATTTCTTATTTTAAACTATTTAAATATCGTCTGCATTATTTTCATACGTTTTATCACTGACATAGATATGACGCCAATAATTTTTTTTTTATATTTGCCTTAAATAATAGATTAGGTACATATGGGATAATTTTAAATTGAATCATCGATTATTTTTTGTTGCAATTAAAATTTTATCACCGGTATTAACAATAAATTCTTTTCATAAAAGTCTATGAGTCTATATCACATTAACATTATATCACATTACATTTCACGGACTAGCAAATATCTAGCGTTTCAGTTATATATCTTTGAAAATTAAGAAGTTTGATAGCTTGTGTGCTTGTTTTTTATACATACCCACACTGTTTGCAATCGATTCGCCAAATTTTGGCCATTATTCATATATACCGCCAAATAATCACTGTCAATATTAAAACCTCTGCTGTCCATCCTATAAACTAATATGATAAGATAAATTAAAGTTGGTAATTAACAAGCGGTCAGTAAAGATAAACAAATTATTGAGCGTCACAAGATAATTCTCAGTTAAAAAACAAACCATTTTTTTTACCTGCCTTATAGGGTTCTTTACAATTCTAGAAAATTAAAAATTCTACTGATTCCGTCATATAACGGGCTATATGCTAGTCTAAATTTAAAACTTATAGACTGAATTCAGAGTATTGCTATACATTACACTCAGAAAAAAATTTAATTTTAAAGTTAAATTAGTAAAGGGAACAAGATATTATCATTAAAATGTTCGATATTGGACCGCTGTTATATAAATAGGACAGCAAATAAAATTCCATTTAATAATAAAGTTATAAATATTTTCTGAGTGGATTTTATTTTAACACCTTTAAAATAGACACACTTTAGCATAGTAACAAAAAAAAACTAAGAAATCAAATTATATTGTATTGTAAAATTTATTTTCAGCAACCCCTTAAAAATTGTCATTTTTCAATCTTTAATTTTATATTTCTTATTATTTTTTTCATACATTGTGGAGGTTACTTTTAGTTTAAAAAAAGAGTTAATAATGGAGCTGAAAGTTTTTGTTGAAAAGTATATTTTACAAGCGTATTTTGTAAGTATAAAAAAGGTGCCCTAAAATTAATACCACAGTCCTATCCCGATTATTTTTCCATGAATTCGATATTGCATTGATAGATTACATTATTTTCTTATCTCTCAATGAAAACCAGTTGAAACACCTGGACACACACCTGGACACAACAAGGGGTAAATAAATGTCTATTCTATTCAGAAAAACTGGAGATTGCAAGATAAACTTGCTCTCTTACTGCCAGTTCAATTACTGCAAGGGAAAACCAACCACAGTATGCTTAAAATGTAATATTGGACTTTGTTTTGACCATTTCTTCAAATTTAATCTATGAATCAGCCTAATGCAATGTAATGTTTTAGTAGTATATTGGACCGTTGTCCTATTTATAAGACAGTCAATTACATAAAAAATTAAAGATTTTTTTCAAAATTTTGGTTTTATATACTTAGTTACACCGTATTAATGATATAAAAGTTTTAATAATTACAGAAATATTTAAGTGGTGTGGTACAATATTAAATGTTCGATGTATAATTTTTATCGAGAAAAAGGAAATTTCGAAATTCAAAAATAACTTTCAAATAACTTATACTAAATCTAAAATATTAAAAAGAAAATATAATTAAATTTATAGAAACTGAACACAGCTAATTGTACTTTTAGGTGTTGGAATTTGAAATAGAAACCTTGATTTTAAGATTTGCTTCGTCTCATTTCTAGTGTGATTTAGTTTTATGATCTAAAAAGAAATATATAGCGATGATACTTATAAGATATTTATATCAGTAATTTGCAATTTTTTTAACTAATACTTGTTCCTTTACGGTATATAAATATCTTCTCTAAAATATTTATTGCTAAATTATTTTCTGTACTCTAGAAAATGTTATATTACACAGAATTCTTCATTCCAAAATTTATAATATATGCTGACAAGTAATTGCAATTTCGGTTAAGAAATCTGAGCATTAACTTTTAAAATAACGATAAAGATAAATTAAAAACTAAAAATTTAAAGCTAAATGCAAAATTAAGAACATAAACTAAATTAAAAATATAAATTACAATAAAATTAGGAAAACATTACTATATCCAAATAAAATCCAAAATTAATAATACGAAATAAATTAAAAATATAAATTAAATTAAAACTTTAAAGAAAGGTTAAATTCAAAATTAAGACAAGTTAAATGCAAATTTAATAATATAAATTAAATTAAAATGAAAATTAAGAAAGCATCAAATTTAAAATTAAGAATTAGTACTACAAATTAAATTAAAAGTTAAAAGTTAAATTCAATTAAAATTTAAAAAAACATCAAATTTAAAACTAAGAACACAAAATAAATTCGAAATTAAAAGTGCAAGATAAATATGAAATTAAAAATACAAATTAAATTCAAAATTAATAATACAAATTCAATTCAAATTTAAGAATGAAAGCTAAATTTTAAAAATTTTAAATATAAATTAAATTTAAAATTCAATACGGAAATTAAATTCTTAATTGTGTCAATGGATGTGACGTGAAATTTGAATAAAGAACTTCTTCTGCCCAGCGTACGTGATATAGCAGATCACGAGACTTTATCGGTGTTTATGTAGATTTTACGCTTTTTTAAAATTTGTTGCCATATTGCACTTCAACTATATCAGAAAATGTACATAATAAAAGGTAATTTTATTCCATATTAATTTTCATTTGTTAGCACTCTATTTTCTATAATACAAAGAATCCATTGGTTACCTGATCGGTACTATTCGTTTAATACTAATATTTTTGCTAGCAGTATATTCGCCCTCGTGTAAAACATAAATAGCGCTCCAAAAAAATTCTATAATACATCAAAAAATTCCCCTATGACTTTTATCTAATTTTTTTTTCGCAATTCATTTCTTGTTTAATCTTCCTATAAAATGTGGCATTCTCGCAAAAATAGATAAACACAAACACTGAGTATGGCCACTCGGTACATATATAGTGATCAAATTTTCAATGAGTCAAATTGGCTTGGTCCGTAAATCTAGTATTAAGAACCTTAAAACTATCATTTTTATTAAGCCAAAATTTGAACCAAACTAGTGTTTTAAGCTTATGACGTAAGCACTAACTTTTACAAAAATAAATTGACATATCACATGAAAACCCCGTGGAAAAGTCGGTACATACATCGATTGGAAACTGCAACCCTTATACTCTCCAATTTTCCAAAAGCACCTGTCTCCTCTCCTAATCAACCATGCGGAGAAATGAGTAATTCATGAGAAAAAAAATATGAGGAGGCAAAAAGGGTTGATGACCGTTGCAGAGATACGTTTAATGTATGCCATATTTACGTATCATTTGATATGTCTCCGAGACCTGACTTTATTCATGTGTAACGTTTATTTATTTAATACTGAAATATTTTTTCTGGCACCCAAAATACGCACGAGTGGAGTTTATCCTAGAAACATAAAGTCTTTTCTGGAAAAAAATTGCTATAAAATGTAAAGGGCCTAAAATAAAGCTAAAATATGCATTAGATTATTAAAATATATTCTGTTTAGGCAGAATATCATCCAACAATAATAAAACAAAATAAAAATTGTCCATAAAAGACTATCATTATCATAATGTATTCGTTCCATATGATTTTCCTATGTACATAATATTCGCATTATTGTAGAATAAATAAAAAAATGCCTTGGTTATATACCATATTGGGTATCACTTGGCTCCATATTAGTGCAATGAATAAATAATTTTACCAGTGTACCGCTTCTCTTTATATCTTATTTAAGCACACTAAACCCATTAACGCCCGGATATTTCTGATGACTATAAATTAGTAAATACCTAACATAGAAGCTATTATAGACACCTGGAAGTAAAACAAAATATGAAATTTAAATACCTTTAAATATGACATCAGGTCGTCATTAGTGAGGAGGTGTCATTTTAAAACATAATAAGAAGTCTTAAAAAAAAAGAAAAACTTCGTGATAAGAGATTTATTTGCTATCATATATGCGAAAAGTACTGAAAAGAGATGACAAATATGGCTATTCGCCATGATTTTGACCGGTATATGTTCAGAATACCGACCTTGGCTTCCGACCTCGACTCCTTTTTCCAACTATTTTTTTCCACAACTTTACACCTCGGTTCAACGCCCCTTCTTTTCTCTTTTCCAATCACTTGTGCCACTCCATCAGCTATAACTCCTCCGCAGGAGTCCCCATTAAAACTCGAAGTCAACAGCTGCATCTATATATTTCTTAAAAATTTAATCCACAGCTGTGTGTGCACGTGCTGACCATCGTGGGAAAGTACATCGGTACAGTGCCAATTTTTATTTTCGAGACCAAGGGCACTGGGATGCGAAGCATAAGTCCTGGTTAGTTGGCCAATCTTATTCATGACCTGCAATACTTAGTTCCTAAACATGCTTGGTCCTCAGTTTGTCTACCTACTGAAAGGATGAAAGGCTGAGTCAACCTATCCCAGATTGAGGATATCACCTTAGTTCATCTTAGTATATCAAAAATTGTTAGGGGGAGGACCCAAAAGTAACCGGAATTGTACTCCTGCACATCGTGTAATTGTACTACGAGGTTGCGTAGGTAGGGTATTGTGAAAGGACCACACCTGAGTCTCACAAGATCTCAGAGGAAGAATTCGCAACTGAACTCCCTAGGCCAAGCCCTCTAGTTCTGATTTGTTTTGGTTTGGTTTGGGAGTGCTACGGTCTACTTTTTGCAACACGAGGGCTATTAAGACCGGGACCTACAGCCTAAAGCCGATTTCGTACGGCTACGAACATCCATGCCACCGTGGGATTCGAACCCACGAACTCCGGTACCGAAGGACAGCACCCTAACCAATCGGCCATCGTTCGGCCCCTCTAGTTCTGGAGTTGCTAGTAATGGCAATTCATCAGTCTATGAATATTGAGTTGGCATGACATTTATAGAGTTTAGGAAAATCACACCTGAGTCAGTTCGCCAAGTGACGTAAACCAACAACGCGTGTGATTTTTGTGGTAGTTCTTTGTTTACGTCTCCAGTGTTCTCCTGACCCGATGAAATGGCAGATTCTTAAAAATAACGTGTGGATGACATTCATCAAGTACCTAGCTGAAATGCTTGGGATGATGTAAACAGCTTGCAAAGTACATGCTCTCAGTAAAAGACAAATGTAAGAATGGTTTTCTATGATTGAAAGGAAGAAATTTCTAAGGAAGATCAACCCCATTCCGGTTGTCCGTAACGTGTGCAAACCAAATACCCCCAAAATCCTGTGACGAACAGTAGCCGTACACATCATCCATCAACACCCTTGGAATGTAGTCATGTCCCTTGGGAGTCCGCTATGGAAACAGCTGAGTCCAGTGCCCTAATCCTAGAATGGGACACTAGGCTGTTTTTCTTCTGAGTTTAGCATGTAGAGGCAAAATATGACCAACTTCGACCAATTGGTTTTATTCCATTCTTACTTGATTACAATTACAAAGCACACATCTGAACCTTGCACCCTGTTAGCAAGGAACAGAAAGTAAAAAATCCAAGAACCACCACACTTCGAACCTTGGTACTCGCCTTTTTAAAACATTTTAGAACCGGAATCGACGTTATGATTCAGCTAATCATGCATAGAAAGTTTCCATGAATTCTGAAAACCCATAACACTGACAGAGTGCCGTTTGCAAATCCCAAAACCATCAGTGAAGATCACTAGAGAACAATAAGCAAATTTGGTGACTTATCAGGTTTGTCCATGCTTTTTATCCAAAAATCATGCATAGAAAGTTTCCATGAATTCTGAAAACCCATAACACTGACAGAGTGCCGTTTGCAAATCCCAAAACCATCAGTGAAGATCACTAGAGAACAATAGACAAATTTGGTGACTTATCAGGTTTGTCCATGCTTTTTAAATAAAAAGTCTCATAGTTTGTCAGTTGTTCTGAGTTTTACCTAAAAGTACCAAAATATTCGAAGTAATTAACACAAAAGGAAACAAAATAAAAATAATGAACAGAGATGTGAAGTTTACCTATTCCTATCAAATCATGCTTGAAAGTTTCCTATATCCTATAACCCGAACGATGGCCGACAGAGTGGCTGGCCTTCAAAACCGGAGTTCGTGAAGATCACTCGAGTCCCACTACTTTGGTGTTCGTAGCCGTTTGAATCGGCTTTAAGCAGTAGGTCCCGGTCTCATTAGCCTCGTGTTGCAAAAAGTAGACCATAGCGCTGAAGTAACCAAACCCAAAACCAACTAAATCCTATACCAATTGTGGAAATTCTGACAGTTCTTGTCCTTGAGAAACTTAAAAATCCATATCATTAAAAGTTTCCAAAAATATTCCAGAAAATCAGCATGAAAGGAAATGAAAAGACAATGAACATTATCAATTTCATTGATTCCTGCCAAAAATTTCTGTTCAATTCCGCAAACGATCATAAAAATTCTTAAAATCTATATCATTTAAAAATCTGAAACTAAATGTCATTGAAAGTACTTCCAAAAATATTTCACAAAATTAACACGAAAGAATAGACATCGAACAGAGGTATCGATTTCACGACTTCCTAGCAAAGATCTCTTTTCTATTTCCCCGCTAACGATTAGGAAAATTCCATGAACTGCCAAGGCTTCCATTACCAAAAAGCTTTATTGATCAAAACACATCTTTTGTTTTTTAAGAAAGAAGTTTTTCTCAGAATTCTTTCAATCGAACAGTCTCTCATTTAAGAGAAACTGTTCGCAAATGAGGGAGGTGTTAATAAACGGCAGAACAAAACGACCAATGACCTATGCGACTTCATGATACGGGCAAATGTGGAAGAGGTCGTTTACATTCGAATAGAAAACAGAATTCTTAAATTGGTAAATAATCACTGAAACCTGGAACAAAAAATTTGTAAATTTAAACAATTATTTAGGTGTCGTTAAATTTTTTTTAAAAAGAATAATTTATTTTTAACATTAACTGATATTAAAGAAAGAATCAAAGACATAAAATAGTTTCGAATTTTGACACGTTTTTCTCAAACATGTTCCACAGGCATGGAGTTAACTTCTCTCTAATGGTGATAGTAGGTTATGGTGTACATCATTCGATTATTTGTGCCCCAGAATCAACAAACGTAACCCATGTTCTCCACAAAGCGAACACGTCCCTTGTTAGCTCTGTTAATGAAAATTTCTGCTGGGCAAACTCGATCACCGTGCCCCAAACTATGACCGATATTTCCCGAAACGAATTTACGGAAAATACACACGACCCATTTCTCGAATTATTCACCGGTGGTACACCTGGCATGGGCACCAACGGCTATTACCCTTATTGCTTCCTATCTGCATTATTAGGTTAATGAAAATGGCAACATCGCAGTCCCCCTGAGAGAGGACACCATTTTCTCCTTGGCAGTGAAGTTAACTACATGCAGTAGCTGACTTAGATAAAAAGCAGGGTACGTCTCCAGAGTAAAAAGGTTTTTGCTCTGTTTGTTAATGTTAGTATTTGGGATACGTCAAAAATTCCATACACGGGAGAATTAAGAACATTACTGTGATAATGTGCAATCTGAATAACTAAGGATGGAATTGTTATAAGAATTATATTGAATAAGTTGAAAGCGATATTAAGGGCAATATGTCTAAATTGCACGTTTATGGCTTTAAAAGGTTTTTTAAACCTTTATTTGGTTTTGTAATAGTCTAAAATAGGTGTATACAATCTATTATTATACCAATTTGAACTGAACAGCGTGTGACACAGAATTCTTTGAGGTATTTCATATATTAGGCAAATACGCTTATACTAAAATTCTATGTCTTTCTACATCTGATTATATAATCTATTTGCAGCCATGTATCCATGTAAAAATAATTAAATATGTATGCACACACTTCTACACATTTATATATATATATATATATATATATATATATATAATATATATATATATATATATATATATATTATATATATATATATATATATATATATATATATATATATGTATACATATATATATATATATATATATATGTATATATATGTATATATATATATATATATGTATATATACATATATATATACATATGTATATATATATAAAATATATATATATAATATATATATATATATATATATATATATATATGTATATATATATAATATATATATATATATATATATATATAATATATATAATATATATACATATATATACATATATATATATATATATATACATATATATAATATATATAATATATATACATATATATATATATATATATATAATATCAGTGGCGTGCGGTCCATATGTGCAGGGTGTGCACTGCACACCCTGGCAAAATTATGAGGGACAATAATTTTCTGCACCTATGTCTACCTATCTGTATATGGTATATAATAAATATTATTTATAATATATTCAAATATTATGTTGATTTGCTTGCTTGTATTCCCACAGTGCGTGCGGTACTAGGTGCTGCACCACGTAGCGCGCAAACGAACATAGGAAGTTCTGATGTGTACGCACTGCGCACTAAATTGAAAATCACGCTTTATATGTATGGGCTACTGGAGAAGAACAGCATACTATGGCACTGAGGCAAGTGCAGCTATTTTTCCTGCACTTGGCATTCAGAATCATCCGAAGGTACGGTTTATTAAGCGTTGTATTAGAGCGGGGACTTACGTGCTGAAGCGATTTTGGTTTTTTAACTGATTAACTGGCCATACGATTTTGCAGACGGTTAATGTTTAAATTTATATATTGTAGGATTTTGTTTTCATGGAAAAATAAAAGAAGTATTTCATCAATATAAAGGGAAATGTTTTAGTGTGGTAAATTAATTACGGTGGTGTATCAAATATTTGAAATAATTCGCTGAAAAACAATGTTGTTTTATTTTAAAGAAACGAATTTTAACAGAACAGTCCAAATTTTACCATTTTATGTGTCTTACATACAGTATATAAGTTATATCTGTAACACCATATCCCTGGTTTTTTTAAAAATTGTCAAGATGTTTTTCGCAGAATATATGATTTCCAAATGTTAAAAACAATTAATAAATATAATTTAATCCACTGACCGAACAAAAAACAGTTCGTTCTAATGTGCCATCTTGCAGTGAAATCCTCTGCTCAAAATTCTGAAATATTGTAGGGCATTTATTGAACATGCCTTGTCTGGTTCATAATCATTAAAATATGTTCCTCAGGAGATGGGTTTATGCCGTTATGTCGTGTGTTTCAAGTAGGTCCTTATAAAAAGTTACTTTGGTCCTTAGAAAGTCCTTAAAAATCCTTAATTTTTGTTCTAGAAAAAGAGTGGGAACCCTGGAAGAGATTGTCATTAGAGTGCAGCAGAAACGTTCGAATGAAGTTAAAATTCTGATGTTCTACACTGCCTTAACCCCTCCCGGTAAAATGGCTCGTCATTAGTTTTTCATTCTATACCGCACAATGACGAGCTACACTCGTCATGCGATTAAAGTTACTGTTAAATATGATAATTAATTTAGTTTAAAATTTCTAGTGTACTGAATTTGGCAACACTTTTATCACTAGTGAAAATCACAAGTCACTATTGCAAATTGTTTACTTAGAATTTCTTGATACAAATCATTGCCAAATTAATGAGTCAGAATAAAAGAAAACCTACTAAGAAATGCCGTGTGTGTTACAAGAATCCAATTAAAAGTGAGACTACTTGGCGGTGTAAACAATTAAGAATTCCTTTGCACTTTGTTTTGAAAAGTACCACTAGCTTGAAGACTATTATCTGTATACCTTATTAATGTTTTGCTTTGATATTTTCTTAATTTTACTGCTTCTGATATTATTTAACACTATGTAAAAAGTGGATTTTAATTAAGAATATGTAAGAATTGTAAAATGAAACAAGTTTTTTAAATAAAAATTAAATGGTTATTTCATGCACAGTTTTTCATTATTAAATCATACCGGAAGGGGCTAAGTGAAATTGTATGAGTCTCAGTTAAAACTTGCCTCCTCAACCGCTAAATGCACTTGATAGAATATGTGTTCTCCAAACATTTAAATTCAATTTTACGAAACTTCAACACATAACGATTCTTCGTTTCCTAACATATACTACTTATAATTCAGTGTTCCCACGGTCCTTAAAAGTCCTTAAAAATTCCTTAATTTTAGCTTTCATTTTTAAAGGCCCCTAAAACTACTTAATTTTTCTCAAAACTCCTTAATTTTTAAATTGGAACTTGAACAATTAATCTGTTGTCACGTGATTTCCTATCAATTTTCGCCGTACTCTCCAAACTTTCTGGTTTTGTAAGTTCAGAGTTAAATTTTCCCCAAACCGGTTCAAAATATGTATGCTACATACATATTTTGTTTTGTTTCATTTTCTTGTATTTAATAATAAAATTAAAAATGTCACGATTTTTTGAAATTTTTTTTTCAAAAATAATTTGTAAGGGAAGGGATTTGTTAAAGGCAGCAAACGATTAGCAAGCCGTACTTTTATTATCTCGTTACATATTTTCCAAAATGAATAAAAGTCTATAACTATATGAAATCTTTTTCCAAGAAAGATTCATTGACATAATTCCTAAATTATAATTAAAAATTTAAAAATAAAACCAGGAATTAAAAATCGTCCGAACAAGACTCAAAAAACACAATCTCTACCCTTAATGAGTCTTCGGCTCGCTCCGCCTCTAACATGTTACAAAACGCGGGATCTCCTAGAAAAAGTGTATGGACTACTGGCACAGAGAAAAGTGTTCCGCTTTCTCATCTCCCTGGTGTAATGGCTCAAAAAGCGCGATCGGATGTCCTACTTTACTAGCGTAAGGGCTCGTAAAGGTGTTATAACTCCCTGGGGGAATTGTCGAAGAATCGGAAGTAGGATAGTTGAAGCAAAAGCGGGGATCAAATTCTAAAAAGCTGCTAAAAGTTCTGGGTTACGGTAGTTGATTTCGTTAGCCCTTTTTTATATCGTTATTGTGGTTACATTTTTATGGTGTAATCAATTGCCAGGGAAATTTGATTAAATGATTTCAAGATAATATTGTTTCTTATCCTAATTGATCTGGTTTTGTTGTTGTTGTTGTGTCTCATGGCACTTGGAGAAACCAAGCACAATTGAGACTGCAGGCTCTCGTATTAAGGTCAAGGGGTGTGCCTTTCGCATTAATGAGCACCATTAAGATAAAAGAATGATTTCCTTCAAGTATGTCCTCGTAATTTTAAAGCAGAGACCAATCAATAGACCCATAGACTTGGCCTGTATCCCCAGAGGTATTGATTGAGAACTCGGAGGACATTGTGACCACGAACCTATTTTAAGTGCCCCAGTCACCTTTAACGAACACGGGGGATCTTAGGCCGGCTTGGGTTCCAAACCCACAACCTCTTAGTTACCAGATCGCTGTATTTGCCGACTGAGCTACCGCGAATCGGTCTGGTTCTGCTTCGTCCTTTCCAAGAGTCTATGTACAGAGTCAGATTTAGCGCTTTTGCCACCATAGGCAAAACGTCACGATTTTCTCTATTCATTTATTTCTTTTTAAATTATCGCTTTATGTGATAGTTACATCGGTTAATGTTATCAGTTTTCAAACCTCATTCACAATGGAAATCTCAAAGGAATATTCACAATGTATTCAGAAGGAGCCTAAAGGGGATATGACCCCTAAAGAGTTCAAGTCATGGGTGGAAGTAGATCAAAACATTCCAGTAGCTTCCACATTAACAGAATATGAAGTCTGTCAGATTGTCACAGGAAAGCTGACGAATGATGGAACTGATGAGTGAGATGAAAAATCTCTAGATATTGAGCCACTTCCTACAAGTGCTGAAATGAGAAATGCATTGAAAGTGTTGAAACCTGGAGTACAACACTGCTCCGATGACTTTAACCCTTCGAGTGGAACACACGGAGGAAAAAAGTCTAAAAAATTACGCTAAAGTTTTATTGTGTCAGTGACCAAAGTTTTCTATGATTTTTTTACTTCACCCATTGTCGACTAGATTGGAATACGGGAAACCCACCCTCGTTATTCTCCCTTTACTTCCGGTTAGAAATAGATATATAAATAAACATTGTAGATTGTTAATTTTTAATACACATAAAGCTCGTCAAGTCTCGAAGATTATTCAATAAGAAATAATGGATTCTAAAAGTAGGAATAAAAATATTTTTTAAGAGAATTATTTATATTCTTTTACTAAAGTCATCCAAGATATTTAAGTGGTGCAATTAGAGATACATGTGTTACCGCAAACGAAATACTTCGAAATAGAGATTGACAAAGCCATGAGAAGCTATCAGCGTCTTTCTGCCTCAGGGAGTAGGGGTGCATCCCTCAATAAATGTCAGTCAAAGAGGGATGCAGTTCCTAAACAATCGACCTGACCCTCCTACCTCAAAACTCCACGGGGGAAAGCACTAGCAGAAATGTACACTACATCCATTTTCGGAACGTTTTTGGAGGTCGAAAATTGTACGTGCGAACCGCTTAGAGGGTTAAAAACCATTATGATTAGGAAAGATTTATCAATGAGCTTCTTAGAAAAAATTGTAGACAGTCAACAATTGATCCATTTTTTAAATTATGTATACAATTCTTATGTTTTAAAAGATAATATACAGCACATAAATATAAGGTGAGTTTTTTTTTTCATTTCATTTTGAAATTTAGTACTTGTGAATTAAAGGAGGGTGTAAATTTATCTGATTTTGTATATCGTTTATTGTTATCAATCGGTTATTGTTAAAAAATCACGGTATCCCAAACTCATCACATTTAGCGGAATCCACTGTATTTTTAATACAAGGGAAATTCCAAACAGCTGGAGAAGTCTGTTTATTTAATAGAAAATATAATAAAAATCATTTCTTCAAAAAAACAGTAACAAGTTGCCCATGAGAATTTTCAGTCAGTAAATCAATGTCTATAATTAAGCTACAGATTCATTAATATTCCGTTGCCCTAACGCTTTAAACCCTGTGCAGGAAAGTTCATTCTAATTTTGGATTCTCTCACATGACTAAAGGTTTATTGATTACACAGTATTAACTTTCTGCTCACAAATAAGGTGCGATAAACATAGTTTTGAGAATAACGCCATGTTATAAAACATGCATATATTAATGAAAATCACAATAGGAATAATTACATCTAGAAGTTCATTCTTTATTCTGAGAATGGCCAGCATTGAGGATCTTTTGGTAATATAAAAGTAGTTCCGGGTTCACCAAATAAGGTAAATCCACATAATTTTTTTCTTTTAAGAAATTGATTGTTTCTCGAGGGAATTTTTTTTCAAATTGGCAGAGAGTCAATACAAAACCTTTCATTCGTGTCACCCATTAGTTTAACCTTAAAACTCAGCCAACTTACGTTTCATTTATTATAAACGCTGTTTGTCATTTTTCCCTTTTTCCCAGAAGTATCCAATATTTCGATGACATTCGATCTTAACTTAATTAATTATTAACAGACTATTATCTATGTATATGTGTAAATATTTTTATTTTAACATGTATAAGGTATTACATCTTTAATACAGCCAGATATATTTGCACATATATCTATTTATACGTACGAGGCACATCCAGAAAGGAAGTTTTCCTATTTAAAAGACAATAAGAACTCCCACTTTCAGGGACATATTTATTGGCAACAAGTATAGCAATGTTTCAGCTATTTGACTGTGACTTTAATTGAGACTGTAACGTCGCAACATACATACACCTCTGTGTTTGTGGGGGCTTAGTAAAAACTATTGGTTAAAGTCCTAGACTTTATTATCTTGACTATATACGAAATATACACGATATAAAACAACATCATTTGGGAGAGAGAAACAACCTTCTCCACCCTCCAGCCCCCAACAACCAACTGCCTTCTTCTTGAAAGACCCCTCGCAAACAGAGCGAGGGGAGAAAAAGGGAGTGGTCAGCTGAGTGGATAGCCGTAATGATAGCCGGCATTCCACACAGATGTACACAGGGACATAAAAATCCGAAACCCCCCCCTGGGTCTGGAACTCCTGCTTTTTCAGGGGAATAAATTCCCACGGGTCCTGAGAATGACCGACCTTATCTGGTTCTCTAGTGACCAGCTGCCACAAGACACTTGTCGTATTGTGGGATCAACGTTTATATCCCTGTTTCTTAGAACTCTGCCGCTTGTGAA
>CM063509.1:15367812-15375312 GCA_032207245.1 Pardosa pseudoannulata | reverse complement strand
GATTAGATTTTTTTAAAATTTTCAATCAATTCATTTTTGGCAGCAAAGGATCAATTCTTTCTTTTCGAAGCCATAATTAAAAAATGAACGTTCTTATTCGTGACGTGTGATCCAAATGCAACAAAAATTTCCTTTACTTGTTTCGTCTCAATTTTAACCCTCTAAGCGGTTCGCACGTACAATTCCGCTAAACCGATGATGACTTCAAAACGAACAATTTTCGATCTCCAAAAACGCTCCGAAAATGGATGAAATGTACATTTTTGCCAGTGCTTTCTCCCATGGAGTTTTGAGGTCGGAGGGTCAGATCGATTGTTCCAACTGAATCCCACTTTCACTGACTTTCTTGAGGGATGCACGAAGACGCTGGCAGCTTTTCATGGCTTTGTAAATCTCTGTTTCGAAGTATTTCGTTTGTGGTAACAGATGCATCTCTAATTGAACCACTTAAATATCTTGGATGACTGTCGTAAAAAATATAAATAAGTTCTCAAAGAATATTGTAGTTTAGAATCCATTTTTTCTTATGATATAATATTCCAGACTCGATGAGCTTTATATGTATTAAAAATTAACAGTCTATAATATCTATTTATATACTATATATATTGGAAGTAAAGACACAATAATGAGGGTGGGTATCCCGTATTCCATTCTGGTCGACAAAAGGTGAAGGAAAAAAAAATCATAGAACGCTTTGACCACTGACACAGAAAACCTTTAGCGTATTTTGGAGATTTATTTTCTCGATGTGTTCCACTCAGAGGGTTAACTTATGTAGGGAGAGATAACTTCAACCAATAAACAGACATTTGTCCACCTCTTGTCAGGGGGCAAGAGAACTGACATAGGTGAGAAACTCGGACGATGAGTCTACACAAACAAGAAAGGGTGAAAGGGAGAGAAGTAAAGGCTTGAATTCAGGTCCTCTCTGATTTCGCACTGACTTCTTAAAAACACAAAAAGAAAAAAAAACGGAAACTCGTTGAAAACATGAAATTAACCATGTAACCGGTAACAAGAAAAAGAAAATGACTCTATAAGCGGTGAGCTTTAACACATCTTCCCTATTAAGTTAGACGGGACGTTAGAAAACTGACTATATAAGCGGGTGACCATTTAGCCGATGCTGACTGTATATTATAATATATGTATTATATTATATACTATATTAATATTAATAATAATTTTATAATTATATATTCATATGATTATTATTTTATATTTGTAAATTTCTCTTTTCCAAAAAAACATCACAAAAAAAATTTCGAAAATTCTTAAATTAGCCAATTAACGTCTAGATACTCTTTTTTAGACTTTTAAATTTCGAAAAGTTTAAATTTTCAAAGAATAGTAAGAAATTATTTTTTCTTGTACTTTAAAAAATTAAACTAGTATTTAAACAAACTTTTAAATTTTTTCCATTCTCTCAAGGTAAAAAGGGAGGCTAATCCCTTGCCTGTGGAACATATTTGAGAAAAATGCGCAAAAAATTGAAAACATTCTTCTCTTTAATTTTTTTCGTTATTATATTCGTTCGAAATGTTAGAAATGGATTATTTTTGAAAAAAAGCAATATTTTAGACGCAATAACTACTATTTTCAATATTTTCACATGCATGAGAAATGTTAATGGATTATAGTAATTTTTGCTCATAATACAGCAAAATAAATCAAACGAATTTAGAAGATAAATATAATAAATTAATAAAACAAAGTTATTATCTATATCAACTGTCATAAATTCTATGTTCCTCAGATCCCTTTGAATTTTACACATCCTTTCCAATATCCGAGAAATAACGACAAATGATACAAAACTGCCGAACTTTTCTCTTGAGAGTGTCTTTATCTATTGGGAAAAGGGGAAATTAAATATTATGCATTGGAAGAACCGATTTCGGGCTTTACGGAATTGAAATACCTTTTATTCTGTTGCCGGAACTCAGATGGAGTACCTTTCTAAATGAATTCAACGTGATTCTAAACGGTATTCACAGTATCGGGAGACTTTATTAGGAATATGAAGATAAACAAATTGTTAAGCGTGTACCAGATAATTCTTAGCCAAACAACAAACCATATTTTTAACTGCCTCATAAGGTACTTAACAATTCTGGAAAATTGAAAATTTTACTGATCCGGTCATATTATGGGCTATAAGCTAGTTTAAGAAAAAGAAGATAAACTGATTGCTTATTTGATACATTTTGGTAACTAAAAGTATGCCATGAGTAGTGATTAAGGAGAAAAGGTTAGTAGAGGACTTATTCTGCAAACTATATACATGTATACGCATTATGATACTTATAGAAACATATGGATGCAGTATTTTGATATAAGGGTATCGAATAACTGTGTCCGAATAGGGGGGAACGCCCATGCACTTTTTTAACATCTATAATTATTTTTGAAGTGAAATTAATGGAAGTGGCATGTCTAAATAATATACTTCCGACTTATATATTGATGTATTAGATAAAAACCAAACCCTACCTTCTATATCGTTTTTTAACAAAGGAAAGTTTAATAAAAACTTTCATATAAAAAACGTTTCTAGTATATCAAATCTCCATTTGTATGAGGGTGGCGTAATATCTGTTATGTATTCACCTGCTGGACACGAATACGGAAATAAGAATAAACGCTTCAAGAAAGTCAACTTTTAGAAAAGGTTCTCTATTAATATTCTGTGCACAGATTTCAAATGGCAGCGACTGTCTCAGGAACAATTCAATTTGAAGGATTGGGCTTTATTTTAAAAAGTTCACTGGCCTACATAATAATAATAATAAAGCTTCCATTTTTACATTTTTTATTCGTGTAAGTACCTTTTTCTCCATTTTGTTTCTAATATTATATATATAGATGCTTCTCAAATAATCTTTTACTGTTAATCTTTGTGTATGTAGATTTGTGAAAAATTATAACCTCTCAGAATTAATATTTGAAGAAGTGTGTCCTTATACAACCATGCAAAATACCACAACTTTTCTCTACTCGTAATTACAAATTAGTCTATACACTAAACAAGTCCTTTTTTCTTTAATTTTCTAAATAGTCTCTTAGTTTCAAGACTAAATTATGTAAATTATGGAAAAATATACGAATTGGAATTTTAATGACGAGGTTAATATCCGCTAAAATCTAGTATCGCGTGACAATGTGTGGACATAGAATGGTTTAATATCAATATTAACTTTTTTTCTGGTATGATATAATTCCCTAGATAAATGACTGCATTTACGACATTTATCATTTATTAAATAATAAATATACATGCCTACAAACATTCAAGCATACATGAGAAGATCCCACTATGTATACACATACATACACATGCATATACAATCATACACATACATACACATACATATACAATCATACATATACATACACATACATATACAATCATACACATACATACACATACATATACAATCATACACATACATATACATACATATACAATCATACACATACATACACATGCATATTTAATGAAGTATGTCCTGAGACAATCGTGCAAAATGCCACAACTTTTCTCTATACGTAATCACAAACTAGTCTATACACTAAACGTAAGAGAAGCTCTTTTTTCTTTAAGTTTCTAAATAGTCTCTTAGTTTTAACACTAAATTATGTAATTTATGGAAAAATACACGAATTGAAATTTTAATGACGAGGTTAATATCCGCAAAAATGTAATATCGCGTAACAATGTGGTGCGGAAGTAGACTTGTTTCATATCAATATTAATTTTTTTCTGGTATGAAATAATTCCCTAAATAAATGACTGGATTTACGACATTTATCCTGCGGATCGTTGGATCGTTATAAATAATAAATATACATGCCTACAAACATTCAAGCATACATGAGAAGATCCCACTATGTATACACATACATACACATGCATATTTAATGAAGTATGTCCTGAGACAATCGTGCAAAATGCCACAACTTTTCTCTATACGTAATCACAAACTAGTCTATACACTAAACGTAAGAGAAGTTCTTTTAAGTTTCTAAATAGTCTCTTAGTTTTAACACTAAATTATGTAATTTATGGAAAAATACACGAATTGAAATTTTAATGACGAGGTTAATATCCGCAAAAATGTAATATCGCGTAACAATGTAGTTCGGAAGTAGACTTGTTTCATATCAATATTAATTTTTTTCTGGTATGAAATAATTCCCTAAATAAATGACTGCATTTAAGACATTTATCCTTTATTAAATAATAAATATACATGCCTACAAACATTCAAGCATGCATGAGAAGATTCCGCTATGTATACACATACATACACATGCATATTTAATGAAGTATCTTCTTAGACAACCCTACAAAATGCCACAACTTTTCTCTATACGTAATCACAAACTAGTCTATACACTAAACGTAAGAGAAGCTCTTTTTTCTTTAAGTTTCTAAATAGTCTCTTAGTTTTAACACTAAATTATGTAATTTATGGAAAAATACACGAATTGAAATTTTAATGACGAGGTTAATATCCGCAAAAATGTAATATCGCGTAACAATGTGGTGTGGAAGTAGACTTGTTTCATATCAATATTAATTTTTTTCTGGTATGAAATAATTCCCTAAATAAATGACTGCATTTAAGACATTTATCCTTTATTAAATAATAAATATACATGCCTACAAACATTCAAGCATGCATGAGAAGATTCCGCTATGTATACACATACATACACATACATATACAATCATACACATACATATACATATTTAATGAAGTATCTTCTTAGACAACCCTACAAAATGTCACAAATTTTCTCAACACGTAATTACAAACTAGTATTCTATACACTAGACGTAAGAGAAAGTCTTTTTTCTTTAAGTTTCTAAACAGTCTATTAGTTTTAACACTAAATTATGTAATTTATGGAAAAATACATGAATTGAAATTTTAATGTCGAGATTAATATCCGCAAAAATCTAGTGTCGCGATACAATGTGGTGTGGAAGTAGACTTGTTTCATATCAATATTAATTTTTTTCTGGTATGAAATAATTCCCTAAATAAATGACTGCATTTAAGACATTTATCCTTTATTAAATAATAAATATACATGCCTACAAACATTCAAGCATGCATGAGAAGATTCCGCTATGTATACACATACATACACATACATATACAATCATACACATACATACACATACATATACAATCATACACATACATATACAATTACATACATACACATACATACACATACATACATATTTAATGATGTATGTCCATAGACAAACATGCAAAATGCCACAACTTTTCTCAACACGTAATTACAAACTAGTCTATACACTAAACGTAAGAGAAGTTCTTTTAAGTTTCTAAATAGTCTCTTAGTTTCAACACTAAATTATGTAATTTATGGAAAAATATACGAATTGGAATTTTAATGACGAGGTTAATATCCTCTAAAATCTAGTGTCGCGTGGCAATATAGTGTGGAAGTAGAATGGTTTAATATCAATATTAATTTTTTTCTGGTATGAAATAATTCCCTAAATAAATGACTGGATTTACGACATTTATCCTGCGGATCGTTGGATCGTTATAAATAATAAATATACATGCCTACAAACATTCAAGCATACATGAGAAGATTCCGCTATGTATACACATACATACACATACCTACACATACATATTTAATGATGTATGTCCATAGACAAACATGCAAAATGCCACAACTTTTCTCAACACGTAATTACAAACTAGTCTATACACTAAACGTAAGAGAAGTTCTTTTAAGTTTCTAAATAGTCTCTTAGTTTCAACACTAAATTATGTAATTTATGAAAAAATATACGAATTGGAATTTAAATGACGAGGTTAATATCCGCTAAAATCTAATATCGCGTGACAATGTGTGGAAGTAGAATGGTTTAATATCAATATTAATTTTTTTTTTCTGGTATGAAATAATTGCCTAAATAAATGACTGCATTTACAACATCTATCTTGCGGATCTTTATAAATAATAAATATACATGCCTACGAACATTCCAGAATACATGAGAAGATTCCGCTATGTATACACATACATACACATACATATACATATTTAATGAAGTATCTCCTTAGACAACCCTGCAAAATTCCACAACTTTTCTCTATACATAATCACAAACTAGTTTATACGCTAAACGTAAGTGAAGTTCTTTATTCTTTAAGTTTCTAAATAGTCTCTTAGTTTCAACACTAAATTATGTAATTTATGAAAAAATATACGAATTGGAATTTAAATGACGAGGTTAATATCCTCTAAAATCTAGTATAGCGTGACAATGTGTGGAAGTAGAATGGTTTAATATCAATATTACCTTTTTTTCTGGTATGAAATAATTCCCTAAATAAATGACTGAATTTACGATATTTATCCTTCGGATTTTCGTAAATAATAAATATACATGCCTACAAACATTCAAGCATACATGAGAAGATTCCGTAATGTATATACATACATACACATATACAACCATACATATACATACACATACATATTTAATGAAGTATCTCCTTAGACAACCATGCAAAATGCCACAACTTTTTTCTACTCGTAATTACAAAGTAGTCTATACACTAAACGTAAGAGAAATTCTTTTAAGTTTCTAAATAGTCTCTTAGTTTCAACACTAAATTATGTAATTTATGAAAAAATATACGAATTGGAATTTAAATGACGAGGTTAATATCCTTTAAAATCTAGTATCGCGTGACAATGTGTGGAAGTAGAATGGTTTAATATCAATATTAACTTTTTTTCTGGTATGAAATAATTCCCTAAGTAAATTACTGCATTTACGACATTTATAGTGCGGATCTTTATAAATAATAAATATACATGACTACAAACATTCAAATATACAGACGATCTCTTTATGCATATATATATATATATATATATATATATATATATATATATATATATATATATATATATATATATATATATATATATATATATACATACACATACATATAAAATCTATTTTGACCATAAAAATTCCTTTTTCTCTGAAGTTCAAGAACAGTATTGCAAGTAATAAAACTATTACAGTGCAGCGACCTGAAGAAGTTATTTTAGTATTGAGATGTTAATTAGCTTTATTAGCCGTAAAAAGATGAAAATTTTATGGATTTCACTAATTTTAGGTTGAAACATTCTGTCAAACAAACTGATCTGCCATTTTCAAAAGAGGCAGTTAGTGCACAAAAAGGATTTTATTAAAAATCTGAATAACTGTTTTACGGATAGCACTTCAAAAAGATTTTTAAAAATTTTACTCTTCATGCATTCTAATAAAACGTTTAAACTAATTTATACTATTTTTACTTTAACCCTCCGAGTGGAACACACTGATTAAAAAAAGTCTCAAAAAAATACGCTAAAGGTTTATTGTGTCAATGGCCAAAGCGTTCTATGATATTTTACTTCACCCTTTGTCGACTAGAATGG
>CM063509.1:15352812-15360312 GCA_032207245.1 Pardosa pseudoannulata | reverse complement strand
TATTTATTTATGTGCACATTTTTTATCCATGAATTGTTGGGCTTACAAAAGATATGTCCTTTAAAAAATAATCTTGTTTTATGCTTACTTATTCTTGGCTTTTTTAGCTTTGATTTGCTATATTTACTAAAACTATGTTCTTTGAAAATCAGTTGTTCTTTTAAAAAAAATTTTGCTTTACATATATATACGCTGGGGATTTTTACCGCTGTTTTTAACTACACATTACCACTACAGTCATTTGTAAAAAAAAAAGCAAAGCTTTTTAAAGTAGAAATACACTTCTTTAAGATAAAGACCTTACCCGCGCTAGTATAGATTTATTTTGAGAGAAATATGTATTTACAACTTAAAATGGAAGAATCTGATGAAAATAATTCTTTTTTCTTCTCCACCACCATTTGTTTTCCAATCGATAATTATTTTCTACTGCTAATCTTTGTAAATTATTCAGGTGTTTGAAATAGGATCTGTGTATTCAAAACAGGACATATTTAATAAAAAATTATTACACAAAAATATATATTTCAAATCCCCTTTACCAAAATTGTTTCTTAGACACTGCCCTGTTGTAGCTATACTAATATTACAACACTTTTTAACTTATTCATAAATCAAGAATTAAAGAAATAGATTGGGATATACATAGATAAATGAACAAAATATGTTATATTGATATGTAGATAAAGCTAAACTGGTAAAAGAATCGACTGACTGATTGAAAAATTGGAAAATAATTTGATAAACTGATTGAAAGAAACAGATACATTTAAGAAGTATAGTAAGGAAAGCAAAGAAATATTGGAAGCTAGAGAAAAGTAAATGAATGCTAATATATATAAATAGATAATTATTACATAATAATTATTGAAAATAATCTGGTACATAGATAGATAAATAGTTGTATAAACTGGCAGACAGATACATAGATTGATAGCAAGACTGCTAAGAAAAGATAGATAAATTGCTTGATAGATAAATAGAATATTTGATTGCAGGTAAATAGATCCGAGAAAAATACAGATTGACAGATAGAGCAACTGATAATTGATTTGTAAATATAAAACTAATATGATGATATACTTATAAATTAATAGACATACATGTTTATATATATATATATATATATATATATATATATATATATATATATATATATATATATATATATATATATATATATATATATATATATATATATAGAATATATATATATATATAGATATATATATATATATATATATATATATATATATATATATATATATATATATATATATATATATATATATATATATATATATATATATATATATATATATATATATATATATATATATATATATATATATATATATATATATATATATATATATATATATATATATATATATATAATATATATATATATATATATATTTATATATATATATATATATATATATATATATAATATATATAATATATAAATATTAATAAATAGTAATAGAGATAAAAAGAATAAAAAAAATGTTGTATTAGGTAATATAATAGATATAAAAAATGATAGATGTAAAAATAAAGATATTAATATTATAGATAATAAAATATATGAAAAAAAGAAAAAGTAATTATATATATAAATATAAAATTAAGAGATAGATTAGGAAATAAATAGATATTAAGGTAAATAGGCAAAATATATTGATTGGTAAAGATTAAGAAATTAGTGGAATTATTAGAAAAGTATATGTGTATATAAATAATTACTCATTTATTTTTATTAAAATTGATTAGAAAACAATAAAATTGATTAGATATAAAGAAAGTAATATATTAAAAATAAATTAATGGACAGATAAATGGGAAAGAAATTAACACTAAACATACCAACACTTACTACATACTATTTCTACCACAGCCAGTCAAATGACCGGACTTTATTTTTTCTGATTATAAATGTATGAAATATGAAAATTGGAAGGAAATAGACAAATAAACTTTATTATAATTAAACAAAATTGTATATTGTCCATTTTTATGTATTGCAAACACAAAGAATAAGAATTTTTAATTCATTTCCCATCGCATTTTTATATAATCCTTATGGGTCATTTGACCCGTTATATGGTATGTTTAGTGTTAAATCTAGAAGTCGTCAATAGATAGATAGATTGATAAAAATTAACAGATTAATATAGGTATAAGAATAAAATGATTAATTAGTTGATATTTTGACTCATATAGAGATTAGAAAATGGATATAATGGTAAGAAGTTAGAAGTAAAAAATGTAAAAATCGGTAATAGATAGGTAGATAAAAATAAACAGATTTATACAGGTATAGAAATAGAAAGATTACTCAATTGATATTTTGACTGATATTGAGATTAGAAAATAGATATATTGTTAGGAAGTTAGAGAAATAAAAAAAATGTATAAATCGGTAATAGATAGATAGATAAAAATGAACAGATTTATACAGGTATAGATATAGAATGATTACTTAATTGATATTTTGACTGATATTGAGATTAGAAAATAGATATATTGGTAGGAAGTTAGAGAAATAAAAAAATGTATAAATCGGAAATAGATAGATAGATAAAAATGAACAGATTTATACAGGTATAGATATAGAATGATTACTTAATTGATATTTTGACTGATATTGAGATTAGAAAATAGATATATTGGTAGGAAGTTAGAGAAATAAAAAATGTATAAATCGGTAATAGATAGATAAATAAAAATGAACAGATTTATACAGGTATAGATATAGAATGATTACTTAATTGATATTTTGACTGATATTGAGATTAGAAAATAGATATATTGGTAGGAAGTTAGAGAAATAAAAAAATGTATAAATCGGAAATAGATAGATAGATAAAAATGAACAGATTTATACAGGTATAGATATAGAATGATTACTTAATTGATATTTTGACTGATATTGAGATTAGAAAATAGATATATTGGTAGGAAGTTAGAGAAATAAAAAAATGTATAAATCGGAAATAGATAGATAGATAAAAATGAACAGATTTATACAGGTATAGATATAGAATGATTACTTAATTGATATTTTGACTGATATTGAGATTAGAAAATAGATATATTGGTAGGAAGTTAGAGAAATAAAAAATGTATAAATCGGTAATAGATAGATAAATAAAAATGAACAGATTTATACAGGTATAGATATAGAATGATTACTTAATTGATATTTTGACTGATATTGAGATTAGAAAATAGATATATTGGTAGGAAGTTAGAGAAATAAAAAAATGTATAAATCGGAAATAGATAGATAGATAAAAATGAACAGATTTATACAGGTATAGATATAGAATGATTACTTAATTGATATTTTGACTGATATTGAGATTAGAAAATAGATATATTGGTAGGAAGTTAGAGAAATAAAAAATGTATAAATCGGTAATAGATAGATAGATAAAAATGAACAGATTTATACAGGTATAGATATAGAATGATTACTTAATTGATATTTTGACTGATATTGAGATTAGAAAATAGATTGGTGGAAAAGGAAGAATAAAAAATAAATTATAGATAAATATGTAAGAAAATTAGCATAGTGATTGATATAGAAATAGAAAAATAAGTAGTAGATGAAGAAATGTAATATTAAAGGAACGCAAACATATACACATGTAGGATTCGATTGCATAAAAAATGGAAAATTACTGCAAGTTTAAGCTGTAATACAAATATTGACATCACAGAATATATTTAACTTTCATTCCCATTAACTCTTATTTGAAATCGACTTAAAAAAGTGTTCATTATTGTAACTTGCTCATTTTTGTAACTAAGCAATTACTGATTTTTCCCTCTGATTCTGCCATTTGACGTTCTGTGTGTGTCGCCAGTGACCCAATAACTAAGACACTGGGCTTTCTCTCGTAAGTGAAACACTGGATCACTATGTCTGAATTCACGTTAGGTTGCTGTATTCCCTGGGGATACCTTGGCCCATTTACGCGGCTTCTTCATTATCTCTACATGTGTCTGAGGTCCATTTTTCTTTTCGCTCTGGCAAGCAGCCCATTTTTTTTACCCGCGTTCCTGTTGTCAATCATCTCGAGGCACAAAACGTCAAAATCCTTTAACCCCTTCCAAGTTTATGCTTATTTTCATACATACATATCTTTTTAAACATAACAGCATCATTCACATACAAAATTTCCTAAAAATTAATGTAAAAAAATCAATTTTACCCCTTCCGGTATGATTTAATAATGAAAAACTGTGCATGAAATAACCATTTAATTTTTATTTAAAAAACTTGTTTCATTTTACAATTCTTACATATTCTTAATTAAAATCCACTTTTTACATAGTGTTAAATAATATCAGAAACGGTAAAATTAAGAAAATATCAAAGCAAAACATTAATAAGGTATACAGATAATAGTCTTCAAGCTAGTGGTACTTTTCAAAACAAAGTGCAAAGGAATTCTTAATTGTTTACACCGCCAAGTAGTCTCACTTTTAATTTGATTCTTGTAACACACACGGCATTTCTTAGTAGGTTTTCTTTTATTCTGACTCATTAATTTGGCAATGACTTGTACCAAGTAAACAATATGCAATAGTGACTTGTGATTTCCACAAGTGATAAAAGTGTTGCCAAATTCAGTACACTAGAAATTTTAAACTAAATTAATTATCATATTTAACAGTAACTTTAATCGCATGACGAGTGTAGCTCGTCATTGTGCGGTATGGAATGAAAAACTAATGACGAGCTAGACTCGTCATTTTACCGGAAGGGGTTAAATAAATGAGTAATTTAGCTGTATAGTTGGCTTTCTGTACGACAGAAATCATTCGACTTTGAAGTCAATTCACACTAACTATCAATATAAAGCTTAGAATACCTAGCTTTTATATTGATTTAAATTTTATTTATATCCTATGCATTTACATAAATGATTATGACATTATTAATCAAAATTTGGTCATGTATGATAGAATCGAAAACACGGTACTGTATCGCAATTTGGACAGTAGAACCTTGTTTCTCTCCTTATCTTCACCCCTCTACTGTTTCTCTTTGAGTAGCAAATAATCTAGTAGCCAGAAAAGTAAACAAAAGCATTCGAAACCATAAAAAGCACGTGTGAAATAATTCGGGAAAGACTGATTGCACGGTGTAAAATTGCACAGCTCCCGAGCTACACTCGGGATGATCCAAGATGGTACATTTCGCCTGCCCGAGTTCAGCTCGGGAAAAACCGGGAAGGGGTTAAAGTTTGTTTATATTCTACGGTTAGTAAATCTTGAACTGCTGAAAGAAATATCTGAACTATGCATAATTCACCTTTCAGTTGCATAAAACTAATTAAAAATTGACGTTTAGCCCTGCAATTAGAAATACCATATGAAATTATTTTAGTTTTAGGCTGAAATTGATCGCCAGCCTTTGAGGTCAGTCATGATTTAGCGGGTATAATGAATTAGGCTATAAGATGAAGTAAATTATAATGATTAACAACCATTTCCAAAATTACAACATTCAACTTATTTAAAAAACGGAATACTAATCTATTTATCGATCTAATTAATAAATAATTATATCGATAGATAGATTAGGAAATTGTTAGATATATAGAAAAGTACGGAAATAAATTATAGGTAAATAGATAGGCAAACAAATATAGTGATTGGTAGAGAAATACAAAGAGGGGTAGAGGAAGAAATAGATCAATAGAGAAATAGAGAAATAGATTAATAGAGAAGTATGCAAACACGTAAGTTATTGCAAGTTTCAACTGTAGTACTATTAAAAACATCACAGAGCAAAAATTAACTAAACAAAAATAATTAAATTTGTCAGCCAAGGTATTTTAACAAAAATCCCTTTAATAAATTACAAATAAATTTTAATTCATATTTCATGAATTTGAATTAAACTTTTTATTATGCTAATGGTTATCTTATTAACTAAAAAATATTTTTAATGCTTCATGATTTACCAGGTATAATGAATTAGGTTCTAAGTTTAAGTAAATTATAATGATTAACAACCATTTCCAACATGACAACATTCTACTTATTTAAAAAAAACGAAAATACAAAAAAGTTAAATAAATTAAATTTGTCAGCATAGATTTTTTAACAAAAATTCCTTTAATAAGTTACAAATAAATTTTAATTCATGTTTCATGAATTTGAATTAAACCTTTTTATTATGCTAATGGATTATCTTATTAACTGAAACGATTTTTTACTGGTTCATGATTTACCAGGTATAAAGGATTAGGTAATAAGATGTAATAAATTATAAAAATTAACAACCATTTCCAAAATGACACCATTCCATTTATTTAAAAAAAACGAAAATACAAAAAAGTTAAATAAATTAAATTTGCCAGCATAGATTTTTTAACAAAATTTCCTTTAATAAATTACAAATAAATTTTAATTCATGTTTCATGAATTTGAAATAAACATTTTTATTACTCAAATGGATTATCTTGCAACTAAAAAGATTTTTTACTGGTTCATGATTTACCAGGCATAATGAATTAGGTTATAAGATGTAGTAAATTATAAAGATTAAGAACCATTTCCAAAATGTCAACATTCCACTTATTTAAAAAAACGGAAATATTAAAAAATAAATCAATTACATTTGTCAGCCTAGATTTTTTAACAAAAATCCCTTTAATAAATTACAAACAAATTTTAATTCATGCTTCATGAATTTGAAATAAACATTTTTATTACGCTAATGGATTATCTTGCAACTAAAAAGATTTTTTACTGGTTCATGATTTAAAGGTGTAATGACTTTGGTTATAAGATGTAGTAAATTGTGAAGATTAACAAACCTTTCCAAAACCATTCCACTTATTTTAAAAAAGGGAAATACTAAAAAATAAATTAATTAATTATATTTGTTACCCTAGATTTTTTTTAATAAAAACCCCTTTAATAAATTACAAATAAATTTTAGTTCTTGTTTCATGAATTTGAATGAAACCTTTTTATTATGCTAATGGACTATCTTGCAACTAAAAAGATTTTTTACTGGTTCATGATTTACCAGGTATAATGAATTAGGTTATAAGATGTAGTAAATTATTAAGATTAACAACCATTTCCAAAGTGACAACATTCTACTTATATTAAAAAAGGGAACTACTAAAAAATAAATTAATGAAATTTTTCGGCCTAGATTTTATTTAACAAAATTTCCTTTAATAAATTACAAATAAATTTTAATTCATATTTCATGAATTTGAATTAAAAAAATTTTATTATGCTAATGGATTATCTTGCAACTAAAAAAAGTTTTTACTGGTTCATGATTTACCAAGTATAATAAATTAGGTTATAAGATATAGTAAATTAATTATTAACAACCATTTCCAAAGTGAAAAAATTCCACTTATTTAAAAAAAAACGAAAATACAAAAAAATAAATCAATTAAATTCGTCAGCCTAGATTTTTTAACAAAAATCCCTTTAATAAATTACAAATAA
>CM063509.1:15345312-15347812 GCA_032207245.1 Pardosa pseudoannulata | reverse complement strand
ACCACAAATTACAAAACTTTGTAAAATATTTAAGAATTTTTTCAACACCTATAAAACTTACTTAATTTTCTGTGTTTGGTTTGGAGCATTACGATCTTCTTTTTGCAACGTGAGGCTAATGAGACCGGGACCTACTGTTAAAGCCGAATCCGAACGGCTACGAACATCCATGCCAGAATAAGACTCAAACCCACGAATTCCGGTTCCGAAGGCCAGCACCCTAACCATTCTGCCAAGTTTCGGAACAATGTACATCTTATGACAATAATTATATATTTGACATTAAATTAGAAAATATTGATAAGTTGATTACAGTAACAAATAACTGAAGATATATCGAACTGAAATAAACCAATATTTTTTTTCGGTTCAGAACTTTATCAACACGTATAAAATTTACATAATTTTCTGCGTTACTTTCTCCGATATGTTGATCTAACGGGAACTTTTTGTGGAAAGTGAAAAACAAGAAAAGTAAATAGAGTGCAGTTGAGATACTCTTAAAAGAAGGAAATAATATTAATTAAAAACTAGGCTTTCGATGAAGAGCAATATTGTAGAAATTCCGCATAACATATGAAGAACGAATGAGTTTTATTTCCAAGAGTTAAGTTTAGAAAAGAGATCTCCCGATATTATGGGCCTCCCAACTTCTACCTGAATTTTAGTGTATGAGGAAAATTTATACCTTTTGATAGACCACAAATTACAAAACTTTGTAAAATACTTACCAACTTTTTCAAAGCGTAAAATATTTATTTAATATTTTGTGTTACTTTCTCCGATACGTTGATTTAACGGTATCTTTTGTGGAAGTCAAAAACTAGAAAAACAAATAGAGTGCAGTTCCGATACTCCTAAACAAAGGCAATAATATTAGTTAAAAACTATGATTTCAATGAAGAGCTCTTTTTAAGAAATTGTACAAATTTATTGAAGAATGAATAAGCTTTATTTATTAGAGTTCAGTTTAGAGAAGAGGTCTTCCAATATTAGGGAGTCTTAGACCTTCTAAATATATATTAGTGTATGCTGCAAGTTTGTACCTTTTGATAAACTATAAGTCTTTATAAAAATGTATGCATAACCTTCTAAAATATTTAAGAACTGTTACAACATTTATAAAATTTATATAATTATATGTGTTACTTTCTCTCATATGTTGATTTATTTGGAACTTTTAAGGAATAGGAAATACAAGAAAAGTAAATAGAGTGCAGTTCCGATACTTCTAAAAGAAGACAACTATATTAATTAAAAACTGGGCTTTCAATGAAAAGGTCTATTATAGAAATTGTACTTAATAGATGGAAAAAGAATAAGCTTTATTTCTAAGAGTTCAGTTAAGAAGAGACCTTCCAATATTAAGGAGTATTACACCTTCTAAATGAACCTTAAGGTATGTGGAGAGGTATCTTTGAATAATGATACAAATAATGAATATCCTTAAGGTATCTTTGAATAAATGATAAGTCTATGTATAAAAGTAGACATAACTTTCTAAAATATTTAAGAACTGTTTCAACACTTTTATAAAATTCATATAATTTTTTGTGTTGCACTCTCCAATATATTCCTTTAATTTTGTGGAAAAGCAAAAACAAGAAAAGTAAATAGAGTGCAGTTCCGATACTTCTAAAAGAAGACCATTATATTAATTAAAAACTGGGCTTTCAATGAAGAGGTCTATTATAGAAATTGTACTTAATAGATGGAAAACGAACAAGCTTTATTTCTAAGAGTTCAGTTTAGAGAAAATAACTTCAAATATTAAGGAGTCGACACCTTCTAAATGAACCTTAGTGTATGCGAAGAGCTTATATCTTTGAATAAATCATAAGTCTCTGTAGAAAAGTAGACATAACTTTCTAAAATATTTAAGAACTGTTTCAACACTTTTATAAAATTCATATAATTTTTTGTGTTGCACTCTCCAATATAGTCCTTTAATTTTGTGGAAAAGCAAAAACAAGAAAAATAAATGGAGTGCAGTTCCGATACTTCTAAAAGAAGACAATTATATTAATTAAAAACTTGACTTTCAATGAAGAGGTCTATTATAGAAATTGTACTTAATAGATGGAAAACGAACAAGCTTTATTTCTAAGAGTTCATTTTAGAGAAAATAACTTCAAATATTAAGGAGCCTTACACCTTCTAAATGAACCTTAGTGTATGCGGAGAGCTTATATCTTTGAATAAATCATAAGTCTATGTAGAAAAGAAGTCATAACTTTCTAAAATATTTAAGAACTGTTTCAACACTTTTATAAAATTCATATCATTTTTTGTGTTGCACTCTCCAATATATTCCTTTAATTTCGTGGAAAAGCAAAAACAAGAAAAGTAAATGGAGTGCAGTTCTGATACTCCTAAAGGGAGGCAATAAGATTAATTAAAAACTGAGCTTTCGACGAAAAACCCTATTATACAAATTGCACATAATAGATGGAGAACGAATGAGTTTTATTTTTAAGAGTTGAGTTTAGAAAAGAGATCT
>CM063509.1:15270312-15335312 GCA_032207245.1 Pardosa pseudoannulata | reverse complement strand
ATTCCTTGTTTTCGGACAAAATAATGAATTATGCTGAAAATTTAGCCATATTTCACACCAAACTTTAAAATGCTTTACAACAAATTAATCCCTCTTATAAAATTTAAAATGAAAGCTTACAAGAATTTGGATACCATTCCCAAAAACTTTCTAACTTACCACTATCGATTATTTTTTCTTTTGATTTAATTTGCATATTTTCTTGTGAATTAAAACTATTAAACTTTCCTCTGAAATAATTTTTCATTTTTGTGCCTGATTCACATTGTAGTTGAAATATTGCAACTGTAGCGCCATGACAAATTGACAAATATGTCAGTACATGGAGTAATGAAAAAGTTTGGGAACCCCTGCGTTAAGAAATTATTCCGAAAGGTATTATTATTCCATGTTCTGGGACAAAATAATGAATTATACTGAAACTTTAGCCATATTTCTCACCAACCTTTAAAATGCTTTACAGCAAATTAAATACCTTATAAAATATAAAATCAAAGTTTACAAGAATAAGGACACTAAGAAAAAAAATTAAAAGCTTACTATATAACCCTATTTTCGTTGGGTTTGTTTTGATTTTTTACTATATTCTGACAAAAGGGCATTATCCTGGTTAATCTTGTTCTTTTGCCAACAATTCATGCTACTTTTAGCGATAGGAATCTGAAAATTGTGTGGCCAACTTTATTAACAAAATTTAATGAAATCGCAACTTGAAGTAGGTTAATTGAATAATAATTAATTTGAAAAATTTGTCATTTGGATCTGAGCATTTGTTGGATAACCACCAAGGTATTGTGTTCTTTCCGAACCGCTTCTATTTTTCAACTCGGTCGTGAAGTATTCCTATGGGTATAATATTCTGAGAGCGAGTTATGTAAGCTGATGCATACGACCACAATGGTGCTGCATAAGTAATAATAGAACGGAGGAAGTAAACGAGCAGTTTAATTTTTAGTATTCATTTTGCTATTGCTAGAAATTAAGGAGTACAGAGCTCGCTTAGCATTTTTAAATTTATTTTTTACAGAATTAAAATGTTGCTTCCAAGTTCAGTTTTTATCTGAAGTTACTCAAGTATTTAACAGTATCAGATTAGGGAATACGAGTATTATTAATGTATATGTTGTAGTTAACGTAGAATGTTCTGTGTTTGGAAGGGAACTTAGCAGCTTCACATTTACTTCTGTTTATCTTAAGATTTCATCTGTTAAGCCACTCAATAATTTTGACTTGGTATTTGTGGACAACAGCGACAGCATGCTACATAATCGGAAATGACAACAAATCTGGGTACATTTTGCACGTTTATTCAGGTTAGCCCTGGGAACATTTCAGGAAGGTAAATCGAGGGATCCAAGATCAAAATGTACTTTAGTTATTTAATTTTATCTAATTTTTATTTGGCTTATTTCTTTCACTTTAATTTCATTTTTCGCATTTTCTCACCAATATAATCTGTGTTTAGGAATAAAGCCGAGATAAAATTAAAAGGATTTTAGATTTTATCTATGTCACGCACTTTTCTGAAGAACCTTTTTCTCCATAAATCCTCTAGCTATACATATCGATACTTTTTCGTTAGACAAGTGCTAGGATAAATCACCAAGTATCACCAACAGTTTCATTTTTAAATAAAATTGTAGTTTTGTACTTGAAATGTGTTGCAACGTCTCGGAAATAATTAATTTACATTTTTTTTTCAGTATTTCAAAAGTTGTATTTTTCTTTTCGTAGTTTTATTAATAATGATTTTTTTAAAACATTTTTATTCGTTATAATTTATATTAAATTATAATAGCCTAAAAAAGCTTTTCAAAAGACTCTGTAATTCCACTATTTCTGTTTACCGAAAGCATTTCCAGAAACCGGAAGCAACAATAAACTGCTACTTTTGTTACTAAATTAGTAAAGGCTTACTTTTGGTTACAAATTTTAAAATCTAATTGTATCTATGAATGTGCATGTATATTCTCAGAATCCACTGTACACATAAAGGTGTCAAAAAGTAACAAAAGGACAACCAAAAGTGGTTCTGGTTTCGGTTACTAAATGGTTACTTCTTGCTACTAATATTAATAAAAATAATGATTTTAATATGTTAAGTTTTATTTTTGGAATTAAATATTTTTTTGTATATTACATGCATATATTATTAACTCTGTCCAACTATAAATTCACTTTTAAAAAATAAATGATGCTCGTAATCGAACATATATTCGAGAATGTAGACTTATGAACAAAAAAGTTGGGTAACCGTGAGTTAAATCATAAATAGTTTATTATACTTTGTTCTTATTCAAACTTGAAATGCAGTTGATTTTTATGATAAAGTTAAGTTATATCATTTTGTCCTCAAATTATTATTTTCTTGGAGTTTGTATTTCGATAACTTTAAGTGATAGAATTTTTGTAATAAAATGTATGACTTTAGAATAATGAATATGAGTTGAAATATTGTCAAAACATGTAATAATTAGTGTATATTGAGGTAATATATCAAATTGAAATTTAAATTAAACCCTTTCTGGTGAATTTTAATAACAAAGCCATGGCGTATATTAACTTTTGCAACATAGGTTATCTTAAATACAATTAAGATATTAAGAATACTTCCACGAAAATCATAGCAATAAGAGCAAAATTCTTGAATCGGAAATCGAAAGCAGATGGCTGATATATTAAATCACCCGATTAGATTGTTATGCTATGTAAAGTTTTAAGATATTAATGCAGAAAAAGTTTAAACTGATTATAAATTGTTAACATTTTAAAATTCGCAAGAGCATTACATATAGAGTAATTTGTCCCAAAGTCACGAACTACTATAATGCCCTTCCCATTCATTTTCATGTTTACAACAGCCAATAGACAAACAATAAACTGCCCTTCCGTTTGAAACTAAAGCCAGAATTGTCATAATTTAAGAATTTGCCCTACTGCGTGAAATCGCCTTATTATAATATCCATAAATATGTATCCATAAATAAATGAAAATTAAATCGTTTGCAGAGCAGTAGATAAACATATTTTTAGCTGTGTCATTTTAATTAGCAATTTTTTTTTGGCATCATCTTTTATTTTGATATTGGAAGCCATTTTCTACGTGTTCCGAGTTCAAAATATTAAAGTGAATAAAATTTCCTGTTTTACAGCAAGTTGAATTCAAACCGCAAAACTGTTTTTCGATATAGAAATGCGTGAAATTGTTCATATACAGGCTGGTCAGTGTGGTAATCAGATAGGAGCAAAGGTAGTTTGATTTTTAATAAAATTTCTGCTTGGTTTTTATGTTAGAATGCGTTTGAAAATGTACTGCAATATGCTGATGACTGTAAATATTGTATAAATTATAACTGTCAAAGCTAAAGCTAAATTATATTCTGTCCTAAGTTTATTTTCATGAAGTTTGTATTTCGATTACTTTAAGGGATCGAGTTCTTGTAATAAAATGAATGCCTTTAAAATAAGAAAAATAGGTACTACTGAAGAATAGGTGTCCCTTGGCAAATTTGGTGTAATTATTGGCGGTGTTTACTAAAACACAAAGGTATTTTTTCCGAAGATTGTATCCTTTGCTAGGGTGAATTTAATTGATGTAGATTGTATATAATTCTATTACATAGAATTATATACATTTTCTTAATTAACCAAAACCACTGAGAAAGTGGGTATTTATATTTATGGGCCATTAATCCCTCAACAGTGTGTAAAGCCAACAGCTCCAGATTCTTAAAAATTAGCCATAGTGAACCTTTAATGGTTCATTATATCTAATATTTTTATGTATTACGCGCATTTAATATATAGAAAATGGGTTCCACAAGGAGAGGTGGATACAAATAAAATATAAAGTAAAATATAGATAGATTGTTTGAACACGGTGGGACCAGGAGAAAAAATTAGGCTACGGTGCTCAGAGCTTTATCGCCAAGTTGGCGCGGCATTTCTCCTGGTCTCGCCCAAATAACAAGGGATACCATGTTCGGATAAAATACATTTGTGTCTTAGTAAACATCGCCAATAATTACACCAAATTTGCCAAGGTTCACCCTATTCTTCTGTAGTACCTCTTACTGAATTTTAACTGAAAATATGGGTACTTATTTTATAAAATCGATAAAAATGCAATAAAAAGAATAAGCTATAAGTATTAAAATATTTATAACAGTATACAAAAATTTTATATACGATTGCAGATAGAAAAACTCTTAGATTGCCATATGTGGGAAAACTCGCGTACTTGGAGATGATAAAAATATAGATATAGTATCAAATTTCGGGGGCAACCTAAACTACAGTGAAGCCCTTATGTTTTTATAAGTTTGTATATGTATTTGTTGTATTTTTTTTATTTGTAATAAATAATACATAAATCTGTGATATAATACAATATTTCTATATAAAAGGCTACAAATATTACGTTTTAATGATAATTCTTATGAGTCACTGGATCGGCTACTTAAAATAAATTTTGTACATTCTGTTTTAAGCTATCTGGCGTGTTTTTGACGCATTTGATCGGATTTATATTGCAACAAATCACCGTAAAATAATTTCATGATAATTATTCCGTTATTGTTCATTTTTTATTGAGATTTCAATTTTTTGGCTTGACAACTTTACACGAGTACCATGTTTTTATCATTCCCGGTGTTGTCCATTTTCGCATTGCCAGGTACTACGTGGTATCATTTACCTCGAAAAGTGTTCATTTCTTTTCTTAAAGTGATATCACATCTTTTAAGCATTCATCCGTATAATACTGTGGGCTTGTTGACTATTTGATTATTATAGAAGCACTATATAGGCGGCCAGCATAACTTCCTAACTAATGGGATAACACAAATTCAACCAGACTTGACTAGCACCAAACTTTTGATACATCGTGATTGATCGCATCTTGACAGTATAAAGCGTTCGTGGTGTTATACTGGAGAATCCCTTAAACTTTTATTCTCCTCAAGAGGGGAGATTTTTGCTCATAATCTCGTACCTCTGTTCCAGGAAAAGGACATTTAGACCTACAGATTTATTCTGCATATACTTTGACTACACAGAAAGATAGTAAGTTCGCCTATCAGGCTTGAACCAAGCTCGAATTCGGAATACAGTTGTTAAACCAAATGTGTAGATCTACACCCAATTTTAGACTTAATCCATCCTCAGAGAAAAGAGATCATTTTCAGTACTTTTATCCATTTTATAGATAGTAATCACAACAATTTGAGAGCCCTACACACATACACGCTATAATTATTTATCACAAGTTCTTTGTAGATATTCAAAAAAGTCGAAATCAGATCCATTGTGATTTTTTGGTTTTAATTAGACGACTTCGTTGAAGGCAAATTTTAAATTAAACATTAAACTTATCGCAAAATTTTAGGATTATTTAAATATTCAATTAAATGGATATAATTTATAAAGAAAACATCCCTGTAACTCTGCAATGTGTATCTATTTCCTTCATTGTCCTTTTTTTTAAGAAAAATATATTTAAAATGCGACTTCTGTAACTTTTAAAAAATCATCTCACTATATTTTTTAGGTGGCTGGACATCAGCCATATTGGATTCTTTTAAATCAACGTTGACTTCTGAGGAAAATATTTCTATCGCTGGACAACTATCATTTAGATTTCTTTAAACATCCTTTACCATTTTGTCTGTAAAAGATTGTCTGAAAAAATTCTCTAGTTAGGGAAAATCCCGAGTTCGGTAACGCATTGTTATTCTTTACATATTCTTTGTATTCGAACAATTTGCTCCGATGAAATCGGATACGTCAGATCGAAATAACCGGTGGATATCTTCTATTCGTAAACCCACTTCCTTTTGAAAATTCTGCTACAAAATTTATATTCAAACATTCTGCTCTTCAGACTTTTAATTTATTTGTATAAACTCCCACCTCGAATATCATTCTTTTAATATGTGTGAGCAAGTGTGTCGGGATGACCTATGATGAGAGGGTAAAATATGAGCTACCTTTGCCAGACAGATGTCTGGCAAAGGTAGTTAGACTCGTCTGTGACTCATTTCAAAGGTTACTGGTCTAGACTTAGTGAGTACATTTAAAATATTCTTTAAATTATTTTAACTAAAGGTGTCAAACTGCGCAAGAGACGAGATTCTTTATGTATAATTTTGGGAAGAGTAAAAAAAAAATGCCCATGGTGTTTTGAATAGCTTAATTTTAAAGACATGTTCTCTTTTACCTCTAATTGTCTTTCCCTAATTATAAAAATATACTAAATGTATGGACAATAAATATGTATATAGATATCTACTTCTCGAGTACTAACAACAAACTAAAGCCATACAAGTCCTCGAACAATTTTAGCCTTGTATCTTGTCACAGATTTTGTTTAGCTTTACATTAAACCACATTTAACATCATGACTCGTTACTTATTTGATATTCATTTGTTTCTTTCGAATTCTTTTTTTATAATTTTTCCTATTTACCAAATATTTTACATATTTGTACATCAGAATTACGAGAACTATGCCACAAATTTTACAGGAAAGAACAATCAAGCTTTTTTATAGATCTGTTTCAGTTAGGCTTGTTTTAGTGAACAGCTTTATAAACGTCATTGGGGTAACTGGAAAGACATAATGCTTTTAGACATAAGAAAATAGTACAAATAAACCCTTTCATGTCCAAATGTTGGTCTAAATATTTACAGTTTCATATATTCTGTATAAATTTAATTTTGTGCTTTTATTGAAATTCCGAATTTTTTTTTATAATTTTCTTTATCTTCCATACTCATTATTAGCGATGATACCAACAAGCTTTCTTAGAACATGCATTTATTCTTTTAGACGACTAGTATTCCAATATTGTGGGTTGAATTCCGAAGCTAGCTATTGATTCTCTTCCTACACTGAGATAATTTCTTAAAGGGACTTTCTAAGACTCTCTTTACGAGCTCTTGCTCTGATTTTTACTTTGAATTCTCTCTGACATAACATAGTACTGTGTTTAATAAATCTTCAAAGATAAAATAAATAAAATTTAAAATTTAAAAACATAAAATTATAAAACTCATAAAAATTATTAAAACTGTAGAAAATTGGTGCATGTACAACAAAACTATTTAATTTAAAATTTTCAGAATCGGGTACTTATATCACATCACACTCACTGCATTGCGTATTTATATCTTATATTTTTAATCCTTAACTTAAGCACCCTTAATTTTGATCTAATTTCTAATTACTGTAATCGTAAGCCTTAAATTCAAGCATAAAGTAAAATAGTCCATTCTACGCTAATTTTTGAATCAATATTTTTTATGTGTATGAAAAGTTAGTCAACTGGACTTAAAGGATTTAGCCTAGGAAGTTTAATCCACGAAGGCTTCAGGAAAGACATTTCAATATGCTTGATGATAAAAGACTCCGGCTAACGAAAAAAAAAAACTATCTTCTAGTAATACAACGTATCAAAATCCATTGACCCGAAGATTGGAATCGAGATTGGAAGATATTTGAGGGAAAACTTCAAAGTAATAGAACTTTTGACATAAACATTAAGTTTGTCAATACATCTATTTACAAACTATTTCCAACTATTTGGAATGGTTATAATATATATATATATATATATATATATATATATATATATATATATATATATATATTAAAACTGAATAAACAGTATTTGTACATCGAAAAAGAGGATTTTACACGCGTACTATATGAAGAATTTTTAACTGTAGACTATATTCATATGTTCTTTCTTTTTAAGTTTTGGGAGGTCATATCAGACGAACATGGCATCGATCCTACCGGCACATATCATGGAGATTCTGATTTACAGTTAGAAAGAATTAATGTTTATTATAATGAAGCTACAGGTAAATATACAGTATTTTACTATATTATATCAACATTCCTATGTAATCCATAATTTCCTCCTTAAAGGTTTTTTTTTTAATTTCTATTTTACTGTCTGACATAAAATTCTTTTGATATTTTCCAAGCTATGTTCTGGTCCTTAAAATTTATGTTCCGTAATATAATCTTAAATAAGATTTTTACATTTTCCATGGATTTTTTTCGGCAGCACTTTTTGATTTCGTCTTTATTATAAAATAAAACTATTTCTATGTTTTTAAGAAGCCCAAACTGATGATATATCAAATATTATGTAATTTTTATTCTGACAGCATCGATTGTATCCTAGTATGGTATGGATACAGTATTCTTGTATTCTAGTTATTTTATGTAATTTTTTAAGCGAACAAAAACATACCCCGGTACATATAGGCTAAAAAAATAAAAAGAAATAAAAAGAACTTTACTTTCAGAACTACAAACCTACAGTTCTATCTTTGAGCCATTACGGCCCAGTCCTTTATTAAAATACGCCAAAAGTTAGTTTTGGAATAAAAATTTTTAGATAAATACCACTTAATAATGTTATTTATTAAAAACCAAAGAATACTTTTGAATGAAATCCTTTCGCTTGATCCGATTATCCCACGAAAAAATTCGACTAAGTAGTGTGGAAAAAATAAATGCAGCGTTTACAAATTATATTTCCTGTAGTTGTGTTGTTTTGATAAAACTAATATGGTTAAAGTTTAATAATCAAGCGATTAAAACAGAAACTATTAACTTAATATTACTTTTACAGGAGGTAAATATGTCCCAAGAGCAGTACTGGTGGATTTGGAGCCAGGAACTATGGATTCAGTACGATCTGGACCCTTCGGTCAACTATTCAGACCAGATAACTTCGTTTTTGGTACAAAAATATTTTTTCTGCGCTTTACTTTTCTTTGTAAAAAATAATAGTTATTTTATTTATCAGAAATCCATTTGATCCGCAAGTGAGAAATTTCATGGGTAAAATTTAAAGCAAACATTGGGTATAGTTTATACTTAAAGTGAAGCATTTTAAAACTATTTCTCAGTGCAGAGCTCTTCAAACTTACATTGCCTTAGAAATCTTTCTGATTTGTGATATTTTAAGAAGCCGTCGTAATTTGAAACAGATGGGGCTGTCTTACCTTGGTTCTATTTTTACGTTTCATTGTATTTTTCTTAAATTTTACAGAGAAAAAAAAATCTGATGCAATATTTTGATTATATAGGTTGTTACTAAGTTCATATAATTTTAATATAACTTTTACCTAAATCATTTTTTAATTTCTAAGCCTTTAACAGGTAAAGTTCAATTAGGACCAAGGTACAACACCCTGATGTATCTTGAACCTAAATTTCTTTAGTTTTTTTAACTATTAAATACATAGGTACATGTCTCTATCTCTCAGGGAATCAGGATGTTTAAAAGAATGAGATTTAGCAGCAAGATCATTTAACTCCAAATTAGTCATACTGCAATACAAACAAAAATTATATGTGACAGTTTTACGTCCAATTGTACTCAGATACATGATGTTTATCAAAAGAATAAAAAAATTAGCTATAAAAATTCAAACGCTTGCATGAATAACTGATTATTTAAAACAAAAATAAAAATAAATTTTTAACAATGACGCTGCTTTGACCTAAGCTGAGGTAAAATAAATTTTGTCATGGGTACAACGGGGCGACTTTCTGAATATTTATTATTTACGCTGATCTAGAGATAATGCTACGAATATAGGATTAATACTTTTGCAAACAGCATGTGGTTTAATGATAAACATTGTCAGGGGTTAAAATATAACTGAGTTCACCTGGAGGAGGAATAAATGGAAAATCAAAATACTTTGAGACACAATTTTTTAGATGCAGTATCAACTATACTGATACAGAAATCTTTTTTTTATGAACTAACACACTCTACAAACAATTCTATAAATAAAAACCTAATACTTAAAAGGTGGTAACATCCTTAGTTGCCAGTAAATTTTTACTTTCCTGTATACGAAACATATACAAAAGTGCAGTATAAAAGTATCTTACACATTTACTTTGAGGATTTTAGGAATGTCATATTCGATTATGTGAAATTAAGTCTTTGTGGCTCTGTCTGTGCCCGCCCGTGTATATTTAAGCTCAACTAAAAAAATAAAATAAATAAATAAATAAACAACAAGCTAAATGGTGTTGGAATTATATGGTGTTGGTTGCTCGATAAATCGATTAAATTTGGCATACAGTTCCAACACCAAAATTGAATATTTGTATTGTTTTTTGGACTTGATCCGCCAACCAGAAGAGGTAATTTGGTTTGTTACCATTTTTGTCCTCTTGTCAAACTATTAAAATAAATAAATTTAAAGTTGTCTTTGATACTAATAGATGGTATTTAAATGCATAAATATGGAAATCCATTTAGACCATACGTTTTCCGAAAAAACATTCTTGTGGGGGATTATCCGGGGAAACTCTTCTGATTTATTTTAAGCGTGTGTAAATTTTGTCATTATTTTGTAAAATGTTAGGATATTGATAGAGAAATAGTTCTTAAACCATTCAGTACATTAGACAAAATCCTCTAAATTATTTTGTTCTCATAGGTCAGAGTGGAGCTGGCAACAATTGGGCCAAAGGTCATTATACTGAAGGAGCAGAACTTGTGGATTCTGTCTTAGACGTCGTACGCAAGGAGGCCGAGGGTTGTGACTGCCTTCAAGGATTTCAACTCACTCACTCTCTAGGAGGTGGTACTGGATCTGGAATGGGAACTCTAATGATATCTAAAATACGGGAAGAGTACCCGGACAGAATTATGAATACTTTCAGCATAGTCCCATCGCCCAAGGTAAGGTAAAACGCTAAAATCTGTTAAAACGAGCCGCGGGAGCTCAGTCGGAAAAGGCAACGATCTCGTAACTGAAAGGTTGTGGGTTCGGAACCCGAGCCGGCCTAAGATCCGCCGTGTTCGTTAAAGGTGACTGGGGCAAGTAAAATAGGTTCGTGGTCACAATGTTCTCCAAGTTCTCAATCAATACCTCTGGGAGTGGCAGGCCACATCTATGGGTATTCTGCTTGGTCCCTGCTTCAAGATTATGAGGACCCACTTGAGCAAAGTCGATCTTTCACCTTAATGATGCTCATTAAAACGAAAGGCTCACTCCTTGGCCTTAATACGAGAGCCTGCAGGCTCAATCGTTCTTGGTTTGTCCAAGTGGCATGAGAAACAACACAAGCTGGTACAACAGTTGAGTATATATCGATAACGAGATTAGGTTGAAATGTGTGTATATGTGCATTTATATATATTATTACTTTTTTATTAATTTGTTACGTAGAATAGTAAAATTCCGTTGTATTATTTTATTATATATAACAGAATTATATTGTGTTATTTATTATATTGTTTTAGTATAATCAAAATAAAAATGATGTATATAAAAAAATTTTTATCAACATATTTGTGTGGCAAAAAAGTTTTTAAAAAATAACTAAAAACCAAAAAATATTTATTTTATCTTCGACCAGTAAAAAAATAAAGGAAAATGCACTGAAAATTACTCCTATCGATGGTTTAATGATATTTCTGCTTACAGCAGATTGCCTACTATATATAAACTACAACACCATAAATAAAAATTCTGCAAATTTAAAAATTTAAATGAATCTGAATTCATAATATAACAGTTAATCATCGCCATAAAATAGAAATAATAAAATTTTTTTGTATCTAACTCAGAATTTTCACTAACAATTCAAGTTCTGTGCGTACGCCGCCTACCTAACCAACCTTATTACTGTCATTATTACACCTTACTGTCTTCTTCTCCTATAATTTTAGAAAAATAGAAGGCTAATTTTTGTTAAACAATTTAAACATTGAAAAAACCTTTATTTTTTTTTTTTTTTTTTTTTTTTTTTTTTTTTTTTTTTTTTGTTTTTTTTTTTTTTTTCAGGTTTCTGACACAGTAGTGGAGCCGTATAATGCCACATTGTCAGTACATCAGTTGGTTGAAAACACGGATGAGACGTTCTGCATTGACAACGAAGCCCTTTACGACATTTGTTTTCGCACTTTGCGTCTGACAACCCCGACTTACGGGGATTTAAATCATTTGGTGTCAGCTACCATGTCAGGAGTCACAACTTGTTTGCGATTTCCTGGGCAACTTAACGCCGATTTGCGGAAGTTAGCCGTGAACATGGTTCCTTTTCCCCGATTACATTTTTTCATTACTGGGTTCGCACCGTTAACGTCTCGAGGTAGTCAACAATACAGGGCTCTGACGGTGCCAGAATTGACGCAACAAATGTTTGACGCAAAAAATATGATGGCCGCATGTGATCCAAGACATGGGCGGTATTTAACCGCTGCTGCTGTTTTCAGAGGCCGTATGAGCATGAAAGAAGTGGATGAACAAATGCTGAACGTTCAAAACAAAAATAGCAGCTACTTTGTCGAATGGATTCCAAATAATGTGAAGACAGCTGTTTGTGATATTCCACCCAGAGGACTGAAAATGTCTTCTACTTTTATAGGGAATAACACGGCCATCCAAGAACTGTTCAAGAGGATTTCAGAACAGTTTACAGGTATTTAGTACCATGTTTGAAATCTTCACTAAACTTGAACTATCAACTGCAAATAGAGGGAAAACAGGAATGTCTTCCTTTAGAACAAATACCATCTGGGATTTATAATCGGGGAATAAAATTTCGTGTTTAACAAATTTAAAAGAAACTGCTGGAGCAGGAACATAATATTTAACTTCTTAACTTTCATTCCTGACGTACCATTATTGATACTGATACTCTTCTCTAACCAATATATCTCGTCATAGACATCAGAAGTCTACAACCTACGGGTCTCACATGCTAATTTATACGGCCTACGTGATGTTTTGAATCTGTAATATATTTTATATAAATATTCATCAGGTCTTGCGTGTATATATATATTTTAACTGAATATTTACTTTTCTTTAACCCACCTCTTATTCCATACAGACGAATATTTAAAAACTGAGGGGCTTGCAGTCCTCTAAAGACATTATAAAACTCGATACTGCTCTTATTCTGTACGAAATTGAAAATATGAATTGTTGATATACATAAAAAACTTTAAAAGAGTAGATTCTTTGCAAAAAAAGGGAAAGAGGAAATAACCCTAGAATTTGCTAGAAAAAAGTTTTTGACTTGCTCATTTAATAAAAATAAGCACTCGAATTAACCTTTCCGATAGCAATGCGAAAATGGCAATATATATCTAGAGTATTGCATTGAAAAGAACTCCTGTGTTCATATACACATACACCATACATCTAATACAATTACTGACATGAACGTATGAAGCCATTAGGACTCTTCTTCAATCATTAGGTCCCGGTCCAGTTATCCCTTTTGTAGCAAAATGTTGGACGTAGCGTTCCTAACTAAACCATGCCAAAACGCGAAATCTAATATCACGCTATCTCATTTCAGCCGGCCAATATGTCCGAATGCTAGAATTCAAGAATTAAACACTGTATAAATAACGTCACGTTTCAGCACGAAATCCGGGTCTAAATACCGTATATTTTCGTGTATAAGCTGAGAATATTTGGGGCATTTTAAACACCTAAAGTGGGGGTCCACTTTTACGGATCCATAGAACAGATATAATACATGTGTTTTTGGCGACGTTTTTTTGCCGTTGGCGACTTTTTTTAAGCCTATGTTGCTAAAATGTATGAAAAAGTTACCTTAGACTTATGAAAAGTTAATCTAGAGTTTTAATTGGAATTTATTAGAAAATATTTCCCCGTTTTACCTGCTTGGCAACATATTTGAACGTTCTAGAAATTGTTCGGCTTATATACGGGTTTTGAATTTTGGGTAAATTTTTGAAGAAAAATCACACCCTCGGCTTATATTTGGAAAATATCCAAGAAATAATTAATGGTAGCTTAAAATCTAAATCATTCGTCTGTCTAATTTTTTTTAAATTTTGTTATATTTATTATAAAAATAACAGATCTTAAAATAAATATCCACATTGTTTCTAGCTATGTTCCGCCGAAAAGCTTTCTTGCACTGGTATACCGGCGAGGGTATGGATGAAATGGAGTTTACAGAAGCCGAGTCTAATATGAACGATCTCGTGTCTGAATATCAGCAATACCAAGAAGCAACCGCGGACGAGGAAGGAGAAATGGAAGAAGAGGAAGAAGCTGCTTAAAAGATTTCGAATATAAAGAAAATGTTTGAAAGAGACTCTAAGCATAAACTAAGCCTTTTGTTGTAACTGGTAACTATAAACAAAATTTCAGCCATTAAATTTTTGACTTATTTCGGCAAAATGATCGTGTACGGATTATAGGCAGACATTTTAGTTTGCCTTACGTAGGTCTCTAAATTGTGTATAAATTCGAAGAATAAAAGCGATATTTAACTACATTTTGAAAGTTTACGATAAAACTTTCGATCTTTGTTTGTATTAAAGTCAATAAAACGTTTTAAACACTTCAACAGCAAGTTCTGTATAAATTCAAAATCGACAAACAATATGTCTCAGCACTATATAGACAATTTTAATTCAGAAAACAGTTTAACTATCAGTTTTTCACTCCTACAGTTTTTGACAGAAAGATAGTGGATTTTTTAAAATCTTTCATAATATTTAAACTAAACATACCATACCCGATCAAAAAGAGCGGTAAAGTATATGTAAAAATTATGATGGGTAATGAATTAAAATTCTTATTCTTTGTGTTTGTAATACATAAAAAATAAAATTAAAAAATAAAAATAAAATAAAATAAAAAATAAAATTGACAATATACAATTCTATTTAATTATAATAAAGTTTATCTGTTTATTTCCTTCCCAATATCCCTATTTCATACATTCAATCAGGAAACATAAAGAACGGTCATTTGACAACCTATGGTATGTATTAAGTGTTGGTATGGTTAGAGTTAAAAAAAATTTTTTAACTACAACATATTTCTTTTAAAATATCTTTAGTCTCAGATGATATTCTTTGATTGCATTTTCTACATTAGGCTTCTGAAAGAAGATAGAAATTAAAACTAAATTTGTGATCCAGTCTTGCACAACTGTATACACTAAAGACAGGTGTGGTTTGGTATGCTACGGTCTACTTTTTGGAACATGAAGGTTAATGAGACCAGGACCTATAGCTTAAAGCCGATTCCGAACGGCTACGAACATTCATGCCACTCTGGGATTCGAACACACGAACTCTGGTACCGAAGGCCAGCACCCTAACCAATCGGCCATCGTTCGGCAAAAGACAGATTTGAATTACAAAAGTTGAGAATGAATAATGAGATTTCAGTGGCGTAGCCGAAGAAGAATGTTTGGGTTGTAACCTCCTTATGAGAATCTGTATATATGTATTAAATATGTAAAGGTTGATAAGTTAAATTTGAGATATAAATTGAAGGGGAAGTAACCCCCCATGAAAAATTTTATGCTACATACCTGCTAGTATTCAAAATAAAACTACCATTTAAAACCTAAATATTCCTATTTTAACTTCTGTGATATGTTCTATTAACAATTACCATTAGAAATGTCCATGTAAATATTATTAATTAATAGTTGTTGAGTAGATACTAAATGTCTGCAAAAATGTTTTCCAAATATATTAAGATTAGTAGACAAAGTAATAATCGTAAAAATTATTTGGATTGATATAATAATGGATGACTTCTTGACTAAATGTCTTCAAAAATTTATTCCAAATATATCAAGATTAGTAGACAAGGTAATAATTGTAAAAAATTATTTGGATTGATATAATAATGGATGACTACCATCAAGAAATCTGGGCATCCAGACAGAAATTTAAACAGGTAAGTACATTATAAAACTTCTACCAATTATCTGAAGAATTAATTTTCATCAACAGGCCAAAGAATTTAATTCTCTAATTGTTAGATTAAAGCAAATTTGACAAAATCTCTATTTTTAATTGGTAAAATTACATTATTACATTCGAATGTAATAAAGTATTTTCAGTAATTGCATAAAACAGTGAAATTAGCATTAAAATAAGTAAGTACACCCCAAACAACTAAATTTTGAAGACAAATACTGGATGGTGTCAATTTACTTGAATTAATATTAACAAATGACAAAAACAAACAATTACCTAAAGATAAACTAAAATTGATAATATAATCAAAATAAAATTTTATAAAGTATAATTTAGAGGTAGTATTGAGAATGGTCACCTACATCAATACATTTCTCAATCAGCACAATGCTTATTTCTTATTTGGTATATTGCCCAGAGTGAACCCTGGTCAACTCAAAAACTTTTAATTTGTAAAAGTGTCAGGATCACATTGGGAATTTTAGCATGTCACAAACTAAACTTTCATAATGGATCAATTTTCATAAAATTCTCAAAGGAATACAGAAAAACCAAAATGAAATAATATGCCTAGTTTAATTGAAAACAAAGGTTTAGTCATTTTAGTTGCTTAAAACTGTTGTAAACCCCTGTGTTATAAAATAAATTTCTGAGACTCAAGACTATTTGTACATTAAAATGTACTAAACTTTTATAATGGACTAATTTTCATAAAATTCTTTAAAGAATACAAAGAAACCAAAATGAAATAATATGCTTAGTTTAATTGAAAACAAAGGTTTAGTAATTTTAGTTGCTTAAAACTGTAGGAAACCCCTGTGTAAAATACATTTCTGAGATTCAAGACTGTTTTCCTAAAAAACATACAAACTACAAATGGAATTGTAAATAAAAAATTCTTCATTCATAGATGACTGAAATTATGGCATTTTCTATGGAATTTCAGGAAACATGGGGAGAAACACATAATGAGGCATTGAGAGTTATGAACATGTCATGTTCCCTTTTTAACACTAGATTTACGGACCAAGCCAATTTGACTCATTAAAAATTTGATCACTATATATATATATATATATATAACTCTAATATCACTTTTCAAAAACATACATTGGTGTTTAGTTAAGTAATAAAATATATGTAAACTTTCATTCCCCTTCCCCGCAGATCCCTTCATTTTACATTATCAAATGTGGTACACCTATTTTCATAGTTGTGAGCCAATTTGACTCATAAAATAGTTTAACAGTTAATCGCATAACATGAAATTTAATTGTCCTATCAGGCCTAGGATATTTTCCAATTGGTTCAAGAGCTAAGAAGTAAATCTAGAGAAGAAGTTGAGAATACTTCCATTCCAATGGCAGAAATTCATGCTCCTGACATACTGAAGAATTATCAAGTTCAACCATCATGCAAAAGAAATAGATGTAGAAACCATTGTGCTAAATGTAATAGAAATGTTTGCAGAAAATGGGTTTCAAAAACAGATTTTATATGTAAAAAATGTTTTCCATGAATTTTTTGATAATAAGCATTTCATTTAAATTAATTTGGAACTATTTTCTTTGCAAAAAACTTCCATTTTCTTGTATGAGTCAAATTGGCTCACTTCAGTAAAAATAGGTATAGGATCAACATCCGTAAATCTAGTGTTAATATGCCTTAGTAGAGTAAAAACAACGTATATATATATATATATATTCCCTAAAATTGTCATGTGGTTTCCAACTTTATTCAGAGTTACTTCATCTGAAATATTTATTTATTTAATTACTGTTTGTTTGCTTCTCGGAAAACATCAGAATTGTTCTTTTCTTTTACGACTTGAAACTCTAAAACTTTTAAGGTCACTCAGGGAGTCAAGAAATAAATAAATTTCTCAACTGTATAGTGTTTGCATTTTTTCATATATTTTCACTACAAGAGTGCAGAATGTTAGAACTAAAATGAGTTAGAGATTTTCAGTGGAACTAAAAATTGTCAATTATAATTCAAAATTTTCCATGCAGTAACAAATACTTGAAATTCTGTGTTTATAAATTCTCTATTTTTAAACACAAACACTTGGCATTACATGGAAAAGAAAAAATAAATAAACGATTATAAGCTGGCTTCCGGATATTGACCTATCAATCTTAATCTAAGCTGAAAGTTTCATTATGTATTCAAGAGATTTAATTATTAATTTTCTTTCTGTCATTAATGATAGACAAAAACCCCAATGAAAAGAGGTAAAATAGCTTAACACAGACTTTTAAAAAATTAATAAAACTAAATGTAAGTATACTTACCACGACCTTAGAAAGGATTAACTAGTATTATAACTGTGGTTTTGGGGTCTTTAGTTTTGGTTTGGAGTGCTACGGTCTCCTTTTTGCAACATGAGGGCTAATGAGACCGGGACCTACAGCTTAAAGCCAATTCCAAACAGCTATGAACACCCATGCTACAGTGTGATTCGAACCCATGAACTCTGGTACCAAAGGCCAGCAACCTAACCAATCGGCCATAATTTAGCCATATATAACCATGAGTCACAGGCAAAAAAATAAAAGGTACCTATCACAGTTGAGTTGCAAAATTAGCTTAAATTAGTAAAAATTACTGTTTTTAAAGAAAATATGTAAGTCAAACACAAAGTTGCCCACCCCCTTCAACTCTTCTACAGTCCACAGCATTGTTTTTAACCTTATGCCAATAAAGCTACAATTTACATGGGTAAATGGCAGCATGTTGAATAATGAAAAAATGCAGTTTTAAAATTAATGAAACTAAAAAGTTAATTCAATTTTTAAAGTTTGCTGTGGGGACCTATAATAACTATATATAGTGCTATATAAATTGACTACCCTAAACACTGTTTGATACCAATTATAATCATGCCTCCATTGGTACCTTTGTAGTCGTAGAATGATATTTCACCACATGCCATCACTGTAAAACTCTTACTGTTATCATTTCTTGCTTCTGTTTGTGTTTTTGTATTAAATTTACTTATATATGTACTGTAATTTCGTACATATAGCCAACAGATTATCTGTGTTTAAAAAACAAATTTCTTCAGCCGCAGACTATCTACTGGTTGTTCATTGTTCAAACTATCAAAATTGGAAGAAGTTGGAAAGTAGCAAGTAGCATAATTTTAAATTGTTTCTTGGAATACAGAAGAATATCGATAGTCACTATTTATAGCTCCAATTGACAACTCCGAGTGGATGAGTTCAAGATGGAAGGTTGAGGGTCTAAGGTCATTTCACCTCGAGGATCACTTATAACAGTGTTTGTTTTTCAAAGTTTCAATTTGCGGTAATATTGATCATTCATTATGTATTTAAAACATCATTGCAGTTTTTTAAGTCACTGAATTAAAGCGGAAACTAATTCAGAAGTTCGATGAGAAAACAGTAAGAAATTGGCACAATGAAAAGGAAACATTAAAAATATGAGAAGAAAGCAAACAAATCATCTTGGAAAAACAATGGCCTGCATTAGAAGGCGATTTACATAGCTGGGTTCTTGATCAGAGAAATGTAGGTAGCTCTGTTTCCTTCGTTAAAATTCATCTCTAACGCTATAGCAGAAGAAATTATTTCAAACTTTAAAGGTGGAATTAATTGATTCTAATCCACACTTTTTGGCACTCTATTGTACTTAGGTTTTTATTCTTAAAATGATTTAATATTGTCACACTAAAAAACACATTTTTGTATGTATAGTCCATGGATTATGTAGTGGTGAGAACTATCCAATAATTTAAAAAAAATTTTAAACAAAAAATAGCAACCACAGACTATACGATGGTGCAAACTATATATGTACAGTTACAGTATGTAATGATATCTTTATCCTAAAAATTAACCAACATAATTATATCTATCTTGAAATAATTTTTGGTTTAGATTTTATCTTTTCTGGCATCTCTTTCTAGCACCTTTAGTGAATGTCTTTGTTCCGCCTAATGATTCTTTCTGGTTTCCTTAAAAACTAAAAAAAGATCCTGCCGCTTAAACTATATCATGGACACGTGACTTGTGAGTAATTTCTGATTAGTTAGCACAAACAACTGTTTAACCACAATGTACAGGTTTTTTGAAGAGTTGTTCCTGAGAATTGATGCCTCAATAAAGTATGTTAGTTTGATCAAAACATTCCATTACCTTTTATTTCTGCGATTTTTTTCACTTGACTGTAAATTGCTAAATTTTCATGCTGACTCCACAACTATGAACTCCCGTTGTGATGAGACAAAAACCCCATCACATGTGCGTGTATATATATATATATATATAATGTATATATATGCTACAAAATGCATGCTTATGTAACACAGCAGTTCTCAAGCTTTTTCAGTATACACACCATCAGTTGGCTCAGTTCCTTTAAGAATACTGTAGAACTCTGACTGCTCTAGACATCCCAATCTCTAACCTTTTCCATTTGTTACAAATTCAGAAATATTCTATCCAAAATATGTAGGTTGAATTAAATAAAATGTTATATTTTTTATTATATAGCTTTTGTTATACAGTTTTTTTCAACAAAGCAAAACACTAAGCATAAAAACTGGAAAAAGAAAAGTTAAAAAAATATTTTGGACTCTACTGAATAGCTTGATTTGGTTTAACGTGCTATGGTCTACTTTTTGCAACACACGGGCTAATGACACCAGCACCTACAGCTTAAAGCCGATTCCGGATGGCTACAAACATCCATGCCACGATGGGATTCGAACCCACGAACTCCAGTACCAAAGGCTAGCACCCTAACCAATTGGCCATTGCATACTGAATGGCAAAGATTTGAAAAATTATGCTCAATAGAGGTATATTATATTCTCATATCCAAAGCTGAGTTTAATTTGCTTTTATATTTATATTAATTACTATTTGTTCAATTTTCAATATCCAAATACATACATTGCAACTATCAAATTATGGCATTTTAAAACTTTACCATTGGTTAATAAGCAATATATACAGAAAATTTAAAAATATATATATGGATCCTTTTTATAGTGGACAAGTAATATTAAGGTATCTGTCTACGTTCAGAGAACTTTATTCTTTAAACGTAGAAACTAGTTCATGTTTTTACATTTTTAGATTTATTTTTTATTTTATCATAGAGAATTGCACTTAAAAAATTTATTCCTGGAGAAGTTTTTATAAAATTTCTAATAAATGAAGAAAATTTAGTAAAAAAAAATTGAGTTTTTCAAAAAGGTCTAATTTTTTAATAAATTAAATCATTTGAATATTTTTTGATGCAACACATTTCTTATAGATTGGACTAGTAAGTCACCTAAAATCTTTCCTTCATTTACATTTGGTAAAATATTTTGGTCCTTTAAAGTCATACACATTGAATTTTTAAAGAATTTTCATTACCTTTATATCTAACTATGAGTGTAACATCATTAAAAATTATCCAAATTTAAAGCTGTTAGGTCATTCAATAGTAAATACTATCAAAAGCATTCATAATAATTTTCAACAAAATATTTTAAGAACTTTTTAAGAAATCCCATTTCAAGTTTCAACATTTTATTAAAAATACCGTTCTGAGAAAAAACACATTTGAAGTTTATGAAAGTAACTTTAATGATTAAAAAATTAAAATACATGTTTGAAATTCCCAACGCTTTCTTGCTTCAAAACTTTCTAATTGCCAAGTTGCTAATTATTAAAAATACTAGAAAAATGTTTAAACTGAACTTCATGAAAATTTAAAAAGTTTTGTCCAAAAAATGCTCTTTGAAGGGCTTTAAATTCACAACCAGTTCTGAAGTCGCTACTTCCGTTTTGTTTTGACAGCTGTCACTGATGTTTAAACAGCTGTAACTTTTCTTTAAAATGCCGTAGAGACAAAACAAAAAAAAAAGATTTAGAAGCCTAAAAGTTGAAATTTTAATATAGAGAAATGAAAAGAATTATGATTTTGGGCAAAAAATGACGTTTTCAACATAGACGGATACCTTAAATGATTTAATATTTGGCTGCACGATGTCTGCCAGAGACAGCTATTGACATCTCGGAGACGTCAAAGTCTACTTTGGTACATAAAAGATTCACGTCTTCCAGATGCTACTACTTCCGTTTTGTTCTGACAGAAGCCTAAAAGTTGAAATTTTAAAATAGAGAAATTTTTAAAAAAATTATGATTTTTGGCAAAAAAGGACGTTTTTAATGTAGACAGGTACTTTAATTGAATTGTATATTATATTATAATGTGTTAATATGCTACTGTCAAGATACATATGCGTAAAACTGGTCCCCAGCAATCATTACCGTTAGTTGTGGACACAATATCCTTCAACATAAAGCAATTAGCAGTTTATTAAAGGATTTTCTTTAACACAATTTACTTAATAGGAATCAGTTTCCCTGCTTTATTAAAAGGCACTAAATGGTGAAAACAAATTCATAATAACAATGAAAACTTGTACGAAAAAAACACAACGATCTTGTCTTTTAAGAATTTTTATCTAAAATAATTTATACAACTTTTGAAACATACTTATAAAAATACACAACATAAAATTCTCCAATGAAAATACTCTTGAAATAAACTCAACTACATAATCTAACTGACAAGAATAAATGGCACAGAGCAAGAAATTTTGTGCTGATATGAAATAACAGTGTGTATATTTAAAAATCACATTTCATAAAAATTTACCTTAAAACAATAAAAAATCACAAACATATCATAAAATATCTAAAATTATGAAATGGTCAACAGATGCTTTGTGCTCCTACAGAAGAGAACTATAATACCCAAAAGAGAATTTAAATTATTTTTATAGATTTAAAAAGTGAAGAATAGAATGAACACTTAATACTGGAACAATCAAAATCATCCAACTTTTCACAAAGAGGTATTCTGAAATAAGTACATTTTCGATCAAGGAACATAAGACTCATTTTTCATATTTTATCCAGTATAAAGTCTGTCTTGATCCCAATTCATGGAAAGGATTGTGATTAAAACAGGGAATAACTTAAAATATTTAAAACTAGTTCTAGATTTGAAAGTGACAACAAACTTGTACATCAGATGGAAGGGAGGGCAATGGAATGGCAGATATAAATCACAGTTCACTCCTTTCGGTTTGTAATTTTTGATAAGACACCAGAAAAAGGACCTATAAAACAAGAATGTTAGATGCTTTATACATTTCATAAATCATAAAAAATAACATTAAAAATCTGAAATAAATAAGATTTAGGTACTTTACTTTTCAAAAAAAAATACTTCATGGTCTATTAACCTACTCATGACAAAGATCACATTTATTTAATCACAAAATTTTTACTTCTGAGCCCACAGTCTCATATACAGGATCAGGCAGTTTGCGTCCTACGATTCAAGACCACATCAGTGTGATTTGGAATCAAAATGTTTTATTTAAACTTTTTATCAACAATAGATGGTTACTGAAATACATCATATTTTGGAATAACATTCCACAGAGTGTTGACTTTAATACAGTGGACTCCGCTTAATGTGATGATTTGGGACACTGTGATTTTGTTAACAATAACCAACTGATAACAATAAGCGATATGCAAAATTAGATAAGTTTTCCCCCCTCCCCAATTTAATTCACACGTACTATATATAATGAAAAACTCACCTTATATATATATATATATATATATATATATATGTATGTATTTGTTACATATTTCAAATCGACAGCAACTTATTACTTGAGCTTAGAAGTTTCCCATACCACGTTGCGATTGAACATTTCGCAACACGGTAATCGACTCCTCATTAATTAGGCATGCAAACTGTTTTAATGTGCGTGCGCAAGTCAGAGCGCGAGTATAAGTACGCGTCGGAGGGAGTAATCGAGTACTCACTGAGCCAACACAGAGCACGTCTTTCGCCTTCTCCGCGGCAGTTCATTCTTTCTCACGCAGCAGTGCAGTGTACGTTCATGGCGGATTGCCCGAACTTTCTACCTTCGAGTAGCCTTAGCCTGTAGGGTTATTTTCCTCCTGTTTGTTTTACGTAGTTTATTATTTTTTTGCTTTTAAGTAGAATTACCGAAGGTAGTAATGTTTCTTTTTGTCTTGCTCTAGTATGTACTTTAAACTTGCTCCAGCCGTCTCCTTATATTTAAACTTATTTTAATGTTATACTGATTTGTTTTTCTTGTGTTTCTGTTTACCAATAAATGTTAATTGTTTGTACTTAAGCTTTATCTTATTTCCTCTTATCAGTGTTATTGGGCTTTAATTTTCAGAGTAGCTTCTCTACTTCACAGAACTCTGCTATCGTAATCTATCGAAGGTATGCACTAGAATTTCAATTCGTTTTACCCAGCTAGTGTATGCATTTGTCACAGTCTTTCTGTGACAGTATTATATATTTTCCTTTAAAACATAAGAATTGTATACATAATTAAAAAAATTGTTCAATTGTTGACAAATGAGGTTCGAAAACTGATACCATTAACCGATGTAACGATCCCATAAAGCGATCATTTTAACATACAAGTGAATAGAAAAAATCGGGACCAAGTGATTTCGATAACAATAAGCGATTGATAACATTAACCGCGATCACGTTAAGCGGAGTCCACTGTATTTACTTTCAGTTTTTTAATTATGTGGAATTGTTATTTGGAATTTGGTTTAGTTTTGGGTACTACTGTCTACTTATTTGCAACATAAGGGCTAATGAGACTGGGACCAACTGCTAAAAGCAAATTCCGAACAACTACAAGCATCACTGCCACAGTGGGATATGAACTCCAGTACTGAAGGTCAACACCCTGACCACTCAGCCAACATTCTGCATTTGTAATTTGGAATTGAATAGTGTTTTGTATATTTTGGGTCAGTTTCATTTTAGCCATCAGGCTTAAAAGAATGAAATAATTGCTTCCTTAAAAACCTGACTGAAATAGTTGTTCTTAAGACCAATTTGAATGAAAATGATAGGTAATTATCATGCAACTAACTAAAAAAATTTGGGAAAACACTATTTAAAAATAAAGTGGTAATGATACAGCAAAATATAAATTTTCTGTTCTGGTTGGACTTATTTGAGGAAATATGGGGTCCATTAATGGACCCTTCACACAATATTTTATCATGAAAACAAACCTTTTACAATATTTTCATTTAAAAAATTAACCCTTCACAAAATTCTTGCAGTGAAAAACTGATTTTTCATAAACCTATATTATCTTAAAAATTAAGCTTTCAATAATTATATGCTAGAATAAATGTAATATTTGTTTATAAATCTATGTATGTTTATGTATACATAGTTTAATTTAAAAAAAATAAAATTCCTCTAAAATGGAACTTTCTAATAACTTTAAGACTGAAATAAGAGTACATTTTAATATATTATTGTTTAAACTATACACTTAATACAAATTTTATACATAAAAATTTCAATATTTTTAATTTCTAAATTTTTTTTGGTATTTTAGCTCAAAATTGTTTGTTTCACTAAAGTGAAACATATTACATAAGATTGTGTATGAACTTTTAGGTACCTATCCTATAATGCTAAATTGTATGTGCTTTTAGTTAAAAATGGTGATATATCAGGGAGGGCCTCATCCAGATTGATCCCCCTCTAAGTTAAAAGTATCCATCTACGTTCGGAGGACTTTTTTCTTTAAACGTAGAAACTAGTTCATGTTTTTACATTTTTAGATTTAATTTTTATATTATCAAAGAGAAATGCACTTAAAAAATTTATTCCTGGAGAAGTTCTTATAAACTTTTTAATAATTTTAATAAGAAAATTTAGTAAAAAAAAAACGGATTTTTTTCAAAAGGTCTAATTTTTTTAATAAATTATATTATTTCAATATTTTTTTTGGTGCAACACATTTCTTATACACTGACTAGTGAATCACCTAAAATCTTTGCTTAATTTACATTTGGTAAAAAATTTTGGTCCTTCCAAATCATACAGATTGAATTTTTAACAAATTTTCATTACCTTTATATCTAACTAAGAGTGTAACATCATTAAAAATGATCCCAATTTAAAGCTTTTAGGTCATTTACTTTTATAGGTTTTTATAAAATTTCTAATAAATGAAGAAATTTTGGTAAAAAAAAAATCGTTTTTTTTCATAAGGTCTAATTTTTTAATCAATTAAATTATTTCAATATTTTTTGATGCAACACATTTCTTATACACTGGACTAGTGAATCATCTAAAATCTTTGCTTAATTTACATTTGGTAAAAAATTTTGGTCTTTCAAAATCTTATACATCGAATTTTTAATGAATTTTCATTACCTTTATATCTAACTATGAGTGTAACATCATTAAAAATTATACAATTTTAAAGCTTTTAGGTCATTTACTAGTAAATACTATCAAAAGCATTCATAATAATTTTCAACAATATATTTTAAGAATTTTGAGATATCACATTTTAAGTCTCAACATTTAATTAAAAATACTGTTCTGGGAAAAACGCATTTGATGTTTATGAAAGCAACTTTAACTATTAAAAAATTAAAATACATGTTTAAAATTCTCCACACTTTCTTGCTTCAAAACTTTCTGTTTGCCAAGTTGCTAATTATTAAAAATACTAGAAAAATGTTTAAACTAATCTTCATGAAAATTTAAAACGTTTTGTCCAAAAAATGCACTTTAAATTCACAATTTCCGGTTCCGAAATCGCTATTTCCATTTTGTTTTGACAGCTGTCACTGATGTTTAAACAGCTGTAACTTTTCTTTAAAATGCCGTAGAGACAACACAAAAACAGATTTAGAACCCTAAAAGTCGAAATTTTACAATAGAGAACTAAAATAAAATTATGATTTTGGGCAAAAAATGATGTTTTTAACGTAGACGGATACCTTAAATGCTGATTATAACCTTGATCCCATCTTACAAATTCACTAATATATTTGCATTCAATCTAATTAATATAGATATATATAACAAAAAAAAAACCTTGTGTGAAAATATTTATAGAATAAACAAAGATTTTTTTCTTTAAAGGTAAAAGTGACAGTTTGTTTTAATTCTCACCTTGTTATAAAAGCAAACAATTGAAGCATCTAAACTGTAGTGAAAGTATTTTTTTTAAACTTACCAGGATGAAACAAGTCACAGCCAGGGGAACAGCAAACAAAAAGTGTGTATAAAATAAAAACGCTCCTCCCCACAAAGGTCCCATGATACAACCAAGACTGCCCATACTTCTACGGAGACCTTGAAAAATGGCTGAAAAGGAATTAAATAAATTTAAATAAACACAAGCATTGTCTAGAACTTGTCATTGAACTTGTTATACTGACAGATAATGCTTAAAGTCAGTTAAGAACCACTAGTTTGTTGTTGTTGTCTTATGCCATTTGGTCAAACCAAGCACAAATGAGCCGGAGGCTACTCGTATTAAGGCAAAGGGGGTGCCTTTCTTGTTGATGAGCACCTCAAGGGTGAATTTCGACTTATGCTCAAGTGGGTCCTCGTCATTTTGAAGCAGGGATCAAGCAGAAGATCCATAGATTTGGCCTGCCGCCCCCAGAGGTATTAATTCAGAACTTGCAGAATATTGGGACCATAAACATATTTTACGTGTCCCTGCCACCTTTAACTCTTTCGGGACGATACCGGCCCATACCGGCCGAAGCACTTAAAGATGGGATTGGCCGGAATGGGCTGGAAGGGTGAAAAATAGGGGTGATAGGTATGTCTAGCAGGGGTCTTCTTTTCACCTACCCCGCCTTTATGACCAGTTGACAGTTTGATTGATAGCAGTTTGACAGTTTGCCTATAGCAAATCTTGAACACATTTTGAGGTGCTTTCCTTAGCAATGAATTTTTACTTTCTTTTTATTCTCTAATATAATTCTGAACTTATATTATGCTGATATATATATATATATATATATATATATATATATATGTTGAAGTTTAGTTTAAATGTATTTTATTTATACACAAGCTTAGTTAAAAATTATTGATTTTTAGTAAAACAATTTTGTTTTTATTACTGATTCAATGAATAATTTTTCTCTTAAATGAATTTTATTAATAACGTGGTGAAAATAAAAAACAATAAACTGAATTAGTCATAATTAGGAAGGGACAGAGGAAATGAACTATGCACTATGGTTTACTTTCTTTTGTTTTTAGAATACTCTCAATTTTATAATTATTATTTTTTTAAATTTCTTTGTTGTAGAGCTATTAATTTTTTATACTCACAAATGTTTTAATAAGTTTGCAGTTCTTAATTTAAAAAATACTCTTATTTAATAAATTCTGCAAAAACGTATAAAAAAGAGCTTAAATTTTGTATATTTTCGATATGAGTGTGTATGTTTATATTATTGCGTGAACTCATATACTAAATTTATATTTAAATTGTGGCTGGTAGGTAGACTGGTGTTATAGTATTCTTTATACTAAACAAGGCTAATAACTCTGGCATTTACATCTGAACGTTATAGTAGAAATCTATATAATTTGTTGGATTCGAACACACAGACTCTGCTAATAAAAGGCAACGCCCTACCTCGTCCATTTTTCGGGAAGAAAGGAGAGGGATGGGGAGAATGGGACAGTCCATTTTACATTTTCACCTGCTGAAAACTTTAGGACTTAAGGGTAGTAAAATCATCTGCTCTTGTCGTCCTCAAAGAGTTAACAAACATTGCAGATCTTAAGCCAGCTCGGACTCTGAACCTGCAACCCTCCAGTTATGACAGTGTTGCCTTTGCCAACTGAGCTACTGCAGATCACCACTAGTTTATATTAAATTGGATATCTTACTTAGACAAATAGAACTAAAATTATTTTTTAAACTACTGTGTTTAAAATACATCATACCTTGACTATCTTCACTAGTTAACTTGGATAACAGAGATGATGAACAGACAATTATAACAGGAGTTCCAATCAAATCAATTACACAAGTGAGAATAAATAAAGGCAATGTTTTCGTTTCACCTATAAGAAAAAAAATCCACATTATAAAATTGACAATGAAATTTTGAAATTTCAAATTTAAAGATTGAAATTTTAAAAAATTAACCAAAAAATATATTTTAATACAATTATATAACTGTATTTTTTTAAAACCAATCTGTTCCAAAAGAAAAAAGTCAATTTTTAAAAAAAGTTCACTTTAATTTAAATATCTTCAACTCTAAAATTTAATTTTTAAAGCAATTTTTGTAAAATTTTGCTATTGAAAACTAACATTATGCTAAGCTACATACTATTAAAAAAAGGGAAAAAGGGAGACAATATATGTATATATATATATATATGTATGTATATATATATATATATATATATATATATATATATATATATATATATATATATATATATATATATATATATATATATATATATATATATATATATGTATATATATATATGTATATATATATATATGTATATATATATATATATATATGTATATATACATATACATATATATATATATATATATATATATATATACATATATGTATATATGTATATTGTGGCAGCTGGTCACAAGAGAACCAGAGAGGGTCGGTCATTCTCAGGACCCGTGGGAATTTATCCCCTGAAAAAAGCAGAAGACCCAGAGGAGTTTCGGATTTTTATGTCCCTGCATACATCTGTGTGGAATGCCGGCTATCATTGAGGAGTCCGGTCCACTGACCACTCCCTTGCTCTCAGCCCTTTTCCTCCCCCCTCTTTTTGCTAGGGGTCTTTCAAGAAGAAGGCAGTTGGTTGTCGGGGGCTTGAGGGTGGAGAAGGTTGTTTCTCTCTCCCAAACGATGTTGTTTTATATCATGTATATATTGTAGATAGTCGAGATAATAAAGTCTAGGACTTTAAGCGATTGTTTTTACTAAGCCCCCACAAACACAGAGGTGTATGTATGTTGCGACATTACAATATATATATATATATATATATATATATATATATATATATATATATATATATTAAATCTAAAATAAAGGAATGCATTTGAAATTTCAGATTGATATGTGTTTTTTGATTAAAGATAAGCTTCTATATTACACAACTTAAATTATGGCCTAGTTGGCTTGAAAAAAATACACATAATATAATAGCTATGCACTTTGTAAAAAAAACCTGAAAACCTGCAAAAAAATATTAAACTTTTTTCGTTATCAGAATTATTCATCTTTCATTATTCTTTACTTAAAAGTGTCAGCACTGCTCTTTTGAATTATTAACTAAATAGAGACAGAATTAAATTAAAATAATAAAACAGTAATGAAGGAAAAATCTTTTTTAGCACATAACATAAAATGCAAATCAAGCAGGTCTAATAAGTCATGCACAAGTTTTTATTTGAACTAGTTAAAAGGTGAAATAACATTTGCTAAAAAGTTTTATTTGACTATGGTTAACTAAATCAACACTTTTTACAATCTATATATTTACAGAAGTAAAACTAATGGTATAAAACATATGTAAAAATATTATGAAAAGTATCTAAAGATATTACTCACCAGGAACTGCATATGGAATAAAAACCATAGGCAAAATCATTGCTATAGCAAGTGAAATCAATCCAAATATAATAAGACACCTATCTGATACCAATTTGCTAACATATTTCAGTATCACATATACAATGATAACCTGAAATAAGAGTTTGAATTACTATTTTATTAAACAACAACATCATAAAAACAACTAAAAAGTTGAACACTAAAATATACATTAACTTCATAAAGATAAAAACTATTTTCTAAACATATTTCCATAAGTTACAGAAAAGAATTTTTTAACCAAGTTTTACTGTAATAATGCAAAAATTTTAATTTAAGTATTTAAAATTTTTTTATGGCATGTGTTTATAATACATTTTAAAACACTTGCATATATACGTATATACAAACAAAGAAAGAAAAGACTGAATGGGAAAAAATAAAATGGAAATAAAATGCATGCAACTGATATTTTAATTTCATGTATCTCAAATTTTTGCTCAAAAGTTTCTCTAAATCTCAAATTTACATTAACGTAATTGTTTTAAAAAAATTCCATGGTGATTTGAAGTTTAGTCCAATTCTCTCAAAGCTTCAGGTAATCCCTGAGAGCAGTTTATTTATTTTTCTTTTTTCTTTTTAATAGAATGAATGAATAATTGAAGAGTTCTGAGCATATTACTTCCATTTTAGTTATGAACGATATACTAATAATTTTCAGTGCTTAATGAAATGGCATTTACTAAAGAACTTTTTCTGATTCTTTTGTACAAAAGCAGTTTTGCACAGTTTGTATCCAACTCTTTAAAAGAAGTCGTTAAACTTTTCAATGATGATTTCTGTGATGTATAGAACAATTCAAGGAAGAATCAGCATAAATTTCTGATTTCATAGATTATAGATACAAAACTTGTCAAGTGCAAGGAACTAATTATGAGAGGAAGATATCACAGAACCAATAGAACAAGAATAAAGAGACGAGAAAGATGATTTTTTAATTGCTATAGATAATAATGTGCTAGTGACTGCTTACATTAGTTAAGCAATATTGGTATTCATGATTGAACTAAAAATTAAAAATTTATCTAAAAAAATTAAATTTTATATTTTAATTAAAAATTATCTAGTACCTTATTTCTAATTCAAGTATGTCAAAAAAGTTAAGTCTATTCATTTAACATATTAATGACTTATTATGTCACTTCTATTATTATTTTTAATGAACAATTTATGAATTTATGAAAATGAATAATCAAGTACTTTGCTGTTTTTTTTTTTGTTTTTTTTTTTTCTGTGTTTTAGCATATTTTGCTATAATGGTCAAATACTTCATAATAAAATATTTCCAATTTTTTTTATATCTCAAACTTTAGTTATCTTAGATATTTTTCTTGGTCCCGAAGACTTTGAGATATTGAGAGTCTATTGAATTATATTCACACGTAAGATTTGTAATAAATTTCCGTATAGAATATGATCCATTTAAAATATTTAAAATGTATATTTAAAAGTAAATAACAAAAAAGCAATAATACATGTCTTTTTCAAATTCATTTAGTTATAATAAATGGTAAAATAACAACAAATTAAAAACAGATTTTTCATTGAATAATAAAATGTTCTCATGAAATTAAAACTTTTTTTAAATTGCAATTATAAATTTTAGCAACAACTAAAAATTTTAAACTTATAAATTTTTAATTTCATTCATAACAAAATGAAGCAGTAAAATCGAAATTTTAAAATATAATTCATGAAAAATAATTTAAGAACTGAAGTTACTTTTAAAAAGTTGAATAAACATAATTAAAACGAGAATAAATATGTATAATTTTTATAATTGTCAACTAAATTTATAAGAACAAATAATTTGAGGTATCTTTTGATTTAGGGTTGGAAACATTTGTATCTAAAAAACTTTTTCACTAAGTATATAGTAATAATTCCAACACTAGTAGATAAAAAAATTAAGAATTTTTAAAAAATGAGTCCTATGAGAAAAATTTGTTACAATTTTTCATCATAAACTTAGAAAAAAAAATTTTTTTTACTACTAAACCACAAACTCACCAAACCACTGAAATTATTTAGTACCAAAAGGCACAGAGAATAAAGTTTTGCATTGTCTCATTTTATTTAAATAAGAATATCTGATTAAGAACAAAGTAATTTTACAAATCAAGTAATTCAAATATTGAAATTCTGATCAAAATTTTTTCAAAATCATGCTCTATAAAACAAATACAGAAAGGAAATTCTAAATATTTAATCAGTAATATTATTAAATTTCAATAACTAATTTTTAAAAGGTTTAAAGTATCAAATTACAATACTACATTACCTCTATACCCGCTGCAAGGTATATGTAACTATTATCAGTTTCACTAAAATAGTAAAACTTCTGTGCTAGTGGAGTGACAACAGTCTGTAAGAAAATAAGATTAATCAAAAAGTTTTAAAGAAACAATAAAAAAAGCATAATCAAACTAAAAGTTCTTTTAAATGCATTTTCCCAAAACTTAATTTTATATCAATCTTAAGTTTTATACTATATGATTATAATAGACAGGAAGAATTAAATAGAAAGATATAAAGTACCTACAGAAATATACATAGAGCTTTCTAATTGAAAGTTCTTCATCCAAGAGCTTTTGTTCCATAAATACTCATTATAATCACCTGCTTCAAGTTAAAGCATAAACTACCTTAAAACTGGGTTAATATATATATATATATATATATATATATATATATATATATATATATATATATATATATGTATATATATAATAGTTATATAATATACATAATGTTATTAAATATGGAGATCAATAATTTAAGCTTTTTTTTGTGTGAATGAGTTGTGTAAGACGACACTTTTAGATCTTTGTCTGTGCTACAGGCCGTTCTGTCCTCAAAAGCATTTAACTTCCATGAAACATTACAAAATATTTGGAGCAAAGAAGCAATATTGTGCTGATAGAACTTCTGTTGTTCAAAAATTGGAGTGATTGGTCAGCCACTGATAAAAGTTCTGGGCTTTAACAGTGAAAGATAAGACTTTTAAATAATAATACACATCTAACAAATTATATATTAAATTTAAATAATAAAATAATTTCTTGAGATTTGTGTTATTTTTGAAAATGTATTTCCCATTTTTTAATTGAATATGTAATATTACAAAAAAAAAAAAAAAAAAAAAAAAAAAAAAAAAAAAAAAAAAAAAAAAATTAAATGCACAATTTTCTTTAACCAAGATTTCTGATATCTGAGGTACAAGCAGTCATAATCAGCTCAGATAATCAAGGTTCTATTGCATTTATTCTCAGAAGAAAAAATAATTATTCAACAATAAAAAGCAATAAGAATTGTTTGCCAATATATCTAAATAAAACTACATCTTCGAAATTAAATCTTAAAAGTAGAAACTGAGATAAAGATGTTTGAAAGAAAATTGAAACATACAATTTCAACTACTTACTTCCAAAACAGTTTGTGCAAAACAAGACATAAAAGCTAATCCTAGAAGAACAACAACCTCATCCCGAAAATAATCTACAAAAAAAAACAAATATGTGATAAACTTTCCTAAAATCAATAGCAATTTAATAATAACATACTTAAAACAAAATGCAATATAAAAATTTTGACATTTTAAAAACTATATGCAATGTTTTGAAAGGTCTATTATTTTAAAAACTAAAGGTTTTGCTACCTGAATTAAAAAGTTCTTATATTACAAAACATTTTCAAAAAAGTAGAAGCATTAATTTATAATTAAGTTGATATCTGAAGCTATCTTTAACAAAAATCCAAAATAATAGCAGTGAAGCATATACTTAATGCTAATATTTTAAGTTCAGGATTATGCATAGTCTACATTTACAAATATAGATTAATGCAAAAGAAACAGAAAAGAATTGTTACCAGAAGAAACAGCATCAGTACTACTGAATAAGATATGACTTTCATAAAAAATGGATAGCTAAGTGGTAAAACAATATTACAAACAGGGTTGGATTTAGCTTTTGAATTGCACCTTACAGAAGTAAAAAATTGTTTTCTAGTGTAATTATAATATAGCTACAATGGGCCTTTTATTTTAAACAGAAAGTTACAAAAATAGTTCTCTCAGTAACCAAAAACTGAGGTGATCAATATTCAAGAATTAAGAGTTGATTCTTTAACAAAAATAAATATGGCTATTGGTTGTTTCTAATAGAATGCTAACATAATATTAGGATTGGCTAATGATGGCCAACTAAATGCAAAGGTAATAATAAGATAGGTCAACTGAATGTTAACATGCTGTTGGGAAGAACCATCTTAATGCCAATTATTATAAATTTTTGTTCACAGTAAATTGTACAACTACATCACACATTTCTCCAAGCTTGGAGAAAAAGGAAGAGGTTTCTTACTAAAGTAACTCAAAAAGATGTGCTGTAATTTTACAGCCATTAACAAGCACACATAAGAACTATGATCACAGTTACTTTAATATGAAACAGCATTTTTTTTCTCCAAACTTGCAGAAAGTTGCCTTTTTTCTCCAAGTTTGGAGAAAAAAGGGGACATTTCTTACTAAAGTAACTCAAAAAGATGTGCTGTAATTTTACAGCCATTAACAAGCACACATAAGAACTATGATCACAGTTACTTTAATATGAAACAGCATTTTTTTTCTCCAAACTTGCAGAAAGTTGCCTTTTTTCTCCAAGCTTGGAGAAAAAGGAAGAGGTTTCTTACTAAAGTAACTCAAAAAGATGTGCTGTAATTTTACAGCCATTAACAAGCACACATAAGAACTATGATCACAGTTACTTTAATATGAAACAGCATTTTTTTTCTCCAAACTTGCAGAAAGATGTGACGCAGCTGTAAAGCTTACTGTGAACACAGGAATTTATTTCACTACATTTCTACCCACACATTTATCTTGAAATATTACAGCAATTTTGTGGTAAATACTGTTAGCAATAAAGATGGCAGTTGGCACACAACTTTCTCATTTGTCACATGTGTATAGCTATACAGGGATTACTGTTGTGTTTGTTAGCCAATGATATGCTGATATTTATGCAGGAGGCATAAACAGGAATATTTCTATGTTAGTCCAAAGGAAAGCCAACATTTGAATATTACAGCTGGTAAAAAAGACATTTTGCTAACTAAATGCCACCATTTCCTTTTCCTGTTCAAACAGCCAGAAGACCATCTACCAACTTGTGACCTATGAGCATCCAATGTCTCAGCTAGCTGGGCAGGTCCCATTATTGATAGTAGCAACCCTGACTTAAGTAGAGCCTTGAAAGTTTTGTGGTCTTTAACAGATAAAACTAGATTATTTTATTGTTTCTTAGAATTGTTTTCTGGAAATGTTCTAAGTAATTATAACTTTCCAATTAAAATTCCATTGCAGTTTTTTTTTTTAATTTTGTTTTGTCATCTCCGTACTCTTTGAATTTTTTTTATTCTATTCCAGGGTAAGGTTGGAAAAAAAATCATGATTTTTTTTTAAATAAAAAAAATCAATTTGATTTAAATCAGATTTTTTTCATTTAAATAGGATTTCTTTGATTTTTTTCTGAATGCTAATTTTAATTGTTGTTTTTATGTTTTTTGCAATATACATAGAATAGTTTGTTATAAGAAGTAACATCTTATCTATCTATTGTATTCTACACACTGATTACCTAAAATTAAATATATAAATTTAAATCTAAATACATTCCATTATTATGTAATTGGATAGTGCAAACTAAATAAGATGTAAATTTAAAGAACAAATTAAATATTATTTTAATGCAAACTATTTATTTAAAAAAAACAAATCACAAATATTTCAATATTTTTAAACACCAAATGGTGGATTTAATTGTTTCAATAAAAACACTAGCTTTGATGCTTTATCCACTCCTAATTGGTTATGAAGGCTAGAATGAACAATACCGAAAGAAGAAAACTGTCTTTCCATTCCAGCAGATGAAGCCACGGCTGTTATTTGGTAGACAAACTGGATTTACTCTCTTTACCTCCCATTACATAAAATGAATTCCACTAGTCATAACTAGTCATTGTACTACCTTTACTACATACTTTCTGATAACAACCCCTAAATTCTTGGAAAGCATGTGCTATCTATTTACACTTATTTACTTATTGGTATTACTGTGCTGACTGATTCCCAATTCTCCTGTCTTTGAAATACAGGTTTTAAAAGAAGTGAAAAAAAATTATTTAAATCAATGATTTTTTCCAAAAACAATCAACTGATTTAAATCATGCCAATCCTATTCCAGGGCACTGACTAATGGAGTGTGTACCTAGCCCTGATTATACAACCATGTAAAAAATAAAGCTGGAGATACATTAAATATTACCTTGTCTCATTCGACCAAGAAGACTAGTTTTCTCATCTGGAAGGGATGTTGGTCGAGATAAATCATGCGGCGTGCTAGGATTAGAGCTTGAGCCTTGATTATTCGCACTTTCCTGATCCTGACTGTTTTCATCATAATAATTTCCATATGATCCTGATGTACTTTGCATAAGTCTTTCAGCTGATTCAATCATTCTATCAGAAATACTCCTAGTTCGTTGTTGAGATTTTTTAAACCTCCTTTGGTTCTCATTTAACTGAGAGTTAAAAAATATTTTCTGACAGTTTATAGACTCAATTTCTTCCTTTTTCACAGAGTTAAAATGATCTGCATTATCATTTAGCCATTCTATTTGTAAATTTGGTTGAGATGAACTATATGCCAGCATTCCAGATGAAACTATTTCAGTCGTTGGAGTAGTACCCATGTAAGGTGGATATGAAGAAGTAATTGCAACTTCAAGAGATGAAGAAGCATCTAAATCTCCATAAGGTATACTCCCAGTAACGACTGAATTGTAATTTTCTAACAGTTTTTCAACATCTTCCTCATTTTTCAGTGATGTTAGATTATAATATCCAAAGAATACCATTATTTCTAGCAAAAACCAAAGTAAAGCCATAAGGAGCTGAAATGAAATATTTTACAAAGGTTACAATTAGATAATTGTCAAATATTGCTTACCAAAATATACTTTAAAACATACAAATATATAAGTTACAAACTGTTACACTAACAATTAAAATTTTGTATATATATATATATATATATATATATATAAACATACAGATTCAAATGATATATCCAAATGTAAATAATTAAAAGAAAATATAATATTAATACATTATTGAATGTTTAAATGTGCTATGCAGCAATCAAAAACATCCAAAGGTATAAATGACTATAAAAAGAGATAAAATAGAACCTCATATATGGACCATAATCAACCAGTGATATGATGTTTCGAAATGACTGGGGGGAGTTGAGATCCCCCCTCACTCTGGTTAAAACTAGTTTTTATGATGCATTAACTCTCCCAAACGTTGGAAACATCATACAAACTCCCTACTTTTATATATATAAACATATATATATATATAAAAGAGAAACTTTAAACCTTATTACAGTAAAATATTTGAACCTAAAAAATATATGAAATTACATATCAGCCCCGAAGCAGAATGGGCCAAAAAGTGCAACGCACGTCACAGAACAACTGGCTCCACTGCAGAACAATCGCAGCTCACGGAAACATTTTTTCCTTAATATATATATATATATATATATATATATATATATCGTTGGTTTTCCATAAGTAGGAAAGAATTGCGGAATGAGAGGGTACAAGTTGAAGTGGCAGTTCCAAGCTTTATAAGGATGGTGAGAAAATTGTTTGCCCATCCCTGCTTTAAAACCATAACAGGTATGTTTATAGGGCTAATAAAAATCCCTGGAAAATTGTACAAATTTATTCATTAGCAAGGATACAAAAACAAATATTAGCAAACAACATTTCAGATAGAGGGTTATAAAATTACTCCAATTAAAATAATAAAATTTAAAAAAAAAATTTATGATATTAGAGTCTGTTAAATACACTTATAAAAGGATTACATATTTCTCTGGAAATATTGAAATAAATGCCAAATTACCAAACTTACTTCCTTAAATAAAGATAAGCATTAAATATCTTTTGTTAAGTCTCCTTTTTCATTTTCTTAATAATGACTCAACTCGCACATTTTCTCTTTTTAAAATTTATAAGGATTTTTTCATAACATGGTAAAGGTTCATTCGTTTAATTTGAAAACAGAATTAGTAAACTAGCATTCTTCCATGATTACAAATAATATTAGTTTACCTAAAATAATACTCAAAATTATGTATTTCTCTTATTTTTTATCCAGTCAAAAGTAAACCCGCATAAATATTTCTCTATCCTTTCTTCCCCTATTATCTTTACTATCATTAAAATTTCCCCTTATTTTATGATTTTAGTTGCTATCAAGGGCTTAAAATTTTTCTCTCTTAAACTTTAATGTAACTTTTATTTTTAATATTAATTTAACATCTAAGGGAAAACACCAGATAATTGATGCACACCCTCATTGAATTGTCACAACCACTCAAGACTGGAGATTCGGCCTTGGGCCCAGCTGCTCCAATGAAATCTACTACTATCAAAAGTAAAAGAAATGTTGGCACCACATATTTTACTTTTATGGCATACACATGGGTCATAAGTAATTAGTACAATAATTAGGTTTAGAGTTAAGGGCCTTCTAATCTCTAGGAGCTTAAGTAAACTATAAGATTACCTATAAATTTTGATTTATATAAATGAAAAAATTATTCAGCAAGTCAAGCATATAGTAGAAAAATGATAATTTTCATGCAAATAACACTTAAAATAATAATCATTCAAAATAAAAGGAAAATAATAGTACCCCAGGTGATGAATACTTGTCAACAGGAAGAGAAAAGAGTATAAAATTAGTTTCACAAAGAAAAACATTGAAAGATGGTCCAATAATTAATCCTAATTGACGAGAAGCTATAACTGTTGAGAGAGTTGATGTTCTCTCTTCTTCAGATGTAGTTCTTGTGATGTCGGCCAAAACAGCAGCCCCACCACCTGCACCTACACCTGAAATAAATAAATAAAATTGATTTATATAAAAATTCTAGTAATAAAGGAGAATCTTACTCAGTATGTATTATTTAACACTTTACAATCTAAGCCATAAGTATCATTTGGATGGTCGTTTCCATCATCAAAGCAAACTAAGTCCATGTGTAACTCAGGATTCCCTTATAACGCTGAGCTGTTTTTTTTTGTTGTTGTTGTTGTTTGTTTGTTTGCTTGGAGAGCTACAGTCTACTGCTTTGCACACAAGGGCTGCTGAGACTGGGACCTACTGCTTAAATCCGATTCTGAACACAGGGTATCTGCCAAAATAAATTTTTTCAAATCCATGACTTTTCATGACTTTCCCTTATTTAGCAGATCATTTTCCATGACTTTAAAAATCTTTTGTTAAAAGTATATATGAATAAAAATTCTGATGTACATACAAATAAAATATATGCTTTTAGAGAAATTACAGGAATTTTATCCTAAAAAACTATAAACTTACTTTATAAATGTTAATAAACTCACAAACATAAAAATAAATTGTTATATCTACATACCTAAGTTTAATCATATAGCAATTTTTCAATCAAAATGTTTCCAATTTGAATTCAGGGTACTTTGGTATTATACGGGGGTGACCATGAATAATAGCCAAATATAACCCTATAATGTTTATATACAATATCCCTAGAGATAAACTTATATTTTGTGCAAAAATCTGAACTAATTTTTATTAAAAAATAATTATTATTATATTAATAAAATTTTAATCTACAACTTAAGAAAAAAGCAGAATAATATACATTTACCCACCCATTAAGCTTTCTTGCTTTGAGTTTCCTTGGTGAACAAATTTTATTTGTAAATAGGGTCAATAGGATAATACATAAATACCAAACTCAGTAACTTCAGCCAAATGACAAGTAAAAATAGAATTAAACAATTAAATGCATTTTTTTAATTGGTAGTTTAGCGGATCCATGATTTTTATTCATTTTATTTGAAAAATCAAGACTTTCCATGACAAAATTAATTCATTGTGTAAATCCATGATTTTCCTTGACTTACCAGGTGTACGGAAACCATGTGAACAGCTGTGAACATCCATATCATAGTGGGATTTGAACCCACGAACTCTGATACTGACAATCAAATCAGCGCCTTAAACAATCGGCCAGCATTCGGCTGTAACTCTGAGCTGATATACATTTATGGTCTGTTCTATTATTATCTGTGAGCTTTGTATCCCCAAAAAACTGCAAGAAGATTGAATCAATCTTCTTGGAGTTTTGCAGAATTACAAGGAATGCAGCAGCAAAATAAAGTCAGAAACTGAAAAAATACTGAGGAGCCTTGCTCTTTGTACAAATTCACACTTTGAAATGTACCATATCGAAACAAATTTAATAAATACTGTTATTTACAAATAAAACATATTTTTTGGTTTTTTGTAAAAATTTGTGAAAATATTATTCAAGTTTATTTAAAAATTATGTTTATTAGAGAACTTTATTTTTACTTTAAAACTTGCTCTGTTCAATAATTTCTCATTAAATGTTAATTCACAGTAAATTTGAATAATTTCTATATTATGAATAAAATTGATTTGAAATTTTTGATGAAAATATTTACAAGGATATTTATCATCCAAATACTTTTTTTTTTTTTAAAATAAAAAATATACTAAGAAGTTAACAGATAGACATATGCTCAAAATAGCTCAGACCTGGAAATGTTAATAATGGTAATATTTTAATTATAATAGAAGTTTAGCCAATACACATGTATTACAACTGGATCATGAAATTGTTGAGTTAATAATAACTTAAAGCATACAAGTGAGATTACAGCCACACATTTTTACCTCCCAACTAGTAAAGTGTTACCTTGTCACTCAGCAACATATTTAAAAACTGATAGCAGCATTAGTTAATAGTTTTACTTATTAAGTAAAACTCACTATTAACTAATGCTTATAATGATCATCTGGGAAAATAAAGGATTTTTGATCTCACTATGGACTGTATTTGTCTTCAAAATTCATTCTTAATAGATTAATATTTGGGTGCATGACATATATATATCAGACATATAAGTACATTTTCATAGCTTTCTTCAAATCTCAGAGCACACTACGTATCAATCATCTTCAATGGCGCCGCACATTGGAATCTAACTTTTAACAGAGGCAGGCTTAGCTGCCTCGGGTAGCCACAGCTCTGTCCTTGGAATGTGCACATTGCTCTCTTCACAGATCACTGCGCGTGAGCCGTGTTTATGTGGCTAAGTCCTCACGCCGCGTCACTCTCAGTAAGGAATCCTTAATTAAAATCTTTTAAAATTAATCTACAATTTTAATCTTGACATATATATATATATATATATATATATATATATATATATTATATATATATATATATATATATATATATATATATATATATATATATATATATACACCCAGTGATCCAAAAGTGAGGACAAAATTTAAAAATGAATTATTCGAAAACGAATGAAGATACAAGGATACGGTTTGCACCAAACAGATGAAAAAGATACCAAATTTTGTTTGGAAATGAAAAAAAAAAAAAAATAGTTGTGTTAGAGGCGAACAGATGGCGCTATGGTGTTTTATAGCACCAAAAGATGATTTACAAATGAAGAAATGTTGAGTTAATTACAGTTAATTAGTACTACAGTAAATGTTCAATGTGCTGTCCATCATTAAACTACAGATGTGAGACGAGTAACGACACTATTTACAGCATTTAATAGCATTTCTTGCCCTATGGTAGAACATTTTGATGGATGGCATCTTTAGTGCTGCTGATCCTACATCAGAAATCCGTCATCGCCATCTGTTGTTCGCCAACGAAACTATTTTCGTTGCGTTGCCACACAAAACCCGGCTTCTTTTCCATTCGTTTAGTGCAAAGCACATCTTTTTATCTTTATTAGTTTTCAAATTATTCATTTTTAAAGTTTTTCCTGACTTTTGGATCACCATATATAAATATTTTCTATATATATATATTATATTTTATATATATATATTATATATATATATATATATATATATATATATTACATGTTAAAAGCTACATTATAAATATTACAATTCAAACTTACTGTATAAAGAAAGAAATTACCTGCTATCAGTCTTCCTAGTACTAGAATCCAAGTATTCAATCCAACAAAGTATAGAATGCTACCAATCATTTCAGCCAAGATAGTAACAAGCAAAATGTTTCTGGTATTTAAACTTTTATCACTCCACCAGCCTACAAGAGGATTTGCAAAGAAGGATGAAAAGCTGTATGCTGATATTACTACTCCCAGCATAGAAGAGCTTCCACCTAACCTTTCGTGTATATAGTTCCATATTGTTGGAAAAATTATCGCTGAAAAGTAAAATCAGGGCATCAGCATAATATTCAAAATGTAGCATGAAATAAGGCAAAAGAGTTATGAGATATGCAACTAAACATTCATGAGAATAAATATTTTCCTATTCTAACATCATTACTTTAAGTACAGATTAAAATTAATAGTCTTAAAATTTAAAATTAATTTATAAATTATTAATAATAATTTAGAAATAATATAAATAATGTAATTTATAATTATAAATTTATAATTATTATTTATTAATTTATAAAAATTAATTGGAAACATTAAATATATTCTAATTAAGTTTATAACAATTTATTAGCTAACATTTCATGTACATCTTTGAACTTTAAAATAGTCATATTTAATGGTCATATTTAAATTTCAAACTTCTTAGAGCTATTGTAAATTATATTGCTCTATTTTTATAAAAACAGTTAATAAAGTATCATAAGTTATCCAGAAGAAAGGCTGCAATGTTTATATGTTTAAAACAAACTTTCAGCAGGTGGAGTGTTCCTAATCAAGAAGCACTTATGCAATTAAAAAGAACATTAATGCCTTATTCATCCTCAGTTCCGTAACTAGGTACTTCAGTGCCTGTGGCAAAAAAACTGGTCTGCGCCCCTGTCACCAAATATAGTGAAAAAATATATAAACATGTTTTTTCTATATCATAATGAACTCAAAATATTTTGTTAATTCTTAATATGTTCCTAGTAAATTAATTTTTAATTTTTTCTTCTATTTTTACCGTATTAATACTTAAAAATATTTTTGAACACTTTGGGAATATTATTTTCGAATAGTGGTGAATTGCTGAATTTAAATTTATTTAGTTTTAATAACTTTAGTAAATTCAAAATTTAAAATGAATACCCGGATGTACATGAAAGCATATAAGGGGTGTTTGGTAAATATTTTGTATGAATCTGTAACAGATAAGTCTGTAGAAGCGTTTTACAAAATAAGAAAATTCATAAAAAATAGTTTTTAAAGACATTGGATTTTATATTAAAAATAGATCATTTTTCACCTTTTCCGTATTTCTACTTGAGGCAAATCATCCTCTTTTGGATCCCATTTTCCTCATGGTGCGGCACCCCTAAGGTTGATGCATGTGTGGTGCCACGTTTGCTAAGCCCTAGTTACAGCCCTGTTCATCCTAAATGAGGTCTTGAAACAATTGCCTCTTCACTCATTTAAAGTAGCAGTCACATTGGTTTAAATGTCTGGCACTCTGTCAGCTACAGACCTTTTGTATAAGTGCTTGTTTTTGGTTTATATTTGTTTTTAGTGCTACAGTCTACTTTTTTGCAACACAAAGGCTAATGAGACTGGAATCTACTGCTTAGAGCTGATTTTGAATGGCTACAAACATCCATCCCAGCAGCAGGATTCAACACACTGGACAACCTACAGGCAGCATCCTCTACCATTTGGCTAAGTACTTTTTGGATAGTTTTTAAATAAGAAGGAAGTGGGGTGTTTTTAATAGTACCTAAGCAAAAGAGAAGTTATACTGCTAGTTTTTGTGTAACTTCTTGTGCTAAACAAACTGGAAATAGAGCAGCAGTAATTGATTAAGTCAGAATTATGCAACTGTTACATTGTGATGATACGTGATTTTAATTAGTGCAGTGTTTTATACTGATGTGATATTTCTGTGAAATTTTTGTATATTTTGCTCCATTTTCGTTGAATGCAAAGTTTGCACTGATACAGCCTTTCTTTCAGAAATTACAGCAATAAATAGTTTCAAAAATGTTTGATCTTAAGATCTATTATAAGTTAATAATTAACTTTACATTTCATAATATATATACCATATATAATTCAGAAATTTTTACAAATAAAATTACTGAATGCTATTATAGTAATGTTACATGTGTTTAAATAAAGATATAACTGAATAAAATCTACAATTTTAATATGTAATTAACCTATATTTATAAAACATGTAACACAATTTGTACTCATTTTAATAACAAAACTAATTTTTATGCTTTAAACTAAAACAAATAGAAAGCCTTCCTCCCAATTTCTTATTCTTAACATATTTTTAAAAATTAATGTGAGAAAAAAATTTTATATATAACTTATTTACCAATAAATTTAAAATTTTATGACTAATTTTCTGTATGCAACTAAATGTGTAATAATTATTACAAGGATCTGAATTATGCAAACTGTTAAACAAAAATTTAAAAAGATTCTACCTTTGAGATATTTTTAAGATTGAATTTTATATAAAATCTAGATAAACATTAAAAATGATAATTTAGTTTTCTGTCAGCTATTAGAGATGGTATATAAGACTGGTTTGGTTTGGTTTGGAGCACTACGGTCTACTTTTTGAAACACAAGGGCTAATGAGATCGAGACCTACTGCTTAAAGCCAATTCCAAAAGAGCATCCATGCCACTGTGAGATTTGAACCCACAAATTCCGAAGGCCAGCACCCTAACCATTCGGCCATCGTTCGGCGATGGTATATAAGAAATCAATGAAAATTAATTATTTATTTATATCAATGTCAATGAAAATTAATTATTTATTTAAAAATAATTCAATATAATCAATATTAAAAAAAAAAGTGGGGACAGAAAAACAAATTCAGCTTACTAAAAGATAGATTAAAAATTTATAATGATATGACTATGAATTTAAATCTATATTTTTAGCTATGCAGTAGTAGCTATGTTTTAGGCAGTAAAAGTTATTCATATAACAATTTACACAAAAGAAATATTGCAATTATTTTCCAATTTAAATCAGAAATTAAATCTTTCATAAATATTAATGGGTGTATAAAATAAAGAAAAATTAATTTACAACAGTACAAATCTTGTTATCTAAATACTTCATAACATTAGAGGAAATTATAATTATACACCATGTATATTATTATACCTTTATAAAATGTGCATATACGAAAATAATTATAAGAGTATATTTTAACATTCATTAGCAATTATTATTCACAATCAAAATCTTTAAATATTATTACTGAAAGTGCTTTAATTAATAAGATTGGTTTGACAAAATAAATAATTTAAATAAATATAATTACATATTATAAGTATATCCTAAGGTTTAGACGTATATTATGTAAATTTCAAAAATCAACACATAAATATACAATATAACTTGCAGTGAATATATATATATATATATATATATATTAAGAGAAGCCCATAAATGAAAAGAAAATAACAAAAATTGCAATATTATGATTGTAATTAATATAAATACAGAATTGATAATTATTTCATTTGAAACAAAAACACAGATTCTAATACTTGAAATCGTGATATTCTAAATTTAATATTAGATCTCAGAGTATGCAATTGAAATTTTAAATCAATGCAATTCAAATTATTTTTAAACAGTGCTTACAAATTATGTTTTTTAATAATCAATGTTTTGATTAAATACAAAGAGCATATATAGGGGTTAAACTTACCATAGCCCAAACCTGTACAGAGATTAAATAGAAGAATTGCTGCATATGTTAATCGCCTTTTAAATGTTATAGACATGAAGACTGATCTACAATTAGCCAAATTTTCATTTATCACTCATACTTCAGTTTCCAAGCTACATAAAGTAAATGCATATGTAAACTCATTACGGGTATATCAAGTAAATAATATTATAAACAATTGGAAAACTATATACACAACCTGTCTCAAATGTACAAAAATAATTTATTCTGAAACTATACAAGAGGCTTTTTTTTTGTTTAATTAATTGCAGAAGATCAGTTCTAAATAAAATATTATCTTTATAAGAGTGAGCATCTGACCAAATATTTAACAAATTAATATTTTTTAAAAACATCAAATTTTTAGTTTATAAGAAAATAATCGCATGCAATTAATAACATCTACAAAGAACAATTCATAAAAAAATTAGTAAGATTTTAATGCAACTTTAATATGCAAGGCTTTTAATTTAAAATTCAATAAATTAGCATACCTACTAAATTCACTTGCTTTCAACGGCATAGCAAAAAGGAAACTATCTACGAGGCAGAAAGTCAGGGAAACTTATTTATAGCTCAACGCATTTATTCTGAATTACCATAATACGAGGCCATAAATTAAAAAGAATTCGAATTTGTATCATGATACTCTTTGTATTAAAGAGGAAGACAATCATTAAATTGTCAATCCCGTAAAACCGACAAAACGATCGGAGTGCATGTGAACGAAGTAAACAGTTAAAGGGCAGTTTATTGTGTTGCCAATCTTAAATTTATGAAACAGTAATATGTTCATCTTTTTATTTAAAATGTCACAAACTGTTTGGAAATTTAACGACTTTCTTAATGAAAACATATTAGTTCTTATAAATTTAAAACAAATGATGTATATCATTTCATATCTGTTAATCGTATCGCTTTTATATAAGTTCTTACAAGAAATTTTAAACTTAAGTGCAGCGCTTGAAGACTGATCTACAATTAGCCAAATTTTCATTTATCACTCATACTTCAGTTTCCAAGCTACATAAAGTAAATGCATATGTAAACTCATTACGGGTATATCAAGTAAATAATATTATAAACAATTGGAAAACTATATACACAACCTGTCTCAAATGTACAAAAATAATTTATTCTGAAACTATACAAGAGGCTTTTTTTTTGTTTAATTAATTGCAGAAGATCAGTTCTAAATAAAATATTATCTTTATAAGAGTGAGCATCTGACCAAATATTTAACAAATTAATATTTTTTAAAAACATCAAATTTTTAGTTTATAAGAAAATAATCGCATGCAATTAATAACATCTACAAAGAACAATTCATAAAAAAATTAGTAAGATTTTAATGCAACTTTAATATGCAAGGCTTTTAATTTAAAATTCAATAAATTAGCATACCTACTAAATTCAATTGCATTCAACGGCATAGCAAAAAGGAAACTATCTACGAGGCAGAAAATCAGGGAAACTTATTTATAGCTCAACGCATTTATTCTGAATTACCATAATACGAGGCCATAAATTAAAAAGAATTCGAATTTGTATCATGATACTCTTTGTATTAAAGAGGAAGACAATCATTAAATTGTCAATCCCGTAAAACCGACAAAACGATCGGAGTGCATGTGAACGAAGTAAACAGTTAAAGGGCAGTTTATTGTGTTGCCAATCTTAAATTTATGAAACAGTAATATGTTCATCTTTTTATTTAAAATGTCACAAACTGTTTGGAAATTTAACGACTTTCTTAATGAAAACATATTAGTTCTTATAAATTTAAAACAAATGATGTATATCATTTCATATCTGTTAATCGTATCGCTTTTATATAAGTTCTTACAAGAAATTTTAAACTTAAGTGCAGCGCTACCTAGTGTTTCACTGCACCCCTTTGAGAGTCCCTCTTTGAGAGTTTATTAAATCATCATTATTATCTAACTATTTCCATTGGTCACACTTATATATGTGGCTGTACGGGAACTTACAGTACGACACTGAAGAAAATATTTCTAGAATTTACATAACTAATTAACATTGTAAATTATGTTGCAACGCATCTTTTACCGTGAATGTAATATGTTAAACTATCATATATATGAGCAATATACCTTTAAAATGTCTACATGAACTTTACATCTTTGAGCTATAGTATTTTGTATGTTCAAGCTAACAATTACCTCTTGAGATTTTATATACCTAAACTCGTGCTACAATTATCATATAACTTCATTAAGAAATAATTGTAAGATTTGCTCAGGAAAATCTTAATTTTGAAGTCTTTTAGAACATACAGGGTATCCATAATTAAACTTCCTTACTTTAAAGTTATCTACAGTCATAACAATTATTCAGAAGGTTATGAAATGTAAGCCTGAATGAAGGGATGTGGATTTGTTTGAGCGAAAAATAAAGTAGTCCAGAATTTCACTGCTAGAGTGTTTTTTTTTATGAATTAGACATTTAGCCAACATTTACTCTAGTTTTAAAAAATATATTACAACAAGACATGTTTAACATGACGGACATCATTTTCAGATAACATTTGAAATCGTAAGGTATCATGTTCTACAGTTCACTGCAGAATGTCTGAGGAAATGCTGAATTTCAGATCAGGTATAGTTCTTGGTTTATTAAGACTGACTAAACGTTTCAAATGACCCTAAAACCAAAAGTCATGTTACATGAGTTCTTGGGACTCGGGGGCCATTTATTAAGAAGGTGACGGCTGATGACACGTTCTTCTGAAAAGTGATTTTTGAGAACATTCTTAACAGGAAGGCTAAAGAGTGGACGAGCATCTTATTTCCATTTGACTTTGGTGGCATTTGAAGTATCTGAGAAGTCTTGGTAAAACAAGAAGTATACCTGACCTGAAAAGCAGCATTTCACAATATGTTCTCGACTTTTCCCCAGACACACTGCTGTCAACTGAAGAACATACTATCTTACAATTTGAAAAGATATTTGATAATAATTGACGTGATGTTGAATGTGTATTGTTGTAATAATTTTTTAACTAGAGTAAATGTTGGCTAAATATGTAATTCGTCAAAAAACGCCCTTGGTCCCAATAGTGAAATTTTGAATTAATTTTTTTATTCACTCACACATTTTTCGCCCCTTTATCATGCCTTATACAACATTTCATAACTTTCTGAACAATAATTTCGACTGTCGAGAATTTTAAAGTAGGGGATTGTGCTGAATATATCATTTGGAAGCCAACTATAATTTCTTTAGACTTAACATCAAAGTCCAGAGCTCTTTTTGTCATTAATATCATCGGATAATATTTTGAGTTATTTATGAAGTGTCTATTTAAAGTTCAACTCGCAGTAAAACGTCGTTTTCTGTAACATCTTTTGTAAAATAGTAGCATTAATGCCCATAAATCGCAAAATTTTGGAGTCTGTCAGAAAAGTTAGTAAAAATAAAATAAGAACATAAATTACTTCTTCTTCAACAGTACTACAGCCTAGTGCAGACCAAGTTTTTTTTTTTTTTTTTTTTTTTTTTTTTTTGTGTGTGTGTGTGTGTGTGTGTTTTGTCTTCTTCCTTCAGACGACATGAGTTTTAGCCAGGTTTCTCCACCTATTTATTTCCAAGATTTCCAAATATCTCTCTAAACTGTCCAACCACCTTATTGCTGATCTCCTTCTTCTCCTTGTACCTTCAGTCTTATAATGGGAAATAACTCTGTAGTACTTTTGAAATAAATTTTCATTTTGTAAGAGAAAATGGTTCATTCTTGAAAAAGTCCCTAATGGTCAGTATTCCAATTATCAATACAGTTCAGTGCCCTCTGCAAGAAGTTGTCTTTAAATGGGAGAAGGTATGATGAATATGGAAAAATAAGAATTCTGAGAAGAGTCCGTGAAATTAGTAAACTGATGAAGCAACTGTGTACCTGGAAAGTTCCCAACCCTCCCACCCTTTTAGGTGCAGCTACTATTATACATTTTCTATGTCATTAAGCCCTCTAGTGGCCACCAACTAACCCAAAACAGCGCCACCTATCCGGTTATATAGCAAACTACAGATTCTGCAAGCCATAATGCATAAAAGAGAGTAATGCATCTTCGGAAAAGTTAGTTTTTTAACTAAGTTCAAATCTGCAAGCTGAAAAACGTGTCCCAGCCATCTGATTTTGTTGGATTTATTAGCTCTCGAGATGTTAGGTTGTCTGTATTTAGTATGTATTTCATTGTTATGCAGTGAACTCCGCTTAATGTGATCAGTTTCGGATACCGTGATTTCGATAACTATAACTGATTGATAATAATAAATGATATGCAAAATTAGATAAATTTAACCACCCCCCTCTTTAATTCACAGGTACTAAATTTCAAAATAAAATTAAAAAAAACCTCACCTTATATTTATGTACTGTATATTATCCTTTAAAACATAAGAATTAAACTTATAATAAAAATTGATCACTTGTTGACTCTCTACAGATTTTTCTAAGAAGCTCACTGATAAATCGTTCGTAATCATTATATTTTTTAAAGTTATCGGAGCGGTCTTGTACTCCATGTTTCAACACTTTCAATGCATTTCTCATTTTAGTACTAGTAGGAGTGTCTCAATATCAAGGGATTCTACCTCTAACTCATTAGTTCCATCACCTGTCATAATGATTTAAAATTTCGATCTTTTGATTTAATGTTAAATCATTTCGGTCTGGTTTCCATATCGATAAGCGGCATGTAAGCGAGCAAGACATAAAATGTGAATACGCTCCTTCTCAGTTCCGATAATAATGTGTTGCCTTCTGCTTATCTGACAACCATTGACCACCAGCAGGGTGTGCGTATTTTTGAAAAATTCCAGGAACATGTGATACTCCACTCCTTTGTTCATTTCCCATTTCCCTAGGTCGATGAGGGAGAATTCTAGAAAATTCAAATAAGAAAGAATGAAAGGAAAAAAATGGATTCCTTCTGAATACATTGTTAATATCCCTGTGCTAGTAAAAATGAGGTTCGAAAACGAATCCCATTAACCGATATAACGATCCCATAAAGCGATAATTTTAACATGCAAATGAATAGAGAAAATCGGGACCAAGTGATTTCGATAACAATAAGCGATTGATAACATTAACCACGATCACATTAAGCGGAGACCACTGTATAAAATTCTCCAGCTATCTTTTTCTTTTACTGCCCCAAAAATTGACCGAAGGATCTTTCTTTCAAAAATGAGTAGCATGTTTTCCCCTGTTTTGTTAATAGCACATGTTTCACTACCATATAAAATGATCGGTCTTAGAAGGGTTCTGTATAAATTTATTTTTGTATTAATGAAGAGGAGTTTAGGTTTTAATTGGCTCTTTAAACCAAAGTATCATCTATTTGCCATCAAAATCCAGTTCCTAATTCCAACCTCTACCTCATTTCTTCTGGTAATAAGCGTGCCCGAGTGTCGTGTAGTCCTCGTTTATATTTGCGTATTAACCTGTGATCAAATGTATAGTGGTATTTATTTTGATTGCTTTGTGTAAAAGTATTTTAGTACTAAATTTAACCACAGGTTCTGAGAAACTACAGACATAAGATATGAAAATAAACTAAAAGCTAAATTAAAAGCATCTGAAACCAGCTTAAAATAAAAAGGTAAAATTTATTATAAAGATATATATGTACACACAATCTGATTCTATCTTCCTAAAATTTACTTTATCCACTCCTTCAAATTAGGTGCCACTCTAATTTAGTTCGGACAATAATTTTCATCACTTAAGTAAACATGTAAATATAAGAGAGAGGACCTAATCTCAATTTCAAAAAATATGTAAAAGGGGGTACCTTTGTGAGTTAATATGTTGTGCCCGGAACACTGCTGGTTGAGGGCAGATCAGGATTGGGTATGTATGGATCTTCCGTCTGACTGGTCAGGGGCTTCTTTCTGAGTGTTTGGGGTGCGGCCGTAATATTTGATACAGGAACACTTCCCGTCGGACTTGTCTTCTTGACTGGACTCTCGAACACGTTCCGTCGAACTTTTCTCCTCGTCTGGACTCCCGAACACCTCCCGTCGGACTTGTCTAGTCGACTCAACTCCCGAACATCTTCCATCGGACTTCCGAACACCTCTTTTTTTTTAGATTTTTCTTATTTTTATTAATTTTATCCTTGTCCCCTCTTCCTTCTTATCGTCCAATCAGGATAGTTGTAAGAATCTAATTGGTCTGCTTAAACCCCACCTTGAGACCGCCAACGTGGAAAACCTTATCTCTTCTAATTGGGCACTGTCCCTTAGGGACTCATAAATAACTCCACAAAGGTACATTCTTATTTAGTGTCAAGTACGGAGACGGGATTCTAATCTGGGAGTGGGATCAGAACCCCGCCCGAGACCACCGTACAAGACAACAATATCCGTAAAATATAAATTTATGGTCCTTTATCTTTTACAAAGATGTGATGAGGTTAGATTTAGATACCGAGCATTTTACTTCTTGTATGAATGAATCAATTATATTACTGATCTAAATCGCCTCATCACACCCAAGTACTTAAGCTGGACGACTCCTTCAAAAGTGTAGTTTGCAAAAATAACTAGTCACTATATAGATTATAAAATTTTATGTTTGAAAGAAAATTATAAATGTTTATTTAGAAAGTTTTTAATTTTCACGTCAAGATAAAAATAAAAATAAGTAAATAAAGATTTCATTCTAACTTCTGATGTTAAAGGTCAGCTGGGAAGAATAGTTAAAGCAACCAGAAGTTCACTTCTAAATTCGGTACAGTAAATTTGTTTACAGAGTTAGAAAGGAAAAGCAGATTTTTAATGTCAGATTAAATAAGAAGAATCGATAGTTTGACTGAAACTCATCAAATAAAAACCTATTTTTTGAAAAGCAAGTTGATACTTTAAGCAAAAAGAATTAATATTAAACATTACTAATGTAAGTGTCTGATAATGGTGCTAATAAGAACCACAAAAAATAGGTCTATATATGTAATCTAGTTTTGAAACTTTTAAAAGAAGTGTTTAAAATGATCATAAATTGTGTAAAGTCAATTGAAATAAAATTTTTGTTCTGAAATCTTAATTAAACGAATAAACATTGACAAAAAAAAGACATTCTTAAACTAATAGCTGTATACTTTATTTTAACACAGAAACAAAGTTTATACATAAATGTAAGGTGGGTTAGAATCTAAGAAAAGCAAATAGCACATTTAGCGTACACCAAAAAGCTACTATTAACCCAGTCCTTCTTTCTTCTTTAATAGAGCAATTTGTAGCAACGTCACGAACTACTATAATGCCCTTCCCATTCATTTTCAGGTTTATAACAGCCAATAGACAAACAATAAAATGCTTTTCCGTTTGAAACTAAAGCCGGAATTGTCATAAATTGAGATTTGCCCTACTGCGGGAAATCGTCTTATTGAAACTTCACTTTATAGAGAAAAGTTGTCTTTAATTATTACTTAACATAACAAATTTGCTCTATACTTATTATTTAGGTTCCATTTGAGGCCATTCGATTAATTATTATCATTTATTAGAAGCTAGAAATTTGTAAGGTAGCTAATCGCTGATTACCTTTAAGCAGAGTTAATCTACTTTGGTGAAACTAAGAGCCGGTCTCACCATAGTCGTTTAACGGCAAACCGTGATTAACTCATGGTGCCAGCCAATGGTGGGACGCAATTCTCCGTTTAAACAGGCATTAATCGAGGTTAGCCGTTAAACGATTTAGGTAAGACCAGCCCTAATACATATAGTTACATTTGTAGCGTTAAAGCGAGGGTACTGACTAAAACGAATGTCTACAACATCCCTAGATTTCTCTGTATCAAATATGAGATTCAATAAGGCGATTTCACGCAGTAGGGCAAACTCTCAAGTTATGACAATTCTGTCTTTAGTTTCAAACGGAAGGGCAGTTTATTGTTTGCCTATTGGCTGTTGTAAACATGAAAATGAATGGGAAGAGCATTATAGTAGTTCGTGACTCAAAGTTCCGTGTTTTGGTAGGATAATGCCTTTGCAACAACTACAGAGAACTAGTTGAGAAAGTCCAAAATTCAAGTTTCTCTTGTTTGAGACTTATGACTGTCTACATAGGAGTATTAGAGTCAGAGTGTGTAACAGTCTTTGGAGCATTTTCAATTTTTTTGTACACTTTCGGCCTAATTTTTATTTCTGTTTCCTCAAGAGATTCTTTATGACCTCTCCAGCTCTTCCAGTTCACTCCATTTGCATGACTTTCATGTGGTCCTTTCAAGTACAGGCCGTTGAGATTAGAATCGTGGCATGCATTGTACCACCATGCCCCCTTGAAACTTTCGGCGCACCCTACAAGATCTTTGCGGTTATCATTTTTCTTGTCCTTCGTTGAAAACATCTGTTCATTGTGTTTGGGATACATAGAATCACCTGAAATTTGAAATTGTAAAGTGCTTTGTAAGGTTCGACATTCTTTTAAAGTAGAGTGGGTGGAACTTAAATATTGATAGCAAATAAAATTGAAAGTGTTTTCCTCTTAAATTGCATATCCTTTCATATCGAACGCAACACAAGTTCATTACAGTTTTATTAATTCAATAAAAAGGAAAGACACGAGACACTTTAGGGCTGCTATCATATTTCAGTCGAGATATGTCGCAATCTCAGTCATAATCTCTGTGAAAATCTGTCTCCGAAAGCGTGCACCACCTTCTTGTTCGGGAATTTTCTAAATTGGCCGCTAGGGCAGTGTAAAGTTTTAACTCGTTACACTTGTTCCCTGAGGTTATGAACTGTATCCCCAGTGGTCAATTTAGATTAGGAGTTAAAAAGGGGCAAACAAAGGGACGAGTAGCTTTTAGCCCTTTACTTAAGATTTTAAAACCCCTGAGAATTTTCTCAGACCTTAATAAGAGCTTTAGGGGGAGGTCGTAGGGAACCGCCTTTGGAGTTTTGTACAAATTACTTACATTAGTTTCACGATTTAGTTTACTTTTCCTTACATATATATGTATATATGTGTGTATGTATGTATGTATGTATGTATACACACACACACACACACACACATATATATATATATATATATATATATATATATATATATATATATATATATATAATTTAGCCCCGCTTATACACACACACGCGCTTATATATATGTATGTGTGAAACGGGGAGAAATTATTATCGCAGTTACAATAAAGTTTTAGTCCATATCATTATCCTCTATCATACTGTGCAATGGGGAAATCTAAGTAAATTTAAGTCATGGCTCTATTAAAAGGATATTTACGAAGGCTAATGTAAAACTTTGCAGTGTGTTAACACTAAAAATGAACGTCTTTACAAGACAAGAGGAAAAAGATCGAATGCTATCAGAAACACACTTCTATTACAAAATTTTCCCATCTGCGAGGGGTCACGCGGGTTTTTTCCCAAGAAACCAACAGCTAAGACATTGCAGAAATGAACTATTTTTCTAGAGACAACTGGAAAATGTGGCGAGTGGACAGAAATTTAACATTTATTCTAGCATTAGTTTTGGGAGACTAGTAAAAAGAATGCAAGTCTGCGAGCATTCCTTTAAATAAGACATTATATGGCTGGGGGAAAAATAATGAGAAGGGGTAAAAGGAGAATTTTGGATAAATAAATTAGTTGTAATAATTTTGGTAAATAATTCATACACACACACACATATATAGAGATAGAAAGAAAGAGAGGGAAATAGTAAGTGAGAAAGAGAGAAGTGAGAAGGAAAGAATGAGAGTAAGCTAGAGTGAAAGAAAGAGAAAAGTGACAGAGAGTGTGAGAGAGGGAAAGAGAATAAGCGAGTTAGAAAGAGAGTGTAAGTGTAAGAGAGATAGTGAGAGAGAGAAGGTGAGAGTAAGAGAGGGTGAGGGAGTGGAAGTGAGGGAAAGAGGGTGACAGTAAGAGAGGGAGAAAGAGTGAGAAGAAAAGGTGAGAGTAAGAGAGGGAGTGAGGGAGAAAAGATGAGAGTAAGAGAGAGAGACTGAGAGAAGTGAGGGAGATATTGAAAGAGGGAAAGAGATTAAGCGAGCGAGAAAGAGAGAGTGTAAGTGTAAGGGAGATAGTGAGAGAGAAGGTGAGAGTAAGAAAAGGTGAGAGAGTGGAAGTGAGGGAAAGAGGGGGACAGTAAGAGAGGGAGAAAGATAGAGGAGAAAAGGTGAGTGTCACACACACACACACACACACACACACATATATATATATATATATATATATATATATATATGTGTGTGTGTGTGTGTGTGTGGAACGGGGAGAAATTATTATCTTCGTTACAATAAAGTTTTAGTCCTTATTATTTTGAATTGCCCCGGCTTGCTGTGCAATGAGGAACTGCAAGTAAATTTCAGTCGTGGCTCTATTAAAAAGATATTGCAAAGGCTAATGTAAAACTTTGTAGTTTATTAAGACTAAAAATGAACGTCTTTACACGACAAGAGCAAAGGATCGAAGTTATCAGAAACACACTTCTATTACAAATTTCTCCCAACAGCGAGAGATCAAGCGGAATTTTTCCCATGAGACCAACAGTTTTGTCAACTTTATGCAGTAGTTTAGATATTGGAGGAATGAACTATTTTCTAGAGGCAGTTGGAAAATGGGGTCAAGGGACAGAAAACTAGCATTTGTTCTAGCGTTAATTTTGGGAGATTGGTAAAAAGAATTTAAGTCTGCAAACACTCCTTTGAATATGACATTATACGGCTGGGGGAAGTTCGGTAGGAAATAGTGATGAAGGGGTAAAAGGAGAATTTTTGATAAATAATTTAGTTGTAATAATTTTGGTATATTATTCACACACACACACACATATACAGGGTGGCCATAATTAAACTGACAGTGCTCACAGTGTTCTGTAGTGCGATCTATTTTCGAGAATGACGCCACATTTTGTAGGAAGATTAAACAAAACGGGAAACGAATGATTCCATGAAAAAACAAACAAATTAGTTCCAAAAGTCACCGCTAGGGGAATATTTGGCGCTGTGTTATAGAAAATAGAGTGTTAACAAATGCAAATTAATACGGAAATTATTTTCTTACTTGTGCCAATGGTTTGGTATGGAGCGCTACGGTATATTTTTTGTAACACTGAGGGCTAATGAGACCGGGACATACTGCTTAAAGCCGATTTCGAACGGCTACGAATATCCATGCTACAGAGGGACTCAAACCCACGAACTCCGGTTCCGAAGGTCAGCACCTTAACCATTCGGCCACCGTTCGGCACTTGTGCCAATGGATGTAACGTGAAATTTGAATAAAGAACTTCTTCTGCTCAGCTTACGTGATATTGCAGATCACGAGACTTTATCGGTGTTTATGTAGATTTTACGCTTTTTTAAAAGTGTTGCCATATTGTACTTGAACTAAATCAGAAAATGTGCATAATAAAAGGTAATTTTATTCCGTATTAATTTGCATTTGTTAACACTCTATTTTCTATTACACAGCGCCAAATATTCCCCTAGCGGTGACTTTTGGAACTAATTTGTTTTTTCGCAGAATCTTTCGTCCCCCGTCTTGTTTAATCTTCCTACAAAATGTGGCGTCATTCTCGCAAATAGATCGCGCTACAGAACACTGTGAGCACTGTCAGTTTAATTATGGCCACCCGGTATATACATAAAAAGAGTATGAATGTTTATTTGCTAATAGGAAATCAACCGTGGAAAAAACATTACCGGCATCTCCACTGTAGTCTTTGATATGTAACATGTATTTGTGGTTTTCGTCGTCTATCCAGAAAAAGTCATAGTGGGCGTATTTTTTTTCTCCGTCCACGGCTTTCATATCAAATCGGGCTGTGTATTCCTTCTGGTTGCTGATTGCAAAAATGTAGTCGTTACCTGAACGATATAAACATATCTTTTATACATATTGAGGTATACAATGTACAAGTTGAGGTGATCCTTTTTATTCAAATATAGGAACGATCACGATTTCAAGGGGAATCACGAACAAGGATTTTCAAGGTATCAATATGGCAGGTTTCTTCCATGGTAACGAATTTCATTCACAGTTTAACCTATCGGGTGAGCTACATGGTTCTGGTTTTCTTTGCTTTTGGTTAAAACTCTTCTACTAATGTAAATGTTCCAGATAAGTATAAAAAGGTTAAATTTTAGCCATTTTGTTTTTAAGATTGTATGAAAATACCCAGTAAGCGAAAAAGATACACACCGGTCTTCGTCGCCATGTTGATTTTTGGCGACCACCAAATTTTGGCGATTTTTGTTGATCACCAAATAATAAAATGGTTAAATTAAGTGATTCTCATGAACTCAAAAGTAAAGAAATCTAGCCTCCACACTATGGCCAATTGTTCACCACTTCCTGATGGTGACCTTGAACGATGGTTCACGAGTTGCATCCATATGCTGGGCCACTAAATGAGCCGTTAATTGCACACGTTAGTTGCGCATCTGTCTGCCTTTGATCTTTGGAGAAAAACCGCCTCCGAAGCCATCGTCTGCCAAGGCTATTTTATCGTCTGCCACCATCGACCACAATAAGCCATTACCCCCTCCAGACGTTGGTAATGGCTTGCAGTGAACCATAGTGTGTAGGGGCCTTAATATTTTAAGCAATCTTTTGCAGACGAAAGTTTAAAGAAATATCAAAATTCGTACTATTTAAAACACAATGAAATTCTATTTTTATCAAAATATGCAGATGGAAATATAAAGAAAATTAACATTTTTAACAACTTTAAACAAAAAGAAACATTTCTTGATGAAACATTCTGCAATATTTGCAGAATAAATTATTTTTAAAGATTAAATTATAATAATTTGAAGAACGACAAACTATCTGGGACATCTATCGGTATTAGGCGAGTCTAATTTGGCAATAAAAAACGAGGCATGCTAAGTTTATCTTGTGTCTATATTCTTTAGTCTATCTGTTTCCAGTAAGCTGCCATTTGCCGTTGACCAAGAAAAAGTCGCCATTATGTCGTATAATACATTTGTTCAAGGATGTGTTAAGACTGTTTGGGCGGTAAACAACTAAACGGGTCTATACCACAGAAATAATATAGATAAAGATATTATGACTTTAAATACAGGGATTCGGGATATTTTTTTCCTGGGTAGATAGATGACTAAAAGATAAAAAATATTTCGCAGGAAGATGAACAGAAAAAGAAAATGCAATACACATACAATGGAGTAAGAAGCACAAAAAGAAATACATTTTAAATGACTTGCCTAGCCAGAAATCTTTATCTAAATAACCAAATCCTTTCTTGTATTCTTCCCAATCTTTGTAAAAGAAATCTACAGGACGTTTGAAGTCACCTCTCCTTTGCAGGACCTGCGTTAAATAGTAAATATTGACAGTAAGAGAGAACATAAGAAATTTACATTAATGATTATGTCATTTTTTATTATGACATAGGAAACTTGTGACGAAAATGACTGACAAAAATCTGTGCTTCACATTATGTGAATCATAATAAAAAAAATACTAGAATAGACATTGTTAGTCTCTTTGTTTATTTTGGCAATGAAATCAGAAGAGACCTAAAAAGACCGGACTCATATGTATAGTGATTAATATGCAATTTTTAGCTTCTCCTGCATTAGGAACATTATGCAACGGAAATCTGTAGCTGGAAGGAATTGCCTGTGATTTATTATACTAGCATATAGCCCATCATATGACGGGATCAGTAAAATTTTTAATATTCCAGAACTGTTAAGTACCCAATGAGGCAGGTAATAAAATGGTTTGTTTTTTGGCTGAGAATTATCTGGTTCACTCTCAATAGTTTATGTATCGTCGTACTCCTCTAGAGTCTCCCGATCCTGTAATGCAGTTTAGAATCACATGGAATTCATTTAGTCAAACCATGTGGTTATGTATAACAAACAAACAAACTTCTTAATTTCCAAATATATATAAATTAAAAGTTAGATATTTAGTAGTCCTCGACTTATATGAAAAGAATTTATTGTTAATACCGATGATAAAATTTTCATTACAACAAAAAATAATCGATGATTGAATTTAAAATTATCACTTATATACTTAATCTATTATTTAAGTCAAATATAAAAGAAAATTATTTGCTTAATATGTAAGTTCAGCGATAAAACGTATGAAAATAATGCACGCGATATTTAAATAATTTAAAACAAGAAATGATTATATGAGATGGTTAAAGGAATGACGTCATAATGCTAGAAAAAAAATGTTATTTTTACCTATTTATTACGTGAATAAATTGATAAATTTAATCGCCTGCCCTTAGCCGAGGAATCCATTCCAGGTACAACCGCTTCAAAAATTTGCCGACAGACACCTTAGGCTATTATTATATAGGGGATGTTCTAGAAAAATCTAAACTACGATATTTTCCAGATATCCACCAGGCTCAGCAATAATATGGCGTATTCTCAGAACGAAATTATCAGAAACCCATGTAAACGTCTCAGGCGGGATGGCTTCACATGCAGAACAGATGTACTGCTCCAGTTATTCAATTGTTTCTGGATAGTGGCGGTACACCTGGTCTTTTAAGAGTCCCCACAGAATAATATCATAGTTTAGATTTTTCCAGACTGCAGCGCCATCTGTTGTGGAATATTGTAACTAATTTTGAAAGTTTGTCTGCCTGAAAATTTACTATTGTCCCAAGCATATTGCAATATACTGTGAATTTCTATCACTGTCCGTTTAGATTTTATTGATTTTTCAAATATACCGGTCATTTTTGAAACACCCTGTACCTTAAAAAAAGAAATGCGTTAGCCACTTCATTGGTATTTTAGAATGAGTCCTAAAATTTAAAAAGGTTGTGGATACCTGCTCTAGACAGACTTAAAATAGATACATAAAATGTTACCAAGATGCGAATTTGGCGACAAAATTTTATCGCCAAAACTTTCGAGAACATGCCAAAAACACAATTCCTTACAGTATACTAATGATTGTATTTTTTAAGCTCACATGCATTTAGAAAATTGTGACAAAAATTCATAACGTTACGAAATCGTGTAACAAAATTTTCCACATTCCCTTTGTTTAAAAAGACATAGTCGATTAGAAATCTTTCCTATACAGAGTATAGAAAACTATACTGTAAAACTTTCGAGAACATGCCAAAAACACAATTCCTTACAGTATACTAATGATTGTATTTTTTAAGCTCACATGCATTTAGAAAATTGTGACAAAAATTCATAACGTTACGAAATCGTGTAAACCTTTGTTTAAAATGACATAGCCGATTATTTTCCTATACAGAGTTAGAAAACTATCATTTATGCAACTTAATCAATAAATTTTAAGTTCTTACCGTCCATCCGCCGAAATCTGTTGTCATATCACAATAGACTTGAATGGATCTTCCCTTCATAATACGATTTTGTGGCCATATAGTGTAAATTCCACTTGTGTTGTGACCCAAATTCAGAAGATCGTAACAGTCTGTAGGTTCTGCCATCTGGAGAAGGTACTCTGTACAAGAAAGAAAGACTTAAAAAGTTGGAACAAATGCATTAAACACGTTTATTGATAATTGTTTCGTCGCTTATGGAAAATGGCGCTTAATGAAAAATTTTATACAACTTTAAAAGCAAAATGAATGTATATTTAACATTTTTATACCACTTTAAACACAATAGAATATAATTTTTAGCATTGTGATCGTATCAAAATGTTATTTTAAATTTTCGCGTAACTTAGGAATATTATAAAATAGAAATATATGTTAGTCAAAACTAGTGAAAAGCAGTTCAGGCATGGTCAAAATGGTTATTTAAAGTTTCAAAGTTAAAGTTTTATTGTACGTACATACAGACATAAGACTAAAAACTAATATAAGTTCATTCAAAAATGGTTACAGTGAGCTTTTCCTTTAAAATATTAATTTTTTAGTGATTACAATATTTATTTTACTTTGTTACTCACTAGTACTGTTTACTTTTACTTCTTTTGCTTGTTACTTTGTACAAATAAGTAAAAAAGCTATGACAGATAAAAGCACTTCCACTTAAACCTAGCTTACTAAAAATCGTTTGCAAACTCTTATCAATTTTTTTTCTCGATTTAAATAAATATCTGGCAACACTTGGTATTTGATTTTATATCACAGTTTGAAAAAGGAATTGTTTTTAATGAGATAAAATTTTACATTCTGGCGATTTTCGAAACTGGCAAATGTAATTGAGTAAAGAACATGTATTAAATTTGTTTTCCATAATAAAACTTCTGCTACAAAAACAATAATAGGTAAGCAATTTAAATATACAAATCCAACTTTGGGATGTGTGCTGAATTGCTTATAATACGGTTCCATCAGTGCATTACTGCACTTAACTACTTTAAAACAAACAGAACAAGTAAGCGAACTATTCCATCATCTTCATTTGACAGAGGTAGTATTTAACGTCAACTGTCAAGGAAAAGGCATAAGAAAATAATGAGTTGAACTTTTTGCTTATTCTCTATTTAAAAATTTCTTTTTTTATTTTTATATGATAGAATATTTTAAATTGATTCTGACAGTCTGAACAATTTCAGATCTAGGTCTTATATTAAGTGGATGCATTTGAAGCACTCTTTAGAAAATTACTCTGTTTCTTTATAATAATGTAATACAAAAGAGTAACATTATCTCTTTACTCTTTGAATTATATTTGAATTACATTACCAGCAACTCTCAAAACTTTTAAGTGGTTTTTTTTTACTACAACTAAAAAATAGGGCAATCTGAATAAATAAAAGATAAAACAATTTTAATAATTTTAACTAGGTTAATCGTTTATGTGTTATTCCTTACAGAGCTGTTTATTGTAATCATTCCTTTTATAGAATGCAGATTGTAACCATAAGGTAAGTACACAACTGGACGATAACACTCCTAAATACAAAATTTCGACTTTTTACGGTAAATCTTTAGTGCTAATATACTTTATACTAGCATAACCCATCATATGACGGGATCAGTAAAATTTTTAATTTTCCAGAATTGTAAAGTATCCTATGAGGCAGGTTAAAGATGGTTTGTGTTTTGGAAGAGAATTATCTGGTACACGCTCAATAATTTGGTTATCAACTCCTCTAAAGTCTTCCAATACTGTGAACGCAGTTTAGAATCACGTTGAATTCATTTAGTCAAACCGTGTGGTTATGTATAAAAAACAAACACACAAACGAACAAACTTCTTAATTTTCAAAGACATAGAAATTAAACGCTAGCTATTTATTAGTCCGTGAAATAGACTCCTAGACTTTTACGAAAAGAATTTGTTGCTAAGACCGGAGATAAAATTTTCATTGCAACAACAACAAAAAAATAATCGATGATTAAATTTTAAATTATCACTTATATACCTAATCTGTTATTTAAGACAAATGTAAAAGAAAATTATCTGCTTAATGTCTAAGTACAGGGATAAAATGTATGAAAATAATGCACACGATATTTAAATAATTTAAAATAAGAAATTATTAAACGAGATGGTTAAAGGAATGACGTCATAATGCTAGAAAAAAATGTTATTTTTACCTGTTTATATGATAAATTGATAAATTCATTCCAGGTCCAACCGCTTCATAAATTCGTGGACAGATAATTTAGGCTATTATTATATAGGGGATTGAAATTTTGGGTTATGTAGACAGCAATTTGCAATCAAACGGTGGTATCCTCAAGGTGATATCCAAAGGCCAAAAAGTGGCCAAACTGTAAATTTTTTTTATGTATTTTTTTAATAATGAGGGGTCACTTGCCTGTTAAGTTTTCTTCACTATCAAGCCACACTTAATTTGTTGCCTATTTAACCGTTTTAGTGCGGCGAAGCGCTATTGCTCTTCGCTTGTTTTATACCGAAAATGCGGAGACGCTGCTGTTGGTTAGTATAATTTTCGCATCTATTGAAAGCAGTTGAATTCATATCAATCGCAGTTTGTATTTCTTTTACTCAATGGTGATTTTTAATAATATAAGAATTAAAATAAAATACAATGGTAAGAAGTAATGCAGTAGTAATATAGTAGTAATGCAGTAGAGCCGTGGATTGTGGTACGGTAGACAAACATGAGCGTGTTTTATTTATTTATTTATTTGTAGTAAAAAAAAAAAAACCTTTCGTTGTTGTATAGAAATTAGAAACTGTTTTCACTTTCTCCTGTGAAAACAGTTTATTGTTTTCACCGGAATATTTTAACCGGTGATAAAATGTTCATTGCAACAAAAAATAATCGATGATTAAATTAAAAATTATCACACATGTTCCTAATCTATTATTTAAGCCAAATGTAAAAGAAAAGTATTTACGTCATATCTAAGTTCAGTGATAAAACGTAGGAAAATAATGCAGACGATATTTAAATAATTTAAACTAAAAAATGATTGAATGAGATGGTTAAAGGAATGAATGACATCATAATGCTTGAAAAAAATGTTAGAGTAGTAATGCAGTGAGTAGTAGTAATGCAGTAGAGCCGTGGATTGTGGTACGATAGACAAAATGAGATTGTTTTATTTATTTATTTATTTGTAGTAAAAAAAAAAAAAAAAAAAAAAAAAAACACCTTTCGTTGTTGTATATAAATTAGAAACTGTTTTCACTTTCTCCAGTGATATACCGGTGATAAAATTTTCATTGCAACAAAAAATAATCGATGATTAAATTCAAAATTATCACACATGTTCCTAATCTATTATTTAAGCCTAATGCAAAAGAAAATTATTGACGTAATATCTAAGTTCAATGATAAATTGTATGAAAACAATGCAGACGAAGTTTCAATAATTTAAACTAAGAAATGATTGAATGAGATGGTTAAAGGAATGAAGTCATAATGCTCGAAAAAAATGTTATTTTCATCTACTTATAATGT
>CM063509.1:15220312-15257812 GCA_032207245.1 Pardosa pseudoannulata | reverse complement strand
TTTTTGATTAGTTTAATAAAGATGTTTATTTACGAATAAAATATGGGTATGAGAACATATATACAAATCCATGTATATTAAATTTATACATATATACATGCAAGTTTCAAATGCAGTCACAAAATTCAGAAGTAGAAACTAGAATATATTAAATTTAGAGAGCATAAAAATGTTAAGAAATGAACGGCACGCTAAGGCACATATTTTACAGAACATTTGAATGTTCAGTTATAGTTTCATTGTTCATAATGTATAGATATCCAGAATTAGCATTCATTCAAATTCACTGACATTGCAAGGGTATTCTCAAAATGAAAGCGAAATTATCTTACTTGTCTTGTAGCTGCATACTTGCTGTCCAGAAGAGCGGGCCTGGAATAAATTGAACTTCTGTTCGGGGTTTTTCTATGCCCGGAATGATTGTCAAGTGGAATTCTTTTAACCACGAGATAAGAATCTGATTTCAACAGCGTTCGAACACAGTCTGCGTTCCCAGTCTACAAGGAGGGCTCTTACTGAAATTGTTTTGCTGTGATTAAAGATTAAAAATAAAATATAAAAAAAGGAAAGAGTGCGTGATGATAACTCGAATGACCAGTTTCGACTTGCTTAGAGCAATTTTGGGCTTTCAAAGGGGGCTTTCAGTATTGCTTTTCATACCAAAACAGCAGACAACGTTATATATTAAGCTGAAATTTATTTATACAAAGACAAGGGGGAACTAAGAGTGCCGTGCCGTGCCCTGCACTCCTTTAATAATTGCTGAAACGCCTTACCCTTTTCCGAATACGTTTACTTTACGCTCTGTATTTTTTCATTTAGGTTATATGCTCTGGAATTCAGTGCATAACCAAAGTAGTTACTAGTAAAAGCAATGTGTTTTTTCAAATTCTAATTATGATTTTAATTTTGTTATTTTCACAGTGAAGTTATTTTATGGGAAGCTCTTAAAATAAATTAAACATAATCCGCACTATAATCCATATACTAGCTCACAGAAAAAGCTCTTTTATTCAATAAAAATTGACCTTTCACTTTACTAAAACTGCCCTTTTTCTCCTATTTAAAAGACAAGTGAACAGTACACACACACACACACACACACACACACACACACACATATATATATATATATATATATATATATATATATATATATATGTGTGTGTGTGTGTGTGTGTGTGTGTGTGTGTGTGGTGTGTGTGTATATTTGTCTCTCGCTCTCTTTCTATATGTATGTATATATTTATATATATATATATAATATATATATATATATATATGTATATATGTATGTATGTATATATATATACATATATGTATGTATATATATATATATATATGTGTGTGTGTGTGTGTGTGTGTGTGTGTGTGTGTGTAAGGAAAAGTAACTTCATCGGGAAGCTAATGTAGGCATTTTGTATAAAACCCCTAAGACCCCCCCCCGAGAAAATTCTCAGGGGTTTTCAAATCTGAAGTTAAAGGCTAAAAATTCCCGCGTCCTTTTGTATTTCCCTTTTTAACCCCTAACCTAAATTTACCACTGGGGCTACAGTTTACGCCCTCAGAGAAGGGGGTCTGACCAATTATAACTCTACATTTCCCTAGCAGACAATTTAGGAAATTTCTTAACAAAAAGGAGATGTACGCTATCGGAGGCAGATTGTTTCCACAGATTTTGACTGAGATGTCGACCCAGGTGTTAAGGACCTTCTACTTGTAACTTCATGTTAGCTGATCCCTCAGTTTTTCTTGTCCCAATGATGAAGTGGGAACCTGTCCTCCAACGTTATCTTAATAAAGGTCTTTAGCTAAAACGGTGTCATTTTTATGGGCCATGACTGCAACCACCCATCGTGAAGTCCGTCACATTACATACACACACACACGTAATGCTTGATTTTTACCCACTGTAAACTTAGTTATATATACACACACACAATTAACCAATATAAAGTTCAGATGGAAGGAATAACTATTCGCATACGTAAATAGTAGTCGTTTCCACATATGGAAACATAAACAATTTTTACTGTGCTGTTTATATATATATATATATATATATATATATATATATATATATATATATATATATATATATATATATATATATATATATATATATATATATATATTTTAATGTTTTAAATAACTTTTTAATGTTTTAAAAATAATTTAAAAACTACAGACGTTGTTCTGATTGTCATATCCTTTAAAATGCATAGCCAATTTAACTTGCAACACAGGGTTTTTTTTTTTTTTTTAATCTAAGAAAAATGATAAATGTTGCCAAGTACAAAAAGTAAAGTTTCACAAGCATTTGCAAAATAACATTTTCAATTACTGAAACAATTTAAAATTAATAATTTACATTTAAATTAATTACTTCTAAATTAAATGTAACGTTACAGCAGCATGTATTATATAAAAATGAAAATTCCAAAATCTTTTCGATATAAACACTTTTTCATTTTATAAATAATTTAAAAACTATTGACGTTGATCTGACTGTCATATACTATAAAATGCACAGCAAATTTAACTTGTAGCCCAGTTTTTTTCAAAATCTAAGAAAAATGATAAGTGTTGCTAAATACAAAAAGTAAAGTTTCACAAGCCTTTACAAAATAACATTTGCAATTACTCAAACATTTTAACATTAATTATTGACATTCAAACTAATTATGCGTAAACGGTGATTTAAATTAATTACTTCTAAATTAAATATACCTTTACAGCAGCAAATATTATATAAAAATAAAAATTCCTAATTATTTTAGAAATAAAGACTTTTTTATATTTTAAATAATTTAAAATCTCCAGGCGTTGTTCTAACTGTCGTATCTTTAAAATGCATGAAAATTCCGAAATCTATTGGAAATTAACACTTTTTATGTTTTAAGTAATTTAAAAACGCCAGACTTTATTTCAACTGCCATATCCTTTAAAATGCATCAACAGCTTGTATCACTTTTTATATAAAAATTCCAAAATTTTTCATCCCAAATTTTTTTATATAAACTCTTTATATTTTAAATAATTAAAACATTCCAGGCGCTGTTATGCCATATTCTCTTAAAACATAACATTTTAATTTTCATGTATTTTATAAAAATGAAAACTCTGGAATTGTTTATACGGTATACAAATTACATACCTGCACCAATCTATACCAAATTTGATACACGGTTGCGTTCTATCTTAGAGAATGCCGTAGAATTGGTCTGACTCGAATATACAGCTGTTTTGGAGATACTGTAGAAAAACCGACAAAACAAAACGTTATGTCGCAAGTTCATTTCGATTGTTCCATTGTTAGAGTTGGCGTTAAAAATTAACTGTTCTCTCACTGTTGGCATCTTCATTTTCCGATATTAGGCATGTAGCATAGACACACATATCCAGGGTCAGGAGTAACAGGTGTGCTGTGTGTGCATGCACAGGCGGCCAGATATCTAGGGTGGTCGAGCATCGCATATATACTGTATATATACTATATATGCATATATATATATATATATATATATATATATGTATATATATATATATATATATATATATATATATATATATATACATACATATGTATACATATATATATATATATGTGTGTATAAAAATGTATGCATATATATAAGTATATATATATATATATATATATATATATATATATATATATACACACACACATATATATATATATATATATATATATATATATATATATACATATATATATATATATATATATATATATATATATATATATATATATATATATATATATATATATACATATATATATGTATATATATACATATATATACATATATATATGTATATATATATATATATATAATATATATATATATATATATATATATATATATATATATGTATATATATATATATATATATATATATATATAAATATATATATATATATATATATATATATAAATATATATATATATATATATATATATATATATATATATATATATATACATATATATATATATATATATATATATATATATATATATATATATATATATATATATACATATATATACATATATATATGTATATATATATATATATATATATATATATATATATATATATATATATATATACATATATATATGTATCTATACATATATATATATATGTATATATATATATATATATATATATATATATATATATACATATATATATGTATATATATATATGTATATATATATATATATATATATATATATATATATATATATCAAAATCATTCACTTAAAATATCTCTTTAAGATTCTCCTCTCCCTCATCTCATTCTTTCATATCTATTTTCCCAGTCCAAATTATGTAAAGGAGTGTTCGATGACTTAAAATACTTTTTAAGCCCTCTCCCAAAGCTAACTCTGAAATAAATGCTAATTTTTTGTCCACTCGCCACATTTCCCAGCTGTTCCAATAAAATGGTTCACTTTTTCAATGATCTAAGTTCCTGTCTGTTAATACCGCCGAGTAAGCTACTTTCTCTTGGGAGAAGAATTCGTCTCATCTCTCGCTGTGGGGCCAATTTTGTTATAGGAAATTGTTTTTCGCGTATCATTCCATGCTCTGCTCTTGCCAGACAAACATGTGTTTCTTCACTCTTAAATACACTTGAAGTTCCAAGTTGGACTCGCTGCTTTCTTTTAATGGAGCCATGACTGCTTATTAATAAAGCTTCATATTGTCCTGTAAGCCCGGGTAATTAAAAATAATAGGGGCCTGTCCAGCAGTTGGATAAGCCTAATTCGCTAACAGTAATAATGATGCCGTCGGGCCATTGAAAGAGACCGGCACAAGTCTAATTAAAAACTTTATTTCAGATCTGCTAAAACGGACATCTTTACTAGTCAACGACAGATAAGAGAAAACACAAAAATCAATCTGCTTGAACAGAGGTGCACCCAAGAGCGAAGAGAGAAAGAATTTTCCCAAGGGAAAGAAACTTAGATTTATAGCTTGGTTTGTTTGAAACCGGGACCTACTCTTAAAAGCTGATTCCGAACGTTTATATCCTAGCGTGCCAAACCCATGCACTCTACTGAAAAGCAGCATCCTACCCAATCGGCCATCGCTTGGCTTAGTTTTACAGGAGGGGGAAAAATTATGAAATTTTAAGATTTATGGATCAATGCTTTTTCCATAAGAAACTGTATTATTTATATAGCCGATTGTTATGATTTCACTTCATATTTTTAATAGCAAAAATGAAATTAGCATTTAATCTATCTTGCATAGTATGCCTCTGATCCAAGCTAAATACTTATTACAATTTATTCTCTTCTGTACTAGAAATCGTAAATTCGAATCATATTGATTGCGTAGATTGCCTATGCGTAGTTTATAGCCGTTTGGTATCGGCTTTAAGCAGCAGGTTCTAGTCGCATGTACCTCATGTACCAAAAATAAGACCTCTCAACTAAATCTCAACTTCTCCATTTTAAAATCAGCACTTTTTTTTATTAAATTTATAATATTTTTACTATGCAGTCCATTTATGGCCAGTGTTAAATAAATATAAATATTATTTAATTATGTATACAAAATTTCTTCAGTATAAATAACTTGAGACTAGAAATATAAACGTGGGAAATAATGTAAATAATTTGGCTGTTTTACTGATCTATAGGTATCTAACCCCTTAAAAATGAGACGCATGTTTGATAAATTGTTTTTGTGTAATCAAGTATCATAAATTAAATATTTCTTGTTTACTCAAAATGTATTGCTGCTAAAAATTTCCACTTTCCTCCTTATCACTAATTTAACAGTTCATTGCCATTCTCTTTAAAATAAAAGTGATAACATATTAAAAAAAAGACTGATGACATCATGTGCATCCTTTGTACGTCTATTATATTACCGGTCTTTTTTATTTAAATTTTGTATGATGTGTCACAATTATTGCTTACATATTCTCTTTAAGATTTAAAGTGCTTTTCGCTTCTCACGGTATCCATGTTTCTGAGTGGAGCTTAAGTGCTGCCATCTGGCGGAGACTCGATACGTTAATGCTCGTTTTAATAATTTTTTTCGTAGTACAAACTTTTCATTCTAAACCGAAAATACAGCATTTCTTTCACTCCATATTCAGGAAGTAATAAACAATAAAAATTAAAACTTATTCTCTCCGAATAGTAAAATTTTATTTTTGTTTACTAAAAATGGACTTTAAAACCATTATTTAAAAATATATCAAATGATAAGTAACAAGTAGATCTTAGAACAATTCTAAATACTTAAGTTCAACATTTTACGGGTAATCGTTTTTGAGTTATGCCCCACAGCGTTAATAAACGCTATATTGAAATTTTTTGTTATATAGCGTGAGAATTGCAATCAAAAGGTGAGCTTTATATAGGCTTTATATCAGTCATAAAAAATACAACACTCTGCGTGTTATCGTTTTTGAGTTATGTCCCACAGCATCAGAAAACATTATATTAAAATCTATTCCTTATATAAAGATGCAATAAAATGAGATGAGCAAAACAAGATATCATGAGAGTCCTAAATGCAAAATTTCAACATTTTGCGATTAATCGTTTTCAGTTATGTCTAACGTGACCAGAAGTCCTGTTTTGAACGGGACTGTCCTTTTTTAGAATTACAAGTCCCGGTGTACCCGAAATAGACTGTAGGACGCAAAATTGTCCCGTTTTCAGAAAAATATCTGGATGTATTAATTGAAAAGCAATATATTGTTTATAATAAAGATATTGAAGTTTTTGAAGAATTTTCATTAATTTCTAATACGTTACATCGCGAAAAATAACGGAATGGAATAATTTAAATGTTTCCACAGAAACCGGTTGGATGGAAGTATTCAAACACTTTCGAGCCAACAATCGTCAGCATAAAAACTTTTCGATTGTAATTGAATATATTTTATGTTTGCCTGCTACAAATGCTCCAGTAGAAAGAGTATTTTCTGTTATGAACAAATTGTGGACATCTGAGAAAACCCAATTGCAAATTTCAGTTCTAAAGGCGAGGTTGATAATTAAGGTGAATATATATATAAAAAAAAACTTGCCAAGAGTTTCATTCTTACTTGAAACCGTCACCAACTATATTAAAACAAATTTGTTCTTCTGATAAATATAAATATAACTAAACATTTTGGGTACCTATATTTAGTGATTCGTAACTTTGAATCCAACTAACTTTTTCTGAATAAATAACCTTAAAAAAGTGCTATTTTTTTTCATTGACTACTTATGATTTGACCTAAATAAACCAATGTCCCGTTTTGAGTCAAAAAATAAATGGTCATATTAGTTATGTCCCACAATGTTAATAACTTTATACTGAAATTTTTCGTTACGTAGTATGGATTGTATTGATTTCATTATAGAGAGTAAAGGGATGAACAGAATTAAATGTTATAACAGTATTATATACAAAATATCGACTTTCTACTGCTAATCGTTTTTATTTTATGTCAAATGTATTCGTGTCCCGTTTCCGGTTTCGAAATCAGAAGTAGTAATTGTTTTCAATGGCATAGTCAGTAGTAAAAAAAAATACACCTTCTAGGTTAAACACAGTTTATTGCATTGCCAGTATGCAAGTTCGTTTTAAGTCACAAAATCTCCCTTAGAAGAATTTATAGCGTAAATAATATCTTATATTCTCAAAAACATAAAAAGCATCTCAAGAGCCATTTTCTTCTCGCTTACTAACGATTTTTACTCAAAAACTCGTTGCCATTCACAGCTTATAAAATACAAAAAGGTAATAATCGGGTAGAATATCAGCCTAACAGACGATGTGACATACGTAACCAGACTTTAATAATAAACTAGTCAAAACTAGTTTAGCAAGGATCAAAATGAATAATTTTGCTTAAAATTAAAGTTGATTAAAATTAATTTTGCTTCAAATTAAGTTTCAAAATTAAAGTTTTGTTGAATTACATTATAATGAAATTGGTCGAAATTCAATCAGGCAATGTCAAAATAATATAAAAGTATAAAGTGTATAGTATAAGTAAAATATATGAAGCACATAATATAAGGTATTAAGTATAATATCAAGTATTAAGTATTCATATCTCTTCCGGAGCTGCATCCATGCTTGGAGACACCCTCTCTAAGTTTTATTATGTAAAAGAAACTTGTTCCTGATTTTATCTTGGAACCCAATTAATATCACCATATTTAGGGTTTCGTTTTAGTTTTGGTTATCTTTTTAAACCTTTTTTTCGCTAGTTTTAACCTTTTTCTCTTACTTTAACATTAACAGCAAGTACAATACTACCTTTTTCCAGGCTTTCGTTTTAATTATTTAAACTATGGACATTTTAAAATATCAACTCATGATTATAAGGCAATTTGTCGCAACGTCACTAACTACTATAATGCCCTTCCCATTCATTTTCACGTTTACAGCAATCAATAGACAAACAATAAACTGCCCTTCCGTTTGAAACTAAAACCAGAATTGTCATAATTTGAGAATTTGCCCTACTGCGTGAAATCGCCTTACATTCTCTCCTTTTTTTTGTTTGTTTTACTGTTGCGGAATGAACTGTTTCGTGGTAAATACCTCAAAGCCTAATCCTTAAGAAAGGCAGTTTATCACCGAGGGTTTAAAAAAATAATAAGTATATAAGTTAAATAAAGTATTTTTTGTTGAAATATCAATACTGAAATTTATCTTGATATAATGCCTCCTTTATTTTGTATAGGGAATTAAAAATAATCATGGAATAATTATAAGAACGTGTATGGTGATCTGATAATTTAGGATTTTACTTTCCTTCCCAGATTGTATAAAAATTAAGTACATTAAAAATCGAAAAAAGAAAAAAGAATCGTTTGGAAACTACCCAATTTAATCTAAACAGAAGATAACATATCTAACTTCACCTGTTCACATTCCGTCGGGGCAAAATGACAGTGAAAAATGATAGGGATAGTGATTATCAAAATGAACCACCCACGAATCGGATTCAATTTCATTTAAATAATTTAAGATTTAATGCTCCGAATTATTATAACATACTAAATTTCATCACATTTTAAATATCAGACCAGGGGTGACCAGGCCAAAATGCTCTAGGGATCACTCTAGAGTGCATCTTAAACACTGTTAAAGCTTCCGCAATGTCTGAATATATACGTATATATATATATGCATATATATATATATATATATATATATATATATATATATATATATATATATATGCGTGTGTGTATATATGTATATATATACGTGTCTGTGTGTGTGAATGTATGTATATTTATATATAAATATATATGCATATGTATACAAATATGTGTATATATATATATGTGTGTGTGTATATAGTATACATATATATATATATATATATATATATATATATATATATATATATATATATATATATATAAAGCAAGGCACTGTTTCAGCTACGAATATATATATATATATATATATATATATATATATAGTGTGTAGTGTGTGTGTTTGTTTCGTAAAAAGGAGTGTTCGACGTGGTGTACCAGTCATGGCCAGTTGGTGTGGTAAAGCAAGACACTGTTTCGGTTACGAATATATATATATATATATATATATATATATATATATATATATATATATATATATAGCGAGAGAGAGAGAGAGAGAGTGTCGTAAAACGGAGTGTACGACGGGGTGTACCAGTCATGTCCAGCCAGTGTGGTAATGCAAGACACTTTTTCAGTTACGAAATATATTTATTGCCAGAAAGTAGGTCTGATGGGTTCCCATTTTATTATAGGGGCAGGATGAACTGTGGAATCATCTAACATGAAAAATGAAAGCAAAATCTAAGAAAGAATTTCCGAAAAATCTAAAAATTTACTAAAGTCTCTGATAGAGTGCATTTCCTTTTTGTTCGGAATTCTCTAAATTGGCAGCTAGGACACTCTAAACTGCTGGCATGGATGTTCGCAGCCGTTCGTTTGCATAAAATAGAGTACATTATTGATTCGGTTTGTTTTTGGAGTGCTACGGTCTTCCTTTCGCAAAACGAGGGCTAATGAGACCGGGACCTACTCCTCAAAGCCGATTCCGAACGGCTACGAACATCCATGCCAAAGCGGGATTCGAACCCACGAACTCCGGTTCCGAAAGCCAGCACCCTAACCATTCGACCATCTTTCGGCGATTATATTGTTTAAAAAAGTACATAATTTTTCAGTGTCAAAAAATTACATATTCTCTTAAAAGTTTGCATTAAATCTTTTCTGCTTGGCTTAGATGGGCAATGTAAGCGAAATACATGGTAAAATATAGTAAGCTAATAAACAGTTTTATAGCTATTTTTTATTAAAAGTATACACAAAATTGAACAAAATAGTGTTCATTGTTGAAAACGTTTATATATCAAAAAATCACGTATTTGTACGTTAATGACTGCATTGAAACTTTTCGTTTTATCATAGATAGGCGAGAAAAGTCAAAGAGAAGATAAAATAAGGTTAACTAATGAACAATTTTATAGCTATTATTTCTGTATAAGAAAAGAATCGTCGTTTGTAGAAAATAGAGTACATTTTTTAAACTTACGTACAGGGCAAGATCAAGGCAAAGTTTTTCCGAGGGCCACGTAGTCTTTCGCCCCCCCTACCCTCTTTTCAAGGCAAAAAAAAAAAAAAGAAAAAATTAGTTTATAAAAGAGGATACAAACGAATATTTTTGGAGGCAAGTTTATATTATTTTTTTTTATGTTTACATATCTTTGTAGTACAGTCGAATGCCAAAAATCTGTATATCCTCAAATGTAAACTGTAACACTTGCTATTAAGTATTTATACAAAAAAATAAGATAAAATAGCATGGGTAAGATTAACAAATAACAGCTATTCGTAGATTTTAAGACAAGATTAACAAGAGAAAAAAATAATAAAATAATAAAACTCTTAAGCAAATAACAATTGTATCTAAGTTTCAGAAACATAAAAAAGTGCTAATATTTCTTTATAACTGGCTGAAATTTTTAATTTATTACTAATTTATATTATATAATATATAAGATAAAAGCTTTTATCCTTTAATATTTTGTAAATTATTTTCTTAGTGATATATATTATAAATGTTGAATGTAATAAACTGTTATTCCAGTATTATGTTCCTTTAATTGCTGCAAACCATAATAAATTACTTTATGTATGCTATGAGCTATTTATAAATAAATACTAAAAGTTTAAACTGAGCATTTGATTTACTTTGATAGTTTCTAATAAGAGAATAAAATCTGCAATTTAAAATTTAATAATTAAGTACGAATTTTAGGGGGTCCAGGGCCTAGGCCAAGTCGGCCCGTGCTTTAATCAGGGTCTGCGTACGTAAGTTTTCTATATCCAAAAATTACATGCATTTTTAAAATGACTGCATTGAAACTTTTCTGCTTAGCTTAATTGGGCGAAGAAAGCCAACAAACTACGAGGAAAGTAAGATAAGGTAACATAAAAATTTTTATAGCTATAATTGATGTATAAGAAAAGCACAAACTTTTCCAAAATGTAGTGTACTTTGTTGAAAATGTAATACTTTTTTATGTCCCAAAATTACAAGCATTTCTAAAATGACTGCATTGAAACGTTTCCGCTTAGCTTAGGTGGCCGAGAAAAGCCAAACATAAAGAAAAATAAGGTATAATAATAAACAATTTTATAGCTATTATTTATGTATTAGAAAAGCACCATCATTTGCAGAAAATAGTGTGCATTATTGAAACAGTACATAATTTTTCTGCCCAAAAATTACATGTATTTCTTTGATGACTGTATTGAAACTTTTCTGCTTAGCTTAGGTGAGCGAAGAAAGCGAAATATAAGGTAAAATAAGGTAAACTAATGAACAATTTTATAACCTTATTGTTTTTGTTAATTATTGTTTTGTTATTGAAAAGCATCATCATTTGTAAGAAATAATGTACATTATTCATAAAAACCTACATAATTTATCTATGCCCCCAAATTACATGTATTTCTTTGATGACTACTTTGAAACTTTTCTGCTTAGCTTAGGTGACCGAAGAAAGCCAAATATAAGGTAAAATAAGGTAAACTAATGAACAATTTTATAACCTTTATTGTTATATAAGAAAAGCATCATCATTTGTAAGAAATAATGTACATTATTCATAAAAACATAAATAATTTATCTATGCCCCAAAATTACTTGTATTTTTTAACACATTGTATGCGGGACGCATACTAGTACGTTTTCTGACGATTGATACTTGAGCGCGGGACACATACTAATACTGGTAAGTGTAACAACATGGTTTGTTTGTGGGTACAAAAATAACGGTATATACAGGTAAACGAAGCCGAATGTTCTTGTCTACTACATAGATTCTGGAAATATTTAGACAAATAAAAACTAGTTTTTACATCAGTCGATGCGGAACCACAGAACGGGAAGGTTGATTAAAAAAATCAATTTAGATTCAAAATTAACTTTTTATTTATCCTTGCGAAAATGATATTATATATATATGTATATTTATATATTATATATATATATATATATATATATATATATATATATATATATATATATATATATATTTTATATATATATATATATATATATATATATATTTTATATATATATATATATATATATATATATATATATATATATTTGTATTTATAAATAGATTAGTTTAATTGTCTATTTATACATTTGTTTATATAATTCAATATAAAATACGAAAAGTTGGTTAAAAAATGAAACAATTTTTGATCTATTGAGATTTAACTGAATAACTAAATTGAAGCTCAAAACGCCTGCTCCCGGTACAATTCCGCTGCGAAATGTACCCGCACACAATGTGTTAAATAACTGTATTGAAACTTCTCTGCTTTGCTTAGATGTGCGAGAAAAGACCAGTATAAGATAAAATTACACAAACTAATAAATAATTTTACAACTATTATTGATGTATAATAATATCATCACAGTGTGTAGAAAATAGCTTACGTTATCGAAAATGCACATAATTTTTCTAAGTCCAAAATTACATGTATTTCAAATCATTGAATTGGAACTTTTACGGGCGAAGAAAGCCGATACGGTAGAATAAGAACTAATGAAGCTAATGAACAATTTTATAATTTTAAAAATCGTGAAATTCGAAGAAATAGGGAATGTTTTTATATTAATTAATTTAAAATTTTATAACAAATAAATAACATCAATAAAAATTCTTTGATTTTTTTTTTCAAACGAATAAAGATTAAAAATGTTTTTATTCCCTTAAAATTTTGTCAAAGAAAGAAAAATATAAAGAAACATAGAATTATTAATCCTATCTTAGGGTAAATTTTGCCAAAATATAATTTTTAATTATTTAATTTCAGTTAGATGTACTGTAAATTATAAATTTTTATTAATAAAAAGAGCCGTTTAAGTAACATAAATTTTAATAATAAATTTATGTAAATTAAGTAAAATTATGTAAATTAATACACAAATTCAAAAATATTAAATTCATTTTGAATTTATTTTCTTCACCAATAAAGGTCTGCTTTGAAAAAAATTATTTATTAGTAAAATATATGCGTTACATAAAAATGCAGATATCCAGTAAAAAACCCTTAGTGCTTTCTAAATTTTTTTTATGCAATGAAAAGTGCTCTTATTTATTCTATCATAAAGTTAACTCTAATGCTCTTTAACAGTAAAATAAAAATAAATTTTAAAATATAATTTCTTAAAGTGCATATCAAATAAAAATTTAATTTTTAAATAAAAATTTCAATTTTTAAAATTTTTATCTACTTATTTATTTATAATATCTTTTTTACAAATTCTTTTACACGTTTAGTGAAAATATTACAAGATTGTGCATGAACTTTTAGATATTTATGATATTAAATTTTATTTGGTTTTAGTACAACTATTAGTACTAATTATTAATAGTTGTGCTAAATTTAATTTTTATATTATATTTTTATTTTTTTAATATAACTTACAATACATTCTAGCAGTAGTTTTGCAATATTTTTTTAGTTTTTGTTTCTGTTTTATGGCGCTTTTTAAATCTGAAATGCAACGAATAATGCTTCGATTCTTTAGCCAACTTAAAATTTCCCGCAACTACGTATTTGACAAAAAAAAAAAAAGAACTTGTTTGCAGATTATTATTATCTGTAATGAGCTGGATCTTTAATTTTACTTCAAGAAATGCATAGAAGGGCTTAAAGATGTATTTCCATTCATTCACGTGCAATTGACTTCCCATAGATGGTACTTTAGTGACAGATCTGAGAGCAGATTAATCCGATTGGATACTCGCTTCTATTAGCCGAGCCGAGAGTCGTAGCTTAGGAGCCTTCTGATTCGCTCTTTCCATATATGGCTGTGCATTCCAAATTTGGAGACCCCGTTTACCAAATATGGCAACGGTGCACTCTTCACGTGAGACGTTGCTGGCTCTTTAACTCTATAAACATTACTCGTGGTGAAGCAGCCCGGCAGACTAAACTGTTTGTGAGAGCGAAAATCAGATGGTCGGATTTATCCGTTGTGTCATATGTTGTTATCTGGGAGAACTATCTTCCGTGTAGTTGTATACCAGCGCTCAAATGCTCTCAGTTACTACGTAAAGAGGAGTGACGAAATATTGAGTGAGAGTGCTATCCATGTGCGATTTCGTGCCGAAAGGATTGCATGATTTTGACCAGTTTGCGACGGCATGCAAAGTTCATTTCGGGATAGGACGAGAGATTTAGGTTTTCACCATCAAAAACCGTCATCAGAGGATATTCCCGATTGTAAGCCCATGGTTCTGAGTATGAATAGTGAAAGTTATCAGGCCAACGGCCACAACACCGACAGCTTCGAACTCGGAAGGGAAGGTTCTTCTGCCGTCGGAATGACAAAAAAAAGTTTGCCTGCGAATGGCAAAAAGACAAAAGGAAGGGTCAAAATCAAGATGGAATTTATCGATAATAAATTACGACGATATACGACATTTAGTAAGAGAAAAACTGGAATTATGAAAAAGGTTAGTTACAGCAATTTTCTTCTACACTTCCGATTTTTTCCATCATGTTTACATTCTTTAATCAATAATTTATTGTCAACTAATTCTATTAAAGCTCCTGCATGGTGCATATCTAGAATATTTAAATTATCGGTAACATGTGTTGTAGCATCTGGAGAAGATGTTATGCCCTTTGACCGTCCTATTTCCTGCAAACGTTATCGCATTTCAGCAGTGTTCCACAAATACAAAAATAAAAATTAGTTAATATGTCTGTGTTAAAACTGAATTATTTCGCAGAATTCAGATAATTTTACTTTTCCTTTTTAATTCTGGTTTTGCAGTCTATAATTGTATTGCTAGCTAAGATTAGCAATTAGATATTTAAATATATGAATTGTTAATTGTAATATTTGTTTTACACGATAGTTAGTATACAATGTACAGTTAAATGTGCATTAATTATGTTACCTGAACTCTAAGACTAGTCATTCTTAGCTGGCGTTCCGTAATTTTTTTTTTACTAATCCAAATTTTTATTAACATTATTGATGTCAAGCTTTTGATAATTAAAATTTGCGTATACGTTCAAGTATTTAGTTGTTTGGCATTTTAAATTACGGTTTTAATAAAATTATTTATTTGCATTAATATTTGTAATAATTGTTAGGTTTAATGTTCCATTCCACTCATAATGATACTATGTTGCGTTTGTATTATTTGAAAGTTATATAATATTATTATATTAAATATCATTTAAAATCATCCCTTTATGGTTCGTATTCACTGTAACGATAATAAATAAAACTGAATATTATATTTCATTTCGTATTTTAAGATAACATTTGTGCTCAATTATTTACATATATACTTACATCCATAATTTTCCCTTTAAGAAAATATTTGTTTTGATTGTTATTTATGTATATGTAAACATATTTGTTAAGATGTCTATTGTTTATTAGTTTGAAAATTTCCATTCACTTTTTGAAAAGGCGTGTAGCATTTATTTATCAATCCTTTTTCAATTTAAATCTTTGGAAGTGATTTGGCTTAATGATATGTATCCCCCCTTCCCCCAAACATTGCTTTGATTTGTTCTTACATTGAACGAAAATTGTTTCCTACATCCATTATTAAAGTTTGAAGATATTAGAAATTGCAGAAAAGCAATTAAAATTAGCTAGATTACAACAAATTAATTCCTAGTACACTATTTTGTAGTTTGTTTAATTGAATCCTTATTGTAGTAAGTCCTGTTATTCATCATTCTCATTTAAAGTGATTACATTTTAAATTAAAAGTTTCTTTGTTAGATAATTCATAATTTAAAAAGGTTTTCTAATTATATAATTTTAAATAGTGATCTGTTGATGTAATGAAAGTACGTAAGTTTTCACAATCTTGAATTTTTTAAATAGTTCTTGGATAGAAAGTTATTGAAAACTGCTTTTTAATGTCATTCATAAGTTGAAAAATAGGCTAATTATACTTCTACTTTAGATAAATCAGTGATTTTGCAATACTCATAACATTATTTGACTTTTGGAGCAAGAAATAAACAGTATTAAGATTGATTCTATTTATTTGTGTATAGAATAACTTTTATGTATTGTGTAAATGTTATTTAATAAGTGTATCTGTAACTATAAAATACTAGTAAGCTGAAATTAGTCTTTATTATGTGTATCTTCTTTATATTTTAATTGATATGAAATAGAAGAGGTTTTCAATCAAAATTTAAAAGAAGTCATAGTTTGTTATTCGGCTTTTTAGCTTTTTGCAACTTTATAGGGAGTAAAATTGAAAGTTATGCAATTGTCTGTAGCTTGTTTGACATTGAAAATATTTTCAAAAATTAGCTTGTGAACTGTAATTTGCATTTACTATAATATGCCTGCCAACTTCTACATGTTATGTAAATTATGCATTGTTAATGTTCTTTATTCTTAAGTTTAAGTTTTTTTTTAGTAAAAAAATACAATTTTGACTAATGCATCTTATATTTTTCTAGCAATATCCCAGCAATTCATTTTTCTGAGCAGGTTTTTATCCAAATATCACAGTAGAACAACAGCAACAAAAAAAGCTAATACTGCTTCTTAATTCAACATTAGAACTGCTTACTAGTAATTCCTTTGCTTTAAAGTTTGATAAAAAAAATTACAATCAGTGCAAAAATACCTAAAACACCGAAAATGGATATACTAAAAATTTAACAATCTTATACTCTTGTTTCAAATTAAAATTTTTGTTTAATCATGAGAATTGTGAAATTCAGTATATTCTCAAGAGCATGTTATTTAATTTTATCAAAATATGTTTGTGCAATGTAGAAATGTCTTAAAATATAATTATTACTCTGAAATATTTTGTAGCAAAAATGTTATCTATAAATTAATCTAAAAAGCTAGAGAAAAATCACTCATGGCTAATTTCATCTGTTCATTTTTCACCAGATTGGCAGATATGCTATAGAATTTATATCAATCTTTTCTGGTATTGTGAATCAAAGTATTTTATTTTCAGGCCTTATAAACTTTCTACACTATGTGTTTTTGTAGGCAAAGTTAGATTCTATAGATTAAATTCATTCTCTGAAAGACAGATTTATCATAAACATGTATTATCTTATCCAACTTTTAATTAGATAGTTGATTGTGTGAATAAATTTCATGTTTATTTTCAAATCTACATAAGTTTATATACTGTATATATATTTATTTAAAACTTTTCAAAAATTGAATTTAGTAATAATTTTAGATTAATAAATTTGTATATTTTTACAACATACCCTATCTTCACAAATTCTTTAAAAGGACCCTTGCTGAAAAAAAACAAACAGATTTCACGCTAATTTCAGTTTTATAAAAAACAGGACTGAACTGACCCTTGCTAACAGGCACACAGATCATTGTGTTAGTAACTAGTGAAACTGGTTTATGTATACACACCTTTACAACATATGTCTTAACCTATGCTTACCCATTTAAATCTAAAAATAATCTTAATTGGTCCTTACTTTTAAAAATTATTTGGCATATTTCATAATGGGTGGCTAGGTCACATGAAGTAAATTGATGGTCACAATGTCCTCCAGTTTTCCCTAACAGTGCCTCTGGAGGTGGTAAGCCATGCTTGGGGTTCTTCTACTTTGTGTCTGCTTGTAAATTACAAGGACCCTCTTTGTTTTTCTTGTCCTAGGTAGTAATATTGGCCGCCTATATGGTGCTCCAATAATAAAATAGCCTACAAATATCTGCAGCTTGATAGTGACAAATGCTGTAAGTGCAACTGCTCTCTCATTCAAAATAAAGCCAAACGATGGCCGAATGGTTAGGGTGCTGGCTTTCGGAACCAGAGTTCGTGGGTATGAATCCCACAATTACATGGATGTTTGTAGCCATTTAGAATTGGCTGTAAGCAGTAGGTCCTGGTCTCATTAGCCCTTGTGTTGCAAAAAGTAGATCATAGCACTCCAAACCAAACTATTAGAAATAAAATTTTCTGCAGCCTTTAGAGTAGGAGTGGCCAAGATGTGGACCGCGAAGGCATTTTAGGTAGTCTGCACGACCATCCCGATAATAACCTCGCATATTAACTATTTAATTTATGACTTATGACATAGAATTAATGAATTCTTTAAAATAAAAATTTAATACAGTTTACGCTTTAAAACCTAAAACAAACTGCAAAAAAAATAAAATGAATTTGTCTTTTCACAGTGGAGAATTAAGTAGAAACAACTTGACAAAGTGGGATGCTTAGATTATATGGATACTGATTAGATACTGAGTTAAAAAAATTAATTTCTGATTAAACTTTTCCAAATATTTACAAATTGATTTTGTATTTGAAATCATATTTTGGATCGATGTATCTTTGCAAAACTGCGTTTTTAACCATGAAAGCCATAAAAACCAAACATCGGTCACGTTTAACAGATTAACATTTAATTTTGTGTTTACGCATTGCAATAAGCTCGTGCCAGCTACAGTATGATAAATTTGTCACAAATATACAGTACCAAATTTCTATTAAACGAAGTGCATAGGATGGTCCATTTTTGATATATGGAATTCTTTGATTATTTTTGTCAGTAAATTTTTCTTTTGTAAATATTAGTATTAAGGTTTTTTAGAAAAATTTGATAATTTACCATTCTTGTTACCGAGAATAAATATATAAACATGTACGTTACGTTAATTTAGCTCTGCCATTGGTAGACCGCCTTCGATTTTTTAAATGTGGAGTAGACGATGGATCCCAAAAGTTTGGTCACCCCTGCTTTAGAGGATAAAATTGTATGTTATGTAATTTAAAATTAGTGTGTCATTGAAAATGCTTTCACATATTTATTAGTCAATGTAATGTATAATTACTCTTAAACTTTAATATCAATTGTTTTAGTATTGTAAATCATTCCTTTGTACAAAAGCAAGCATTTTATTTTCAGGCCTATGAACTTTCTACACTAACAGGCACGCAGGTCATGCTGTTAGTGGCTAGTGAAACTGGTCATGTGTACACCTTTGCTACACGTAAACTTCAACCTATGATTACCAGTGAAGCTGGCAAGGCCTTGATTCAGACTTGTCTTAATTCTCCAGATCCGCCACCTGGGCCTGGTGCCTCAGGCCTTGATCAAAGGATGAGTGCCACTGGTTTTGAGGAGACGGATCTCACTTACAGTGTAGCAGACGACTGTGAGAAGGTGAGATTTAATTTGCATTTCTTAAATCCATATGTTTGTATGCATTATTAAATTTGCTTTCAGCTAAACAGAACTTAGATTCTTATAATACTGAATTTAAATATAGATTTGAATCATAATTGAGATATTTTAAATTTAATAGCTGTCTTAATTTTTTGTTTTCTTCATGTTTACGTTTATATCATTGAGGGTAATTTTTGCATGATTATATTTTATATATATATTTTTGCATGATATGTTTTTTATTTGTATATTTAAGAAATTTATTATGCAGTTGTTAAGATGTAATTTTTAAATTTATTCAAAGGAACATAGTTTAATTATAAAAGTATAAGTCTAAATAAAGTGCCCTTTAGAGTTTATTAATCATAGAAAAAATAATTATGCCACTGCAGTTTATAACTTTGTAATAAGAAAGGTATTATAATTTCATTTGAATAAATTTGATATCATGCGCTTTTGCAACTGTTTTTAAGGATTTTAATCATATTATTTAGAGAAATTTATTTAATTATTTCCGTAATTCTTACATATATAAATTTACATTTGCATACTTTATGTTCATTTAACAAAATATTAATAAATAATATCTTATACAGCGTTTTTATATAGAATTTTATATAATAAATTTAATAAGTTTTTCTCTAAAAATTAGATTTTTGTTTTTTATTAGTTTTATTTTCATATTGTCTTAAATCTTATACTGATGAAATTGTGTGAGGTTTTATAAACTGCTTTTTCATGAATTAGTTGTAATATAAATTTCTGTGTGCTTTAGAAAAATACCAATGAAAATGGATGGTAATTTCCGCTGTAAATAGTTTTTTAATTGATCTTTCTGGTAGTATAGGCTTTGGTATTTTTCATAATGTTTTGAGAAAAATCTTAAAATTTTGCATCAGTTGTAATCAGATGAGAATGCTACAGATTTAAGGTAATAAAATTAAGGTGCTTAGTATTAAAAGTAGTAGAATAAAAGTACAGAGTCTTTTTTTCCTCCAAAGTAATTCTTGTGGGCACATATTTAGTGTTTGATTTCAATAATTATATATTTTAAATGTCCCTATTTCATATATACTTATGTAAAAAAGCTATTACTCATATGTTTAACATAATTTCATCTAAATTGTGAATTGAATTTTAGAAGCAAAATGATCTATTCTTTAGGTTTTAGTAACTGATTTATTTTTACTTTTAAAATCAGAAAAGCATGAGAAATGTTGAATAAATATAAAAGCTTCAATTAGCATTTGTTTAGAAAGTTGATACAAAAGAGTTTTATTGCATAAATTTCATATTCATCCATCTATTTTGTATAATGGTTTAAATATTGAGACTTTAGAAAATTTAGTTACTCATAAATGTAGTATCAAAACTTTCTGGGTTGATTTTAATAGCAGAATTTTTATGTATATATTATTAACTTTTAATATTGAAATAAAAATATTTAAAAATTATTCAGAACGAAATTTCTACTTTAGAGTTTCATAACATTTTAATATTTTCTTGATGTAGCAATACTAAGTTCTCATACCTTTTTACAGCTAGGAAAGTTTATAAACATTTATTTATATAAACCCTGTATGTTTTATGTTTAAAGTTGGGTAACAATTATTTTTAGATATCTCTGGATCTATTATTTAATATATTCTGTTTTAGTTTATTTAATTTTATGCTTTTTATAATTTAGTTCACAATTCTAATTTCTTTATATTCCATTTTAATGTCTTAATGTTTGCAATTACAGATTTTTATTTTTAGTTGTATATCAGTTTCTTATCGACTTATTCCAAACCATTTGTAACAATAGCAATTTCATGGTATTTTATTTAAATATGCAGAATAATGTAATACTGTTAAGATATTGTCCTTTTCATCATATAGATTTCAATGATAGTTAAATAAATCTTGGGGTAAATTTTCTGGGATATTTATGATAGAAATGTTTAATTAATAGAAAATTACATTGTATGTAAAGACATTTCTTTTATAATTCCAAGGAAATTGGTGGTGCATTATTATTAATACTATTGAAAATGCTGTATCCCCTTGTATTTTTTTATTCAGTTTCTATTTTAATTATACAGCATAGAATATAGTATTAGTATTTTTGCAGAAATGGTTTGTTTCTCGTAAAACTTGATTTTAGGAATTGCCCATTGCAGTTTTATACATTTGTTATAAAAGGTACTAAGACAAGTATAAGTGATAAACATTATAATTTGGAAAAAACTAGTGAAAATGATAGCAGAAAATTTTTTTTATTTAAACGGATGTCTAGTTGAGATCCTATAATAAAAAATTCTCATTTTCCTTATGATCTGAACTTGAACTAGTTTTACACAAATTTTACTTTTGCTACTTGCATCTCTTTTATTTTTGCTTTTCATAGAACCATTTCAAAATGTAGAAACTTATCTTGTTTACCTATTAATCTGGAAGTATTGTTTCCTTTTACATTACGTCATTGTAAAGTTCCTCCTGAGATAATCTACAATTTTGTTCCTGCTCTAGATGGTCTAAGGTCTAGATCTAAATGTTAAGTATGCCGTTACACCATAATTTTACATTTTTCAACTTGAAAGCTTTTGTAAACATTGGTTTAAAAGCTATCACGAAAACAATGATTCAGAATTTTTTTTTCTAAATGAATGCATTATTTTCTAGTGAATTTGAGTTATTTGGGGACTGGCATCATATATATATATATATACACATAAAATATATATATAAATATAAATACACATATAATAAGGATTTTTTAGATATATATTTTATTTGATAATTAAATGATTTCTAATCATCTAATTTTTTTGCATTTATTTGCTTTTTTATAATTAGAATAAATTTTACTTTGCTTTGCAGTGTAAATATTTAATCAAATTCTAAGTACTAAAGTACTTGTATTAAATATCTTTAGCATGTCTCTTAATCTATGACCTTGGTTTTTATCTACATTAATGACCTTTTTTATTATGTCTTGTCTGATGATTTCAAAAGAGATAACATGGGACTATGTAGAAAATTGTACTGAGTGAATTTTTCACAAAATAGGAATTTTTTATGGCATCAAACTACAATGTAGAGTTGTTTTGCCAATGTAAATCTCAGAAGTCCTTGAAATAGTTCATTCAATGGAGAAAAATATCCATGGGTTTACACTTCTTTTCACTTCATTTCAGTTATGTTTGATCATGATCAGGCTGTAATAGTTTATTTGTAAAAAGTAATTGACCCCTTTGAATAAATATAATATACAATAAATATAATAATTTGAATACCCATAATTAAAATGTTCTGTGTTAGGTATATACATAAATTTTTTTAAAAATCTAGATAGTTTTTGTAAATATGTTTCTTTTATGTTTCACTGATATTCTTTGCTAGTATATTTTTTACTAGTATTGCTTTTGTAGCTCAAAATATATAATTTATTCTTATTATGTGGTAATGATATTCTAAATTCTAGGGGCATTTGTTTATTGTTCGAATGAGTTTTAAAAACTACTGTAAATATTTTTTTATATCTAATTTTTATGAAATTTATGGTATGTTGTGTGCTTTAATTTTTGAATTAAAAAAAAGAGACAAAATAACCTTTTTTCATATGCATATCCACGTGTAGTAAAAGAAGGATTAGCACCTTGTAAAATAAAGACAAGTGACTTTGATTAATTAGAAATAAACTTTATTGTAAAGAGGCGTTAGTAGGCAAAATTTTGGTGTACTTCTTTGGTAAGGATATTTTAAAAATACAATGCTGTATTTCCATGTTTTTTTTTTTTGTTTTTTTTTTTTTGTTCAGATATAATAAGTTTAAGCATTTATAACTTAATTACCGATTGCTAATTTTTAATTATTACTTACTGATATTTCCGTTAAGATGCTTTTAACAATTTTGATTTTATTTACTAATTTTTTAACAGAGCAATTTGTTGCAACGTCACGAACTACTTACTGTAATGCCATTCCCATTCATTTTCATGTTTACAACAGCCAATAGACAAACAGTAAATTGCCCTTCCGTTTGAAACTAAAGCAAGAATTGTCATAAGCTGAGATGTGCCCTGCTGCGTGAAATCGCCTTATTTGTATTGCAGTAGCAATATTTTAACAAGTTAAAATATTGTCATTTTAACAATTTTAAATATTTCTACTGCAGTACTTTTAGGATTGAAAGAGTGATACCATTTAGAAGATTGCTAAAGTGATGATTGCCTACGCGTAACAATATCTGTTGTACCGAAATGGACTCTTGATATTTTTATTTTCGGAATTGATTCTTAATATTTTTAGCTGTAGATAAAGAGAGTGGGTTGGCAGATTAAATTTACGAACTATTTTGAATATTTATCGCAAATAGCTGGGTATGCTCAACACTCAGAAATAGTGTAAAGTAATGATTTAAGTAAAGGCGTTAAAAGTTTAAATTAATACATTCAGCCTTTAAACGCATTTTTAAAATTTTGTATTCATTAAATTCACACACCATTGGCATATTACTAATTTAATCCAATTTTGCCTTTCACTGTTAAATCAGTATGATGGTTGCTTCATTTAACAAATAAGATCCATGGATTAAATAGTGCTATTTTGAAATTAATTTATTTCTGCAGTTTATATATCGGTTATATTTAAAAAGTAGTCTTGGCTTTCTGCCAAAAATTTTAAGATTTACATGTGCAACGTTAATGACCTCTGTTTTGCCATGGTGTATCTTTATTGTTTGCTAATCTTGTACAATAAAGTTGTGATGCCGGAGAAGGGCATAATCTCCATGCTTTTCACGTAGTGTTACATCGGGGTGGTTATACAACTTTTTTTTTTTTATCAATAATACAATAACACATTTTAAGGTGTAATACAAATCTTAACAGTCGAAAAAATGTTTAAAAAAAAATTCATTCTTGACTTCTCGTACCTTGAGAAAACTACCAGTTTAACAAATAATTTTTTAATCATAGAACAAATTATTCTTACAAACATATCTCATTCTTTATTGAAATATAAAAAATATTTTTGTTAGGAAATTTTAAATAATAAACACTTTGTTAACAAAAATGTTATCAAGGCTAATGCGCACGATTACTAAAAGTATGATTAAGAATAGGACAAACTTCTTGTTTTAAAATATACAATATCTCAATAACTTTGAACCTTAATTTGAATATATTTGAGATAAAAATATTTGAAAAAAGTGATTTTTTTTCCTTAACACTAGATTGCCAAAGGCAGTCATTTTGACTGTTTTTTAATTTCAATTAGAAAAACAATTATGAAATATAATGACAATAATGACACAATTTCTTAGAATTTGGCGACTTTTTCTATAACATATAAATGGGTTTCTATAACATATAAATGGGTTTTCACAATGCAGTCATTTTGACTGTTTTTGGGCAATATAGGTATACAAGAAATATCAGTGCTAATACCGATAAATCGCTTCTGGGAAAAGAAAAAATCAATGCTCTTGGAAAAGAAATAATTCAGGACATTGTTGAATTTCTGTCCTCAAATTAGAGTTTTTAATAATGCGATTAAATCAAATTGTCATTTTAGGCCAGATTTCTGAAAATTACTGTGGCATTCAATGTGTTAATGTTCTTAATTACGTTTTAATCTAAATCCATTCGGAGGTTCGAGCTTTGCATACTGCCAGGTACGCCATAGTGCCCAATATCTTGATCTTGAAGTAAATATTCTGATTCCAAACCACGAGACCGAAATTTTAGCGGTTTTAGTATCTCTGGAAAATACATACGGGGTCATAGTTTGTCTAGTTTTGATTATCTGTTAGAAGTGTTCCACTCATACAATTACCTCTTTTTATTTTATTTTATTTTTATTATTCCTTTGAACAAGAATTCGTTGCAGATTTTAACAAATTTAAAAGATATCAGATTTGTAATGTAAAACAATGAAAATCAATCGGTTACAAACTGGGGCGAACAAATCATTCATTTACTCAGTTCAGACGTCTTTTAAAAGATGACGATTGTGTAGAAATCTTTGCTTTATTGTACACTCTGTGCATCAGAGTTTAGTTGTTCATATATATATGTTTATTAAGGCGAAGCTTACTTCCATGAATTATCATTATCTTTTTGATTCTTGTTCTGGTGAAACACCAGTTATTATTTTTTACTTATGCATTTATTTTAGGTTTCTTAAATTGATATTACGTCTAGTTATAGGTTTATTAAGGGTGAAAAGTTCAACTTTTTACATCGTATATCAAGAGCACTATAAAAAACAGATTGAGAGCAAGTGTTTTAAGTTTATTAGGGATTGTTTGAATACGCCTTTAGCAATATTGTGCTGCGAAATTGTCATACAATAAAGCTTAAATCATATCCAGCTAGCGTAAATAAAGCCTTCCTGTTGTGCAATTACTGAAAAAGACGCCAGTGACTTTACCAATTGAATTCAGTATTTGGAGGGGTAAGCCGTTATTGTTTTATTTCTTGCAGGGCATTGACTCTTAAGTTTTATATCATAGAATGTGTGAAGAGGGTGATGATAGTATCTTGGCAACGTAAGTCCCCGAATCACATGCATGCAAAGTCATAGTCATTGGGAATCGGCTTTCAACATTATATCCTCATATAATCGGTCATTGTGGTGCGCGCGCACACACACACACACACGCACAGACAATGGTGGGCATAGAGATATCGAGGTCTAAATTTTCATTAGCCCTCGTGTAGCAAAAAAGTTGACCTTAGCTCTCCAGACCAAACTACACAGCCTAAATTTTCGCGTGCGTCTATTTTCACTGTATTCAATTATAGTACAGAAATACCTCATTACTCCCAAACAAAACAGAACTTATAATCCTTCTGAAAACTCATCAGAGGCAGGGATGATCCACACACCCCTGCCCCACCCTCGGTACGCTTGTATTAATAGACAAAATTTGATTTCACCGATATTGTGCAATGTTATTTACCTTTGTTGCCGTTTAGCTGATTCTAATCAACGTTAATTTAAAACGAAAAACCCCTACAAAGTGATGACTTTTTGAAACGGTCATCTTTTGTGTTTATATCGATAACGATTGCAAGCTTGTTGTTGTTTTCCTCTTTCGACAATATAAATAAATAGATAGTATTCAGATCGATGAGTAATTTAATCTTTATTTTTTCCCCTTTTAGTATACTGTCTCGCTGCTTTATTCTTTGCAGATATGTCAAAACTTTTTTGCCTTCTGAAATTTTGGAACTAACCTTTTTTACATACTTTAGTCGAGTAACACTCAGTTATTCTCTCCCAACTAAATACATTTTATTGCTTACAATAGGTTTTACTGTCAAATCCACTGCATTTAAAATCAGCTTCGTTTCTATCGCATTTAACAGAATACTTTGCATGAATACCCGTAAGACATACCCATTGCTACTTTAAATACTCAGTATCCACAGTTCAGGTTATTTTGAGTAACGCCTTCATTTATTTCTGTCCTAACGACGTAATGCTTTGTATTTTCATATGATGTAATAGACAGTCATTCGCATTGTTTGATGTCTTTTACGTTGCCAGCCGAAAGCGTGGTAAATCGCTAATACACAGAGTTTATCCTAGGTTCTTGCTTTATTTCCCTTGTCAAGGCAACCAAAGAATACTGCTAGTAATTTACCAGTTTCTTATCGGTTAATTTTATTATTTCTGTATTATCGATTACAATGTTCCTTTTATTTCCTGTAATGATAATTGGGGAAGTCAAAGAATGCTTAAAAATTCATAGAATGTTTGCTTAAATTCTTATTTTCACACAAGATTAAAAGAGATTATCGTGAAATTAGTCTCGCCATTGTGATCTGACCATTTATATAGTTTAATTGCCATATATCGAAGCCTTTATTTTTTCTCCGGCGGGACCAGTTTTTAGTGTGGCTGCTTAATATATCCCTTAAGTACCCTGTGTTGCCTTTTGGCAACATACCCAATTTTTTCTTCAAAAATACTATCAGATTAATATTGAAGCTCTAATACCTAATGTTGCCAATAAAATGCATACTGAAGATATTGTTAAATAATTTTCAATATGTAGATGGCACCTCTCCTGCTTTTAAGTATATAGATCGGTTTATTCATTCGTTTGTTTGCGCACATGCTTTTTGTTTTTTGGAAGCTTGGGTATTTAAGGTATGTATCACTTTGATATAAATCATAATTTTTCCGACTCAATCTTTGATTATAATAAATTGAACCTTAATTTAGATAGCATCATTTTGCAATGTTGAAATGCAGAATTAAAAAAGAAATCAGATTTAAATAACAAAATCCGACTGATGTATAAATGCAGGGAGAGAAAGTGTGTTCGTTTGTGTGACCAGCAGTCGAAATGAATAAACCTCCAACGCTATTTCAAGGACATTCAGCCGCTGCGGGCCAGGTATTATTTGAAGTATCTATTAATGTGTATACATAGATATTCTATCGGCCGACACCCTATAAATTTGGCCGCCTTCGTGCATACACGCACTGCATCCTTATAGCCCTGGCCCGTTATGTGTGTGTGTGTGACACACACAGAGATGCTCTGTCTTTTACTTATTTATTTACTCTTTAAAAAAACCTGCAGTGTTTTTCGCGAGTAGCAGATTTGCTTATTTTGAGAAAATAACACGCCTTGTTGCTAATAGAACAAATCGCCAAATGGGGACTACTTAAGAATTGGGTTCCTCTTGGCGTATTTGGCGAAAATATTGGCGATATTTACTAAAGTACAAAGGTAATCCATCCAAACATTGTATTTCTTGCTTTTTCTGGCAAATTTAATTAATGCACAGTGCGCTATCGTAGTAGAATTATATACTATGGTGGGCATAGAGATATCGAGGTCTAAATTTTCATTAGCCCTCGTGTAGCAAAAAAGTTGACCTTAGCTCTCCAGACCAAACTACACAGCCTAAATTTTCGCGTGCGTCTATTTTCACTGTATTCAATTATAGTACAGAAATACCTCATTACTCCCAAACAAAACAGAACTTATAATCCTTCTGAAAACTCCTCTCATCAGAGGCAGGGATGATCCACACACCCCTGCCCCACCCTCGGTACGCTTGTATTAATAGACAAAATTTGATTTCACCGATATTGTGCAATGTTATTTACCTTTGTTGCCGTTTAGCTGATTCTAATCAACGTTAATTTAAAACGAAAAAACCCTACAAAGTGATGACTTTTTGAAACGGTCATCTTTTGTGTTTTTATCGATAACGATTACAAGCTTGTTGTTTTTCTCTTTCGACAATATAAATAAATAGATAGTATTCAGATCGATGAGTAATTTAATCTTTATTTTTCCCCCTTTTAGTATACTGTCTCGCTGCTTTATTCTTTGCAGACACGTCAAAACTTTTTTGCCTTCTGAAATTTTGGAACTAACCTTTTTTACATACTTTAGTCGAGTATTACTCAGTTATTCTCTCCCAATTAAATACATTTTATCGCTTACATTAGATTTTACTGTCAAGTCCACTGCATTTAAAATCAGCTTCGTTTCTACTGCAATTAACAGACTATTTTGCATGAATACCCGTAAGACATACCCATTGCTACTTTAAATACTCAGTATCCACAGTTCAGGTTATTTTGAGTTACGGCTTCATTTATTTCTGTCTTAACGACGTAATGCTTTGTATTTTCATATGATGTAATAGACAGTCATTCGCATTGTTTGATGTCTTTTACGTTGCCAGCCGAAAGCGTGGTAAATCGCTAATACACAGAGTTTATCCTAGGTTCTTGCTTTATTTCCCTTGTCAAGGCAACCAAAGAATACTGCTAGTAATTTACCAGTTTCTTATCGGTTAATTTTATTATTTCTCTATTATCGATTACAATGTTCCTTTTATTTCCTGTAATGATAATTGGGGAAGTCAAAGAATGTCTGCTTAAAAATTCATAGAATGTTTGCTTAAATTCTTATTTTCACACAAGATTAAAAGAGATTATCGTGAAATTAGTCTCGCCATTGTGATCTGACCATTTATATAGTTTAATTGCCATATCTCGAAGCCTTTATTTTTTCTCCGGCGGGACCAGTTTTTAGTGTGGCTGCTTAATATATCCCTTAAGTACCCTGTGTTGCCTTTTGGCAACATACCCAATTTTTTCTTCGAAAATACTATCAGATTAATATTGAAGCTCTAATACCTAATGTTGCCAATAAAATGCATACTGAAGATATTGTTAAATAATTTTCAATATGTAGATGGCACCTCTCCTGCTTTTAAGTATATAGATCGATGTTTATTAATTCGTTTGTTTGCGCACATGCTTTTTGTTTTTTGGAAGCTTGGGTATTTAAGGGATGTATCACTTTGATATAAATCATAATTTTTCTGACTCAATCTTTGATTATAATAAATTGAACCTTAATTTAGATAGCTTCATTTTGCAATGTTGAAATGTAGAATTAAAAAAGAAATCAGATTTAAATAACAAAATCCGACTGATGTATAAATGCAGGGAGAGAAAGTGTGTTCGTTTGTGTGACCAGCAGTCGAAATGAATAAACCTCCAACGCTATTTCAAGGACATTCAGGGCTATTAGCCGCTGCGGGCCAGGTATTATTTGAAGTATCTATTAATGTGTATACATAGATATTCTATCGGCCGACACCCTATAAATTTGGCCGCCTTCGTGCATACACGCACTGCATCCTTATAGCCCTGGCCCGTTATGTGTGTGTGTGTGTGACACACACAGAGATGCTCTCAGTCTTTTACTCATTTATTTACTCTTTAAAAAAAAAACCTGCAGTGTTTTTCGCGAGTAGCAGATTTGCTTATTTTGAGAAAATAACACGCCTTGTTGCTAATAGAACAAATCGCCAAATGGGGACTACTTAAGAATTGGGTTCCTCTTGGCAAATTTGGCGAAAATATTGGCGATATTTACTAAAGTACAAAGGTAATCCATCCAAACATTGTATTTCTTGCTTTTTCTGGCAAATTTAATTAATGCACAGTGCGCTATCGTAGTAGAATTATATACTCTTACTTAATTAAAGGAAACGACTTGAAAACCGGACATTTATATTTATGGTCAATTAATCCCTTGACAGTTTACAAACACAACAGCTCCACATTATTAAAAATCAGCCTTAGTGAACCATTAATGGTTTGTTATATCTAACTTTTTAAAGCATTGCGCACTTTTAATATATCAAAAAAGAGTTACATAAAGAGAGTTGAATATAAATATCACATAAATTATAATATAGATACAGATTGTTTGGACACTGGGAGATCAGGAGAAAGTGTTAGGCGACCACACTTACACCATTATCGCCAAGTTGGCGGGGGAACCCAGTTCTTTAGTCAAGCCATTTGATGTAAAATACCTCGTTTAAATAGTTTTAAAAAAACCCCTTCATTTAGGGAAAGCTGGACATCATTTTTGTTCTTGATTAGCGAATAGTGTAAATAATATATTATAAATATTATATCATAACTGTAGTAACAAAACATGTTTCTATGATAGGTATAAAGTGGAACAGCTAAAGAATTAATACAACAATGAAATTTACACAGAAAAATACCAAAAATACATTATGTCTAAATAATATGGGCAAACTCATTCTTCTAAAGAATTAATGCAACAATGAAATTTACATACAAAAATGCAGTATGTCTAAATAATATGGGCAAATTCATTCTTCGGCTAAAGAATTAATACAATGAAATTTACACACAAAAATGCAGTACGTCTAAATAATATGGGCAAACTCATTCTTCGGCTTAAGAACTAATACAACAATGAAATTTACCCACTAAAAAAATACCAAAAATACAGTATGTCTAAATAATATAGGCAAACTCACTCTTCGGCTAAAGAATTAATACAACAATGAAATTTACTCACAAAATTCCAAAAATGCAGTATGTTTAAATAATATAGGCAAACTCATTCTTCGGCTTAAGAATTAATACAACAATGAAATTTACACACAAAAATACCAAAAATGCAGTATGTCTAAATAATAAGGGCAAACTCATTATTTGGCTAAAGAATTAATAAAACAATGAAATTTACACACAAAAATGCAGTATGGCTAAATAATATGGGCAAACTCATTCTTCGGCTTTGGACCGCTTTAGAAGTGTATCCTATCCCACGTAATAGATGCGGTGGAAAAGTCCCTGCATATATCGTGTGATACCTAAAGCAGTAAAAATTAGTCCGTGCATAAAGCTCATCTCCAGTTTTTTTTTTTTTTTTTTTTTTTTTTTTTTTTTTTTTTTTTGGGGGGGGGGAGTACATGTTATTTATACATAAATATGTGTTCCAATAATTGGAGATGAGGGAAGGGGACTTTGTTCACATGAGTCAGAATTGTGATGTACATTTTCGTAGGTGGACTTGTCACGGGTGCACCACAGGGGAGTGGAGCGCGCATTCTCATCTGGGGAGGGGGAGAGGTTGCCTGCTTGGAGATCTGCGTAGGCGGAAACGAGGTCTTATTTATATGACCTATGGGGGAAAAAAGACCGAAAGACTCTTAGGATAGTACAGTAGAACCTCGACGCAACAATACTTAAGGCACACCAGGAAATTATCGTGATGCACCGTTAATATCAAAGGAAGTATTTCCAGTTACGAATTTCAGTTTAAATGATTTAAACAATAGCTTAATAGATTGGAGCCCACGAATCTGGTACCGAAGAACAGCATTTCTGACAAAGAAACGTGTTGTGGGATAAACGCCGGAGAAGGAAGTATGCTCCTGTATTTAAGGTAGCACGTGGAAACTGGGCGATAGTTTGTAAACATTTCAGCATTCTTTGCTTGAGTTAACCATTATACATTGGTATTGACTTGAAATTTAAGAGAATTATAAACCGAAAAGGGAATTTTCAATTTTGATCATCGTCAGGAGCGTTGAGTTTTACTCCCGATTCCGTGCCTCTCTGTTACTTGCCAACATCTCGACATTCGAAAGGACATTCTGACTTAGTGCACGTTCTCTGGCGTATACGGAGATATTTTAGTACGACTGTCAGACTTGAGGCCGACATTCCGTGTTCTAACCTAACATTCTGACCGTAACTGTAAACCATGTGCCACCACGGGCTCAAATGCATAGTCTTAATAGACGTCATGGTCCTTTACCACCTCAAATACCGTACTTGTCCAGTATGCCGCGCTGACACTTTGGTCATTTTTTAAAGTGCAGTTTTATTAAGGATTTCTTCTTTACCAAGAGATAATATGCATCCTACAGATGCAACGGTTATCCGGCCAACATACTGTATCTGTCATATCCGGTCACTATACTGGATAATTGGCAGTAGCCGGATATTACAATTATCCGGCATTACATCTAGCCAGAATTTATACACTGAGAAATAAGATAAATGTAACAAAAAATGTAAAATATTAAACAATATACCATATGAAACAATGCATATAAGTATTTTGGAGCATTATGTAAAAGAGAAAGCGTTATGGAAAAAAATTAGGTTTATTTACACATTTCATCATAATAAGTCATCGTTTTTTCATTCTCAACTGCAAACTTGTGTTCTTGCAACTGAGGGGAGAAAAAAAAACTCTTTTTTTTTTTTTTTTTTTTTTAATAATAGAAGAATAAAGACAATTTACAAAAAAGTGGAGGGGGGAATATGTACTTGAAATATTTCATACACAAACATAAGAACAATTAAAAAAGGAAGATAAAGGACTATTAAAAATGCTTCTATTCAGATTTAATTTTACTAATTAAATGTCAAATTCAGATATTGAGTACTGAAATTTAAAATAAATTATAGTACAAATAGTTGACTAATTAAAAAATGTAAAAGGTGGAAAAAATACATAAAACTGATTTATTTAAAATAAATTTAAAAAGAAAAGTGCAAAATATACTGACATCCGACCGGATATCCGTTATCCGGTCAAATTGTAATCCGTTGCATCCCTAATACATCGCCTATTTTTTTAAGTACAAGAACTGGCCATATCCTAGGCTTAAATCTTCAGTACCGGAGTTTGTATCCCGCTGCCGGCATGAATGTTCGTTCAAGTTCGGAATTGGCTTTGGCCGAATGGTTAGGGTGCTGGCCTTCGGAACCGGAGCTCTTGGGTTCCAATTCCACTGTGGCATGGGTGTCCGTAGCCGTTCGGAATCGTATTTAAGCAGTAGTCCCGGTCTCGTTAGCCCTCGTGTTGCAAAAAGTAGACCTAGCTCTCCAATCCAAACCTCGGAATTGGCTTTAAGAGTAGGTCCCGTTCTAGCAAAACAGTGGACCGCAGTGTTTCAAATCAAGTACAAGAGCTGTACGTACGGTATTTTCTTTGCTTCAGTTCGTTTCTTATTACTTCAGTACGGTTTTCGTAGTTATTTTTTTAAAAATCCCTTCTTGAAAATGGGTCTCATTAGCCTTCATGTTTCAAAGAAAGTGACCGTAGCACTTCAAATCAAATCTTCTGGAAAATGAACCAACGGATGCAGTAATATATTGAATGTATGCCGTGTAGAATTTAGTTTGTTTTCAGAATCTCATATTTCCTCCCCTGGAGATAATTACCCGTTTTCTCTTGTACCGTAACCAAATATTTGCGTATTTAATGACTGTCAATTCTAAGCCATATCAACGGCTATCCTATTTCACTTCTTCACTGACCCCTTTCACTCGCACTTATTGTACGCACTCAAATGATCAAGGTTAGACGAGTTAAAACAAGTGTAATAACTCCGACGTTGATACTAATGTTCTCTGTTTTTCTACCACGTTTCAAGTGCCGATTTGTTCATATATATTATGCTTAAAGCTTCAGTTTTCTAGAGGCATAGCGGTTCTCCTGTTAATATTAATTTGCCCAAACCTTCCTTAAAGTTTCATTTCCGAAAACTTATAATTTGAATTCTGTGTTGGGTAACCGTATGACTAAAGCAATGGTTCCCAACCGGTGTGTCTCGCCTCTGGGATCGCCTTAACAACATTTTAAGTGGGGAGGATTGCAGGCTAACTATTTAAAAAATTCTTTTAATGCAAGCGACAATGTATGGCTAAAGCGATACAAAGGAATCTGCTTCGCAACATTTTTAGATAGGGGAATGGTATTTAATTATGAAAAGATTATTTAAGGTATGTAGTAAAATATTAATTTGTTTTGCCAAACGTGAGATATGGGACGTAATCAGTCCGGACGGTATCAGAATGGTAAGACTACTCTTAGGAACCAGAATCCTCAGGTTGGAATCCCACTACCATCATTGATATTCGTTGCTGATGTTCAAAAGGCCATAGAGCTCTAAACGAGAGACACTCCCATATTGTGAAATCATTTTTTTATTTATTAAATATGGTGGATGGGAAAAGAGGCGAACATTTTTAAAAAATTAAAAAGGGTCGCGATTTTTTTTTAAAGCTTGGGAACCATTTGAGTTTTAAAAGTCTTTCTATTTTTCCCTTATCAATAAATTGTCCAAATGACGCACTTTATAAAATTTAAATCTTTTTCTCCCAGTATTTTCCGGATACAGAAAGTTGGCAGGAAAGGATGACAATCTATTACTTTTAAAGCATCGAACAATTGAAAACAACTTTAAACAAATTTGAGTGCTACACTTAGTAATATTGTCCCCATAAACTCACGACCGAACGGTGGCCGAATGATAGTGCGCTGCTTTTCGTTACTAGACTTCGCAGGTTTGAATCCTGCTAATGGCGTTGATATTCGTAGTCATTCGGAGTTCTCTTTAAGCAGTAGGTCTCGGTTCTATTAGATCTGGTGTTGCAAAACAACGGAATGTGGCGCTCTAAATCAAATAAAATCCGTGAACTCACGTGTCTCACAGTATATATATATATATATATATATATATATAAATTGGTGCTGTAAACCGCGCTCTCTTTCCTAAAGGAACGGGTCTTTTTATTTGTGCGTAAATAGATAAATCCGCCTTAACAGTTTTCTGCAGCATTTGTTGCTTTGTTGCTTGCTGAAAACGTAGGGGGTAAATGATATCGGCGCTGAGAAAAAAAATCTGCACTAAAATCCCATTCTTTTTACATTCTCAAATAAAGCATGCATATATAGTAATTGTCTAAATATTAAACCTCGGTATTTTGATGAGATCAGAGTTACCTTCTGATTCCAAATTTACTTGTTCGTATTTGTGTTCCAAAAATTTCTCCGTTTGAACAACATAAATCTGAAACGCATTAAGTTTGGTCGACAAAATTTTGTTTTTTAATTATTTCATTTATTTTTTTGCAACAAAATTGTAGGTAGTCTCTTTCAGATTTATTCTACCGGGAAGAAAGATACGTTTCTCTCTGTCGAATGATAGAAGAAAGAGACTGCCTCGAGTGGGCCAGCTGTGGGCTGGCCAGAGAAGCAGTCCTGGACCGGAGAAGTTGGCGTACAAAACTCATGGCCTCCATGTGCCACTTAGGCGTAACGGAATGAGACGCAAGGCATGACAGTATATACATTTCAGTTCAATTTGTTATCCTAGTCAATTAACTCCACTGGATGAGTGCCCTTCAATTTTGACAGTTTCTTCATCGTGACACTTGATATTTTAGAGTTGAGGTTTACAATTTTTTAAATGTGGTTACACTTGCTAATATTATCACTGGCAATACTATGCCGTAGATATTGTACACCATTTTATTATGGGTGGTAAAAATTATTCCCTAGAGGGAGACAACCCAAATACATCCCTGTATTCAAATCCGAGTCCATCTGGTAGAAGCACAAGTCGCTAACAATCTGGGATGCGTGATGTCTATATGGGAGGTTAGAAATACTTGTTTCCGCTGTTTGTTGAATCGTGGATGATGATCGCTAAGCTTACTTTACCGCATGATATTTTGGGTACTTTATCAACGAGTTTTGACTGGCTGGTGGAGTGAGCAGCATGCAATTTTGCTTATTTCTTTAATTTGTAACACAAATGTTGTTAACTCCGTACCGCTGTTATAAACTTACTAGAGCGTCAAATCTCCAGCAAGCGAACTGACTTGCCCAAAAAAGCTCTTCATACCGTTCATTCCTCAGAAAGAAACCAATTCATCTTCTGGTTCCTAAAAAACCATGAAATATATCATGTCCGCAAACTAAAATACTTAGTTTTTCTTTCAGTTCCAGGATATGGGGCATAACTCATGCTTACCCCCCTCCCCAATCTCTTCCAAGATGACCGATAGTTTATTTTTCCACATATCACAATTTTTAAGTAAATCATACGGGAAACATAACAGCCATATACTTATAATTAACTTGGTCGCATCGGTTGTGCCGTACTACTAAATGGGAGAAGTGGCTTACTAGGATCCTCTAAGATATTTAAGAACAGTAGGTCAGACTGGATGATGACGGAATGGTAAGATGATTACTTTGATTACCGAAATCTGTTTGATCTAATTTCACTGATGGAATGGGTGTTGGTAGTCATCTTGAAAATTACCAGTAGGTACCTTGTTAACAAGGTACTGATATCTATGAGTTGAATCTCTCTGTTGATATAATTGTTTATTACCATTTAGAAATTCTCGGTTTAATGACAAAGTAGCAAAATCTTATTTCACTATTTAGGAAAACTACTAATCTAATGATATATGAATATTTTAGGTTTATGCATTACGAATTTCTAATGTCTTTTTGTACGTGCATATCAGAACATGATACCCCCGAAATACAATTATCTAGGTGGTGAAATTTTGGCATGCGATCTTGCATCGTTGTTGAATCAGCTTTAGGACTCATTCCTTCATCCGAGGTATTTAGGGA
>CM063509.1:15155312-15215312 GCA_032207245.1 Pardosa pseudoannulata | reverse complement strand
TATATGGTAAATGTTAATGGATTACATTAATTGTTGCTCAAATTATAGAAAAATAAATCCTATGGCATAATTTTCAAGATAAATATAATACACTAATACAATAATATTGTTTTGTTTATCAATTGTCAAGAATTGTTCGTTATCACTATCAAAAGGTTAGAAATAGATTACTGCAAAAAATATTATGTGAAATAACTACTATATTCAATATTTTCACATATATGGTAAATGTTAAAGGATTACATTAATTGTTGCTCAAATTATAGAAAAATAAATCCTACGGCATAATTTTCTATATTAATATAATACAAAAATATTGTTTTGTATATTAATTGCCAAGAATTGTCTGATGGTCGGACCCGGAGTTCGTGGGTTCGAATCCCACTATGGCATGGATGTTCGTAGCCGTTCGGAATCGGCTTTAAGCAGTAGGTCCCGGTCTCATTAGCCCTCGTGTGCAAAACAGTAGACCGTAGCGCTCCAAACCAAATGAAACATAGTATCCATTCTAATCATTTTTCTGACCGAACGGTAGAGTACTGCTCTTCGGTACCAGAGTTCGCAGCTTTGATTTCCGCTGCTGGCATGGATGTTTGTAGCCTTTCGAAATCGGCTGTAAGCAGTAGGTCTCGGTCTCATTAGCCCTCGTGAGCAAAACAGAAGACCATAGTACTCCAAAGCACTACAACTCCAGAGTAGCAGAGTCCATCGCTAAGTCATCAATTTGACTTCCTGGTTTGGCAACAGTTGTTTTTGGAAAGAATATATGTAGAATTCCGAGTTTTGAGTGACGTGTGTGTGAGAGAGAGAGAGGAATATATGGTTAATCGAGCCTTAATTAATCAAGTTTATCCCTAGACGCCTCTGTATGCAATTCCCCTTAAATGTTTATTAAAGTAATGTTCGTAATAATTATAATATAATAATTATATAATTATATAAACCTTCTGGACACATGATAGCCCTATTATTTTTACTGGGCAAGGAGAAAGCTGATACCCAGTAGTAATAAAAATGCAGTCGGTCCATATTAAAGAGAACCGCACAAGTTTAATTAGAGCTTTATTTCAGACGGACATCTTTACTAGTCAACGACAGACTAGAGAAAGACACAAAAATCACTCTGCTCGAACAGAGGTGCACCCAAGAGCGAAGACAGAAAGAAGTTTCCCACTTACTCAGCGAATTTAAGTGTAAGATCAGGAAAAACGCGGAGTCATTTGCCGGCAACAGCTGGGAAAGTAGCCGGCAACAGCTGGGAGAGGAGGTTTTAAAGGAAATATTAAAGTTAAATAATTTTAATGTATTACATATATATTTATACATTATACGTATGTATACATATGTATATATGTGTGTGTATATATATATATATATATATATATTAATACATATATATATATATATATATATATATATATATATATAATATATATATGTGTGTATATATATATATATTTATTTATTTATACATATGCATATATATATATATATATATATATATATATATATATATCCAAAAATTAATCAGCTCGATTAACAGAAACCTAGGTTAATTGGAACTTGTATATTCGAGGTCTGCTGTACTTTGGATGCTTCATACTTTGCCTAAAAGCAACAGATAATTTGTATAATACCGAGGCATTACACCTGCATTTCATACTTGCACACAGAGAGATTCGTTAGCTTTACATTTCATTAGCTAGACCTCCGTTAAAGAGCATTTTTATTCTCTAATTATTACTATCGCCATAAACGTTCTCTCCTAAATGTAGGGAACCCGTCAGTCGGCCTATTATCATCTTTAATCATCTTAATGAAAGTTTTAAACTGTGCTATGTGTGCTAATGTGTTAGCTCGTAAATTATACCGAAAGGTTATGAATAACTTAACATCTCGTTCTCGATTATGTTCGCACTGTTTTGTATAAGTTATTTATATTGTCCCTTTTTGCTGAGCGCATGCATAATATTTGTAACTGCGCCCATGTCAAGATTGTTTTTGCTAATTCAGTCTGGTCTGATGATTTCTCCTTAGGGTATTGTGAAAGAAGCTGCCCTACATTATTCATTAGCTTCACGTCATTTGCTGTTTTCATTGTAGTAGAAAAAGGATTATAAATTTTCTCGCTGTTTTACCGTGTTAAGGGGTTTCTCTACTGTTAAACACGTGGTGGAAGAATAAGTTTTAATAGTTCATGACTCGTTATAGCTTCCACAATATTGAATTAATATAATTTTATATCTATATATATATAAATGAATTTGTGTCCGTCTGTCTGTACTCAATAGACTCAAAAACTATGCATCTAATCGCCGTGAAAATTTGGGAAATATTTACGTATATCCCTGGGAAGGTTTTTGTAAATTTTCAACGTTCGAAATTCATTCCTTTTCCCTTTTTTGAGCATTTCATGTCATTATTCCAAGCATTATTTTCCCCGATCAAACGCAAACGATTATTTTTTTTTTTAATTTATCGCATCATAACTAAGTGAAAGAAGCACTATTTCTACAAATGTGACGTCATTCCGTTAATTCCACGTAATTGTTTTAAGCGCGATTTTCCTCGGTTAAAAGCAGGAAATTAAAATTATCAATTTATTACATAATAAATAGGTGAAAACGATATTTTTCTATCATTATGACGTCATTCCTTTAAATATCTCATTTATTCATTTCTTTTTTATGTTATTTAAACATCGTCTGCGTAGTATCCATTCGATTTGACCTGGAAATTGAGATATAAAGTGATTCACTTTCATTTCTATGCGACTCAAATTATAGCATTTTTATATAAGAACTATTTTTAAATTTAATTTTTGGTTAATTTTACGTTACAAGGAAATGTTTATCAACAATATTCTAACGACGAAAAGTACAAATTTCAGTGACCCTCATAGGCAAATAAAAACCTATCAATCGTTAAGCACGATAAAAAAATCTTTGTTTAAAAGTAATATATTAAGTTCACCGTAGCGAAGTACGGGCATACTTGCTAGTCTATATATATAAAAATGAATTTGTGTGTGTCTGTCTGTCTGTCTGTCTGTACTCAATAGACTCAAAAACTATCCATCCAATCGCCGTGAAAATTTGGGAAATGTTTAGGTATATCCCTGGGAAGGTTTTTGTAAATTTTCAACGTTCGAAATTCATTCCTTCCCCCTTTTTCGAGCATTTCATGTCATTATTCCAAGCATTATTTTCCCCGGTTAAACGCAAACGATTAAGTTTTTAATTTATCGCATCATATCTAAGGGAAAGAAGCAATGTTTCTAGCAATATGACGTCATCCCAAGTAATTGTTTTAAACGCAGTTTTCCTCGGTTAAAAGCAGGAGATTAAAATGTTCAATTCATCACATAATAAATAGGCGAAAATGATATTTTCCTATCATTATGACGTCATTCATTTAAATATTTCATTTATTCATTTCTTATTTTATATTATTTAAAATCGTCTGCTTAGTATCTATTCGATTTGAACTGAAATTTGAGATATAAAGTGATTCACTTTCATTTCTATGTGACGCAAATTATAGCATTTTTATATGAGAACTAATTTTAAATTTAATTCTTGGTTCATTTTTATGTTACAGTGAAATGCATATCAACAATATTCTAAGTACAAAAAGTACAAATTTCAGTGACTCTCATGGGCAAATAAAACCTATCATTTTATATAGTTATCTTCATATTCATATGGTTGTCGATATGAATGTGTGTTTCTGTTTCATACAAAACTATGTGGTTTGTCATAAATTTCCTTAATTTTGGAAAACATTTATTACTACCAACAAAATTAGCACTGTTGCTGTCAAAACCTGTGCTTCCTATTCTATCACGTAATATGGCAAGATCTGTTAACTTTGCTAATCAACGTACAGTAGTAATACAGTAATGCAATTTAGGGTTAAGCTTATATTTTACAATAAAAAAAGTTTGAGCAAATTTAATATAAGACAAATTCGATTATAAAAACTGAATAATGTTATAATACGCTTATGATAGAAATATATAAACATGCCAATGACTCGAACTGAACTGTGACGAATTTAGAGAGTTATTCACGAAAAATAAATCTTTGTTTAAAAGTAATATATTAAGTTCACCGTAGCGAAGCACGGGCAAACTTGCTAGTATAATATAAAAGTCAGGGTTGTATCGGTTTTAACCATAGGGGTTTAAGCCAGTGGTTTTAACCGTCCTGGTCAATATCAATTTTGACCAGTTTTGGCCGAACGATGGCTGATTGGTTAGGGTGCTAGGCCTTCAGTATCGGAGTTCGTGGGTTCGAATCCGACAGTGGCATGGATGTTCGTAGCCGTTCGGAATCGGGTTTAAGCTGTAGGTCCCGGTCTCATTAGCCGTCGTGTTGCAAAAAGTAGACCGTAGCACTCTAGACCAAACCTTTTGACCAGTTTTGACCACTGAAATTCACTTTTCAATATATTTAATAATCGAATAATTATAAGAAAATTATAGTGATTGCCTTTAAAATGATAATAAAAATTAATAACAATTTTAATTGTAAAATGTCGTGTAGTTTTAATTTTAAAATTTATGCTTTTAACTACATTTTATGTTTTTAACTTCAACTCATGTTTTATTTTTTTTAACTGTAACTTATATTTTATGTTTTTTACTGCAACGGGAATACATTTTTAAAATTGCATATGCATCGTTCATTTTTAAAATTCAAACATTCTTATTGTACTAAATAAGCATGTTAAATCTCATGAACTTGTTAGTGTAATTAATATTTTGTTTAACTGCACTACTATTTTTATTCCTTATTAAAAGTCACTTCAAATCTCAAAAGATATATATTAAAATCAAGACCATTTAAAACTATTTTTAACAATTCTGACCATTTTTGATCCAATTTGGACGATTGATACTTGTCGACGCGGACCAATAACACAAACACAAAACGTAGACTATAACATTTGTCTTTAAACTTATTTTAATAATCATAATGCCAGCAGCAACGTGCGGCCATCTCTCACAAAATTCTCCCTTAAACTAAACTACAAAAAGTGTTGCCACAAAAATGCAACTAAATTATACTACAAAAACAAAACATAGCACACGGAGCATAAAACATATCAGTACAAAATGTAACACCTTGAGTTCGAGGATAAACAACAAAACAAAATACAAAATATTAATGATTCAAACAATACTTGAGCACGGGTCACATATTAGTACGGGTTAGTGTAACAACATGGTTTGTTTGTGGGTACAAAAATAACGGTATATACAGGAAAACGAAGCCGAATGTTCTTGTCTTTCACTTTTTTATAATCTAAAAATGTTTATATATAACATAATTCGAAAAAATTAAAACTATATACTACTGTTTTTATTTAAATTTTAATATTTACGATACTATTATAAATGTATCAACTAAAACATATATTGTTTTTAGAAAAATCTTATGGTTGTTATTTATATATTTCTCTCTATATATATATATTTGCTTATATATTTCCATACAAAATACGAAAAGTGGGTTAAAAATGAAATAATTTTCGATCTATTGAGATTTAATTGAATAACTAAATTTATGCGCAAAACGCCCGCTCCCGGTACAATAACGCTGCGAAATGTACCCACACACAATGTGTTAATTGTATAAAAATTAGCATGGTTTTGCCTGAACTTTTTTCCGAATAAGGGTTATTTGAAACATTTAAGGGTAGTAAAAGCCCTATAAAGTAATGTTAAGGGGAGTACTTTAAATTAAAAGCATATTACCCGAGATTCATTATCATTCTAAGTACAGGGTATCTGCCAAAATAAAATGTTTCAAATCCATGACTTTTCACGACTTTCCCTGATTTAGCAGATCATTTTCCATGACTTTAAAAAGCTTTCGTTAAAGTATATATGAATAAAACTTCTGATGTACATACAAATAAAATATATGCATTTAGAGAAATTACAGGAATTTTATCATAAAAAAACTATAAACTTACTTTATAAGTGTTAATAAACTCACATACATAAAAATAAATTGTTGTATCTACATACCTAAGTTTAATCATATAGCAATTTTTCAATCAAAATGTTTCCAATTTGAATTCAAGGTACTTTGGTATTATCCAGGTGACCATGAATAATAGCCAAATATAACCCTATAACATTTATATACAATATCCCTAGAGATAAACTTATATTTTGTGCAAAAATCTTAACTAATTTTTATTAAAAAATAATAATTATTATATTAATAAAATTTTAATCTACAATTTAAGAAAAAAACCACAATAATATACATTTACCCACCCATTAAGCTTTCTTGCTTTGAGTTTCCTTGGTGAACAAATTTTACTTGGTAATAGGGTCAATAGGATAATACATAAATACCAAACTCAGTAACTTCAGCCAAATGACAAGTAAATATAGAATTAAACAATTCAATGCATTTTTTTTAATCGGTAGTTTAGCGGATCCATGACTTTCCATGACTTTTACTCATTTTGCTTGAAAAATCAAGACTTTCCGTGACAAAATTAATCCATTGTCTAAATCCATGATTTTCCATGACTTTCCCTGACTTTTCCAGGTGCGCGGAAACCGTGTAAGTAGTGGTTCATTAACCGTAGACGTTAGACACCGTAACCGCTATCCGTAGGTCTTGGACGTATTGTAATTAAAATTTGAAAATAACAGTAGGGTGAGTCATTTTTAAAACTGAAGCGTATGTATTGCTTGTCTTTCCTTGCTTTAGAATAAATTTAAAAAACTAGTCTGGCTAATGTAACAATAGTAATAACGTACTGCATAAACAGGATGATATTCTTCTAGATTAAGTATCAGCACAGGTTTGTAGCAAGGTCGTAATTTTAACTGGTTAAAACGGAGACCAGGATGCTCAGGAGCTTATTAAAGCACAGACGCCTGATTTGGGCGATCCTAAAAATTTATACTTAATTTTTAAAACTTAAGTTACTTAATCAATAGTACTTAAAAATAAATCTTTCTGGTTAATTCTTCAACTAATATTTCATGAAACTTTATTCAGAATGTTATACAGATGCAAATGATAGCTTTTATTTTTAGTGGAGATTATAAAAGTCAAATTTATACTTTTGGGGGCTTATAAACTTCATGCTAAAGTTATAACGTATAAGCTGTTGTACAAATATAAGCTAATGATATAAGCTGTTGTACAAATTGATCGAACTGTATACTGAACTTCAGATTGGGGTGGGGAGCTGAATAAACATTAGGATCTGAAACCATTAGGCCCTGAGGATATTGTATAAAATAGTTTTAACCATTGGTTCAGAACACTAACGACCGAAATCAGCTGTAACCTTAACAGGTAACTGGGACCGTAACTGACCCCCAGGTATAAAAAGCCTAGAATTGTGCGACTCGGGGCTTGATCATTATTACTCAACAAACAAAAATTTATAACACTTAAACTAAGTCAATAAAAATTATCGCTATTATTAAACATTATTATTTAGGCCCTTTTCTGATTCTTAATACAGCTTATTTATTTTTAAAACTTATATTTTTATTTTTCCAAAATTTTTAAATTCTTTGATTTTACTCATTATCATTCAAATATTTCGGCTTATTTTGTACGGATGTCACTGGCCACAAAAATAATTTATGTTTTACTATCCCTAAACTCTCTAGTTTTGTGTTATGAACTCACGAATCCACCCTTCTATCTCTTTGCTCTTTTATGTGTTTATTTTTCGCTCGTTGTCATTTTTGTGCTTACTGACTGACTGAAGCCTCTGGATTGACGGGCTCGGCCCATAGGGTCCAGTTGCATCACCACCTTTGATGCCTTTGACTCGGGGCTTTTCGACATTTTTTTACGGAGGTGCTTTGACCTCGTGAAGGCTTCTTCGACTTTTGACCGGAGCCAGCTTTTTAGCAATTACGTTCGGGAGACTCGTAAGGTCCGCTCATATAAGGAACGGCAGGGTCTCCGACACCGAACGGGGGATAGTTTGGGTTCGCGTTGCATCCTGGAAATTCCTCCCCATCGTGTGAGAATATTAAATTCTTTTTTACGACTGTGATCATCGTGAATAAGTTATCCAAGCAACAGTCCTTTGCATTTCGAAATGTTTTGGGATATTAGAATCCCTTTGTATATAGCTATTTATATACTTTGTATGTCTGTGATCCTTCTTCACGCTACCTCTTGACTCAAGAACACTGAAGGTGTCACACCATCCAAAACTATCAAAAATACCTTTTAATAGTTAATTTGAAAAATTTAAATATATTTTTACGAGAAATTTTAAATTTCGTACTTTTATCAGCGTTTTTGAACTTAATGGGGCATTTATTGTGTTCAGAGAATAACACCGTATTTTCTTTGTTCTGGACAAATTTGAGGGAAATTTCACAGCACTATAAAGCATAAGTAAGGTTATTTTTTCTTTTAAATGTACTAGTTAACTAATTGTTTATCTATGAATTGTTTAATTAGGATTTTCGTGCTTCATTTTTATCCGTATCTGTCAAGGGTAATGAACTGCTTGTCACGGATAATCTCTACTACCTTGATAGCAGACACTTCGACTTGGCAAAAAAAAAAAAGATACGACGGTGTTATATAATCGTACGATTGTACGTAAGTTAATATTTATGGATGTCAACCCAATGAATTCTTATCAAAATTACACATGTAGTTACACATCATATTTGTTTGCTTTTCATATCCAATATTCATCTTCAATGTGTTTTTTGAACCAGGTGAAACATAAAGGCTGTCTGCAACCGGCAAATTTGGGCTTTATGCATTAATGTGTGTCAGTGACTATTTGTGATGTCATTGCAAATAGGATGCGTATATGTAATGTACTGTACATATAATATATAAACGCGTATAGTGTAATGAATATCTATGTTCTATTCTCTAAATAAAACTTCGAAGTCTTAAACCAGAAGGTGGGGTCAATTTCGATTCTAAAGGCTTTTATTCTTCCAAAATAATTGTATTGGACATCAGCTAAGCCGGACGATGGCCGATTGGTTAGGGTGCTGGCCTTCGGTACCGGAGTTTCTGGGTTCGAATCCCATTGTGGCATGGATGTTCGTAGCCGTTCGGAATCGGCTTTAAGCTGTAGGTTCCGGGCTCATTAGCCCTCGTGTTACAAAAAGTAGACCGTAGCACTCCAAACCAAACCAATCGACCGAGCGACAACCTCTACTCCATTTCTTTCCTACGTTGCCAATCGCGGAAAACTAAAAACATCGAAATCAATCTCGAGCTGGCGACAATCTATTTACTTATACTGATATACTTTATTCAATATATTTTTTTTTTACACTTTTTGGCAACAAAAGTATGATCGTGCGTAAACTAATATTTATGTATGCGATTGCAGTAAGTTCTTTTGCATATGCAGCAGCATAACAGCCGAGTACAGCCGAGCCTTTGATAAACCTCTATTTTGCGAATATTTCTTTGGAACAAAGTGCGTTTTGCGAATTTCTTCGTAAAAAATAGCCTACTAATAGCGAAAGGCATTGTCTACTTAACCATTTTTTTCATGTGGTCTAATCTTTTTTCTTACTATTTCACAAAATATTTATGTACATTTCAAACTTATTTCTTGTTTTCAACACATTTTATCATAGCCTTGATGACCTTGAAAAGGTTTGTCTTTAGCTGAAAATTTTTTTAGCTGAAAATAATGCATCCCCGAACAATTTTTTGCTTTCCTCTCCGATTTCTCTTTGATGATTAAAATAAATAAAACATATAGATATTAATTTAGGTAAAAGAAAGTCCGATTTAATTTTTAATGATAATTTTTATTAATTTGAAAGCTGAATGTATATTTTAACTCTGAATCTCTGTTTTACTCATTTTTCATGTAACGAACTCTTTTTAGACTTAGCGACTAATTAAATAGAGGTACACCTGGGTTTACGTCCTATACCAATATCCTGAGTTTAACATCAAAGTTAGTTTGCTCCCTCAAACTCCTGCATTAAAGTTTTTTTTTTTTTTAAGTTTTTCTTCATATTCCTGAATTTTGATACTTTCTTCTTCAAAACTCTTGAATTCCGATTTATATTTATCCCGGATATTTTAAAAATTGGGTTAGATGCCGGATAATCCGCCAAATTTCCATTTCATCCCTAGTTGCAATTTACGGATTTATTAAAAACGAGTTTTTTTCTTAGTCCTTATTTAAATTGCTTAAACTATTTATAAAATAGTTGTATTTCGGAAAGTATATTTTCAGAAGCTCTTGATTCTACATCATTGGCTTCCATACATCACAGCCTTAAATAAGTACAAAAAGGATATAAAATAGTAGCAAACTTCATAAAAACTACAATAAGAAGCAGGGACATTAAAACACGAACAATAAAATATTAAAGTTAAAAACAAAAAAATCAATCTCTGGGTGTCGACTCTTCTCTTGCCTCCCAATATCGATTGTAGAGGTTTCCCCTCTTTCAAAGATGGACACTTTACAAGATGATCTTTGTCCATTTCAAAATTGTATTTGCACAAGGGTCAAGTGTAATGGGAAAAATAGCCTTGCTTAAAAAAAAAAAAAAAAAAAAACTTGTCAATAGGAAAATAGCAGCTTGGACTTCGTAAAAGTAGTTATTTTTTTAAAAAAAATTGTTCTTCTTACAAAACCCCTACATTTTTGTTTAGAAATTGAGAATGAATTTTGAATATTTGCTGTTGGATGAAATGCGTAAAGCAGAATTTATAGTCATCACTGTGAATTACCACTAGAATGAAATATAGTGAATATTTGTCTGCTTTTCATGATATGAAATAGTATATGTTTTTAATTTGTTAATATCAAATGAAACATAGGGGGTATCAGTCATTGTCTACTTAAACATAATTATATTGTTAAGAATATGTTAGCCAGACATTACTAACTAGTTGCAGGCTTACAATTCCGCCACTTTTCTCACCTTTAGTCACTTTTTTTTACGATTGATCACTTTAAACAGTCACATTTTTTTCCTTGTGTATCACAGCAAAAGTCTGTTGTTAAAAAAAAGAAAATCTGAATTAATAACAAAATATTTTAATAAAAGACCAAAAATGGGATACTCTAATCTTATTTTTCTTATTAAAATGTAATTAGTCATTTCCAGAATCTAGTGATTTTAAAAAGTGGTAAAGAAGTTCCTGAAATTTACATTTGTACTGAAATGTACATTTAATACATTAAAGTAACTTACGTCAAAGCACACATTTCTCTTTTTATTTTTCTTCACAATTTTTGTTTAGATACTCTAATCTAGCTATGTACATATTTCAAAACAACATTAATATATGCAGGAAATTGTGATTATAAAATTAATGTATTGTATTTATTCAAATCTAATTTATAGATTTTCTTGAATAAAAGCAATGTTGAGTTATGTTAAACAAAATTTTTAACTTTTTTGTATTCGACGCTAAAATCATGTCTTGCATGAATCATTTGATTTAGAGTTAAAATAAACAGAAAATCTTAATAATAGCACTTGTAATGAAGAGGAGAAAAAATCGCCTTTTTTTATTCTCTCTCAATGTTTAGTCACTTTTTAGTCACTTATTCTGTATTATTTGTCCCTTTTCTCACCTTTTTGAAAGTACCTCAGCAGTTGCAAGCCTGTAGTTGTAAATAGACTAAACGAGAAGTTTTGTGACTAATAAGTAAATAAGAAAGGTATGTAAAATGCAGAAATAAAATGAAGAAAGCAAAGCATACTGCTTTATTGAAACTTTTAAGAAGCTTCATTAACATTAAATTCCCCGTCAGACACAGACAGTAAATATATCCTATCCTTCCTTATAGTTTCGATTGGTGAATTCCCTGATTTTTTTCAACGGTAAAGAAGCTTCTTAAACTCAGGGGGAAAAAATTCTGGTCTAATTTTGTTTTCTTTATTCTGTTTCCGGATTTTGCAAGTTTGCCTATTTACTATTAACTAATGTTTTTGCATTTTATTTTATGTTCAAGAGTAAAAGTAAAATGATTAATTGTGTGTTTTTTTAGTTTAAAAAAATCTAGTTAAAAAGAGAAGGTGGTAGTCATTAATGCATGTTGTGTCCCATTTTCCTTTTCCCCTTAGCAACCCCAGTTTCCCGCTTCCAGTTCCACACCGAACCAACAGCCTCCAAAGTTCCATCATCACCAGTTCGAAGACTGCCAGCACCAGAAATTGCCACCCTTCTATATGATCTAGAGTGAAACGGACGGAAGTCTACCAGACCATCTAAAAGAGCTGGGCTCGATTTAAAATATACAATTAATCGATTAATAACTTTCTTATACACCAAAATAGTACCTATTTTTAAAACCTTGGAAAACAAGACTATTCATTCTCAAGATGTGTAATGACTGGTTGTTAGAGGTACTAATTATATGCGTGCCTATTTATTTTACCCAAAGCTGATGACTATATAAGAAAACAATCGGAAAGTTTGAATAATTCGTGGATGGACCTGGCAAAGTCGAAAAAACACGTTTCGCCCGTCTGAGATGAGTGAGACATCCATCCAAATTGGGAATCTTCCGAGCTGTTCGTTTTCCACCCATCAATGAGTGTTCGGCAAAATTAAAGCACCATATGAAGCAAGTCGACTGCAGCACTGCGATCACAAGTTTTAAGCACTTCTTATTTTGGCCGCGCTCTGGCGCCATAGTGCTGTTTCTTTCCTATTTTGGGTGCAGAGATGTCACATGACTCAGCGGCGACGCGTCCAATTGGTCCATAGACAGCTTGGCGACTCCTCCTCCAAAATCCGAAATTGAGAAAACGGAGCTGGTTTTCCGTCACAGATTACCTTCTTGAGATATTTTTTTTTTCTTAATTCACCCTGCTGGCAGGGAGTTATTAATCATTCTGCTTGCTTTTTCTCTGTCTTTTCCGCGAGTTCGTCAGCCTGATCAGCCTAAAACTGCCACCTTCTCTTTTATAACAGTTAATAACACTCATTATACATGCGTTTGTATCTACCATTGCAAAGCCTTGCGATAACAACAGCTACTGCGCTTGCTTTTCTTTTCTTTTTTTTTTAATATGCAGATAAAAATATATTTTTATCCGTATCTATGCTGATGATAATTTAGCTTCTTATTTCTTCGCGTATGTTTTTTCTTCTCTTGATTAATTAAAATCACCCAACCTGTTATTAAAAACCCATGTTCTTTGCTTTCTGATATAAAGACATAAAAGGAATTCTTTTAGTCACACATTTTGTTTATGAAATTAGAAAAATTATTGTATCTATGGGAAAAACTTATTGAATTTTTGAAAGTGTTGTTACTTGTTATGATAATACTTTATATATTTTAAGACACATAAATATTGAATCAACGATGTTAAAAATGTAAGAATTTAATGAAATTTTCTTTACCCCAGTTTTGTTGTGAAATTTTATTTTTATGTATTCCTCTCTTTGTGTGTGTTTGTGAAGAACATGCATTTAGCAATTGTTTATAATTGTTGAAAAAAAATGTTACAAAGCTGTGTAAGAAAGTTTGGTAAGTTTGTTCAAGATCACTGTTTTGCAGTTCATTTTTAAGAAATTGCAGTTCCTGGGTACCTTGTTTCAAGTTTAAGAATTTTTGATGTTATGAAAAGTCTCCAGTTTCCATGTGATTACATTCTTGATTTGACTTTATTTTGGATTTATTGCAATTTAAGCTTAGTTTTATATTCTGAAATACAGTGGTATTTCGAACTGCGATCTTCTTGAAATTCGAACTGTAATTTCTGTCTCATGTAGCAGTAAGTCTGTATCAAAGATTATCTAACGAAAACAACGATGATTGGTTAAATTAAATATATATATATATATATATATATATATTCAAATGTGCTGTTGGATTTCTTATAACTAGCAAATTATATATATAGTCTAAAAGTCAGTGCCACTTTAAGAAGTTATTCAACTATTTCGTTCTATATTTATTTATACGATCACTTACGAAACCCAAGTTACATAATTATATATTTAAACATTGTTAAATATTCATATTTTTCACAAGTGTTTACATACGTGCGTTAACAACAGCTGAACACCGTCAATACACAGCTTTCAGGTACTTCCTCTGTTACCCTCCCCACCAAAAAATGACAGTCTGGACTGTTCTCGTAGAGGCCAGGCAGGATCGTACCAAGAATTTTCATTGGGGAGGGGGTCTACATTTTTAGCTCATATATCAAAGGTCAGACCTTGCATATATATCTACAGAGGATTTTTGTGGGGAGGGGTCATAAATGCAAAGTTTTTATCCATAATTTCTAAATTTCAGGCCTTTAATAATTATTTCTCCATGAAAAGGAATAAATGAGTTTTGAGGCACAAACAAGAAATTAAATTTGCAAGTCGAAGTACCACTGTATTTCATCTGTTGCTTACAGCAATGGTCGCCAAACTTATGAAGACTGAGCTACTTACTGCACAGTTTTAAGTCTTTGTGAGCTACCAAGAGCTTATGTCTGTTGGCTATGTTTTGGCAAAATGATTAGTGTTAAATCATTAGAATAAGATCCGGTTAGATGTCTTCTCCACTTACCTCTGTAGGCTTCTACCCTTCTTCATCGGTTTAAGGAATTTTATAAAGTAATTACAAAAATTAAACAGCCAACGTGCTCGTAAAATCTCCTGTAAACCTGCCTGGGAGCTCTTGATAGCTCGCGTTTCACGGTTTGGCGATCATTGGACTTCAAGAACTGTATTTAGCTTTTCCTGAAACACCACCAGTACAAATGGAAGTGACAGAGTCATACCAACACTCCATGGAGTATCGATTTTCTTTAGAAAATCAGAGAGTATTTTGACTTAGAGGAGGGATAGCGAACGGATGACTTGTGAGTTACTTTGACCCACACTATTTTATATTATCCCTACATCTTTCGTTTTGTTTCCCCATCCTCCCTTAAAACAGTAGGAAGAGTTTGTTACATAAATTTTGTTATAAGTTTAACACTATTTTTTTAAATAGTTTTCAAATGTTGTTACCATTAATTAAATGGACTTCAATTGCCATTAATTGAATAAAAAAACTTCGTGAAAGATGTGCGAATAATTTTTATGTAATATTAATGTCAAGAAATTGGCAAAATCCTAACAATCTTTTACTTAGCTTTTATAAAAATCATTTGAAAGAAATAGACTTTGCAAGGAATTGACAAGTATAGGCAAAATTAATAATTCTTTAATATGAATAGCTGTGCAATAATTGTCCAAAATATGCATTAAATTTCGCATTAAATTGTGTCCATCTTTGGTATTTGCTATAAAATTATATCAAACAGTTTTACTTTGATATAAGTTTAATAAGTCCGTAATTCATAAGTGACTCGTTAAATGTTGAAAATCAAATACAGTTTTGACCCTTTTTTGAAAATGGCGCGCCATCATTAGTTTACAGGAGATTCTTCTATGCAAGTGATTAATTTGTGAGGATATTATTTCGCCTTACAAGGCTGTAAGTTTAGTAATAATGTAACCCATGTACCAGAGTAATTCATACGTTTGTTTTCTGACATCTCTTGTTCAGTATAGTTTCGTTATAGATTACTTGAAAATTAGCTTTTTTGGAAAAGCTTTCCTGGAAAAGAGGTTTGTCGTTACCGTTTGGAAACAACCTTCTTGTTAATAACAAATAGTTTCCCGTTACCCTATGCAATAAACGGGATTTCTGTGTAATTGTTTTGCACATTAAGTCCTTTTTAGCTCCATTTTGGCTATACAAATAAGGTATTTGTATAGCCAAAATATATATATGGAAGCCAGTATGTACCCTGAGTTGAGGTCCGATAGCAGTTATTCGCCGTTTGCTATAAATACCATGCAAAGAAATGCATAATTACATTCCAGGGCACACACTAATCTCAAATATCCAATTTACATGACTGTGATGTTGCTTGAAAATGGTACAAAAATCTGCCGTGATTGATTGTTATGCCATTGATCTAAATCAAGAAAGCCTTATTGTTATGCCAGTAAGTGAAGTGCTGCCAAAAAATGTCTCCAGTTAAATGTATAATTTTATGTACATTAATGTCTGTTAAATATTTTGTAATATGTAAATCATTAAAATCTATAAACCTTAGAGAACTGCCAAATGAAAAATATGGAAATTTCACTGATTTTTCTTGAGTTGTGCTATTAATATGAATGCAAATATGAAACTGTTAAAAATGTTTTTTTAAGAAACGATCTAGTCAGATATGAAAATTAAAGAATTTTTTATATGTATATTTAGAGCACTAGAATTTTTCTTTGTCATATTATTTTGTGAGTGGCTTTTAATTTTTCATTCCTTCTTTCGTGTTTAAAAAGTGCAATTCAGATGTTATTTTTTTTAATTCAAATTTAGGTCTATACAATTATAATAATATTGATTTCTGTACTCTAAAGTTTGCATCAATTTCCAAATACTTAATTGTACCCGTGCATTGCAGTGAGAATTTCATCTTTTCCACTCTTTCACGCAATAAAATTTTAAACCATCATTTTAATAGCTTTATTGTTCATAGCTTATAAAATTCTGGTGTTTGTTTTCAAGACGTGGCTGTACCTACTATTAAATGGGACTAGCATATAACCCATCATATGACGGGATCAGTAAAATTTTTAAATTTTCAGAATTGTAAAGTATACCCTATGAGGCAGATAAAAAAAAATGGTTTGTCTTTTGGTCTATTATTTGGTACAAGCTCAATAATTTATCTTCATACTCCTTTAAAGTCTCCTGATAATGTGAGTGCAGTTTAGAATCACGTTGACATTTAGAAAGATAATTCAAAGTTTTCTTAGCTACGTCGAAATTATCGTTAAGTTTTCCCAATTTTTTTGGCCACAGTAATTAATGGAAGTAAATAAATGAAGCTATCATTTCCACTACACCCTGGAGGTAGGCAGAATTTGTTAATACCGGTGATAAAAATTTCATTGCAACAAAAAAATAATCGATGATTAAATTTAAAATTATCACATCAAATCTATTATTTAAGCCAAATATAAAAGAAAATCATTGCTGTAATATCTGAGTTCAGTGAAAAAAATGTATGAAAATAATGCAGACGATATTTAAATAACTTAAAATAAGAAATGATTAAATGATATGGTTAAAAGAATGTCATAATGCTAGAAAAAAAATGTTATTTTTATCTATTTATTATGTGATAAATTAATACATTAAATCGCCTGCTCTAAACCGAGGATAATAGATTGAAATAATGGTATTAAATGCTAGAAAAGAGGGGAAGGGAGATTACGAAAATTGCTAACCGTAACTCATCAAGAATCGAATATGGATGCCTCTATCCATTACATGTACAACCGCTTCATAAATTCGAGGATAGACGGACAGATAACTTAGGCTATTATTATTATATAGGGGATAGTTTAACAAACGTCCCGTATATAAGGTCACCTTTTTCTCATCAAAGTAGAATGTTCTCACGTCAGTGCTCTTAAACACAAGGCTGTAGGTAACTTCCACAGAACTACTGTTCCAATCATGGAACACTAGACATAAATGGGTTAAAACTACTGTTTCAAAATTTAATTGTTAATTTTTCAATTATGATTCATTGGTTTAAAATTTTTTGCTTGCTGTTATATCTGAGTCAGCAATAATGAAAAAATAATCTAAGAAATCACATGCAAAGAAAATAATCAGTGATTTTCCATGTTAGATATTACATTGTTGATTTGTTCTTAGTTTTGAGTTTCTGCATATTATCTTTTATGATTTTCGAATTTATTCTTTTTAACTCTTTGTTGCTGTGTTTTAATAGGCTTTAAATTTCTCCTGAACTGTTACTTTTATATGTGTTTATGTTACAAATCATCCTAACCAAAGGGATTTAGTTTAAATTGTGGAAGTAACATATGCAGAGCTGGCTCTGTTGTAAAGAAAGAGTTAGATTGTGCTTGTTTTGTCTTTATAAATATATGTATGTAACTTTTTTTTTTTGTACTTATTAGTGTCTTAATAATTTGGTATATATCACTTAGATTAGAAATATGTGTGAAATAAAAAAACTGTTTTAAGTAAGTAGCCTATACAGTTCAGTAATTGGCTTGACTAAAGAACTGGGTTCCCCCGCCAACTTGGCGATAATGGTTTAGTATGATCGCCTAATATTTTCTCCTGGTCTCACCGGGTCCAAATAATATGTATCTATTATAATTTATGATATTTGCATCTAACGCTTTTTGTGTAACTCTTTTCTTGTTTATTAACAGTGCGCTATGCTTAAAAAATTAGATATAACAAACCATTAATGGTTCACTATGGCTGATTTTTAATAATTTGGAGCTGTTGCGTTTGTAAACTGTTAAGGAATCAATTTCTGATAAATATAAATGTCCAGTTTTCAAGTCATTTTCTTTAATTAAGTAAGAGTATATAATTCTATTACGATTGCGCATTGTGCATTCATTAAAGTCGCCAAAAAAAGAAAGAAATACAATGTTTGGATGGATTACCTTTTGTGTTTTAGTAAATATCGCCAATATTTTCGCCAATTTTGCCAAGGGGAACCCAATTCTTAAGTAGTCCCTAATAATTTCTTTTTTAGGATAATTTAAAAAAAGTCTCTAGCAAATATAGTTCTGATAGTATGAAAATTATTTTTTAATACCAGCAAGCTTTCAATCGACCTCTTTAAAAAAGACGATGAAAGTGATAGATGCTACTAACCAGTGAAATTTTTTAATCATTTTCTTCTTATGTAATCATTTTGATCTTAGGTACCACATTTGATACCACTTGTATCTTTGCTAAAGTATTGATATCGATACATTGTTTTTTAAAGTGCTTTATCACTTTTACACTTTTTGCCATAGTAGGAAAAACGAACTATCAAATGTGGTTGCTATTTGACTAAATATCACGATATATAAAAGTTGATTTATATTTTTACTTCGTAAAAATATAAGGAATTGTTCTATAAATTCTGGGTTTTATGATATGAATACCATATGAATACTGGACCAATATGACTTTTCACTATGAGAACTGAGATAAAATATAAATGCTGAATTCTAAGTACTAGAAATGTTTACTGGTGTATTTAAATGTTTAAAATTTGTTTTAAACTCTTAAAAAAAATTCATAAAATTTACAACGTGATTACAACTCAAGCTTGGCGTTTCCAAATATGTCATGTAAGCAGAAAATCTTAAAATTTGAACTGTATAGGCTTCTGTTACATAAAAAATGTAAAAGTGCCTGAAAGCATTTGAGAAAATGCTTTTTAACAGAACATTTTATACCTGAAAGTTGTCGCATAGTTATATTTTGCTAAAAAGTTGAATTTTCTTGTCAAAGTGCCAAGCGATCGCGTGCTTTAACATTCCAAGTGCCAATATTTCTTGCATGCTTTGAGTCATGCTTTCGATACACTTAAATAGCTTGAGAGCTCTTAGCTGATATACTTCTACTTCTTGTTATGTAATTTATCTATTCCCATAATCTTCGTGATGTTTGAGCGATGATACGGTTTTCATTATCATGGTAGCTGTACATTAGATATAATCTTAAAATATGTTAAATTTGTGAAATTCCAAAATTGATTTCCAATAGATGATTAGTAAAATTCTTTTATAAAATTGGGCAATCTAGGTGTGACCCGTTAAAATTTCTTTTATTAGAAAATTAATTTAAAATTATTAAACTTATATTCCACTGCAAATATTTCCTAGTAAAGTCATTATAATTTCCCCTTCAAGAATAGTCTAGAGCCGTGGTTCTCAAGCTGGTTGCCGTCCCCGACTGTTTGCAATCGGGGCAATCGGGTTTTAACGGGCAATCTAGATGTGACCCGTTAAAATTTCTTATATTAGAAAATCAATTTAAAATTATTAAGCTTATATTCCACTGCAAATATTTTTTAGTAAAGTTATTATAATTCCCCTTTCAAGAATAGTGTAGTCGCGGTTCTCAAGCTGATTGCCGTCCTCGACTGTTTGCCAAGGGTACTACGGTATCGTTCAAGAATAATGAAAAATTTGTCGAAAATAGTTTCATTCATCCCATTAAAGACAAATAAGCATTAAATCTTGTTTGTCAGCATTAATTCTCTAAATTAAGTTTAATTTTTTTTTATTTAAACCGCTTTAAAAGAATAGGTGTGCCATGGAAAAATTAGACAACGGTATCGCGTCGAAAAAAAGTTTGGGAACCCCTTATTTAGAACAGTAGTTCTCAACCACTGTCCACATTTTCAGTACGTATTCATTCTATCAGGTGAGTCAGTTCCCTTCCGAGTACCCCCTTACCCTGAAAAAATTCTCAATTCATCCCCACCTATAATCTGTTTCACTCGTTACAAATTCTGAAATCTTTTCCTCAAAATGTTATATTATATTGAATTAAATATTTTTTTTTCATTTTATATTTTTTTAATTAAGCAAAAATAAACAGAAAAGTTAAAGGAATTTTTGGAACTATTGCAGTAGTTTTAAAAAATTAGTCTTCATAGAGTATTATTACAGTTTGGAGCTGAGATTAATTTGCTTCTGAATTTATTTTTATATGTAGGCATAGAAAGAAAACGCCTGTTTAACAAGCCTTGAGATAGTAAATATCAATAAAGAAAAACATTGATTTTGAAAAGTTTTCTGCGTTTGTCACCGCGGCAAGCCCCCAAGCAAACGCAACCCCTCTTTTATTCAAGATTTTATTAGGGAGGTCAAAATTACAGCTGACAGTATTTGTAAAAAAAACACTATCATATTTTAAAATTTACTTTTAATGAAGTCTTTTGTTCCTTTTTCTCCTGGGTGGTGTGCCTTAATATTTTCATTTCACTTAACCTCTAAAGGCATATCACCGGTTGAAATCCTCTGGCCAATGATAAGTATGACATATTTATCACCTCGTGAGACCGTGGATTTATCGGTCAGGATTTCTTCGAAAAACTTGGCAATGTAGATTACAAAATGCTCTATAGCTCTAACCTAGATAAGACGGCCGTGCACGGATAACAATCTACCGTTTCGGCATTTAATTTTTTTTCTCCTTTTTTCACATCAAATGACATGAACTAAGCGTCTTGCTCCTACATGGCAGTTAAGAGTAAACATATGTTTAGATCTTTTGTACCACACACTATTGCATGATACGGTTTCAGTGAAAAATATCAGGCAGTAGATTTAGGCGGGAAACCTTTTCACTGCTAACTTTTATTGCAGTTTTTTTTTTTAATTTTTGTTTTTGAATTTACACCTGTTTGCCTATTTTATTGCATAGACGATATTTAATTGGAAGTATTTTTTTAAATGTAGACTGACACCCCCCCCCAAAAAAAAAAAAAAATTAATGAACAAAAAAAATTTTTTTAATTGAATAATATCCAGTTTACCACTTAAGTAAGGAATCCACTTAAATAATGAAATCCTTTATTAATTTACTTTATTACTTTGTGCTAGACCTGTCTCCTCTACATTAACTTCAGGATCTTCCGGATTATCCATGAGTAGGATTCCCTGGGCATAGCTTTGAAATCCTAAGATTTCTCTGAGTGAGCACAAATAATAGCTACAAGAGGTTAAAAAAAAGTGCGAAAGGATCGAAGATCGAGGTTCCTTGAGTTCATAACACGACAAATAAATCCAGTAGAGGTTCTCAAACTTTTTCATTCTCGGTGCACCTTTGAAATTGAAAATTGAACGCTGAGCCTAACTTTCATTTTGCAATAATATACTTATATACCGATGTACGCAACACCAGCTAAGTCAACTGGAAGCCCGTTATGACGGCCTAACGATGACTCCATAAGAAATTATCGAAGCTGGAAAAATCTGACGACAGGGTGGGCATCGAACTGGCTCGCAAAAGTAGCATATAGATAATTGCGGTCTTTTTTTTAAGGCTAAGACGCCATCATGCTGAAACCACATACGATTTCGAATGACAGTCGGATGTAATGTCTGTCTCACTGTTTATGTTTGTACTTTAATGAGTCAAAACCGACCATGCATTCCTATACAAATTGTATTTTTCAGTAAGTTGTGGTTCCACTTTTCAAAATTTGTTCTATGTTCGTAGAATCACCCAGTATGTATGACATATAATTACTAAATATCATTACATATGTAGAATTTATTATCTTGAAAGCATGACTCATGCATATTTCTATGCCACGTAAGCCAATTATTTTGTATATGAACTGTTTTCTACAGACAATATATAGATTCCGAGAACCTGTTGAAGCATATAAAGTTGAGAGATGTGTGCAATTATATCTAGCGTTTGTCACACTGTCCGCAGTCCTGACGCCAAACTCGGTGATAGTTCATAAGACTCACGTCATAGAATCTGGAGTTGACGGCTGGTTCCGGGCTCTCGGATATCATTGACAGTTACCTGTCAGGACTGCGGGTATCCTATCTGTGAAATATTTGTGCATTTGTAGCCGTTGTTGTTCCTTTTTAAACTATTTAAAAAAAAATGTTTTTATCTGCAGTTGGTTGAAATTTTTCTTATGTTTTGATTTCATATTTAAAAGTGTCTTAACAAGTTTCATTGTTCATGATTTTTAAAATTGTCATCCATTTTACATAATTTCCTCAGTGTTTCAACCTTGCTTGGTTATTTCTCCCCACGTGAAGAATATGACGTGATTGTATTTACAGTTTGTGTTTTATGTTGAATAGGGAATTTTAATATGATAGAAACCCTGCATTCTGAAACTACATATTTTTTCATTTGGTAGGAAAAATCAGCTCTAAAGAGACAAATTGAAATACTTTCCGCTGTAATAGTTTTGGTTAGATTTGGTTTTGCGTGCTTGTCTTTTTTTTTTTTTTTTTTTTTTTTTTTTAAGTGGGGGGGGGGGTATTAACATGAGGCTGAAACCTATTGTAACGTATTACTTGTATTAGGCTAGATAGCATTTTTTAAGTTTTACCTCTACTCCATGCATAACTTATATGTCCTTGTTTACAAAGGAAAACAATATTACGAAGTTATTAATATAAATCTAGCTATAGAGGCTATTCACACATTTTTTGGACAATATATATTGTAGTCACAAAACTAAATTACATAAAATTCTTGTGTTTGGTATGTTCTATTTGATAGCCCTTATTCTGAACAATCTTGCGACACCGTAATATCCAGCATAATAATGCCTTTTGAAGTGTCAGAAGATGTATTCTATCCCATTCCTCCTGAACAGCTTTCCAGAGTCCTGTAAGGGTTGTGGGACGACGTTTGGATAATGCAGATTTTAAAAGTCCAAAAGCACAAAAATCCATAGGTGATCCATCGGGAGATTTAGTAGAGATATCAGTGAAGGGTATGGCCTTGATACCGGTTTTTTGTTTCATTTCTTTTAGGAAATTTACAGTGGATTTTGATGTGTGACTGTTAGCTTTGTCTTGAAGGAGTTCCACAGAATGATGGCACTTGGGTAACGCAATGGTATTTCATTCAGAAAAATGGACGATAAAATATGTTCCTGATAGTATTTGGAGTTAATCTTGACATTTTTCAACTCTTTATTTTTAACTTGCCATTATATGAAAAACCAGCTGCATTCATGAATCTACTAACCAAAATCGTCTAAAAATGTACGAACAGCTTCTGTATTACAGATGTGGTAGAGTATAAGAATGATTAAATTATTGTACAATCTCCAGATAAAGCTGCTTCTGGCATAGGATGCCCTGATTTAGGGGTGCTAAATTCGTTTGGTAATATATAATAGTTAACCTGTAAAGTAGAATTATTAGTGAATGAACAAATACATTATCCAATTTTTTTTGTTGGGTTTTTTGCGGGGGGAGGGGTTGCATAATATAGCAAATACAGTAGACTAATTCATTATCACTTTTATAATAACTTTCGTATAAATTTTATTTTAAAGAATTTTATTAAATTATATTCCTGCATTATAGCTCGAAAACCGTCACATCTCATTCTGTTGATCTTTTTTGAGTCGTAAGCACCAAAGCAGTAAGACGCTATAGATATCCCCGGCTTATTATGACGGATTTTTTTTTTAAATATTTAGTCTTACGTTTTATAAGGTATGCACACGAAAAATAAAATAAAATAAAAATTTGCACGCAAGAGTACGACTCCTCAGGAACGGCACTGTCACAAGGCACGATTAAATTAGTGTTCCGGTCGTACTTTATTGGAGGAAAATATCTAGAGTCTACTTTCCTATTGAAAATAGAAAAGGAAGTTTCTGGAAAGGCCTTGGATATTACGAACGCCACTCCTAAATGAGCAGATTGATTTCTTGCAAGGTTTAACTGAGGATGTTATGCTAAATGGAACACTCCTATTTATGATTTATGGTTTACTGTGTTTCTAGAACAGTGAAGTGTCCATGCTGGAAATTCGATGCAAGAATTAATTTGCATATCTTCTCAAAATCGGAGCATAGATTTTTTTTCTTTGTTTCTAACATTTATTCTTTTTTAAAATTATATAAAATGAATATTTCTTATTTTGCTTATACAGTTATCAAGTATACATTACTGTATTTAATTTGCAAATTAAATTAGTATCATTAACCGAGATATTATTTGATATGTTCTTATTTTTATACTTGTGCATAGTCATAATTTTTTTCAAAGGTATTTAATATCTTAAATTGAATATTCTAGTTTTATTAAATTGTTTTATTTAACATGTTATGTAATTGATATGAGTGAACATACGTGCATACAATGAGAAATTGGCATAATTCTATATCTGTCGTCATAGTAGAAACGACTTGAATTTAATATTGTTTTTTCCTAATTTGTATTCTTAAACTCAAATTTTCAAAATTTCAGTTTATCATAAATTAGTAACTTATTGGTAACGGTTTAAAATTACTATTTTTTATAAAAGAAAAAAAAAGAACACACAAAATATCACCAGCTTATTTTTTATCCGAGAACAATTTTTACATTCATTTTTATCACAACAAAAAAAATGTAGTTGCCAAAAAACTAAAACAAAATACAAAACAGTTGATATTAAAAAATGAAATGAAATGAATTAATTAAAATACATGGTAAATGTATAAATACACATGTTAAATATTTATGAACCACTACATTACTCCTTTTCCAGTAATGAACGTTACGTTCGGTAAGGATTTACATTCGGCATCTCATGTTTTTCTTCGAGTTGATCGAGTTCGTAAACAGCTTCAACCGGCTTATGAAGGTTCTTATCACGTGGTCACCAAAAAATTATTGGTAGCGGTTTGAAATAAATTACTATTTTTTAAAAGCAAAAAAGAAAAAGAACACACAAAATATCATCAGCTTATTTTTTTATCCGAGAACAATTTTTACATTCACTTTTATCACAACAAACAAAAGTAGTTGCCAAAAACTAAAACAAAATACAAAACAGGCGATATTAAAAAATGTAATGAATTAAAATACATGGAGTTTTATGTATATAGAGTAAATGTATAAATACACATGTGAAATATTTCTGAACCACTACAAACTATTACTCTTGCTATAATCGCAATGCTTGTTATATAAAGTTTTAAAATCTTTTACTAGAAGTAAAATATATATATATATATATATATATATATATATATATATATATATATATATATATATATACATTCTTCCCTATTAGTTATATTTGCTGTTAACGAAAATGCTTTGTATAAAAATATTTAATTACCTCTATTTGAATTTTTACATGGCTGCTTCACTGTGAATAATATAGAAAAAAATCTTTAATGTGTTATCAAGATCACTTGTATGTATAAATTGTTTTTATCTTTCTGGTAAAATCAAATTAATTGTACGAAAAAGTTCCTCGATTTATGTCTATTATATAAAAGGCTTTCTCTCAATGACAGTTCTATACAGATAATTCTAAACCCTTCTGCAGTTACAGGATTAAAAGAAAACCTTCCCAAGAGTTATGTATGTGTTCAAGACTATCAATTTCACACTATTTTAGAAAAAAATAAAAAATATTTTAATTTGTGTAACCTTATTTGTTGTTTTTAAAATTTCATGTTCAGTGTTTCTTATTTAATATTATGGGAATTTATGGGATGTAAACGTGTGCATGTAAGAGAGTGGATTAGTAACAATGACATACTTCATCCTATTTATTATTTCGGTGAAACATAGTTATGCTGATTGTGATGAAGCCAAAAGACCAAATAGACCCCGTCGCAATATATAACTGGTCTATGACTAGATGTAATAATATCAGCGATTAACCCCGAAGACTAACTTAACTTCAAGAAAGGGTGCGCCTTTCGTTTGATGAGGCCGATTGGTTAGGGTGCTGGCATTCGATATCGTAGTTCGTAAGTTCGAATCCCACCGTGGCATGGATGTTCGTAGCCTTTCGGAATCGGCTTTAAGCTGTAGGCCCCGGTCTCATTATCCCTCGTGTTGCAAAGAAGTATATCGTACCACTCCAAACCAAAACCAAACCGTTTGATGAGTACCTCTAAAGAACGACTTTGTTCAAGTGGGCCCTCGTAATTTAAAAAAAAGCCTAAGAAGGTCCGCACTATACGTGGCCTGAACACAAACCTATTGTACCAGAACCTATCACCATGACCACAAACCTGGTGCCTCAGCTGCTTTACTGAACACGGCGGATTTGGCCGGCTTGAGCCTCGATCTTGCTTTTACGGTGTTTTACGTGCCTCAGCTGCCATTACTGAACACGGCGCGTTTGGCCGGCTCGAGCTTTGGTCTTGCTTTTACCGACTAAGCTACTGCGGTTGAATATTGAATGTAAAATCACCTTAAAATCTGAATTTGTTTTCCATAGAATACCATGTTTATATTAAAGTACCTAAAGCAGTGATTCTCAACCACTGTGCCGCGTAACTAATTTTGTGTGCCGTCAAATTCGAGAAATGTAAATATGATTTAAAGAAATGTATAATTTAAGAGGAAGGACTAATTTCGCTTGATAATCGATATTTAATTTTAAAATGTTCAGAAGAATCAATTAATTCATTTTAGGTTAACATTAGATGCGATTATACCATAAGCCAAAAAAAGCTTTAAAAATATTATTACGATTTTCTACATCTTGTTTGTGAGAATTTGGATTTTCATTATTAACCACATAAAAACGAAAAAAGATCGAGACTGTTAAATCTATAAGACGATATGAGAATAGCATTGTCATTTTTACGACCAAATATAAATGAAATTATCAAAAACATCAAGTTAAAAAATCTCATTTAAAAGTATTCTTATTATAAACTTGTAATTAATCTCTTGATAAACTTACTGTTGTTTTTGTAGTACATATTTTATTTTACATTTAAAATTATCATAAACTATTTTACCCAGTGTATTATAGGTAAGTAAGCAACTTTTAAACTTATCTTTTTCTTTGTATGCCGCCAAATTTTGAAATCCTTAAAAGTGTGCTGCGACAACGAAAATAAAAGGTTGAGAATCACTTTCCTAAAGGTTTAGCTTTTCTTTCACGAGGCAAAAGGGAGTTTTGGGCAAGGCTTGAATATATGTACATCTATAAATATGCATATTTTATGATATATGAGAGTATGTTAATTGGAAACTCACTTATACGAAATATTCAGTTGTACGAAGAACTTTTCGTTACCCGGCGAAACTCCATCAGGCCTATGCAATAAATTAATCACTAATACGAATATTTAGATATATGAAACATTCACTTGTACGAAGGAATGCTTTATCACCTACGTAGATTTTCTACTGAAATATTATTTAGTTACATGAAGCATTCAGTTGTACGAAGGAATGCTCGATCACCTACGTAACTTTTCTACTGAAATATTTAATTATATGAAACATTCACTTGTACGGAAGAATTCTCGATCACCTAAGTAACTTTTCTACTGAAATATTTAATTATATGAAACATTCACTTGTACGAAAGAATTCTCGATCACCTACATAACTTTTCTACTGAAATATTTAGTTATATGAAACATTCACTTGTATGAAGAATTCTCGATCACCTACATAACTTTTCTACTGAAATATTATTTAGTTACATGAAGCATTCAGTTGTACGAAGGAATGCTCGATCACCTACGTAACTTTTCTACTGAAATATTTAATTATATGAAACATTCACTTGTACGGAAGAATTCTCGATCACCTAAGTATCATTTGTACCGAAATTTTATTCAGTTATACGATGGAAGTAAAAAGTTTTCGCGAATAGACTTATATAGTGCATATTAACATATCCCTAAAATTTTCTTTTTTTTTTCTTACATAATTTTTGCTTGTATTATTCTTTAAAAAGTGGGTTTTCAATTAGTTTAATTTCTATTAACATTTAATATTTTAGTTTAAGAATGTTTTAGAAAAAGTGTTTCTTTGTATGCAATTATTTATGTACGTGTTTAATGAATACAGAAATTGATATTTAATGTAGACAAAAAAAATTAATCTTATTGTAATTTACAAATATTAATATGAATATAATTTTTACACTTAAACTACGTTTTTATTTATTTTAAAAAAATGGAAAAACAGCACAGTAATATTTTCCTGTTTTTAATGGGCGGAAACAACTACTATTCATGTATACGGAGAATTATCCTTTCCTCTTAGCTGCTCTTCGTTAACGAAGTTTTGCGGGTTCGAATCCGGCTGCTGGCATGGATGTTCGTAACCATTCGTAATCGGCTTTAAGCAGTAGGTCCCAATCTCATTAGCCCTCGTGAGCAAAATAGTAGAGCTTAGCGCTCAAACCAAGCCAAACATTTCCTCGTAGTCTTTGAATAAGTGATTTTTTTCCACTGTGTATCCATGTATGAGTGAGTGAGTGACTGAGTTGTGTGAGAATGTAAAAAATACATAAGTATATAGTGTACATAGAGAATATTGATCACTATTTTTATTATTTTGTTTTAATTACGTGCATTTTTTATATTTAGGTTTTATCGCGAGGAACAGATTAATATCACTGACGGCCAAAAGCTAGGTCTTTGATGTTCAGAACTAGAATTTGTTTGGAGTCCCACTGTTGACATGGATGTTTGTTCGGAATCGGTTTTAAGGAGCAATAGGTCCAGGTATAGTGACTCCTCGAGTAGCCAGACATTGAATATATTTATCCTAATCAAGCACGTTCGGTGCTGTTGTATCTACTGCAATAGAAAAGCTGTGGGGCTAAGAAGTTGTTTTGCTAATCAGTTTCTAGTGGCTATTCTAATTTTATTTACTTAACAAAATAGAATTTTCAATCTATGGTGATATGTGTTACAAGGATATAGTTGTCTTTTTTTCAGCAATGTTGTTAGAGTACCTGTTAGTTTAACAGATGGGGTATGTGCCTGCATTGTGTACTTATTTTCCCCCATTGGCGTTAAAATGTCGGTGACTTCCCATTTCTTATAGGATTTCCGCTTTACGAGCTCCACTTCTCGGGTTCAAAAAGCGGGTCAGAGCCATTTAATTTTTCTCGCGACTCTGCTGCCCACACAAAATTGCCCCGCTGTGATGCAACGCTAACGAAATGAGCGGAGGAAAGCCGGCAGGTAACTTTACCATCTCCGATACGGAATTACGTAGTACCTTCGAAGTGCTCCTCCGTCGTTTTGCAGAGAGTATCCAACACAGAGCAAAAGCGACGGGAAAGTGGCTTTTTTTTTCCTAACCTGCGGACGTCGTAATGTTGGTCAGGCGCGTTGCGAAATTCTGGTGGAGTTTTCAGATGGAGTGTGTGATGCTTGCCTACGTAAACGCTCACGCCTTTTTGCCCCCCTCCCCATCCCTTCTAAGTGCTTTTGTAATTTTGAAATCGCAAATACAGATTCAGAATGCAATACTTTGTAAAGCGGAGGCGTTTTACGATTGCATGTATGTTTCCTGCCTTCTTATGACTGCACCTTCAATATTTATTCGTCGCACCTCTGGTGTGTCATGCACAGCTAATTAGGTTTGCCGTCAACAGCATATAACTTTCGTTCTTGTAGAGCTCTCAAAATAATATCCATGTTGTAGGACATTCACTTTAAAACATTTTCATTATTTAGGACCCATCAATCATGATTATTAACCTCCGTTTTGTTCCAGATAAATCAGAGGTTAAACTATACGAATTTAGGGCCAAAATCACTAAAACTAGTTGAGTTATTCGACAATTTGTAGAAGGACGAGACTCTTATATCAAAAGACGTTTAGAAAATAATTTAGTCCATTTTTCAAGGAACTATTTTTATTATTCTTGCAAAGTTCCATATCACAGAACACAAACAACAAAGAGAACAAAACACACTCACATAGACTACTGACACTCATAGACAAACGCACTACTTGGCTTTTTAGCACCACCTATCGTGAAAAATGAGAGGGGCGTAATTGTACCCGCTACATCCTCCCCCTACACCTCCGAAGACCGTCTCGGCGAGGTGGTGGGATTTTTGAATTGTTTTCGGTTTCCACAGAAACAGGATGGGGTTGTTTCGGAGGTCTACCTCTTTTCCGGAGCGGCATCACAGGAGATTGTTTTTGTATGACATTTTGAAAAGGTGTTAAAGCTGATGCATGGTATGCACCTAAAGGTTCATCAGGTTTGTCACAACTAGCTATGAAGAATGTAGTAGGTAATTTTTGGGACAAAATGATGTAAGGGCCATCTTTCCTCGGCATCAATTTTGCACTTACGTTTTAAAGAATTCTCAGAAGTGTTCATGGACTGAACTTCCTCAGGGTTCCCACGGTCCTTAAAAGTCCTTAAGAACTCCTTAATTTTAGCTTTCATTTTTAAGGGCCCTTAAAACTACTTAATTTTTGTCAAAGGTCCTTAAAAACTCCTTAATTTTTAAATTGGAACTTGAACAATTTATCCGTCAACACGTGATTTCCTATCAATTTTTGCCGTATTCTCCAAACTTTCTGGTTTTGTAAGTTCGGAGCCCCAAACCAGTTCTAATTAAGAACGCCAGTGCAGGTGATAAGTACTGGTCAAAGAATATATAAAATATTTGTTACATGTATTTTATCAATATCAATTAATAGATTAAATAGCTATTTGATTTCTGAGTTAAAGGTTACTAATTGAGAAACACTAATGAATGAGTAGGCCCTCAAAAATACTTGTTAATTTTCTTGATTTAGGCCATTTGTTCTATTCCTTTCCCTCCCCCCGAAACCACGTTTGTTCTATTTCACTTTTTTGTCCTGCTGTTTAATATGTAGAAGTACCCTATAATTCTTCTGAATATTAATTGAAAATCACTAAATTAAATAGTTCCTAAAAGTAATTTGGTCGTTTGTTCGATTTTGACCCATTTGTTCCATCTCACCCCCATTTGATTTCAAATTTTGTTCTGACATTTAATTCGTAGAGGAACACTAGGATTCATTTGTGCAACAATTGAAAAACCCTTATAAATTAACTAGTCCCTAAAAGATTTTTCCACAGATTTTAACTGAGATGTTGACCCAGGTGTTAAGGGCCTGTTCTTATAACTTCATGTTAGCTGACCCCTCAGTTTGTCCTGTGCCTATAATGAAGTGGAAACCCGTCCTCCAACGTTCTGTTAATAAACGTCTTTAACTAAAATGGTGTCATTTTTATGGGCCATAACTGTAACGACCCATCGTGAAGTCTGTCTTATTACATACACACACACACACACGTAATGCTTGATTTTTACCCACTGTAAACTTAAAGTTATATCCATAAGGAACAGTCGTTAAGCATTGGAAGAAAACAGCAAAATTTGAAAATAAAAATATAGAATTTAAGATCCCCGCTTTTAGTGCTGTCATCAAAACACCTTGCATTTGGTCATAGAGTGGTGTGGGGCGTTAGTAGGCCAGCCAATAAGAGTGTTAATGTTAATCTCGTCAGAATTGCAACTAAACTATATAAAGGAGTTTTATAAATGTAGTTGTGTTAGGCAGGAATCAATTTTGATTTTCAAAATCGCCACAGTTAGAAGAGAAAGAAATTTCGCCAAAGGTTGTAATTTTAGGGATAGAATCGCCAGATATTTTCAAAATCGACACAGTTAGAAGAGAAAGAAAGAAATTTCGCCAAAGGTTGTAATTTTAGGGATAGAATCGCCAGATATTTTCAAAATCGCCACAGTTAGAAGAGAAAGAAAGAAATTTCGCCAAAGGTTTTAATTTTAGGGATAGAATCGCCAGATATTTTCAAAATCGCCACAATTAGTAGAGTAAGAAGGAAATTTCTCCAAAGGTTGTAATTTTAAGGATAGAATCGCCAGATATTTATTTAATACAATTATATTGGGATTAAAATACCTTTATTTAGACACACATATACATATATATCACTAAGCAAGCTTTATTTTTAATGATACTACAGAAATATAAATTTAAAGAGTGCATTCGTATCTATTGTATTTAACATATGAAGGGCTCCTCGGAATCTGCGATTTTATAGGGTGACCTAGCAGAAAGCCACGCCTGGGCATGTGTTATCTAATGTAAGCAGAATAAAAAAAATGGCAACACTTCCTCATTGCTTAATTTATATTTTATTATCCGAACCTCTTCATAAAACATCATGCGTCGAGGCGTAAGCATTTTACGTCACTTAACTTACTGTGGAAGTAGATATGCCATAAATTTTATTAAAAGATCGGTTGTACTCGGGAAAAAACAAGCTGCGACTCTAGTTTTTCATAATATGAATATGTGTTGCTGATACATTATGCATAAAACCAATTAAGAAAAAGTGGACAAAACACTTAGTTTAACGTAACCAGTTGCAAATTTTGCTCTAAGAAAAGCTTATTTTACTTTTAAATTAATATTTATCCTTTAATCCGAAATGTTAATTCGAGCGCCTACTTGTTGGGTTATGCTAACTATATAATTCTAAAATGCACAAAATATGTACAAAAATTTATTTATCGACCTTAGGCTAAATATAAAAGATGTATTTGTCATGCAACACCTTAAGCTTTTCATAAAATAATTTTAAAATTATACACAATAAAAAAGATACATTTGCAAAAAATCAGAAAAAACCAATTGAGAAAAAGTGGACAAAACAGATTTAGATTTAAATCAGATTATTTGACAAATTTTGCTCTAATACTAATTTTAATTGTTGTTTATATTTTTAATAAATAGATAGTTTGTTATAAGAGTGTTAATCTTATCTATCTAGTATACCACACTATTATAAACTTAAATATATAAATTTTAAACTAAATACATTCTATTATTTTGTCATATATGCAAACTCAATAAGATGTCAATTAAAAGAACAAATTAAATAGCTTTTAATGCAAACATTTATTTAAAAAAAAATAAAATCACAATTATTTCATATTAAACCGAATTATAAATCAATAAAAACACTAGCTTTGATGATTTATCCATAAAAAGGCTAGAATGAACAATACCAAAAGAAGAAACTGTCCTTCTATTCCAGCAGACGAACCACGGCTATTGTTATTTGGTAGACAAACTGGATTTATTCTCTTTACCTCCCATTACATAAAATGAATTTAAACCAGTCATAATCAATCATGTACTACCCCTGCTACATATTTTCTGATAACAGCATAAATTTGGAAAGCACATGTATCTATTGACACTTATTTACTTATTGGCTATTACTTGATGTAATTGTCATGCAACACCTTAAGCTATAAAAATTCAGCATTTCAAAAAATTTTAAAATTATGCACAATTAAAAAGATATATTTGCAATACAGAAAAATACTTTTTCAAACATGTTAACGTTCTAAAAAACTGTGATGGTTTTCGGCTATAAGGCTAGAATTTAATATAAATTATTCTATTCTTGAATTTCCTACTCTACTCTACTCTATCATAGTATAACGTATATATTATATTGCAGGTTTGGCCAACCTGCGGCTCTTTGGACAATTATTTGTGGCTCTCGATAACTATACCCGAGTTCTCTTTTCATTTTTGAGTTATATTTTAAAAAAATATTACAACTGATGGAGCTCCGGCAGTGCAGAATAAAAAAATCGGTGTTGTTGCGCTTTTAAGAGATGATTCTCAAATTCCGAAATTCATATCGATTCACTGCATAATTCACCGAGAACATCTCGTTACAAAATATTAAAAATATCCGGATGTTATGAAAACAGTGTAACACATTGTAAATTACATTCGCACCAAAGCAAACAATCATCGACAATTCAAAAATTTTCTTGAAAAATTAAAAGGACGAAAAACTTTTAAATGGCATTCAATAAATATAATTTCTGTAAAAAAATTTAATACCTTTTATGCACACCTTTTTAAATACGTATTTCATTGCGGCTTTCACGAAAAATTTCAAATTTTGAAAAATGGCTTGGACTATTAAGGAGCTTGGCCACCCCTGTTATATTGTATACATACATACATTAATCTGTTCTATAATATTTCATCTATTCTATCATTCAGTAAAGACGACCGCTGGTCGATTGGTTAGGGTGTTAACCTTCGGTACCAGAGTTCGTGGGTTCGAATCCCACTGTTGCATGGAACGATGGCCGAATGGTTTGTTCGTGGGTTCGAATCCCACTGTTGCATGGATGTTCGTAGCCGTTCGGAATCGGCTTTAAGTTGTAGGTCCCGGTCTCATTAGTCCTCGTGTTGCAAAAAGTAGACCGTAGCACTCCAAACCAAACGAATCAGTCATTCATTAAATAGAAATTTCTAGGACATTTTTTTTTTTTTTTTTTTTTTTTATCAGAAGTGGAAGATTAAATTTTGCAGCCTGTTAACTTGGCATTCGTTGTATACCCACCAGGAAGGGCCTTGTACAGAGAAATTATTTTCATGAGGTGTGGAGATTATCCAGCCCCCCTAGTTATGTGTTCGGGGCTCTCTTCTAGAGAATCCACGTAGTATCTCGTTCAATTTTCTTCCTCAATAGACTGAAAGAACTCGGACCAGTCTATTAAAAACCGATTTATCCTTACAGATGGAAGAACGTGACAAGTACACTTTTAATCAGTGTTTTTGTTGTGCCACTAGCAGCCTACGTTATAACAAAAGTAATTATTTTTTTATTACGTATTTATTTTTTCTCTAAAGTAATATTCTACGGATAGCTTTGTAAATTGTGCCTTATATATATATATATCTCTTGCGTTTCGAATGTCTTGAAAAATTTAGATAATTTCTGTCTGAAATACAGGAGGCAGAGGGGAGGGGTTTGCAACACGGGAAGTAAAAGGAACAATCAAAAAGGCTGTACTGTCCAGATATGATATGCCAGTCATGCAAAATGACCTTGGGCATTGAGGCAATCATCCCACTGCTTCACCTATTTCAATATGCTCCTAATTGAAAGTACCTTGAGTAATTTGAAACTTCCAGCTGCACTTCTACGTCTGACAGAAATCGTTGACCTTTCAGAACTTGAAGGAACTGAAGGTAGGAAAATCGCATGGGGAGAGATCGATGCTAAAAGACGGTTGCACGAGTTTTAAGAAATTTGTCGTATAGGGACTCACGTTAGCATGACGCGAAAATTTCTCCTTAATTGGAAGTTGTAATCTCAGCACTGTTTCGCAATAATACCTTTCTTTAGTTTCGGAGATTATTGGATCCTTGTAATCAATAAGCAGTGAACCCTGATAATCAAAGGATAATTGCACGTTGGTCCTTTTGAGCTCACTTGGATGTAACGTCGCCATTGTTAACGTTTCAGCATTTTCCATGCACATTTCGGAAATAAACGAATGGCACAATAATCCCCTATCTCGGCATCGGTGACCTTCAATATGGAGAAAATGCAGTGTGCTCAATCGGAAACTTGTTGATGATCTTTTATACATGAAAAGGGTCTGATGAAAGACGAAGAGTCCTAGAGGCTATTATTTCGATTTACAGTAGTACGTTTTCGAAAATTCTATATTGAATTAGAACAGTTTCTAACTACCTTTTAAAGAAATATGCATCTGTTATGACGAACATATATTATTTAGTACAAGTAAGATTACTTAAAGTTGAAGTTCAAAATACCTCTTAAAGTACTAAAATTTACTAAGGCAAATTTATATATATATATATATATATATATATATATATATATATATATATATATATATATATATATATATATATATATATATATATATATATATATATATATATATATATATATATATATTTGTCCAATGGATGCCATGGGTTCTTTAGGCTTTACTAGTCTTATAATTTTAATAAAATTTGTTTAGGAAAATCTTTTTTTTAAATTTGTTTTTTGATATTTATAAATTTATTAACATAAAAACATACATTAAAAAATTAATTGTATTTTAAAAATATCGGATTGTTTATGAACTTGCCATATTTTATCTTATATTTTTCTTTCTCTGTACATCTATGCAAGTTTCAATTTAAAAAATTACATTTAAAAAATGTGCAAATTTTGTTCAGAGAAAAATGATCGCTTTGAATAATGTACATTATCTGGCACTTTAAGTAATGTTCACAATGAACAACATATTTGACGGTGTATCTTACAACAATGCCACTTTCATTTAACATTAATAATAGTATAATAATTTTCCGGCGATTTGATAATTTTTGCTGGTATGATAATGTTTTAAACACAGGATATGCTAAGTTCTACATTGCAATCTTTACAATGCATTGTTTCTCTAATAAAAACAGTATGGGGTGATAAAAATTGGATTTTTTATGATTTTTTTTTCTTAAAAGTGTAGGTTGTGTCAGGTATAGCATATTTGTTCGACATGACTATGCGGGTAAAGTGATTAACCCTAAACTTACACTTAATATATACTATTTCTTCCATAGCCGGTCAAATGACCGGACTTTGTTTTTCGGTTTGAATGTATGAAATATGGATATTTAGAAGGGAATAAACGAATAAACTTTATAATAATTAAACAAAATTGTATATTGTCAATTTTTATCCTATACTATAATACGAGGAATGGTTGTCAAGTCGAAAATCGCCCCAGAATTAATAAACTGTAGTAAACTTGGGGATCTGGGGTTTTTGGCCACGAGGAATCGATTGGCATCGGTTTTGACGCGCTAAGGTCACGTAGTTCGGCGCTACAGATAGGGCCGGGTTCGAACCCCGGTGAGGGCAAACTTTTTTCTCATGCATCCAAACCAAGTGAAAATTGGTACCCGGGGGTTTTCGACCACGAGGAATCGATTGGCTGTAGTTCTGACGAATTAATAATAATAATAATAAAAGTCTTTATTGATTTGTCTTTATTCCTTGATATCGGTTTCCATTTTTATTTTCTATCAACTCTAAATATTAAATTAATGTAGCAAAGTATATATAACACATAAACGATATAGTAAAAAAAAATAATGCAAACAAAAATTTTGAAAACCAACCACAAAAAATTAAAAAATAATGCTTCACTAACGTGCCGAAACAACCTCGCCGTTCAATTTCCAAACCCACCCTAAACACAGAGCATATAACTTATCAAAGTCCGTCGCCGCGTTAGTGCGTCGTCGGCATACCAGGAGGTGCCGCTCTGACGCGCCAGTGGGTCGGCGGCAGCGAACGTGTTAAGGAACTGATTTCGATTTCAAATCACCGTCAACAAAGTTCGACATTTCAACATTCATCAGATTTCAAGCTACATTTTCAACATGCAGAACGCACCTCTACATGAAATGCTTCAAGGAGCCGGAATTTTGGAACAACAAGCGATCAACTCAATTATACCCGCAAATGGACAACTAGAAGATACCGTCATTGTCAGAATGCTTCTCCATTCAACACACTTCAATCTTTACACTGCTCACTTTGTACCATTTCTTTAATTGTATATTTTTTTGTTATCAATTACATTTTATTTCCTATGACTTTTCAAACTTTACCTTTATATAGAATAATTCCCTTTCCAAACAACTTTGTTTAGAATAGTTTACAATGGTGCACAAAAGATAACCGGTTAACGGTTATCTTTTCACTAATGGTTTCACAAATTTTCTTATGGCATGTATTGTTTTGATAAATCACAATCGAAAATTTAAATCTTCGAGTTAGCTTCGATACCTGTTTTCTCCGAGCGGAGCTCGGTCACCCGGTACTGTATGACAAATACAAAGAAAAGAAAATTCATTACCCGTTGCATTATTCATTACCCGGTCAATTGGCCGGCTATGGTATGTTTAGAGGGTTAAAAAAGTCTAAAATATTGGAATTTCTGAAAATAGACGAATTTTCTCGCGTATATATTAAAGCTAAAGGAGAGAACCAAATGACCTTGACCTTGTTTCTGGACTTTAAATTCATTAATCGAGCTGTGTAGAATGATACAGTCTACAGCAGGGATGGGCAAACTACGGCCCGCGGATAGAATTTTAAGTTGCCTGTCCGAAGTCAATTAAGCCGAACGATGGTCGATTGGTTAGGGTGGCCTTCGGTACCAGAGCTCGTGGGTTCGAATCCCACAGTGGCATGGATGTTCGTAGCCGTTCGGAATCGGCTTTAAGCTGTAGGTCCCGGTCTCATTAGCCCTCGTATTGCAAAAAGTAGATCGTAGCACTCCAAAACCAAAAAAACCGAAGTCAATTAAAAGAAATATATATTTATACATTATATATCCATCTCCTTTTCTACTTTGCTTAAACATTATTTCCCAAATCTCACTCCCAGAAGATCAGTGGTATATTTGCTTCTTATATGCTAACAAGTGTTTTCAACTTTGAACCTTAGAAAGAATAATTTCAGAAGTAGACTGACAGATGAGCATTTAGCATCGTTCCTTAAAATCAGTACATCTCACTTCGAACCTCAGTATAAGGAACTTTTAAAAATGAAATCGCAATTTCATTCATCTCCTTAACGTATTTTAAACCGTTAGGTACTTGTATATCGTTTTTAAAATTTTAGAAAATTTTGTCTTGGCCCGCTAAACTTTTCTTTCGGTTTTTGGCCCGCGGCCGAAATGGTTTGTCCATCCCTGATGTACAGGAACGAATTTAGCCGAGGTTATCTAAATCATTTTATCTGTAGTTCGATGTTTCGATACTTCTTTAATTTTGTTTATATTGCTAGGTTAATATTTAAATGAAAATTTTGGTTACAACGATAAGATAAAACATACCTATATATACGTAAATATGCAGTAGACAAAAGTGTGTGCTAATATATAATGCAACAGTAATATGTCTACCCCGACGTATGTAGTCATATTTCTTAGACGTTCATCTGGATAAATCACCCCGTCGTAATCGCAGAAATCTCTTCATCAGTTAAGTGAAACTGCTAGGGAATTTCGTGGATGCAGCATCTTGTAGTCGTAGTTTTCTTTTTTAGTTAATGTACAACGGTTCAATGCTTTTCAGCAATGTATTTGTGCTCCGGGGAAATATGGTTTTCTCAGGATTTTGCCGTAACCATCTCTGGATTTCCGGGGAAACAAAATCATGAATTAATTCCCGTTTTTCATTACTTTTTAAACTTTCAAAAGCTTTCTTTGAAATCTTTTGAAAGTTGGAAGGAATACAGCAGTCTATGACAGCGAACGGGAAAACTTTAGAACTTCAAGGATAACATATAATTTTTATTTGGAGGACCTCCAATTATATGATTTTTTAAGAAATAGGCTTTAAATATATTTGTAGAATAATAATCAGAAACTATTAAATCATGGTTTTCTGAGGATTTTGCCCTACCCATCTCTGAATTTTCGGTGAAACAAACTTAGGAATTAATTCCCCATTTTTCTTTACTTTGAAAACGAAGGAAAGAATACAGCGGTCAATGACAGCGACCGGCAAACTTTGGAACTTCAAAGATAAAGTATAATTTTTATTTGGAGGACCTCCAGTTATATGATTTTTTTAAAAAATAGGTTTTAAATATAATTGTAGAATAATAATCTGAAACTATTAAATCATGGTTTTCTGACGATTTTGCCGTAACTATCCCTGGATTTCCGGGGAAACAAAATCATAAATTAATTCCCCCTTTTTCATTACTTTGAAAGCGAAGGAAAGAATACAGCAGTCTATGACAGCGACAGACAAACTTTAAAACTTCAAGGACTGCTATATATATAATTTTTATTTGGCGGACTACCAATTATATGACTTTAAAATAAAAAATAGGCAGTAAATATATTTATAGAATAATAATCAGAAACTTTTAAATCCCGATTTTCTCAGGATTTTGCTGTAACCATCTCTGGATTTCCGGGGAAGCAAAATTGTGAATTAATTCCCCTTTTTCATTACTTTTGAAAGTGAATGAAAAAAAACTGTTTATGACAGCGACCGGAAAACTTTAGAACATCAAGGACCGCTACATATATAATTTTTATATAGCGGACGGTGATATCAAATTTTAATTGCTGGGACAGATAAAAATGCTTCTTTGCACAAAATTGTTGTTGAAAATTGAATTAAAATGTTCAGTGCTTTCTCACTCAGTGATGATCATTCATTTTTTATGAAATGCTAAAAAGGAGATATTGACAAGGATGATTGAAATAGAGCTTTAAGACAAGCCGTAAGGCCTGAAATAGATGGATGAGGTACTATAATTTAATCAGTGTTAATCATTTATGAAGTTTTTTAAATGCAGTTATCGTGTTGAAATATTTTAGAGTAAAAAAAATGCTATTTATAAGTTAATGTAAATAATTTTGGAAAGTGCTACTAGCTCCCTATTTTACAAATTTCTTTATTTTTCTTTCCTTTTTTACCAAGTTGGCAGGTATGTAATGAATTTCCAAGAAATATACTGAGAGAAATAGTTTAAGTTACTTTCAGTATTACGTTTTTCATTTTATTCAGCATGCAACCTTATTTACATCCCACGAGGTTGTATTGATTGCGGTTTTCAGAAAGTGACTGATTGCCTAATCAATCAATAGATTTTAATATTCATTGAGATTATTCACCTCAAAAATGAATTATGGAGAGAACTTAAAGAATTTTTTATATTAACGTAGCCGACATCTCTATTTTGGAACGTTATTATCAGGGTAAGCACAGGGGTCTAAATATGGCCTCTAATGGTAAAAAATTTCTTCATGTTTGCTATATAACTAACTTTCTTTCCATCAAAATTCTGTACATTTTTGTACATATTTTACTATGAACAGAAATATATATATATATATATATATATATATATGTTACGGTAAAAGTAATAAACTGGTGACTATATATAATAACCTGTAATTATGTATAATCACCACTAACTTTAGTAAATGTGATAATTTTTTTTTAATTAATCAAATTAACCGGTTTGTTTGCATAATTCCCAACTTGCAATGATAAATATCATAATCTTTTGGGCCAGCAGATTAGCGTGCAGTTTTATTTTGAGTTTTTACTACTCAGAGATATCTTTTTCCGTTGGACACTATTGCATAAGAGATCACATATTGCAATATTTTATATTTAACAATTAAAATGTTTGCTATCTTAGTATCCGTAATATTAACTAATTTGAAATTAAAACGCTCAAGCATACCAGCCATTATTTAATATTTTTGTAAAATACGAGAGGGTAGAGAAGAAACGTCTAGATGCAATAAAATAAGAACTACTGCTAAAATCACGTGATTTTCACGTGTTGATAGGAGCCAAGCAGTTGCGCGAAACTGAACGAATTTTTGTAAGGTAAGGGACTTTTATCCTATTTACCATTACGAGATGGGAATTATGCAAAAAAAAAACCGGTTAATTTTTATAAATTTTCGAAGATTTATCATATTTACCAAATTTAGTGGCATGAAAAAATAGGTATAAGAAATGGGGAGGAATGCTGGAGTTTGGGCTGAGCAAATAATAATAACCATAAAAATAGAGAGAGGCTAAAATTCCAAGTCGGAATTTACTGAGAAGAAATTAATTTAAGTTCACATAGTGAGTTTAAAGCACAAGTATAAAATGAAGATTACATTAAAAGTGGTTTTTTGTTCTTAATGATGAAAATGAGGAGATTGAGCACAAAATACTCAAGTAGGGGATAAATGAGATCTAACTGGCAAAGACCAGAGAACCCGAGATTGGGATCCAGAAGAGAAACTCTCGACGAATTAGAAATGAGAATGAGGACTAATGGCAATCTAACGGTCCCTCCACACTATGGTCCACTGCAAGCCATTACTACCGTCTGGAAGGGGTATGGCTTGTCGTGGTCGATGGTGGCAGACGGTAAAATAGCATTGGCGGACGATGGATTCAGAGGCAGTTTTTCTCCAAAGATCAAAGACAGTCAGCTGCGCAACTAAAGTGCGCAGTAGACCCTATGGACGAATCCACGCGCTCGGCTCATTTAGTGGCCCAGCGTGTGGATGCCACCGGTGAACCATCGTTCAAGGTCACCATCAGGAAATGGTGAACAATTGGCCATAGTGTGAAGGCTAGATTAGAAAATGACCCACCAAGTTGTGACCGCGAGAAGCGCTGTAATTTATATTACTATTTATTACCACGATCTGTCTCTTCGAATTCGTGGATAAAGATTTTCTCTTAGAAACCTTGTTACCTTATTTTTTTAAACTTCTTTGTATTTTTAAATTGTTGCTAAAATGAAGTTTAAATTTCATTGGAAGAAGGTGGTATAAAAATGGTTTACTGATTAAGTCGCAGGATAAAGTGATTAATGCACTTATTTTCATTCCATGTAGTTTAATATATCAAACTGTGTTAAGTGTTACAATTTTCCTCTGAAGTTTTAAATATATAATGGTTTATGGGTGAAAACTTAATATCTCTTGAGGAATAAATTTAAATAATTCTAGTTTTAGCAGGAACCGCTTCTTGGTTTTGCCTCCTCCACCTTCCTCTATGTATATTTCAGTTACAAATCAATCTGTTCTTTTCTTCACTTTTTTAATTTGAAAATTATCCGTTATTTATCTGTCAGAAACTGATTTTCGTTCATCGATCTCAGCTTAAGGTAGTAATTTATGCGGCCTGTTTTTGTTTTATTTATTTTCTTCTTGGGGTGGGGTTTTTCACCCGAAGTGCCCCGTTATGACCCTTCTCGTATTTCTGGCAGATAAGCATTCTTTAAAAGACGTATGGGCCGCAAACAATATGTATGCAAATTGTATATTATGCGTCTCATTTAAATATCGAGCTCAGTGTTGCCACGCGAAAGAAACGTTTTAATTTTCGCAGTTAATGAATAATTAAATTGCATTCACAATAGGAAATTATCCTCAGCTTTCCTTTTTTATTACGTTCGTAGGCCCAACCTACGCTCATTTTAAACGCGTGTTTTGCATTTTGGATTGATTGATTTTATATTGGCTTTGTTTTTTTTTTCCTCCTCTTTACCTGACCTTCAATGTCGTGTTGCCGAGATTTAAGATGATTTTTCAATTATTCTGATTAAAATTTTGTTCAATCTGTAAAAACATGTGTTTTACAGGGGTGTAACAACTGCCTTTGATTGTATAATTAACTCTTCTCCTGCATCGGTCGGTTGAAATTCCATTTTGTTAAAAATGTTATTTTCATCTACTTATGTGATTAATTGATGAATTTAATCGCCTGCTGTTAACCGAGGACAATAGGGCTTGAAATAATAACATTAAACGATCAAAAAGGGGGTAAGTGGTGGATTTCGGATATTTTCAAACTTGCTTTGTAATTTTGCTGTTCCAAATTCATCAAGAATCCAGTATGGATGCCTATGCATTCCAGGTCCAACCGCTTCATAAATTCGAGGACAGATAACTTAGTCTATTATTATATAGGTGATAATTCAAAATATGTTTTAACTTAAACTTTTAATAAAGTATTTTGGTAATATAATTTTTATGCTCATCATCAAAAGCAATTTTATTGGTATTTGGCTGAGAAAAGTTGCACTGTGCCCTCATAGACTTGGCGCTCCTTCTCGTGTAACTGCGGTTAGCACGTGTCCTCGCGGGTTAAATAAATTTAAAGTTTGTACGATGAACTCATTCCAAACAGTTGGAGCCTTGAACCCTCTAAAGGCTTTATCTCATGTACGTGATGGAAAAGCAGCGCGATTCAGTTTAAGATTTCCTTTCCCATTGAAGAATACATAGATTTCTTGTATCACAGTGAAAAATTTTCAATTGATCAAATGTCTTATCTCAAATTCATCTGACCTAATATGAATAAATTTAAAAATTTTCGCTGCTACTCAAGAATTTTGTGAATTCGTCACCAGTAAAAGAGATCATAAACAAACTCGGGCCTTAAGAATCACAGGATGTATAAAATATAAAATGAGTGAAACTATGAGAGTCGCTCTGAAGTCAATGCGGTGGTGTTTCTTCTTGATGCTTTCAGATTGCGAATTTAAATAAAATAAACTTTTTTTTTAAGTTAGTGAAGAGTTTACTGGTTTCTCTAAGAATCATTATTGTTTATCATTAAAATTTTTAATAAACTAAAAATTTTAAAAATTAAGTTTATTTAATTTTTAAAATTTTTTATTATTTTTTATTTATTTTTTTATTTATTATTTATTTTTTAAATTAAATTTATTTAATTTTTAATTAAATTTATTTAATTTTTTAATTAAATTTATTTAATTTTTTAATTAAATTTATTTAATTTTTTTAAATAAGTTTATTTAATTTAAGGCGTATTTGTACCTACTGTATTGGATTCCTCTAGCTCAATGTTAATCTATAAGAGGAAAAATGAAATTGCCTCTTACCGGCTCGCCTTTTAAAAAATGTCGCCTTGTCTTTAAATGTATTGCTTTTGCATACCCTTCTCGAAAGTTCACTGAGATTTCCTTTTTTTTTTTTTTTTTTTTTTTCCCCAAGAATTTTGCTACTTAGCGGCGTTATCAGTCCAGCATTCTTAATTAAAAATCTAATTTTTTTTAACCCGCAATTGTCCCAAATTAGGGAAACAGTTTTCTGACCGTAATATTAAAGTAATGAATCGATTTTTCAATTTAACGTTTTTAGTTAACCCATTAATCTTCCCTTTTAAGGACAATTTAATTAAAGAAAGTTTATAGATTTTTATGTTTTATAGGAATTGATTTTTCTTTGTGGTGAAAGTTTCTTTTTAGTCGATGATCAAAAAGGCGGCAGTCGGTATCTTTTTTGAGCGCACAAAGTGATACAATATGTTAAATTGTACATTTAACATATTGTACAACCAAGTGGTACGTAAGCCAAAAAAAAAAAAAAAAAAAAAGATTGGGAACGCTGCTCTGAGCTGTAAAGGAATCTTGTACCATGATCTTTAACACTACATTTACGGATGTTGATTATATACCTATTTTTACTTAAGTAAGCCCATTTGACTCATACAAGAAAATGGAAGTTTTTTGCAAAGAAAATAGTTCCAAATTAATTGAAATAAAATGTTTATTATAAATAAATTCATGGAAAACATTTTTTACGTATAAAATCTGTTTTTGAAACCCATTTTCCGCAAACATTTCTATTCCATTTAGCACAATGGTTTCTACATCTGTTTCTTTTGCACGATTGTTGAACTTGACAATTCTTCCGTGCGTCAGTAGCAGGAATTGCTGTCATTGGAAGTGTTTTCGACTGCTTCTCTACATTTATTTTATACTGGACTCTACTTACTTTATGCTATATTTATTACTATATTTATTTATTTTCATATACATTCTATGAGACAAATTGGCTCACAACCGTGAAAATAGGTATACCCCATTTGATAATGCGAAATGAAGGGGTCTGCGGGGAAGAGGAATGAAAGTTTACATATATTTTATTACTTAACTAAACCAACGCATGTTTTTGAAAAGTGATATTAAAGTTATATGTGTATATATATGTATATATATATATATGTATATATATATATATATATATATATATATATATGTATATATATATGTGTGTATATATGTATATATATATATATATGTATATGTGTATATATATGTGTGTATATATGTATATATATATGTGTGTATATATGTATATATATATGTGTGTATATATGTATGTATGTGTGTATATATGTATGTATGTATGTGTGTATATATGTATGTATGTGTGTATATATGTATGTATGTGTGTATATATGTATGTATGTGTGTATATATGTATGTATGTGTGTATATATGTATGTATGTGTGTATATATGTATGTATGTGTGTATATATGTATGTATGTGTGTATATATGTATGTATGCGTGTATATATGTATGTATGTATGTGTGTATATATGTATGTATGTATGTGTGTATATATGTATGTATGTGTGTATATATGTATATATGTATATATATATGTGTATATATGTATATATATATGTGTATATATATATGTGTGTGTATATATGTATATATATGTGTGTATATATGTATATATATATATGTGTGTATATATGTATATATATGTGTGTATATATGTATATATATGTGTGTATATATGTATATATGTGTATATATATATATGTATATGTATATAGTGATGGAATGAGTCAAATTGGCTCGGTCCGTAAATCTAGTGTTAAATCTAAAAATTTCATTTTGGAATGGATTTGTATTATTTTTGTCGAATAATCAGATATTAAGTTGCGCTAAGACTGATAATTATACAGTTATGCACGACAACTTATAACTTTTGCTGTATAATATTACAGAGTGTCTTTCTCTTATACACAATGCTCCCTGCCCGTACTTAAAATTACTGATATTCCCTATCACATCATTACAAAGGTGAGGTATTATATGTAAACCATCTTAAAAGAAAAAATTCTTTAATTACAAAGGGAACACTAAGTGATTACTCAAAGTAAATATTTTATCAATGTAGTTGATTTCGCTGTACTTTAAATTTCATGTGTACAAAAAATTTTTAATTCTTAGTGAATAATTTACAAAAACACTTCATAATGTCTATCGTCCTCACAAAAATTCTCCGTCATCATCGTATCGCATTTTAAATGGTGCAGAGAACTTTTCATTTTGAGTTACGCTTAAAATCCATCAACGGCGTAGTCCGGTCCGGTCTGTTTTTTAATTTTTCTCTCGTCTTAAGCAAATCTAATGTATCCCTGCTCTTTAAGCGAAGTTGCATCACATGGCGATGGAAATTATCTTTCCAGGCTTTGTTCGCTCGTTACGCAAAAACCGTGTTTTGCATTTTGAGTGATTGTCCACTTTCATCTCTCTCCCCAACTTGTTGCTTTTATTATTATTACCATCATTATTCTCCCTGTGCTATAGTATTTATTCTCCCTGAATAAGGAAGTGTCCCGCCGTCTATTAGTATATCGGGGTCGATCGCCGGCGAATATTTCACTCCGTAAATGGTAAAGGGGACACATTGGGAGAAACAAGATTCAGATGAGCGAAAAAGAAATGTGTGTATGACATGACTTTCAAACCGCTTTCCTTTTACTTAGCTATGATTTTTTTTTCTTCTGCTGTGCCCTCTTTTTTTCACCTCGGTTCCACTCAGGGTGCTTGGCGTTGCTTGACCACTCCTTTAGTTTCGAGTGAAGAATTACCGTCTGACATTCTAGGTTCGATTATTATTTGGCTATCGCTTTCGCGATTGTTGTTTTAGGTTTCTTACCCCGTGGCGTCCTCTGGGTTAATTGCTGGGAGATCAAAATAAAAAGAAATTATAAGTGCTGGGTCACTAAACCTATTATTCGATTTTTTTTACGTCTTTGTCATTAATATGCGATTAACAGATCTCGTCTCCCAGAGTAATCGATTTTAACTTTTCTTTTTCATGTAGCGATATTATCCGATTATTAGTCAATTATCTTCTGTTATGTACAAAGGTTTTATTCAATGCTTTTCTCGTGCTTGGGATGCGTAGAGTTTCTTTGCTAGGTAGTTCTACTGCAAGACTCATCTCAATTTGCCCCGAATATAGTTTCTGTTCCAAATATTTTCCCGGAATACCGGAAATTTCGTGCTATCTCTGGAATTTCGGAAAAATAAAATTTCGAATTATTTCCCCTTATTATTTTCGGTTTACTTTGAAAGGAAATCAAAGAATACACCTCGTTCTCTGTAATTCTTAAAGAAATAGCTTGGAACTTTATATGCTACTGCAAGACTCATCACAATTTCGCCCGAATATGGTTTCTGTTCGAAATAGAAACAGCTATGTTTGTAGCTCCGGGGATTTCCCGGAATACCGAAAATTTCGTGCTATCTCTGGATTTCTGAAAAAATAAAATTTCGAATTATTTCCCCTTAATTTTTTCGGTTTACTTTGAAAGGGAATTAAAGAATACACCACGTTCTGTGTAATTCTTAAAGAAAGAAATAGCTTGAAACTTTATAAGCTACTGCAAGACTCATCTCAATTCCGCCCGAATATGGTTTCTGTTCGAAATTTTAAAAAAAAGTGATGTTTGTAGCCCCATATTTTCCCGGAATAACGGGGATTTCGCGCTATCTCTGGATTTCCGGAAAAATAAAATTTCGAATTACTTCCTCTTACTTTTTTCGATTTACTTTAAGAGTGAATCAAAGAATACACCACGTTGTTTGTAATTCTTAAAGAAATAGCACTGAAACTTGGTAAGCTACTGCAGGACTCGTCTCAATTCATAAAAAATATGATTTATGTTCGAAACAAAAATAGGGGGGGTATGCTCCACGGATTCCCAGAATTCTGGAGATTTCACAGTACTCATCTCTGTGTGTCTGGAGAATTAAAATTTCGAATTATTCCATCTTTCTCCTTTCTGTTTACTTTTGGAGTAAATCAAGGAATAACATCATGTTCTTCGGGAATCTCAAATAATCTCCCGAATGTTCTGATGCGAGATTCCGAATAAGACAAAATAATAAGACAAAAACCTATAGCTGATCCTAAACTCCTATTAACATTCATGCCAATAGCGTATTTGAATTCCTGCCCAATTATCCCAATGTCCCGACTACCCGATTATCCCGGCTTAATTGCAATTTGAATTCCTACCCATTCGGTCATTGCCTACCTATCCCTGCTGTTTCATAACCCCTTGGCATCAGGGTTGTAATTTTGACCGGTCAAAACTGATTTTGACCAGGACACTGGATAAGTGGTTTTAACCGTCCAAAACTGGTCAGAATTGTTAAAAGTAGTTTTAAATGGTCTTAATTTTAATATATAATATATTTTGTAATTAGAAGTGACTTTCGATAAGCAAAAATAGTAGTGCAAAATATTACACTAACAAGTTCATGAGATTTAACATGCTTATACAGTATAATTAGAATGTTTGAATTTTAAAAAAGAACCATGCACATGCAATTGTAAAAATGTAATCCAGTTGCAGTAAAAAACATAAAATATTAGTTACAGTTAAAAATAAAACAAGTAACATGACATTTTACAATTAAAATTGTTATTAATTTATAATCATTTTAACTGCAATCACCCTAATTTTGTTATAACTGTATCCATACCAAAGTTTTATGTTTTTTACCGTTTTTTGAATTCAGCATAAATTATATATAAAACAGCTTGTATGAAAAAAAGTAAAACATTTTTTTGTATCGTGGTAAAACATTTTTTTGTATTTATGTTATATTTGTTTGTTGCTCGTGTTATTTATATTATAACATTTTTAACAAATGTAACTTACCTTTTGAAAAAAAGATTTAAAATTTACTAAACAAACTTACCCTAACTGCTCGATATATTAGAATGTTCAAATATAATTGTTTTAAATTTAACAAAAAACTAAATGCCTACTGTATTTAGATTAAAAATAATTTTAACCCATTTACTTGCTGAAAACTCGTATTTCTGGCAGTTTATGTCGATTATTCAAAAGTGACAAGTAAGCGGATGATCATTTTTTTTTTTTTATTATGCATCATTTTAGTCATAACTTGTTCGGCAGTCTAGGGTGGGCCAGTGTCTTCATCTGACAATTTTTCAACGATGACCTATTTCGTGATCCACAATCTGCATTTCTTTTCACTAATTGGGGGAAGAATTAGATTCTACCTCATCAACTCATTCCGATCGGGGTCTACCTCGTTTTCAAGTTCCCGTAGACTTATATAGCAGAATTATTTTAACAAAGTCTTATGCCATGTTGTGTGAGAGATTGAAAAGGGAGAATAATACGCGGTCGCACAACATATGAAGCTAAGAACCAGGTCTGTTGAGAGACTCTAGAAAATTAGACACAAGATATAAAAGAGCGAAGACTTACCATTTGACGACAACTTATTTTAAACACTTGAATTAAAATTGAAATATCATTAATTGTGAATCTGAAAATTCAGCTTGATTGTTGAACTATTAGGGTTATGAAATCAATCAATAGGGCAAACATAACCCCCCCCCAGAAAAAAAAATACTGAAAGACAGCTTTAGCTGCAGAGGATTCCTCCACATCCCTTTGTCGCGCTCGGCTGCTAACTCTGAGAGGTAAAAACACCTGGCTACTTTAAACTGCTTTCCGTAGAGGAAAAAGGGGTAGCTACCCTATCCGTTAAAGTGGGTCGTAGGTGAAGGTCGCTGGAATCACTTTCGCTCTTCGGTCAGTCTCTCCGTACTGGCAGCGACGGCGTTGTAATGTAACTCTTTATTACACAAAGTTAATATTATTCTGTAGAACTATACGGACCTTCCAATTTATCCTAACAAAGTTTTTATCTCTCAGTCGAAATTAACGGACCATCAAATTCATTGTATTAAGTGTAAGTAGTTCTAACTTTAACCCCCCCCCAATTTGCCCCTGAATCCGCTACCGCGCCCTTGGAAAACTTCAGCGTCCACTGGGTTGCTTTACAGCCGACGTTAAGAATTTATTGACTAAACGGATAATCCAATTAATTCTATTAATTTTTATGTATTCAGTAATATTAGATTAGATTTAGTACAGTTTTTTTATCCTGTGCTTCGCAATGATTTTTGCAGCCTATAATTTTTAAAATGTATGCCAATTTATCAAATGAAAAGCAGATTTTTTCCCCTAACTTGTAGACAATTTTTCTCCCAGACCGTATTCAAAATATCTATTCTTTCGAAATCACCCGGAACAGTTTTTGCTGTCGTAACTCGAAATGTTTTTTATCCTGCATATCTTTAGCACATAGCGTAACCATTATCTTTTTTATATATTGCCCCGCAGATCTTATCCGTAGGTGGTTGGCTAGTTCACACCGCTTGCTTCGGTATTTGAGAATCTGTTTCCTTATCTCTTATTATTATCGGGCCCGTGATACGGATCCAAGTAGATTTTTGATGACTGCAGCGGTTTCGATGCTTATCTCCTCTCCCTGTCTTTCTCTGGATACATTTTGTAGTCTGCACAGAAAAAAACTATTCTTTTGAATTGAATGATACGCCGTTTTCGTAGCGACCAATTTGGAGGCGGAGACTGTATTTATTTCAAGGTGTGGTACGTTGTGTGCCTTTTGAAGAAGCCGGTGAAATTGTAGGCCAGTTGTTGGCAGGTTACTATTTGGCGAGATTTGGTAGAATTATGGGATTTATTTTGTATTATCGATGATCTTTTCTGCTGTAGTGGAATGTTCTGATTCTTGGGCCGTAAAGGAAACTGTAGTCCTTTTGAGATTAGAGTTTGTAAATTTATCGCTTCTTTTTCGCTTATCGATAATTTTGGTAAATGAAAATTTGAATAGTTGATTCTCTCTATTTATTTCCCGAAAAATAATATAAAAGAAATGTAGTTGGTACTAAATACATAAAAGTTTTGGCTTTTGTGTCTTTATTTCAGAAATAAAATATTGCATAATAATTAATGTATTTCATAATACGCATTATGAAGTATATTAATTTCTATATAATATTAAGATAACTATGAATTCTGAACTTAATAATTCCTCTGTGGCATGGATGTTCGTAGCCGTTCGGAATCGGCTTTAAGCTGTAGGTCCCGGTCTCATTAGCCCTCGTGTTGGTGTTGCAAAAAGTAGACCATAGCACTCTAATCTAATCCAAACCAAACCATAGCAAATATAATATTCTTTTAACTTATTGGCTGTTATTATAAATATTTATGCATAATTATAAATTTTAATTGTTCTATTAATTTATGGATAGTAATAATAAAAACTGTAAGAAGGTATTGTTTTCAATTTTCATCTCAACTTATCTATTTCATATACATGCATACATGGAGTACGGTCTGCCGGCATATAAATACACGCCCAGTGCAGCCCGCTGAGCCTTTTCGGGGTGGTGTACTTCACTGAATTAATGAAGATAATTTTTATTTGGAACAAAAGCGAGTAATACTTGATCATTAAGTTGTAATACCATGAATAAATTTCATGATAACTTAAATGTGTTTTTTCTTAATGTGCTTTTATCAGCGTTAATGATCGATATAGTATTCATCTTCCCCTAAACTTCTTTAACCCCTTCCCGGTTTTTCCCGAGCTGAACTCGGGCAGGCGAAATGTACCATCCTGACTCATCCCGAGTGTAGTTCGTGCACTATGAAATTTTATATTGTGCAGTCAGTCTTTCCCGAATTATCTCACATGTGCTTTTTATTCTTTCGAATGCTTTTTTTTTTTTTTTTTTTTTTTTTTTTTTTTTTTTTTTTTTTTTTTTTTTTCTGGCTACTAGATTATTTGCTGCTCAAAGAGAGACAGCAGAGGTAAGAAGGTAAGGAGAGAAACAAGGTTCTACTGTCCAGATAGCGATGTTGGACTCTGTGCAGTGCCGTGTTTCCGATTGTATCATACTCGGCCAAATTTTGATTAATAATTTCATAATCATTTGTGTAAATATAAAGGATATAAATAAAATATAATTCAAGATAAAAGCTGGGTATTCTAAGTTTTATATTTATAGTTAATGTGAATTGACTCCAAAGTCTAATGATTTCTCCCGTACAGAAAGCTAACTATACAGGTAAATTACTCATTTATTTAAATTGATTTTTTACATTAATTTTTAGGAAATTTTGTAAGCGAATGATGCTATTATATTTAAAAACCTATGTATGTATAAAAATAAGCCTAAAAAAATTGACATTTTTTGACCCATAATCCCGAAATGAAATGAACCTAGAAGGGGTTAAATGAATGCGTTCAGTTTTACTACCGAAGGGTTTTAAGAGGCTTCTCTCCTTCGGGAGAACGTAATCGCAAGTTGAGCAATCAATTTCGACTGCTGACACGAAAGTTCTCTTCTTTTTAATTGGCGTGTCCCTATTAAGCGCTTCCATTTCCCCGATCTTCCAAGGCAAAGGCAAAATATCTGTTCTCGAGCGATTTGGCAAGAGGCGCCCCCACGCAGTGCCTAAATTGGTCGAGGGGCGGCGCCAAGGCCCCATCCAATCGAGGCCCCGCACCCAGAATAGCCATTTCGCGAATTTCTGCGCGCGCCAGCAATTCTTCGCGTGTTTTTTTGGCAACGGTTTTACGTCTCGGAGTTAAAAGCGGCGAAGTTATTTCGTGTTTTTATTTTTTGCGCGTGTTGTGTGTTGTGTTTCCCCGCACCTAAGCGGACAATTTTTCTGCGTCACTTTCTCCTTTTGGAGGGCTTCGGTTTCATTCCTAGAGGGTCGGGGGAATTTCGGAAAAGCTCTTGTCGCGATTTCCCTGTCACAGAGAGCAAGGGCTTAAAGAATCTCTGGGTTACTCTAGGTCAGGGCCGTTGCTGAGATTATCGCAGAACGGAACTTTCGACTCGGTAAAGTGTGCGCTGAATAATGCCACCGAGCTGTCTGAAAATACAGTACAGATCTCGAAGATTTTGGTATATGCAGGCTTGCAATTCCGTTACTTTTCTCACCTTTAGTCACTTTTTTTACACTTGATCACTTTTAGTCACTTTTTTAGGTAAACAGTCACTTTTTTCATGGTGTATCACAGCAAAAGTCTGTTTTTGAAAAAAGAAAATCTAAATTAATAACAAAATATTTTAATAAAAGACCAAAAATGGGATGCTCTAATCTTATTTTTCTTATTAAAATTTAATTAGTCATATGGTTTCCAGAATTTAGTGATTTTAAAAAGTCGTAAAGAAGTTCTTGAAATCTACATTTGTACTGAAACGTACAATTAATACATTAAAGTAACTTACGTCAAAGCACACATTTCTCTTTTTCTTTTTCTTCACAATTTTTGTTTAGATACTCTAATCTAGCTATGTACATAATTCAAAACATCGTTAATGTATGCAGAAAATTGTGATTGTAAAATTAATGTATTGTATGTATTCAAATCTAATTTATAGATTTTCTTGAATAAAAGCAATGTTGAGTTGTGTCAAACAAAAATTTTAACCTTTTTTGTATTTGACGCTAAAATTATGTCTTGCATGAATCATTTGATTTAGAGTTGAAATAAATAGAAAAATCTTAATAGCATTTGTAATCAAGAGGAGAAAAAAAAATCGATTTTTTTTTCAATGCTTAGTCACTTTTTAGTCACTTATTCTGTATTATTTGTCACTTTTCTCACCTTTTTGAAAGTACCTCAGTAGTTTCAAGCCTGTATATGCATAACGTGGCCATTTATTTTTTGACTCAAAACGGGACATTGGTTTAATTAGGTCAAAATCATAGGTAGTCAATGAAAAGAACAACTCTTATTTAAAGTTATTTATTCAGAAAAAGTTACTTGGCTTAGCAGTTACGAATCACAAAATATAGGTACCCAAAATGTTTAGTTATATTTATATTTATCAGGAGAACAAATTTGTTTTAATATAGCTGGTGAAGATTTCAAGTAAGAATGAAACTCTTGGCACGTGTTCTTATATTCACCTTAATTATCAAAATCGCCTATAGAACAGAAATTTGTATCTTGGGTTTTCTCAGATGTCCACAATTTGTTCATAATAGAAAATACACTTTTTACTGGAGCATTTATCGCAGGCAAACATAAAATATATTCAATTACAATCGAAAAGTTTTTATGCTGAAGATTGTTGGCGCGAAAGTGTTTGAATACTTCCACCCAACGGGTTTCCGTGATAACATTTAAATTATTCCATTCCGTTATTTTTTTGCGATGTAATGTAATTAGAAATTAATGAAAATTCTTCAAAAACTTCAGTATCTTTATTACAGACAATATATTGCTTTTCAATTAATACATCCAGAGATTTTTCGCGCGGTTTCTGAAAACGGAACAATTTTGAGTCCCCCAGTCCATTTCTGGGACACCGGGACTCTTAATTGTAAAAAGGGACGTCTGGTCACGTTATATATGCATGGAAAATATCAGGGGTGCCCAAACTGCGATTCGCGAGCCACATGCGGTTCTTTGAAGGATTATTTGTGGCTCTCGATAAATGTACCCGAGTTCCCTTTTCATTTTTGTGTTATTATATTTAAAAAGTTATTACAACTGATGGAGCTCCGGCAATGCAGGGTAAACAAATTGGTCTTATTGGGCTTTTAAGAGATGATTCTCAAATTCAACCATTCATACCGATTCACTGCATAATTCACCGAGAACATCTCGTTACAAAATATTTAAAATATCCTGATGTAATGAAAACAGTGGAACACATTGTACATTACATTCGCACCAATGCAAAAAATCATCGACAATTTAAAAAATTCCTTGAAAACTTAGAACTTCCAAATGACGTTCATTAAATATAATTAATACATTTTTTACGTACTTTTTAAATACGTATTTAATTGAGGCTCGGGAGAAATTTCAAATTTTGAAAAATGGCTCGGATAATTAAGGAGCTTGGCCACCCCTGTAATAAATTGAAAATTTATCCTCGTGTAACTAAAATGCTTTTCACAATTTAAATTCTATATTGTGATGAAAATACTTGGGGAAGAAAACAGGGGAAGGGGGGAGGGTCTGCCGACTTGGTTAACTCGAGAACTCAGACATCATGTTGGTTGACCACATTCCTATGTTGAGTGTGACTCGATCTCAGTTTTTATCTCAGGAGTTCCTTTGGAGTTTGTCGAGACTCACTCGACATTTTTTTCGATATTCAAGTCCAAATTTAAAAGATATCGCGTATATGTTATCGATGCAAGATCTACGCATTTGAACTTCCTCTAGTTAATTTTAATTGAATTTGTTCCTGCCTTTCATTTATTTAAATTGTCGTATTTTTTTAGTTGAAGTAAATTTTAAATGAACATAAAAGCGTTGGGAGCTGCTGATAATAAAATTTAAATAAAAATTCAGAGTGCAAAGGGTTAAGTATGGTTTGGCGATAGAAATGGCTTCTCCCATACTTCGTTTGCGTGACAGTCATAAACCCCTTGGGGTCGAGTATAAACTTGTATGCTGTTGTACCAACACTTTCTAAGGAGGTGTTGGTTGTACTCTACTGTGCTCCCAAAACACTCAAAATCAAGGGTTCCCAAACTTTTAAACACTACGGTCTACTTTTTATATACCGAATCTTCAGCAAATCACTTCGTGTGTAAAAAGTAGAATCTTTTTTATATTCATCAACCTCAAATTTAAGAGACCCGTGTTTTTCATTCTTCCTTTTCTTTTAGACAAAAGTCGCTTGTTTGCGGCCTGCGCTTTCTGCCCTTCTTTTTGTAGCGTTGCTACGAAAACCTGAATTATTTAAGTAAACATCGTAATCATTAATAGCAACAATACGTCACCGATGATGCAAATTTCTTGTCCGCTGCTTTGGAAAAGCAACAATTAGGTTTCCAAATTTGAAAGCGCGTTATAAGTGAGAAATTTTCCAACAATTTCAAGGGATCTGGAGTAAACATAATTTTAACTATAACTTAAACTATTTATTTAGAGAAATTAAATATTTAATGAAGGATGAGCTACTTTTTTATTTTTTAATATTAAAAAATTTTTTTGTTTAAGAGAAAATTTTAAAATTCTAAGATTTCCAAAAAGGATTTTTTAGGGCTCTACGCGTGTGCTCAACATTCCACATATATTCTTAAATATATAAAAAGAATTTTTTTTATTTGAAATTAAATGAATTTAATGTTTTTTAAATAGAGTCGTAGAGTGAAATTTTTCATTGGGGGAGGTTCTCTATTTAATTTATATATCCAAATTAATACAGTAATCCTTACATATGTAGTATACGCATACTATTGAATAGATTATGGAAGAATCCACCACATCCACTCCGAACGATGGCTGAATGGTTAGAGCACTGATATTCGGTGTCGGAGTTTGTGGGTTCGAATTCCACTCTGGCATGGATGTTCATAGCCGTTCGGTATCGGCTTTAAAAAGTAGGTCCCGGTCTCATTAACCTCATGTTGCAAAAACTGGACCTTAGCGTTCCAAACGAAACCACAACTCATATCCCTACGGAGGAGGATGTAACCTCTTCATCCCCCTCCCTTCTCTACGACACTGCTTTAAAATGATATTTGAAATTAATGTTACATATACTATATTTTATAAACTTTTTTAAGGAGTGTAGGATTTTAAGAATTCAATTAATAAATTTAACCAGAAATAAGGTTTGTACCACTGAATTAGCAAGATATTTCGTCATTTTTACGACACATTTTGTTTCTTTAATTTCAGATATAATGAATTACATGTAACCAAAAGTACATTACTGCGCGCTAACGAAGAGCTGTATAAAATATGAATAATTGTAACTTTCATTTTTCCAAACATTATCTGTAAAATTAAAAAGAAATGGGATAATTAACGAAGATTAGCTCGATATTGAGTAAAAATATCATTTTTTTTTTCTAAAAATTTAAATCGTAGACTATTGAAAGTAGGGCTAATTATGCGGCAGTTAATAGTTACCATAGATACAGTCAAATCAATATCATCAATATCCATATCCATTCGTACAACTTGTGAATATTACCTCTATTTCTAATGTTATCAAGAATTCATCCGCGACTCGCAGCTGCTTATATATATGTGTGTGTGTGAGGAAAAATAAACTAGATCGGGAAACTAATGTAGGCATTTTGTACAAAACCCCCTAAGACACTCTGGGAAATTCTCAATTGTTTTTAAAACTTAAGTCAAGGGCAAAAAATTCCCGCGTCCTTTTGCTTTCCCCTTTTTAACCCCTAACCTAAATGGACCACTGAAGCTACAGTTTACACCCTCACAGGATCACAGGATAGAGTGATTTCAGAACCCCCTGGGCCGGACCCTCTGGTTCTGAACTACATGGGAGTTTGGCAAAACAACATATGGAGATATTTGGCTCGAACATGAAAATTTACACCCTCAGAGAAGGGGTCTGAATATTTATAACTGTACATTGCCCTAGCGGACAATTTAGGAAATTTCCAAACATAAAGGAGATGCATGCTATCGGAGGCAGATTTCCCCCACAGATTTTGAATGAGATGTTGACCCAATTGCTGAGGGTCTGTTACTTATAATTCCATGATAGCTGACCCTTCAGTTTGTCCTGCCCCTATGATAAAGGGGAAACCCGTCCTCCAACGTTCTGTTAATAAACGTCTTTAACTAAAACTGTGTCATTTTTATGGGCCATGACTGCAGCCACCAATCGTGAAGTCAGTCTTATTTTATATATATATATATATATATATATATATATATATATATATATATATATATATATATATATATATATATATATATATATATATATAAGCAGCACACGAGATAAAAAAAAATGAGATATTATAATGAACGTGCAAAGAAGTTATGTAGTGTCCCACATCAGATTGTAATTTTTTATTATTGTGTCATAAACGTTTCAAACCAGCCATAATTTAAGTCTTTTAAATAAAAATTATATTAAAATTTATATTTTATATAATTGTATTTATTTTATATAATTATATTTTATATAATTTAAAAATTATATCTTAAATGAAAATGAATGATATAATACTCCATAACGAAAACTATACTAAGTCACCTTAGTATTTCTGTATCAACGTTTTACTGTAGTAGTCCGTCATTCACTTTACTTTCCAGAGAAATTAATGTTTAAATATCAGCCTAGTAAATATCACATAACTCATACTATTTAAATATCAATTGCAAAATTTGTTTTGTCGAATAATGTGCCGATATTCCAAAGTTCTCTTTCGAATAAATAAAGAAAAGAAGTATCGGGGAAGAATAATAATAACTAGCTGGGATGCATTTGTGTATCCTTTACTGTTGCATAAAATTGGCCGCGTGGGTAATCCTTTTTTCTAAAGTAGCAGAAACGAAGGCATCGTTCCAAGTTATGAAGACGAGAGACTGGTTGTCTGTTTTGTCTTTTTCGCGCTTCGGTGCTTAAAGAATTTCGAAGGGTTTCAAAAAATATATTTTTTTAATGCGAATTGAAGAGCCTGTAAAGGATAAATTATTAGCACAGTATCCGAAAGTTTATGAAGAAAATAAATAAGAAGTTTGATTATAGATAATTAATTATTTCTGAATTAATAAAAATTATTCGATGACGCAATAATTTTCCATTATTTAATGCTAATTGAAAAGCCTGTAAATAAATATAGGATAAAATATTAGCACGGTATCCGAAAGTTTATGAATAAAATAAGAAGTTTGACTGCGGTAATTATTGGTCAATTAATGAAAATTATTCGATACCGCAATAATTTTCCATTACTTAAGTAGAAGTTCCATTACTTAAGGCTAATTGAAAAGCCTGTAAAGAAATACAGGATAAAATATTAGCACGGTATCCGAAAGTTTATGAATAAAATAAATAATTTGGATTATAGATAATTATTGCTGAATTAATGAAAATTATTCGATGCCGCAATAATTTTCCATTCAGAGCTTCCAACCGTAATTTTTTTTTCATTCGGTTTTCGTTCCACTTCAATTAAAAAAATATATCGGTTCAGTTACTTTTTTCGTTCCGACAAACATAATGATTTTAGGTTCAGTTCCGAATGAATAATTTTATTTTATTTGTACTAAAAATATAATTCTTTTGTACACAAAAAATATAATTCTATTAAAATTTAGAAGATTTTATTATTTTTTTAAACTGGTGCACTCTGGGAATGGATACAATTAAATAACATGCATGATACGAGCGGTGAGCAGAGAACGGCGAACATTGTTATCTATTACCAAAATCGCATTTGACAGCTGAAAATTCAACCTTCTACAAATAGTTTCATGGGAAACTGAAACAGAAAACATCAAAAGAAGAAATCGAGAAGTAATGGTCATGTAATGGCGATAATTATATGCTTGACTTTAAATTGAAAAATACTGATAAGTTGGTTTTAGTAACAAAATGATTGAATAGATATCGAACCG
>CM063509.1:15047812-15150312 GCA_032207245.1 Pardosa pseudoannulata | reverse complement strand
ATAACGGAGCGAGTGTGGCAAGTGTTTTGGAAAAATTCCGTCGTGGCCTTGTGACGAAACATTCACGCACAAAGGTACCATTGTTTATTTTCAGACGGTTATGCGTTGCTACACATTTTTGCGCTTTCTTTTCTTCGACGCTGAGGATTTTTCTAGTTGGACTAGATGGTATGTTGCTTACAAGATCTTTTGTTACGCTTCACTGAAGAAGAAATTTGGAATGCGACTGTGCCATAGATGTGTTTAAATTTCAGATGGAAAGATTTCTTGACCGGAGTGGGGTTTAAAATTATATGCAAAGATTCAAATCAGATGAGAAGACATTTACAATAAAAAAAAAGATTTACATGTTTCGTTATTCAGACAAAACATTAGAAATGATAAAGTTCACATTTAGCTAAGAAATTTAAAGTAATAATTAAAGAAAGTTTTTTTTTAATTTAATGATGTTTACAATATTTGTAAGCGGTGTCGGCAGGAACCTAAACTAGGCACCTAATGCGGTAAATGCGGTTTAACGATAGCGAGAAAAGATTAGTGACGAGAGAATAAACAGTGTGGAAAATTCATTATATAATAATAGCCGAGTTATATGTCCATCTGCCCTCAATTTTATGAAGCGGTTGGACCTGGAATGGATAGAGGCATCCATGTTGGATTTTTGATGAGTTAGGGGGGTTAGCAAATTTAAATCGAGTTCGAAAACGTTCGAATCCATCCCTTTCCGAGCGTTAAATATTATTATTTCAAGCTCTATTGTTCCTGGATAAGAGCACGAGATTAAATTTATCAATTTGTCACATAATAAATAGGTAAAAAAAGCAATTTTACTAGCATTATGACGTCATTCTTTTAACCTCGCATTTAATAATTTCTTATTTTCAATTATTTAAATATCGTCTGCATAATTTTCTTTGACATTTGGCATAAATAACAGATTAGGTTTGTATGTGATAATTTTAAATTGAATCATCGTTTATTTTTTGTTGCAATGAAAATTTTATCATTGGTTTTAACAACAAAGTCTAGGGGTCTATTTCACGGACTAATATATATATCTAGCGTATAAGTGATACATCTTTAAAAATTAAGAAGTTTGTTTGTTTGTGTGTTTGTTTTTTATACATAATACATGGTTTCCGCGCAACTGGAAAGTCAGGGAAAATCATGGATTTAGACAATGGATTAATTTTGTCATGGAAAGTCTTGATTTTTCAAGTGAAATGAGCAAAAGTCATGGAAAGTCATGGATCCGCTAAACTACCGATTAAAAAAAATGCATTGAATTGTTTAATTCTGTTTTACTTGTCATCTGGCTGACGTTACTGAGTTTGGTATTTATGTATTATCCTATTGACCCTATTGCCAAGTAAAATTTGTTCACCAAGGAAACTCAAAGCAAGAAAGCTTTATGGGTGGGTAAATGTATATTATTCTGGTCTTTTCTTAAATTGTAGATTAAAATTTTATTAATATAATAATTATTTTTTAATAAAAATTAGTTAAGATTTTTTGCACAAAGTTTATCTTTAGGGATATTGTATGTAAATGTTATAGGGTTATATTTGTCTATTATTTATGGTCACCTGGATAATACCAAATTGGAAACATTTTGATTGAAATATTGCTATATGATTAAACTTAGGTATGTAGATACAACAATTTATTTTTTATGTATGTGAGTTTATTAACACTTATAAAGTAAGTTTATAGTTTTATGATAAAATTCCTGTAATTCCTCTAAAAGCATTTATTTTATTTGTATGTACATCAGAGGTTTCATTCATAGATACTTTAACGAAAGCTTTTTAAAATCATGGAAAATGATCTGCGAAATCAGGGAAAGTCATGAAAGTCATGGATTTGAAAAATTTTATTTGGGCAGATACCCTGTACATAACCACACTGTTTGTGATCCATTCGCTCAATTTTGGACATCATTTATACATATACAGCCAAATTATCACTGTCAATCTTTTGTCAAACCTTTGTTGTCCATCCTATCACGTAATAGGGCAAAATAAATTAAAGTTGGTAACTAACGTGCTGTCAGTAAAGATAAACAAATTATTGAGAGTGTACCAGATAATTTTCAGCCAAAAATCAAACCATTTTTATAGCTGCCTCATAGGGTACATTACAATTCTAGAAAATTAAAAATTTTACTGATCCCGTCATATGACGGGCTATATGCTAGTAAATTAATAAATAAGGAGAGAGGCACAAGACTTTGTTCTATTAGCTGCTTGCCGAAAATCATAGTTGAGAAGTTCAGCTAATAATGCATTAGGAAGACTAATGAGGTGCTTGAAAAAATTATTTGAAATTTTAATGCAAGAGCTTTCAATAGCAGGAACGTTTAGGCTTCTGCAAATTGCGTTTGACATTATTGAGATGTAATTTTTCTCTTATATAAACATATAGACACGCGCTCGCGCATAGTTGAATCGAAAGATTTAGTTGAGTGGTTATAATGATTATCAGGTTGTCATCGCGTGATTAATCATAGATATCTTTAAGTGAAAGCTTTGAATACACTGATAAGTATACAATGTTTTCATCATGTTAGTGCACCTTTGTCAAACCTTCTTATGAAAGATGCGTAGATGTACAAATTGATTATCAGGTTCTTATCATGTAAGCGAACATTATTATTGTCTGCGTTATTTTATCTTAACAAGAAATCGTTGAATAAATTGGTTTAGTTATTATCAGATTAGATTTTGGGGCATCAAACACATTGTTTACGAATTTAAAAGTAATGTTCAGCGTGTAAAAAATAAATCAGGAATTTTAAATTTTGGTTCGTGGACCCCTTTACATATACGGTCCATAGTGTTACAACATTTATTATTATGTTCGTGGATTGTTTGGTAGCTTCTCTTATCTGCGACTGACGTCAACTTTATAAGGTATTAATTTCAGTTTGGTATTACTTATTTATTCGTAGACAAAAGGCCCTGGGGTGCGAAGCATATGTTCCTGTTAGGTGGTCAACCTTACGTGGAACCCCCAGTGTTTAGTTCTCAGGAATATCAAGATTTTCAATTCAGATTGGGAAATCCATCAATTGCCTTACCGTTTTTGGCAAACCTAAGATCCCCCCAGCTTAAATATTTTTTTTTAAGTAAACAATCACTATTAGTCACTTTTTTCATCGTATATGACAGCAAAAGTTTGTTGTTGAAAAAAGAAAATCTGAATTAATAACAAAATATTTTAATAAAAGACCAAAAATGGGGTGCAAAGCATATTTTTCTTATTAAACGTGTTTAGTTTCAAGCATGGTTGAATTTAGTGATTTTAAACAATATATAAAGAAGTTCCTAAAATCTACATTTGTATATATATATTTAATATATATATAATATATATATAACATTTTATATATATATTTTATTTATGTATATACATTTTTTTACATATATATATGTATATACATATATATATATACATATATATATATATACAGAAAATTAATATATAAAATATATATTTATAGATTTCTTGATAAAGCAATTTATGTATATAAAATATATATATTATACATATATATATATAATTTATTATAATTTATATTAAAAATGCGCAATAGAAGTCTTAATAATCACCCTTTGCGTGACCAAGTGCGAAAAAAAACGCTTTTTTTTCAATGTTTAGTCACTTTTTAGTCACTTATTCTGTATTATATGTCACTTTTCTCACCTTTTTTGAAAGTACCTCAGCAGTTGCAAGCCTGCGGACCTGTGTCGTTTGAACGCGAAGCGCTACCCCAAAGTCACTGGGCTTAATTTTCTAGATACAAGTAATCGAATAATATTTTTGTGGGTTTTAGTTAATTTATTTTGCTTTATTTCAAACGGTTTTGCCACTACTCAATTTTGCCGCCTTAGGCAGTCGCTTACCGCTTCGGACCGGGCTTGCAAGTCAGGATAGTACGCAAATGGGATATGCGAAATTAAGGACCACTGGAATAAAATGAAGGTTTTTTTTTTTACATAGATAGGTTATCGTAATTCTTAGTTACCTTAACTAGCAATTTTCAGCGAATTGATATCGTTATTGCACTTTTGTTGAGGTCACCCTTCCTAGACCTGCACATCCTGATGTTACAGAAACAGACGAATTGAGCACGTGATCTATTGTCTTGTCGATGTCCCCCCTGGGCAATGTGATATAGTGGGGGTGGCGCCATCGATCTGGGAATTTTCCCGTCTCGGCCATGTGTCTTCTTCTTTAAAGGAAATTCTTGTGTGGTCGTGGGAGCGATGCAGTGAGATAATTTAGAGTGCCTGGGATGGCCTCTGCCGTTCCTTGTTGAACTTCATACGTAACAGGCCGAGATGGATGAAGGAGGTACGTAAACAGTGTCAGGGCTCCAGTTATCTTTAACCTGCTTCGTTGGAGATAAAACTTGCTGCTCTTGCCGGGATATTCGAGGAGGTTTATCTAATAAGACAGTGGAACTCGAGGGACATTGTTTGAGATGGTTTTCGTATCGGGGTATTTGTTCTTCCTGTTAGATTTCTACTCTTCGGTTTGAGAACAGGGAAGATTAGTGTCTTTCTTAAGAGATTTATAACAAAGGTAGTGTTATAATAATCCTTTAGGGCTCTTATGACAAATAATGGTGCAAAATGGTTAAAATATATGCAATAAAGGAGGAGCGTTTAAAAAATAGAATTTATATTGTTTAAAGCGTGTGTGTGTGTTTTTTTTTAAGTAAATACCATTTTGAATTTAAAAATACACAAGTGTGCGTTTTTATATGAATTTACTTTTACACGAAAGCTTGAACTTGAACCCCTTCCCTGTTTTGCACGTACACCGTACGGGCACAGCTTTCGGGCCTTTAGTACGGGCAATTTGATTTCTATTTCGCTCGCACTATTTCTGCTGTATTTTTTCCGATTTTTGTAACGAATTATTCGTATAGATGGCCACCGAATGATAGTTTGCAGTTTATTCTATTTTCTACTCTGATTGGTTCAAAAGCGCGGGTTTTTTTTCGCATGTTTTGTATCAGAAGACGAATTGTTATCTTTCAGTGTATAGCTTTCTGGTTATATTTTACTAACCGCCTGATAATTTTATTGATGTAAGAGTTGAATAATATATTTTTACTTTTAAGTAATGGTAATTCAGAGCGTATGGAGTTAATTTCTTGTGATTCGAACTGTGACTCGGAATCAGAAACAGAATTATATGTAAATGATAGTAGCGAAAGTTTACTAGATGACCTGGATAGTAGTGACTCTGATAGTAGTACAGATGGAATCATTCAAGAAAGACAATTTTTTGAAATTAATTGTGATAATCCTTCGGATCCGCCTCCTAGATTTGCTTTCACTGGAATTCCAAAAATTAACTTGGATATCGATGAGACTAAAGGTAAACTTCAGTTCTATGATGCTTTCATAGAAAGAAAAAAAAGTTGTAATAAATGCTTAAAAATATTAGAAATGTTAATTTTAATAACATATCTTTACTTAAAAATGTAAAATGAAAAATAAAATGCAATAAAAAAATGTGACATTTTTTTGACCGAATTCTGAGGGAAAAAATGAAACTGTCAAAGGGTTAATTTACATTTTAACATAATTTACAGCAGTATTGAGGCACTAGTCGTATCCTAGAACTAACTTCTCAATTTGACCAATCGCTTGCCTCTGCACGTTTGGTTTTGTGCCCCTTTCCCCAAGCCAACAACGTTTATCCATGTCGTGCAATAATATTAAGATGATTTAAGAATGTTGTGCCTCGATTAAGTCAATATTCAAACTGGAAAAAAACTCACGTAATAAAAATAAAATTTCTATCAAGTTGTGTAAGTTATATATAAAAAAAAAAAAAATTAATAAAAATATTTTAGGGTATCATGAGAGCAAAAATTCTTATTTATTATTAGAACTGGAAAAATCTAACATCTTTGAAAAATTAATTAAAATCGTTAAAAAGATGAAAGTATAATAACAGGAAAATTTTTATACAAGTTATATTTATTCTCGATTTTTAGAAGTTATTCACTTATATATTTTATATATGTATAATCCATTTAAGGGCCACTGAATTTCAGATGTACATGTTTCGCAAGTAGTTTTCCAAATATTTTAAATTTAAATTTTTTTATTATTTTTCTCTTCATGATGATATATATTTCAGCATGAAGAGTCAAAAAAAGGTCATGTTAAAAAAATAGAACACCTGTAAAAGAATTATCCGAAAGGATTTAAATCTCGAGAAAAAGAAATCTAGGAGATTGCTTGTGTTCCTTGCACTTTTTGGGTACGCCACTGAAGTAAATGCTAATAAAATAAATGAAAAATAAGCTAATCAGTTCTCTCAATGCAGGACCGACTATAACGTAATGGGCGTGGCTTTTCGGTGCAAGTTCTTTGGAATCCCGCTCTAGGCATGGATGTTCGTAGCCATTAGAAATCGGCTTTAAGCATTACTCGTTTAAATAAGCTTTCATGCAGCTAAAACTTGACCATTGATATCAAAAACCATCAATAATGCAGACACACTACAGTTCTATCATCATGGTTTCCGCGCACCTGGAAAGTCATTGAAAATCCTGGATTTAGACAATGGATTAATTTTGTCATGGAAAATCTTGATTTTTCAAGCAAAATGAATAAAAGTCATGGATCCGCTAAACTACCGATTAAAAAAATGCATTGAATTGTTTAATTCTATTTTTACTTGTCATTTGACTGAAGTTACTGAGTTTGGTATTTATGTATTATCCTATTGATCCTATTGCCAAGTAAAATTTGTTCACCAAGGAAACTCAAAGCAAGCTTAATGGGTGGGTAAATGTATATCATTCTGGTTTTTTCTTAAATTGTAGATTAAAATGTTATTAATATAATAATAATAATTATTTTTTAATAAAAATTAGTTAAGATTTTTGCACAAAATATAAGTTTATCTCTAGGGATATTGTATATAAACATTATAGGGTTATATTTGGCTATTATTCATGGTCACCTGAATAATACTAAAGTACCCTGAATTCAAATTGGAAACATTTTGATTGAAAAATTGCTATATGATTAAACTTAGGTATGTAGATACAACAATTTATTTTTATGTATGTGAGTTTGTTAACACTTATAAAGTAAGTTTATAGTTTTTCTATGATAAAATTCCTGTAATTTCTCTAAAAGCATTTATTTTATTTGTATGTACATCAGAAGTTTTATTCATGTATACTTTAACGAAAGCTTTTTAAAGTCATGGAAAATGATCTGCTAAATCAGGGAAAGTCATGAAAAGTCATGGATTTGAAAAATTTTATTTTGGCAGATACCCTGTATCTTCTTCTAATTCTTTTTTCTTAAAAAATATTCTAATTAGTCATACTTGGGGTAAGTCACCGTTGGAAAATCTTTAAAAATAAATAAATAAATAAATAAATAAATAAAAACGCTCACCGACTCAAAAAGTTTGGGAACCACTAATTCTCGTACTATTTTCACTGCAATTCCCGTGGCATATGCGCGCTGTACTCAATTTGAGAACCACGACTGTAGACGACCGGTGGCGCATCCAGATAAATACAAGAACAATTGTTAGCACATTTTGAAAGTTACGTTGGAAGACTACTTAAATTTTAACTTTTGTTTTCATGCATTCTTTAATATTTGGCAGTTAATAGAGGGAACAGATTGTGGACGGCCAAATTTAAAAGCGATGAAATGAGTATGAACCAAGCATGTTTGTAAATTTCAATATTAATTTGCACGTGAACGGTTGACGATCGACCTAGTATCGTTATAGTTTTAACAATTTCACAATTTTTGTCGTCTTTTCTTGATTATTATCACGGCATCCCTGACATACACTCCGGAACGCGATTTGAAATCTACGGTTCTACAATACCATCGCCATATCTTCAAATCACACTAGATGGCCACATTTTCAATCACTGACCTTGAATCTCGACTATCGGCTTTCCAAGGTTCATTTTTGAAGTTTGAGGCACCCTGAGCGGACGCTATTTGCCGGCTTGTTGAATTATTGAAATAAAGTAATTGCTTTAATTGCAGAACACAGAACACCGGCGTCTTCAGCCCGTGTGTCTCTCCCAGGCGTTATTACCGCCTTATAATAAATTCCGATCTAACTGAAACGAATGGACTGGGCAATTTTCTCGTGGTAATTTGTATACATATATAAATATGTTCGATCCGGTGGTATGCTTGACAAGCATCACGTGTTTGTTCCGCTGCCTATACATAACTTGCATAGATAATGAGAGGGCGACTAATGCTCTCTATCTAATCTTGACTTTCCTCTAGATATCGAATCCCGATAATGCGGCTTAACCTTGTAAGAAACCGTTTTTAATGTATCGTTACCAAAGCAGTAAAATCGCGTAGATAAGCGACGTGCTTTTACTTCCCAAATGAGATTTTTTTTTCTTTCTCTCTCGTCTATTTAATTCTCGCATGACAGATGTTTTGTAATGGCACGTGTTGCCTTCCCGCTGCTGATACCAGACTTTGTGTTGCCAAGAATTGCAATTTCGCAAAACTTGCGAGAAAAAAAATCTTCGGTCTGCTTCCTGCCGTGAAATTTACCTAAGGGGCTTTCCCACTCTACTAAAGTCAGAAAGAACTTTAAAACTGAATAATTCGATAATTAATATAAGATAAAAGATGCGGTTTGCATGAATCGAATAGTAACAAAACCAGGTGGTTTTGTTTCTTTCTCTTTCTGTACTTGGGATCATAAAAAATGCTAGATTAGTTTTGTTGGTGACCGACTGGAAGGTGGCGCCATAACTCATTATTTTACTATCCTATAGCTTGCTTGCTTTAGATTAGGGTCTCTCAAAGTCTGTTCTACAGAACCCCATGATTTCGGAATGATACTCTGGGATTTCTCCGAGAAATTTTTGTACACCATGGAAAGTTTTAAAGAAAATACGTAAATTCATTCTTTAAATTTTCCCTAATCCCTTAATAGAATTAATAATAGTAACTACAGTGGGCTCCGCTTAATGTGATCGCGGTTAATGTTATCAATCGCTTATTGTTATCGAAATCACTGGGTCCCGATTTTCTCTATTCATTTGATGTTAAAATTATCCCCTTATGGGATCGTTACATTGGTTAATGGAATCAGTTTTCGAACCTCATTTTAACTGGCAAAGGAATATTCACAATGCATTCAGAAGAACCCGATCTTTTCTTTCCTGTCGCTGTTGTTTTAATTTTCGAAGATTCTCCCTCTTCCACCTAGGGAAATGGGGAATGAACAAAGGAGTTGGGTAGAACGTTCGTGGAATTATTCAGAAATACGCACACCCTGCTGATGGTCAATGGTTGTCAGATAAGCAGAAGGCAACACATTCTTATAGGAACTGAGAAAAAGCGTATTCACAATTTACGCTTTGCTCGCTTGCATACAGCTTGTCGATGCGGAAGCCAAAAAGTGGAAAGATTTAACATTAACCCTCTAAGCGGTTCGCACGTGTAATTCCGCCGGTTGTCACGTACAATTTTCGACCTCCAAAAACGTTCCGAAAATGGATGTAGTGTACATTTTTGCCAGTGCTATCCCTAATGGAGTTTTGTGGTAGGAAGATTAGGTCGATTGTTTAGGGACTACACCCCTCTTTGACATTTATTGAGGGATGCACCCCTACTCCCTGAGTCACAAAGACGCCGATAGTTTCTCATGGCTTTGGCAATCTATTTCGAAGTATTTCGTTTGTGGTAACACATGTATCTCTAATTGCATTACTTAAATATCTTGGATGACTTTCGTAAAAGAATATAAATAATTCTCTTAAAAAATATTTTTATTCGTACTTTTAGAATCCATTATTTCTTATGGAATGATCTTCGATACTAGACGATCTTTATGTGTATTGAAAATTAACAATCTATCCTGCCTATTTATATATCTATTTATAACCGGAAGTAAACAATACAATAAATTTGGTGGGTTTCCCGTATTCCAATCTAGTCAATAAAGGGTAAAGTAAAAAATCATAGAACACTTTGGTCACTGACACAATAAAACTTTAGCGTATTTTTGGGGACTTTTCCTCGATGTGTTTGTTCCACTCGGAGGGTTAAAACAAAAGATTGAAATTTTAAACCGTTATGACAGGTTACCAAAAATGAGTCAGCGCAGTTAAACATTTCTCAGCTTCAGAACTGCATTGAAAGTGTTGAAGCGTGGAGTACAACACCGCTCCGATGACTGTAAAAAACAGTGTGACTACGAAGGATTTATCAATGAGCTTCTTAGAAAGAATTATAGACAACGAAAAGTTGCTCATTTTTTTAAATTAAGAATATAGTTCTTATGTTTTAAAGGATAATATACAGTGCATAATTATGAGTTTCATTTTGTTTTGAAATGTAGTACGTGTGAATTAAGGGGGAGGGGGTAAATTTATCTAATTTTGCATATCGTTTATTGTTATCAATCGGTTATTGTTATCGAAATCACGGTGTCCCAAACTGATCACATCAGAGTCCACTGTAATACACCAAATCTCTAAAGTGATGTGATAAAAAGCCATTCAAACCATACGCGGAATTACAGCACGAGAAGAGGTGAAATGTTCATAAATGTATAAATTGTATGTGTAAATGTATAAATTAACTAAATTTTATTTAAGAAAAATAATAAAGGTATCATGAAAATAAAAAATTTTTTAAATTATAATCGGAAAAAATCCAACATTAATAAAAATTTAATTAAAATCATTTAATCATTGAAAAAATTATCCTAATCGTTATAAATATGAAAGTGTAAAAGCATGAAAACTTATAGTTATATTTATTCTGGATTTTTAAGACTTATTCATGCTTATTGTATCATTTTACTTGTATCATTTCATTAAAAGAATTCTTGATTCTACGTCATCTTTTATAAGTATTATTTACAATTTTAAACTAAATAATATTGTTTAGTTTTTATGTTTATGTCTAATAAGTGATAAATAATAGGTTCTTAAATTTCTCCTTAAAATATATTTATTGGAGGGGGGTGTCCATTGCAATGTATATGGTAAGAAAAATATGTACAAAGTTTGAGAATCACTGCACTGTATGATACAGCCCACCTAATTAAAGGTGTATCATATGACTTACAAGTTTTAATACGCTGTATTGCTAATGATGACCGGTAACTTGCGATTTTAGACATTTTGTTGAATATCCAGAAAAATACACGAGGAATTATCCTGAAACCTCCCTGAACCAATAGCATTAGGGGCAGGGTATAACCCACTTACCACCAATAGAATTTTAATGCAAACGTAATATTTGGCAAAATAAAGTACATTTCCTTAAATTTTATTGTTTCATTGAAAACACAAAATAAGAGATTTGAAAAAAAATTTTCAATTTTACAACTCCTCTTCAACCTCCACTCAAAATACAGTTTCTTTTAAGTCAAAGAGTTTTTTGCTGGATGAGATCCCGCCTTAAATTAATTTTACAATTTACACTAAATCACAAATTTGTGATGAAAATCACACTCAGTTTATTTGATTTGTGATTAAGTGAATGTTTCAGTCTATTTAGTATGAATGTTATGTGTTTCCTTTGTGTTTTCTTTGTTAATTCAATTAGATTTTAAATATTCAATTTTTGTAAAATTTTTCCTCAAAATGTTGTTTTTGTTTATGTATCAATTTGTTGAGTTACGATCCCCTCGCCAGATTTCAAACGCCACGCACGTAAGCTGCAAGCACGCCAATTTCGCCAAATGGGGTTGAAGCACCAACAAGATCCATGATTAGAAACAGGAGAGTGGGCTAAGAAGAGGAGTTGAAAAACAGAGAAATTCAAAACAGAAATAAATAGCCCATGCAAGGGTTGAATTAAAAAATATCTGAAAATGTTCACCTCTAAAATATCAAACAGGATATTTTTAGCGTATTACTTTGACTATAATTATAATTTCTTCTGCTTTTTTGGTGTTTTGTTAAATAGCGATATTTTCAGTCTTAAATATTAGCAGTTAGGGTTTTTAATAATCATTTTTATACAAAGCACTTTACACTATATTTAAACAAAAGAGCGCTTTTTGTGATAAATGTTGAAAAAAAAAAGGTGAAGTAAAACTTGCACAGTCTATAAAATTCTTCAATTTTAGGAAACCTATTTTCAATTTAGTGCTTTATTGGGTATCCTTACAGGATTGGAAAAAAATCATGATTTTTTTTAAATAAAAAAAATCAGATTTATTTGATTTAAATCAATTTTTTTTTATTTAAATCGGATTTTAAAATTTTTTTTTTCTGAATACCAATTTTAATTGTTGTTTTTATGTTTTTTGCAATATACATAGAATACTTTGTTATAAGAAGTAAGATCTTATCGATCTAGTATATTTATGCTACACACTGATTACCTAAAATGAAATATTTAAAGTTTAATCTAAATACATTCCATTATTTTGTAATTGGATAGTGCAAACTAAATAAGATATACATTTAACGAGCAAATTAAATATTCTTTTAACGCAAACTATTTATTTTAAAAAACAAATCACAATTATTTCAATATTTTTTTAAGCACCGAATGATGGATTTAACTGTTTCAATCAAAACAATAACTTTGATGCTTTATCCACTCCTATAATTGGTTACGAAGGCTAGAATGAACAAAAGTAGAAAACTGTCTTTCCATTCCAGCAGATGAAGCCACGGCTGTTGTCATTTGGTAGACTACGTGGATTTCAAGTTCTGTAATACTCTCTTTACTTCCCATTACATAAAATGAATTCCACCAGTCATAATGAATCATTGTACTACCCCTACTACATACTTTCTGATAACAACCCCTAAATTTTTGGAAAGCGCATGCTATCTATTTACACTTATTTATTTATTGGTATTACTGTGCTGACTGATTCCCAATTCTGTCTTTGGAATATAGGCTTTTAAAGAAGTGAAAAAAAAAATGATTTAAATCAATGATTTTTTCAAAAAAATCAACTGATTTAAATCATGCCAACCCTGGTATCCTACACCTCCCAACGTATTTTTTAGGTTTTTCAAACTTAATATTTCAAATTGAACAGAAAATGCATTGACATATTAGTTTGACTGACTGTATACATATATTTATGTACATAAAATGAGAGATTATGGAAAGCTGCGGTAGAAATTACTGACTTAATTTTACATTTCTTAATGATGTGAGGTGGTAGGCAAATATAAGGTAACTCTTCTGCGTCTAGGAAATCCGCCATGACTACCGTTTTTGGAAGGTCCTCGATTTCCTGCCCCCTTGTATACGTCCCACATTATGGGTGACTCATTCCAATTGACCTCGTATTCATTAGTCTCCCATATCAATTACTTCAAATAACCTCCACCCTTTTAATTTTTTTTTCAATGATAAGTTGTATGACACCATTTTCTATACATTTTTCACACCATGAAAACTCGAAATGTATTGACAGCATGGAACTTGGTAGTCCTATCCCATTGGGCAGTTATATTTTCTGTTCCCTCCCTTCCCTGATTTGGGACACTTTGCCCGAGTTTGTGTCACTTCCACCCTTAAATGCCCGACAGGAATTCTTCCCCCGAAGTGTCGTTACAGCTCGGGGCAAAGATTTCCAGTTAATTTTTTCGAAGATATTTCTGGCGATAGGTGTTGCTGGTTTTTCTTAACAAGTTTCCATATAAGTGATATGCAAAACTCGTCTGTATGAAGGTTAAACGGGTAATTTTTCGGCACTTCCCCCTTCTTTGTATCCTTAAAAAGTGTCTGCAAACGCTGTCAATGTCCTCCGTACCTGCTGCCTGATGAATCACATCCCGTACTAGGACTGGCGCTCCATTTTTGGGGACCGGGAAGCGAGTCAATGACACCTGTTAAATATTTAGCAGTACATTATCTTTGAATTTAAAGGATCCTCGCCTACCCTTCTGTGTTTTTATTTTATTTTTTTTTTTGAGGTTCCGGAGTTTAGTCACGTCGAACTAATCAATCCTTTTGTTTCGGAATGGCCGAACTGCTGATAAACAGGCGTCGGCTTTATCAAACTCACGGGCTTAAGACTCATGCATATTTTTGTTCCTATGTAAATCTTTTTATTTGTCTATATCAGGGGTGGGCAAATACTTTTAAGCTCGGGCCCAAAATGAAATTTTCAAAATGTCTCCCGGGCCGGAGTACTATACCGCGTACGCGGTGCACACACAATGTTTTGGGTGAAGTTTTTTTTCTGCCCAAGAAAATATTTGGACAAATGACACTAAAATGTAATCATTTTATTGTCATAAAGTCATACATTACTTTACGACACTAAAATGATACTTATGGTGTCATAAAGTAATGTATGACACTATTCATACATTACTTTATGACACTATAAGTATCATTTTAAAGGACAAAATGCTTTAAAATGATACTTATAGTGTCATAAAGTAATGTATGAATAGTGTCATACATTACTTTATGACACTATAAGTATCATTTTAAAGCATTTCAACAGAGAAATTTGACAGTTAATAAAAGATAATAGTAATAATAAATTGTCATACTTGGATGTATATTCGAACAATTCGTGCCCAGTAAAATATGTCACGTCATTTTTAAAGAAATATGATTCATTATATTAAAATAATAGTCATTAAATAAATCAGTTAATGAAAGATTTTATTTTGATATTTATTTATATCGTAACGATACAAATTATTTTATTTTGATCATTGTTATTACATTTTTATATTACATTTTGTAAATATAATAGTAAATAGAATTATAAAAAGAAAAGACAAACATCAGACGTTAAAACAGAATAGTTTTAGTTAATGCGAAACGTGAAATCTGGAATGTTCATTTGATATTATATCTTCTTTGATATTATTCGATGTAAAATGCCTGTTTAAATTGTATTCATTGATAACAATAATTCTTTCCTGGCAAACTAAACAAATTGCTTTCATATCAATATTTAAAAATGGACGGTAAAAAGGTATTTTACCGTCCATGTTTCACTGATTTCTATAAATCAACTTTTCTTTTTTTATTGCTTTTACAAAGGCCTACAAATAAATATTTATTATTACAAAATAAAACCAATGTTTGTAAATTTTACCTACAAAAAGTCCACTTTTTCAATTTATTATTATATTTGCAAAATGACAAACATTAGTCTCAAAAGAAATGACGAGTATGCGACTAGTGCTAAATCAAAATAAACAGTACAGTCTGTCGTCCCTCGAAGAGTGAGAAGAGTGCACGTTCAATTCTATGTAGTAAGCCGACCACACGCTTTATGAGAGCATGTATGTTGCATACATTAAAGTAGGGATATGGTTACAGCTGTTCAAATTATAATACTCTCTATTATTTATATATTTTTCATTATTTATATGTACACTGCGTATACAAATACTGTTGATTTCAACAAAATCGCAAATAAGAGATTAAAAAAATTGCATGCAGGAATTTTTCAACGGGCCGGCTTTTGCCCACCTCACCTCTGGTCTATATTCATTGTCAGTAGTGTAGCGTAACGGTTCTTAACAGTAACGTAGTTGGGAGAGGGCATCTATGGGGTGCCAAATTAAGATTACGAATTTTGAAATGAAATCTTTCCCATTCTAAATGCGCCGAACGATGGCCGATTGGTTAGGGTGCTGCCCTTCGGTACCGGAGTTCGTGGGTTCGAATCCCACAGGGGCATGGATGTTTGTAGCTGTTCGGAATCGGCTTTAAGCTGTAGGTCCCGGTCGCATTAGCCCTCGTGTCGCAAAAAGTAGACCGTAGCACTCCAAACCAAACCAAACCCATTCTAAATGCACTAAAAAGTGAATAAAAATTTGTATGCGCAATTCACCTCTCCATAGGTATGAGGATATATTTTTTCTACTTTTTTTCTGGAACTGCATATTAATTTAACCCATTAATGGTTTCCTACTTAGATATTGTCAAAAAAAAATAGCTTGCACAATTTTTGTTTTCTTAGGACGAGTTTTCCTTTAGAAAGTACGTAGAGGGCAATCTTATAAACGATCTACAAAATTTTCAAGTAATTTCTAATATTTATGAATTTTCCAGTAGGATCGACACTTTATCATTTTTTGACAGCGCGAAAAATTTTATTTTTTCGCCAGGTACATAAGAGTGAAATCATGACAAATTGCTTTATCTATTATTAAACTTATTTTACCACACTTATTTTGCATGTAATACTAAATAAATCTTTTTTTTTTCATGAAGTTTTTGTATTTTATAAATGGCATTATGATGTTTAAAACGAAAGCTGATCATTTACGTGACTTCTACTCCTTAAGTTCTTACATTATTTTATTTTTCAAATTATTTAATGCCCTTATGAATAACATAGATCTTTTAACAACCTAAGTCATGCCATCCATATTGCAATAATATCCTTTTTATGCTTATGGCCGAACGATGGCCGAGTGGTTAGGGTGCTGGCCTTCGGGACCAGAGTTCGTGGGTTCGAATCCCACACTGGCATGGATGTTCGTAGCCGTTCGGAATCGGCTTTAAGTTGTAGGTCCCGGTCTCATTAGCCCTCATTTTGTAAAAAGTAGACCGTAGCGCTCCAAACCAAACCTTTTATGCGTATGAAATCCCAGTAATTTCTGGACTAGAGAAATTGGTCCTGACCAGTATACCTGTATGATATAAGACCTCTATGACAGCTTCCAAATTTCATTCTTTTTGCCGATACTATAAACATAAAAAAAAGAATTGCCGATCGCGAATGTGTTGTTAAACTAGAGAAAATTACCGTACCAAAAAAAAAAAAAGCACAAGCACCTATGCTAGCGTATGAATAATATAGTAACATCATAACACACCTTTCAAAAACGTGTTGAAGCCGTGTTTCTGGAAGGTGTGTCATCAGGCATTGTGTCACGAGGCACCATCAATTTGGGCCACTCGTTATAAGTGACATCCTTATGTGGGAGTAATATACGAGAAAGTCGATGGGAGAACACACCTGATTTTTTTTATTTTTATTTTTGTCGCCTTAGTCACACGTCGAGTCCTTTTACACGCTAAGATTATTTAAGGTAACTAAATCCGTCGCTGTAATATCCCCTATATAATAATAGCCTAAGTTATCTGTACGTCTGTCCTCCAATTTATGAAGCGGTTGGACCTGGAATGGATAGGGTCATCCATATTGGATTCTTGATGAGTTAGAGTTAGCAAACTTCAAAGCAAGTCTTTAAAACGTTCGAAATCCACCTCTCTCCCCCTTTTCGAGCGTTTAATGCCATTATTTCAAGCCCTATTTACCCCGGTTAAGATTATTTGAAGGTAACTAAATCCGTCTTTGTAATATGTATTTATACATTCTTTCGTTTAGTTTCTCATTTACTAAGTTTTCCTAATGAATTTTTGGCCGAACGATTAGAGTGCTGGTTTTCGGTACCGGAGTTCGTATCCCACTGTGGCTGGATGTTCGTAGCCGTTGGGACTCGGCTTTAAGCTGTAGGTCCCTGTCTCATTAGCCCTCGTGTTGCAAAATAACTAGACCGTTACACTCCAAACCAAAACCTAATAAATTTTTTATTCATGTTCCCGGATCAGTTGGTTTACAATCAATCTTGGAGGTCACTTGCATGGCAAATTAATGGTGGGCACTATATACAAAATAAACCTTTTAACCATTATTTTAGCCATTATTATGAATTTTTGATTCATGTTCCCGGATCAAATGGTTTACAATCAATCATGGAGGTCACTTGCATGGCAAATTAATGGTGCACGCTATATACTAAATAAACCTTTTAACCATTATTTTATCCATTATTATAAATATTTGATTCATGTTCCCGGATCAGTTGGTTTACAATCAATTTTGAAGTTCACTTGCATGGCAAATTAATGGTGCGCTCTATATACAAAATTAACCTTTTAACCATTATTTTAGCCATTATTATAAATTTTTGATTCATGTTCCCGAATCATTTGGTTTAAAATCAATCTTGAAGTTCACTTGCATGGCAAATTAATGGTGCGCGCTATATACAAAATAAACCTTTTAACCATTATTTTATCCATTATTATAAATATTTTATTCATGTTCCCGGATCAGTTGGTTTACAATCAATTTTGAAGTTCACTTGCATGGCAAATTAATGGTGCGTGCTATATACAAAATTAACCTTTTAACCATTATTTTAGCCATTATTATAAATTTTTGATTCATGTTCCCGAATCAATTGGTTTAAAATTAATCTTGAAGTTCACTTGCATGTCAAATTAATGGTGCGCGCTATATACGAAATAAATCTTTTATTTTAGCCATTATTATGAATTTTTGATTCATGTTCCCGAATCAATTGGTTTACAATCAATTTTGGAGATCACTTGCATGGCAAATTAATGGTGTGTGCTATATACAAAATAAACCTTTTAACCATTATTTTATCCATTATTATAAATATTTGATTCATGTTCCCGGATCAGTTGGTTTACAATCAATTTTGAAGTTCACTTGCATGGCAAATTAATGGTGCGCGCTATATACAAAATAAACCTTTTAATCATTATTTTAGCCATTATTATAAATTTTTGATTCATGTTCCCGAACAGTTGGTTTACAATCAATCTTGGAGGTCACTTGCATGGCAAATTAATGGTGCGCTCTATATACAAAATAAACATTTTAGCCATTATTTTACCTATTATTATAAATTTTTGATTCATGTTCCCGGATCAGTTGGTTTACAATCAATCTTGGAGGTCACTTGCATGGCAAATTAATGGTGAACACTATATACAAAATAAACCTTTTAATCATTATTTTAGCCATTATTATAAATTTTTGATTCATATTCCCGGATCAGTTGGTTTACAATCAATCTTGGAGGTCACTTGCACGGCAAATTAATGGTGGACACTATATACAAAATAAACCTTTTAACCATAATTTTAGCCATTATTATGAATTGTTAATTCATGTTCCCGGATCAATTGATTTACAATCAGTCTTGGAGGTCACTTGCATGGCAAATTAATGGTGCGCGCTGTATACAAAATTAACCTTTTAACCATTATTTTAGCCATTATTATAAATTTTTTATCATGTTCCCGGATCAATTAGTTTACAATTATTCTTGAAGTACACTTGCATGGCAAATTAATGGTGCGCGCTATATACGAAATAAACATTTTAGCCATTATTTTACACATTATTATAAATTTTTGATTCATGTTCCCGAATCAATTGGTTTACAATCAATCTTGGAGGTCACTTGCATGGCAAATTAATGGTGCGCGCTATATACGAAATAAACATTTTAGCCATTATTTTACACATTATTATAAATTTTTGATTCATGTTCCCGAATCAATTGGTTTACAATCAATCTTGGAGGTCACTTGCATGGCAAATTAATGGTGCGCGCTATATACATAATAAACCTTTTAACCATTATTTTATCCATTATTATGAATTCTTGATTCATGTTCCCGGATTAATTGGTTTACAATCAATTATTCCCGTATGGCGTTTGCTGGGTCGGGTGATAAAGTAACTTACAATGAATCTTGGAGATCACTTGCATGGCAAATTAATGGTGCGCTCTTTATACGAAATAAATATTTTAGCCATTATTTTTTTTCTTGTAAAGAATTCTGGGATATCACTTGCATGACAAGTTAATGGTGCGCGTTATATACGAGATAAACATGTTCATAATTTTTTTTTTCAAAAAACAAGGTGTGCCTTATAGACATGGAAGTGCAGTATTTCGATTGTCTTGCGTCACTCGACAATAGCGTTGCTTTCCGAACCCGAGATTATTAGGAGGTAACTAAATCCGTCGCCGTAATATGTATAAATTCTTTCGTATATCCCACTAATACTAGTTTTCCTAACGAAGTTTTTTTCCACCCGTCTATATATCCGCGTTAGATATATATCCGTATACGCGAGGCTGATGCTTAAAAAAGGCAAACAGTTCTATTCTGTCTCCTGTGGTCTGAAGGCAGAAAACTGCTGATGTTCGCTTGCAGAGGAGAGATTGGAAAGCACAAAATATAAATAATAAGCCTCCCGTTTTGGGGGGAAACGTTTTTCAGAAGTGCAAAAGAGGCATAACCTGAGAAGGCGGAGGCAGTATCTAAATTTGGAAGAAGGAAGCGCTTTATCTATTGCGGGAAAAAAGAGAAGTAGAGCCCCCTCTACCTGAGCTGTATTTAGATGACATATGCTGCATGGAGCCCGTTCTCTCACTCTCGCGCTCTTTTTTTTTTTTTTACCTCTTGCCACTAGGGGGTGAAGGGCAGATCCTTCTCAAAAGGGAAAAAATATTTCTTCCTCCTCTCGCAGAAAATTCCGCGGTTTTAATGCACGTTGTCTTGATGTGTGCTTTTTATCGTGATTTCCAATTTAAGGGTACAAGGAATTTTTATACAGTCGAACTTCGATAACTCGAAGTCCCAGGGGACCTAAAATATTCGACTTATCCGAAGTTCGAGTTATCGAAGTTACCTACCATTCCTCTCAACTGGCACTTAAGATGGGTCTACATGGTTTAAATGGTTTGATATGTGCCATAACACTATAGTTATACGCATTTTAATTTCTTAATAGTCTATGTAAACAAGAGAAGAATGGGTTCAAAAAGTTTATTAAAACTCAAGCAATTTAGCCTCATTACATATTAATTAGTATACATACCATGTAAATCTCATTTGAAAAAAGCAATTATTTTTAAGGTTGTTGGTATTCACAAAGTCACCTAATTTTTGAACACAGTTAAATAGGTTGTTGTCTGTACCTTCGATGGTCTCAAGGTATTGTTGTAAGATGTGAATAGCGTACTGTGCTTGCTCGTGACCTTCGTATTCTCGAAGGTCACGAGTGGACTGGCATTCGAAGTTTTGAACAGAATTGTGTTTTTTACCGAGGAAATTTATCACAAAATCTTCGACTTAGAAGATGTTCACTTCTAGTTATCGAGACAGTTTTTTAAAAAGAAGTATAGAAATGATTCCGGACTTGATTAAAAGTTCGAGTTATCGAAGTTCGACTGTATCTTGATTATCGAATTATTCGACTTTAAGCTGTATTCTTGAAAACAATATTAAAAATAGAAATAGCTTGCGCTGGTCTTTCTCGTATACAGAAAGGCAAAGTAGCTAATACCGTTACTCATGATTTTGTTCTTTTTCAAAACACGTATGTGAACATTATCACCTAAATGATATTCGTCATTTAGCTACGTAATCTGTTACTTTATGAACTTAAATAACAGCATCGGAAACTGGATAGTAACCGGAAGTAGCAGGTAAACTGCTACTTCTGTTTATCAGAAGTAATTGACAACTTGCTGACAAAACCTCAAATTTTGCTACAATGTCTGTATTCAAGTTTTTGTTCTTCTAAGAGAAAAGTACTGGAATTATCGTGTTTACATATAAACACACACAGAGACATAATTCCACAAGTATTATTCTCGAACTCAACAGTGTCCAAAACGTGAAAATAAATCAAAATCTTAAAATTGAACTTTTGGACGATTACTATATTCTTTCCCCATGTGTACGAGAAAATAAAGAGGCTATTATGTAAAGTGTATAGGTAAAGTCTCACTGAAAAGAATATCTCCTTAACATAAAAACAATTTCAAAAGTGTTTTTTCTTTTTTTTTTCACCGAATTTTCGTATTTTATATTGAAATATGTAAACAAATATGTAAATAGAAATATATAAATAACAACCATAAGATTTTTGTAAACAAAAAATATATATTTAGTGGATAAATTTATAATAGTATCGTAAATATGAAAAATTAAATAGAAATAATAGTAGTTTTTTTCGAATTATGTTATGTATAAACATTTTTACATTATAAAAAATGAAAAGAGCGATCATAAAACTAATAATGTAAAAACTAGTTTTTATTTGTCTAAATTTTTCTAGAATCTATGTAGTAGACAAGAACCTTCGGCTTCGTTTTCCTGTAAATACCGTTATTTTTGTACCCACAAACAAACCATGTTGTTACACTAACCCGTACTAGTGCGTAACCCGAGCTCAAGTATCAATCGTCAAAAAAACGTACTAGTACGTGTCCTGGGCTCAAGTATCAATTGTCAGAAAACGTACTAGTACGTGTCCTGGGTTCAAGTATCAATTGTCAGAAAACGTACTAGTACGTGTCCCACACACAATGTATTAATAATAATAATAGATCGTCAACACATATACTCAGCCAAAGTAGTTACCTTTCTTTTGACTCTCCATTGTCGAAAACAAATCGAGACTTGTTTCCACCGCAACAGAAAAGTTGGTGGATACTATCTTTGTGATTGACAAGCATTTTTAGTGTATATGTATACATATACATACATATATATACATAATAGCCGCTTTGTTCTCAGCTTCAGTCTCTCAGCTTCAGGATGACTAAGGTTCTCCCAAATAAAAGTTTAGAATCATTTGAAAATTTAAGTAAGATTTAGATTCTATTGCATCCCATCAATGGGAGGCATAGTGTGTATTTTACGTAATTGTGTTGAAATTACGCAAAACGAATCACATTTTATGTTATTCGTGGAAGGTGTGCATTTTGCTGTTAAGACACTACCATCCATGCAAATGATTAATGACTTACGAACAGTTGCTCATATCCCTGCTTGAAAATACTATATTTTTTATGTTTTTAATAGAAATTTACGGGGGGGGGGGTTCAATAGGCAATATGCGACTTGGCATTCTCTGGGTTACCAACAAAAATGTGTAAAAATTTGATTACGATTGATTCAAGTAGTTATTTCGATTATCCTAGGCAAACATAAAACATCCTTTTTCTTTATATATATGGTTTCCGCGCACCTGGAAAGTCAGGGAAAATCATGGATTTAGACAATGGATTAATTTTGTCATGGAAAGTCTCGATTTTTCAAGTAAAATGAGTAAAAGTCATGAAAAGTCATGGATCCGCTAAACTACAGATTAAAAAAAATGCATTGATTTGTTTAATTCTATTTTTACTTGTCATTTGACTGAAGTTACTGAGTTTGGTATTTATGTATTATCATATTGACCCTATTGCCAAGTAAAATTTGTTCGCCAAGGAAACTCAAAGCAAGAAATATACATATACAAGAAATATACATGTATATTATTATGTTTTTTTTTTTCTTAAATTGTAGATTAAAATTTTATTAATATAGTAATAATTATTTTTTAATAAAAATTAGTTAAGATTTTTGCACAAAATATAAGTTTATCTCTAGGGATATTATATATAAACATTATAGGGTTATTTTTGGCTGTTATTCATGGTCACCTGGATAATACCAAAGTACCCTGAATTCAAATTGGAAACATTTTGATTGAAAAATTGCTATATGATTAAGCTTAGGTATGTAGATACAACAATTTATTTTTATGTATGTGAATTTATTAACACTTATAAAGTAAGTTTATAGTTTTTTATGATAGAATTCATGTAATTTCTCTAAAAGCATTTATTTTATTTGTATGTACATCAGAAGTTTTATTCATATATACTTTGAACGAAAGCTTTTTAAAGTCATGGAAAATGATCTGCTAAATCAGGGAAAGTCGTGAAAAGTCATGGATTTGAAAAATTTTATTTTGGCAAATATCCTGTACTTAGAATAATAATGATGTATGTTCACTTATGCATATGTTTCGTTTTTTCTCTTTGTCAGATGTCCGACAGCCCCGGGAACACGCTGTTCTCTCCAGACATATCCCCTACCTCCGGCACGACGCTGCTGGCTCCTGCCATCGTGTCTTTCGCCTCAGCCCTGCCGACCTGCACGAGTAGTCCTCGAATATCATCGAGCAAGTCCTCTTCATTCACATCTCCCATCACATCCTCATCTTCGCCGACGTCTTCTGGGCTTGGTACCATACTTTCGTCGTCCGCTCAAGGTAAGTTGTTATTGAACTGTACGCACGCCAAACCACTGTACAGAAGCTGTCCACATATTTTTTAGATGATTTATATTGTAGTCACAAAACTCAATTACATAAAACTCTTGTGTTTTAAATGTTCTATTTGATAGTCCTTGTTCTAAACCAGGGGTAGGCAACGCGGCGCCCGCTAGCGCCATGGCGCCTCCGATCGATTTTTAATGCGCCCTCGCTGGACTAATGTAAATGTATGATAGCCAGAGCGATTTACTTATTCTTGTCAAACGGCGATATATAGCAAGTAGTCAGTTGAGTTTAGGACATTCAAATGCAAGTTAGTGTTGTTGAAATCCCATCTATTGAAAAAATCATCACATATCCCAAATATAAAATATACTATTGAGAGTTTAAATTTGAATAACAAAAATTTTACTGCTACATCATATTTAGAAATTATAGATAAGCTAATAGAAGAGTTTTCTTCTAGATTTGACGATTTTGCAGCATTAGAACCCGTTCTAATATTTTTCATAAATCCATTCAATGTTACTGAAGATGATGTCCTTGAATTAGTTTCAGTGTATTTCGAGCTTCATAATATCGAAAACCTAGAATTGGAAATAATAAACTTGCAAAGTGATATTATTTTAAAAGCGCATAGTAATGATAAAATGTTTTGGAATTTAGTCGATGAAAATAAGTATCCTATTTTAAGGAAATGTGCGCTAAAAATTTATTCATATTGTGCAACATACAATTGCGAGTCTTTGTTTTCAAATATGAAAAATTTGAAATCAAAATACCGAACAAAGCTTAATGACTCACATTTAGATAATTGTTTAAGGACCGGTAACTCTAAATATATCCGCAATTATAAGAAATTAGCTGAAAATATGGACACCCAAGTCTCACACTGAACTATATGTATCATTATGTATGACACCAACAAAATAAAGTTATAAAAAATCTGTTGTTTTTTTTAATGCCTATTTATACCTGTTGATTATCTGTAAAATATGCGCCCTCGGTGATTTTCAAATTTAGTATTGCGCCCTTAAGAACAAACAGGTTGCCGACCCCTGTTCTAAACTATCTTGCGACACCGGGATTTCCAGGATAATAATGCCTTTTGAAGTGTCAGAAGTGGTATTCTATCCCATTCCTCCTGAACAGCTTTTCAGAGTCATATAAGGGTTGTGGGACAACGTTTGGATAATGCAGATTTTAAAAGTCCGAAAGCACAAATATCCATTGGTGACACATCAGGAGTTTTGGTAGAGATATCAGTGAAGGAGTTTGCCTTGATACCAGTTTTTTGTTCCATTTAGGAAATTTACAGTGGATTTTGATGTGTAACTGCTAGCTTTGTCTCGCTGGAGTTCCACAGATGGATGGCACTGCGGGTAAAGCGATGGTATTTCATTCAGAAAAATTAGCGATAAAATATGTTCCTGATAGTATTTGGAGTTAATCTTGATATTTTATTCAACTCTCTTTATTTTTAACTTACCATTATATGAAAAACCAGTAACAACCCTGAATCCATTAGAAAAACTTTCTTTCAATTCTTTGAACCATGTACTTAAATTTTGTTCTCCCCTTTTATGATAATAAATGGCTCTTTTTTTGTTGTAATCATTTAAATACAACCATGAATCATCTATTGTGACAATTTTTTTCCATTTGTCTGTGGATAAATGTTTCTCGTACAGAATTCTGCAGCGTGTCCTGCGTTTGGCGATATGCTTTAGAGAAGGACGATGCACATTCCGTATTTTCGCTTTCTTAAGATTTAAATCAAAGTTTACCATTTTGTTTACAGTGGACACCAAGCATTTGAATGATTTTGCAACTGTCCTTTGACTAGGGGGATTTTCTTTTAACATAAAACAACGTACCTTTGCAATAGTCGAAGATGTTCGTTTTTTCCTTGGATACTTGTTTGGACTTTTTGTCCCACTTGAGGTTTCAATTTGACGGGGTTTTTTTCTTTCTTTTTGGTGATATTACCTATCGACGCTTTAGATATCGCAAAACCATGACTCTCACATCGTTTTAGGATAACGGAATATGAATACTTCTCTTCGGAAAGAGCATAAATATAGCCTTCGAACCACTGCTTCGTTAAAAACGCCATTTTGAATAAAGACAAATCTCTCAAGCCGCAGACGATAATTTTGACTTTTAAAAACATAATACAATTGCAGTTATTTATTTTACAACAAACGATTTTTTTAATACCGCTAACCAAAATCATCTCAAAAAATTGCGAACAGCCTCTGTAGTTCATTGTTTTTCATCCTTTTTTGGTTGGCGGTACTTACAATAAAAATCTTACATTACTAGCATATAGACCGTCATATGAAGTGATCAGAAATTTTTTTAATTTTCCAGAGTTCTGAAGTACCCTTTAGGCAGGTAAAAAAAATGGTTTGTTTTTTGTGTTTTGGTTATCCAAAATTTAGCGAATCGATTGCAAACCGTGGGTTATATGTGATAAACAAAGCCTCAAACGAACAAACTTTTTAATTTTGAAAGATATATAACTGAAACGTTAGATATTTATTAGTCCGTGAAAAAGACTCCTAGACTTTTATGAAAAGAATTTGTTGTTAATACCTGTGATAAAACTTTCATTGCAGCAAAAAATAATCGATGATTAAATTTAAAATGATCACATATGTACTTCATTTATTATTTAAGCCAAATATAAAAGAAAGTTATTTACGTAATATCTAAGTTCAGTGATAAAACGTATTTAAATAATTTAAAATAAGAAATGATTCAATGAGATGGTTAAAGGATTGACTTCATAATGCTAGAAAACTGTTACTTTTTACCTATTTATTATGTGATAAATTGATAAGTTTAATCGCCTGCACTGAACCGTGGAAAATATGGCTTAAAATAATGGAATTATACTCTCGAAAAGGGGGGAAGGGGTGGATTTCGAACGTTTTAAAGACGGCAGTATTTTTCGATGTGATGTGAAGCATGTTTATACCAATTTATTTTAGATCGGATCAATGGTTTAGGAGAAGATAAACTTTACTCTCTTTGAATTTTGCTAACCCTAACTCATCAAGAATTCAATAGGGATGCCTCAATTCATTCCAGGCATGAGAAAATTTCTGCACTTCTGCAGAACGTCTATCATTCTGCATGACAGTAGTCGACCATATACAGCGCAAGCAATGTTCGATCGGTGGGCTGAGAAATGCTTTTCCGTCCAACATACTCCCTAGATCTAAGCCCTTGTGACTTAATTCTTATGGTGAAGAAACCACTTCGTGGTATTCGCTTCAGAACTATTGCAGAGATTCTTGTTTCACTAGACCGGCCCATTCGAACTATCGTCAGAACAGGTTCTGCTGCATTTGTTCTGCGACTTCCACATCTTTGGAAACGGGTAATACACAATTCTAACGACTATATAGAAGGATTGTTGTCGAGCCTCGCGCGTCCCCGGCTGCACTTTCTGATGTCTGCACGCCTCGTTTCTATACCTGCTCGCCTATTGTTACTGGAGCAGGTATCTTGGGTTCGCTGATATGATTAACTGGCCGACAATTACGTACTAAAACGATTAAATCCTTGACTATACATTTATTATTATTAAGAATTGTTAAAACATATGTACGCTCAAAATCATACTCAAAAACATGGCTGAAATAAGACCGAGGAAAAAAAATATTGTGCCTATCGGAGAGCACCTCTCTCGGTCTCAGCTCTTTTCAGAAGAATGTCCGTTCTGCTTCGTTCCGAACGGGCATCTCCCCACTCCTGTTCGCTAGGGCCGGGGTGGAATCCCCCCCTCTTGGTCAAGCTTTCGCCCCCCTGGGAAAAATGTCCTTCTCCGTAGCTGGCGCAGGCGGGGGTGGCATCCCTCGACTCCTCCTGTTAACCTTTCACCTCCCTGGGACAGGGCTTGTCCACCCTCTCTCGGGGTGTCAGTCTTCAGCCGCCTTAAAAAAAAATAGGTGCCCAACTCGAGTCTTGAGTCTAGTATTACAATTGTAAAACATGCTGACATCAATGACTTTTGTATTCCATGTAAATAATACTACTACTATATTAAACTTCTAAGCCTTGTATAATGGAGTCATGTTGATAATATTTATGTTTAACGGGCTATTGTTTAGTAATCCACCTTACAAAAACTAGTGATATGGTTCTTATTGTTTTATTAACTCACGTGTCTTTCATAATGTTGAAATGGGAACAGACTTTAACAGACTATTTAACAGACTGTTTGGAGATCTGGGGGCCGAGAGCAGTCTCGATTTGCCCTTGCGATATAATGTCCTGATGTATCCCATCTCCCTGATACCAAACCACGACGTAAGTTTCTACAGCTTGATATTTGGGGACAGAAACCTAGATCGGAAAACAACTTTCCCGAATGAACCATCCGATGCAATTCTGTTCCCCGAAATAACATCTTCTCCTCGATCAACGAGGTAGCAGCGAGCGTTCCTTTTATTTCGTAAACCGCAAAATTTAATTACGGTTAAGTGCTGTTGACTTTTATCTTATTTCGTCTTGTCAACAGTGTTGAGATTGTTAAATTGTGAGCTTAATCGCGTAATATGTGCAATTCTCTGTTCTTTGAACCAAAGGTGGCAAACTTTTTTGAGAGATATATGGATAAATAATAGTTTGTTTAATGTGCTGTGATCTACTGTTTGGTTACACGATGGCTAATTAGACGAGGACCTACTGCTTAAAGCCGATTCAATCAGTGAACTGGTGTCACCACCAGCTTTGTTAGCGCTAATATCTAAAGATAAGAGATTTGAAAAAAAATTTTCAATTTTACAACTCCTCTTCAACCTCCACTCAAAATACGTGTTCTGCAAAGATCGGTCGATTTACTTGAAAAATTGAAATAAAAAATAAGTATCTAACGTGTTCTGCAAAGATCGGTCGATTTACTTAAAAATTGGAAAAAGAATTTACCAAGTATCTAAAAATTTATTATTTAATTTAATTTAATTTAATTTAATTTATTAAAAATTTATTATTAAAAGTATTTAAAATAATCAAATTTTGAAAAATTTTTCCTCAAAATGTTGTTTTTGATTAAGAATCAATTTGTTGAGTTACGATCCCCTCGCCAGATTTCAAACGCCACGCTGCAAGCACGCCAATTTCGCCAATTTCGCCAAATGTGGTTGAAGCACCAACAAGATCCATGATTAGAAACAGGAGAGTGGGCTAAGAAGAGGAGTTGAATAAGCAAGAACAAATACGCAAGTCCTGTTCCCTACTGATTGTTAATGAAATTCATCAAATAAAAATATTATAATGTTATAATATTTAAAACCCTTTCAGCGATATATACGTAATTTTCTTCCCAGCCGTTGATGCCTTAATGGGTATGCACCTATTATGAGGTGATTTAGATCCATATAAAGAAATCTTTTAATTAAATTGTTGTAACAATTGTACGTCTAATAAAAGTTTCGGATCTAAATCTTACCCTATAACATGTGCACACCCGTTTGAAGACAACGTCGGCTAGGAAGAAAATTACGTGCTTAACACTTCACTAAAAGTTTTTGCAGCGTAAGAAATTCTTTATTAATTTTATCAAAATCGAGCTACTTGTGGCCTGCCTTGTTAGAAACCTCTATGTTAAACCTTTGAACTTATTGTTATGAGTTGTGAAGCTTAACAAATTCTTTATTACTTTTAGTTTTGGGGGGAATTCTTTCAATTTTATTGACCAAAGTAAAAGCAAAATTCTCATAGCTAGGTGTGGTTACAAAATCTAGAATTGAAATTAGTTTTAAAACTTTAAATCGGGCTTAAAGCCAAAATGTTACCCATGACAACCGTCGAGTTTATTCGACGAGAGTCGACTTAAATGTTAAATCCTCTGATTTCTGTTTCCTCTCTTTGTGTGAGGTAGACGTGTTTCTACAGCGGAATAGCTCTGTTCGATTCTGCGCTGGTGACATGACTATTCATTCCGGCGAAAATGCGTTGTGGGGAAAATATTTCATTCGAAAATTCAACGAAACGGCGGAGAGTAACTTCCGCTTTTCGCCATGACTAGGCGAATGGCAGACGATTTTCTGAATGTGTGTCGGAAACTCTTCCCTCAACGCTTAATATAACATCGAAGACTGGAATGCCTGTGGAAGGGAAAAAGGTTTGATTAAAACGGGAAATGGAGTGTTAACAGCTCAAACGGTTCGTAATATATTGATGTTTCACACGATTCCAAAGAGTAATGATGAAATTGCAAAGCATATTATCTGGGTACCTCCAACTTAGTATTAGAGAGGGTCAAATTATCATTCATACATTTCTACAAATTCACGCAAAATGAGAAATTTGTATCTTCAATATTTAAAAAATCTCTTTTTACACAAATGGCTTTTTCTCCATGTAAATTTTTCCTTTAAGTCTATGCCTTGAAAATGCTGAGGATTTCTTTTATATTTAAGATAATCTTAAATATTTATATTAAGGTTTTCTATAATAATAATTGTAGAATTATTGTTGTAGAACTATTGATGTTGTTGAATATTACATTTTTCTTTTACGCCGCAATAACCTTTCAACGGTTCTTTGGTGGAACTCTATTACGGCAGACACAATTCACTGTATTCATATATTATGCTCTACGTCGATTTTAGAACAAAGGTGAATGCAAATTGACGAATAGAAAAGAGTCCTATTAATTGATTAGCTGAAAGGAATTTTATTTATTTTCTATTCCTTGCTGACTTTGTCAGAAAAATACCCGTTCTCGACATGACACAAAGATAAGGAAAAGCAAAATGGCTAAAAAAAATACTCGTTTTTTTAAATGATGCGGGTGATCTCTCCCCCAATTTTGGCCAAAATGATGCCCACTCGACACCACGCATGGCGAGGTCAGTGGAAAAATCCCGCCAGCGGGAACCCAAGATGATCGCCAAAACGTAGCATGAGTAGGAAGAACGGCATAGGAATCTTATGACGCCAAGCAACGCTCAAGCTGGACAAATGGTGAAAGACAGGGAGAGCAAAACGGCAACCCTCGGATGGTCAGCGCGGGAAGATTCAAGGTGGCTTGGACATGGACAAGCCCCATTCCATAAAATAAGGGGTCAGGAAGCCGGCAATTCCTGGCATTCCCTTTTAAATAGAATGTGGCTATACCACAGTAATAAAGTGACACATTGTCTTCCTTTCGAAAGTTCTGACCAGATATTTATTGGCCGTTATGGGAGCCGACCTTCCTAAAACGGGACAACTCAAACAAATTAAGTGCGGCCTCGTAATTTAGAGACAAAGACTAAGCAGAAGACCCCCCCCCCCCAGGCTTAGCTTGACACTTCCAGAGGTATTTGGGAATTTGGAAGACATTAAGACCACGAACCTGTTTTATGTGTTCCAGCCGGTATTAATGAATACTGTTCGGAAATGTCCCGTACTTTTGGTTTCGTCTATCAACGGAATTCTTATACGTAAACAAAATAACATCAATACACAAGTGAAAGATTCCGTGTTAAAACCGATCACTTAAAGGCATTCTGTGATGAATTCCTCGGATTCCTTTGAATTTCACAAATGCTTTTGCAGTGTCCTGCTTTCATAAGTCACTATATAAAACGTTTTAATAATCCCAAATCACTATGAAAGATATAGTTGGTGAAACTCATATTAACCTTTTTAGTTTTGTCAAAGATATTGGCTTTTATCAACATATTTAACTTTTCACACTTTGTCTCATATCGCCCGTATTTTACTTTTTTGGCCCTGGTTTTTCTCATGGTTTTTAGCTGCTTATAATCTATATATTTTGTTTATTGTTTGATTAATGTCATGAGATCCATTACCATTGTTTTATAAATCTCGTTTGGCACGTTTTTTAGGATTCAGTGCCATTAAACTTCATAAAACTAAATCAATATTTACAATATCCGAGAAATGGCCCTAAACTGCCGAACTTTTCGCGAGAAAGTATCTCTATCTATTGGGAAAATGGCAAATTAAATCTTATTCATTGGAGAACCGATATCGGGCTTCACGGAATTGAAATACCGTTTTTTCTCTCGTGTTTCTACCGTTTCCGAACTCAGGTCGAACATTCCAAAATTGGCTCATTTGCGTGCCCGAACTACAGGCAAGGAGAAGAAAACCATTGAATGAAAACTTCACCAGAAAATAATTTCTTTCACAACATGGAGATAAGTTGAATATGGACTCTTTAAAATTACTTTTGTTACAGATAAGTGTTTTTGTTACATTTAGGAGACACAAAATCATTTTGCAATTTTCATCTTTATTTATATGATATTCTTCTCAATTCGGTTAAATTTCTAAATGATTCTAAATTCTTCACAACAATAAAAAAAATCATTATGCAGACTTTAAAATATAAAACTCACGCATACGTTCAAAATTTTCTATTCTATTAATCTATAAAAGGCAATTAATGAAGCCTTTAAATAAAAGTCATATCGTAAAAAAAATGGCGCATTTGTGTTGCCCGAACTGAGTTTGGGCGCCATGGGCAAGGGGTTAATTTGAGCAAAAATTTCTGGACAATGAGTTATTTGGGGGAAATTGGAGATGTAGAGTAATTATTAGAACACATAGATTTTTTTTATTAGGAAATAATAACACTTATGTTTATCAACTGGTATAATTTTTTTAAAGAATGTTTAAAATCAGAGCTGGTCAGGGGGAATTTAATTTTCCAATTAACATTGCACGAAATGAATTCAGTACGGCTGATGCAGACTCACCTTAATGCTATCACAGAAGATAAGTCATGAATAATTTGCAAGTCTAGTCCTATACTAATTTTTAATTAATTTCTTATACTATAGAACCTCTTTTTCCTAAAAAGCTTTTTGGGGCCGCAAAATTATACTCACAGACCACCAGTTGCAAATTTCAGATCTATAAGCATTCAAACTTTTATTTAATTATTTACTTTGTGTCATTGAATAGAAAATCAGCTGTCGAAATGGTATTATTCACTGAGGTTATTTAAATTTATTCTACGCGAAGGAACGAATTTTGTGTGTACAATATGTATTGTTAAAAAAGACTAATTACTTATTAAAAATGCCTTTTAAATCTGTAAAATTTTCTCTTAAAGACGTAAATTGTGATTAAGGATGTAGATTTTCAGAAATATTTTATAGTTTTTTTTAAGTAGAACTTTATTATTCAAGAATATACTTAAAAACTGCACTCAAATTCTCCCATCTAACAATAAAGAATTCAATAACTGTTTTATCTTAGTATCTAACCAATTGTTTCCTATATAAAGCGTTCGTCTGAGAAACATCGTGTGATTTTTGGAGGGGAAGAATCGAGGAGGTTAATTGAATGATGTAAATAACTACCATGACTAAGTTCAACTAATTCAATGACTTCGAAACTTGGCTCTGCCTCATTTTAAGAATTGTCAGAGCTGCCATCTGGGGGAAAGAAATCAAGTTAGCAGACAATTGACTAAATGGTTATTTTATTTTTAAAAGTGTTCGATATTATCTGTGACTTAAAAAATATAATGCTTTTAAGACCATTCATTTTTAATTAAAAAATAAGTATTGTTGTGTAAAACACAGCTGTCGTATTCTAAACGTGTGTTTAACCCTTAAATGTCCGATTTAAAAAAAAAGCATGTGTAGCAAACAAATGAAAGAAAAATATAAATCTATTCTTAAAAGCAGTAGAAGTGACATCTATGTATTGAAAATAGTTTAATAATATCTTCAGTATGAATTTTACTGGCAACATGAGGTATTAGAACTTCAATATTATTTTAATGGTATTTTAGAAGACTAAATTGGGTATGTTGCCAAAAGACAACATTAAAGAAGCATTTAAGGGTTAAAACGATTTTAATAAAAAATAAATATGAAACTAGATTCTTATTAGGATCTGGTTTTTCTCATTATGATTTATTTAATAAATTATTTTGTTTACAACTTAGAAAATGTGCAAATAACCTTTAAATTTTATTTACTTTACTATTTTCCTCTTCCCTTTTTTGAACACTTTACTTTAATTACAATACTTCCTGCAATTCAGTTTGTTTGGGGGGGGGGAAAAAGATAAGAAGTTGCAAACATTTTTTTAGCTTGGTATTTTATCAACTTTTGTTTTTTTCTTCCTTGTAGGAGGATCTAAAAATCAAGCAGTAACAACATCAGATTCATCATCTAGTCATAATTCTTTATCAGTTGTTCAGAGTTCACCGCAGAATTTATCTGTGGTTTCAGGTAATTGCCTTTTATTTATGTTAACCATCTTATAATTAAAAAATACAGTGGACTCTGCTTAATGTGATCAGTTTGGGACACCGTGATTTTGATAACAATAAACAATATGCAAAATTAGATAAATTTACCCTCTTCCCTTTAATTTACACGTAGTAAATTTCGAATAAAATGAAAACACATACACCTCATATTTAGGTAATGTATATTATCCTTTAAAACATAAGAATTGTTTACATAATTAAAAAAGTTTATCAACTGTTGACTGTCTACAATTTTTTCTAAGAAGCTCATTGATAAATTTTTCATAATCATGATCAACCTGTCATAACGATTTAAAATTTCGATCTTTTGTTTTAACGTTAAATCATTTCGCTTTCTGGCTTCCACATAGACAAGCTGCATGTAAGCGAGCAAGGCATAAAATGTGAATACCTCCTTCTCAATTCCGATAAGAATGTGTTGCCTTCTGCTTATCTGACAACCATTGACCACCAGAAGGGTGTGAGTTTTTCTGAAAAATTCCAGGAGCGTGTAATACCCCACTCCTTTGTTCATTCTCAATTTCCCTAGGTTGAAGAGGAGAATTCTCGGAAATTCAAAGAAAAGAAAAGAATGGTTCCTTCTGAATATATTGCGAATATTCCTTCGCCAGTTAAAATGAGGTTCGAAAATTGATAACACTAACCAATGTAACGATCCCATAAAGCGATAATTTCAACATACAAATGAATAGCTCCAGTAAATGGGTTTTTTTTCAGTGCAATAAGCCTTGGGCCGCAGTGCTGGTGCCCTTGTGGGCCACCCCACCCTAATTCTAATTCTAACATACAAATGAATAGAGAAATCCAAGTGATTTCGATAGCAATAAGCTATTGATAACATTAACCGTGATCACATTAAGCGGAGTCCACTGTAATTAAGAATTAAAATCCTCTTAGTAAGCATACAAATTTACCTTTTCCCAAATTTCTTCAAATTCATGTTCAAGCTTTACAAATAACTAAGAGTGTAAAAAATATATGTATAATAATCTAAAAGTGAAATACACTCAAAGTATTGCTATTCCATGGACAATCAATATTTCAAGGGAAAAATTGCACTTTTTCTTCATGCAGCAATTTCAACATGGAAATATTTATCGCAAAACCTTTATTATAAAAATCTTTTTAACTAACAATGGCATTCATATATTGCTATCTAGTTTATATTGAGTTCTATTTGTTATAGTTAGATGTTTATTATAAACCTAATAAAAATTTTAGCAAATGGCTAACTTAAATTTGTTTTAGGAATAAAATAATTTTAATTACATAAAATAAATGTTACTAATTTAATTTCTACTAAAATTTTAAAAGTTATGAATTTGTGTATTATGAAACCTAATTTTATTTCCAGCTATTAAAACTTTCATATTTTATTGCAGGTAATGTAGTCATCCCTCAGACAATCTTACAGACTTCAAACAATAGTACACTTTTATATCATACGGGACAAGGAATAGTTTATGCTACACCAACAAATTTACCAGATGGTGTTGTACTGAATTTGGGTCAAGAACAAGGTAAAATTATCTTTTTGTTTGATGTATTTTAAATTATTCAGTACTGTTATTTTTAAAGTCATTGACTGCAAGGAAATTTCTGGTGATATATGTATTAAGCAGTAACCATTGTCAGTTATTTCTTAGTAGATACATATGAAAGATTTCTACTACTTATCACAGTAAAAGTGTTTTTTTTTTTATACAAAACTAGCAATGACGTGTTGACTGAAGAATTGGGTTCCCCAGCCAACTTAGCGATAATGGTTTGAGTATGGTCGCCTAACATTTTCTCCTGATCTCTCACCGTGTATAAACAATCTGTATTTATATTATAATTTATATGTTATAAAAATGCTATAATTTGAGTCACATAGAAATGAAAGTGAATCACTTTATATCTAAATTTCCAGGTCAAATCGAATGGATACTACGCAGACGATGTTTAAATAAGAAATGAATAAATCAGATATTTAAAGTAATGACATCATCATGATAGAAAAATATCATTTTCAACCATTTATTATGTGATAAATTGAAAATTTTAATCTCCTGCTTTTAACCGAGGAAAACTGCGTTTAAAACAGTTACTTGGGATGACGTCACATTGCTAGAAATATTGTTTCTTTCACTTAGTTATGATGCGATAAATTAAAAAATTAATCGTTTGCATTTAACTGGGGAAAATAATGCTTGGAATAATGACATGAAATGCTCGAAAAAGGGGGAAGGAATGGATTTCGAACGTTAAAAATTTACAAAAACCTTCCCAGGAATGTACCTAATAATTTCCCAAATTTTCACGGTGATTGGATGTATGGTTTTTGAGTCTATCGAGTACACACAGACAGGCACAAATTCATTTTTATATATATAGATAAGACTATACAAATAACATCTTTTTAAATAACTACTTGGTTACATGAAAAACACCCGAGTAGTAGGAAAGAAATATTAATGTTTGCCCTGTAATTGCTTTTTTTATTGTTTTTTTTCTCTCTCTCTGATATGAATAACACAGGTAATAACTAGCTAAGGCACTGTAGATGCCTTTCATCTAGCTAAAAAGCATGTTGTTAGTTCGCCGAGCAGTTGCAGTGTTTCTATTTCCGATAGTCCGTCACACCCTAGTCATTTTGGATACGACTTTGCATGGGTCCTGTGCAATTGAAACAGGCATGGAGACGAAATGACCGGAGCCGTAGATGATTAAAAACTTAACAATGGTTCATTTATTTAACAAAAAGGAAATGTTTTAAATAAAACGAAGAAACTCAATGCAGATGTAACCTATCATCCAGAGAGGAGATCACTCTGCTCTCTTAGAAGTTCAGCCAGGAGTCCTTCCTGCTTCTCTCTTTTTCAAGCAGGAAACCTCAGTTTTGTGGGGAGGTTGACACCACACCACTCCTCTTTGACCCTTGTCCATGGGGTAGCTGAAACGCCCTTGGCGCCTGGCCGACTTGATCAAACCAAAATTCTTTTTCTTTGTTGGTGCGTTGACAAACGACATGCTTGACACCTCTGTATGTCAAGAAAACCATTACGGAGACAAACTGTCATTTTCAATTGTTAAAATGAACAAAAGTTTGCTTGAGCTCTGACAGAGACGGCCACGACTCTTACACATGTAAATCAACTAATTTTCCACATGCCAAAAAGTGGCTTCAGATCATAGAAATCGCACTTTGTGAAAATCCAGTTGCTTCTCTTGTGTTTGCCCCCCCCCCTCCTCCTCTAACTAACCAACAACTCTCCAAGCTTTTGAATTAGTTAAATGTGTTTGCTGAGATATCACACTCATCAAAACAATGAACTTACTGAATGTTGATAATTTTTTTTACTTTGTCTTTTATTAAGGGAAGTCAAATATTATTCATTGCTACTAACATGCCACTTTTGACATCAAACTAAACATTTTCATACTCCATAGTCTAAAAATGAGAATAATTTACATTTATGACTCTCTTCCATTTTCGATTTTTTATTATCTTATATAAGATCTACAATATCCTTTGTATTTTTAGCAATGTATTAACTCTTAGTAAATTTTTTAATTGACTGTCATTACTATGGAAAAATATTAAATCACAAACATTTAAAATTTATTCCCCACTTCTGCAAAGGTTGGTTGGTTGGTTTGTTGAGAGCACTATGGTCTACTTTTTTGCAACACGAGGGGTGATGAGACTAGGACCTATTGCTTAAAGCCGATTCTGAACGGCTACAAACATCCATGCCACAGTGAGACTCAACTAGCATGAAAGAGAATTGCCTTGTTTTAAACCTTTTACAGTATAAAAAACATCTGATAGCTCAGTTTTCAACTTTACTCTGCATTTAACTTTGTTAAGAGTCATCTTTATCAGGTTATCCCTATACCACTAAGAAGAAAAAAATATGCCATTCAGGGAGTGTACTAAATTAATCGTAATTTGTTGCTAACTTGATTTAAATAAAATACATCCTGATATGGGTTATTTTGATTTAGAATTTAATTAAATTTCAAATGGAAAAAAATGAAATTTTAATTTTCTAAGTGAATTCAATAATCATGTTTTGAAAAATCGAGCAAACTAAATTGTGATTTTAATGAAGCTGGTTCAACTGGCCGACTCTGATAGTTAAATTACTTATTACTCCATGAAGATTATGTACTCTAATAAATAAATCTTTAAATATATATATTTCACAAAAATTGGAAGACATATAGCACTTTCAGCTTTAATATTAAATTGATCTTTTGCAAATTTTTTATTACTAGCTTCTTGGTACGATCCTTAAGCATATGTTATAGAATTGTATTATTACAATACACTGTCTACCAATCAGTATTTGGACACCTGTGATAGAAAATAAAAACTAACTTTATTCAAAATCAATAGTTGGTAGAGCTTCCACGAGAGGCAATTACAGCTTGAACCCTCTGGGGCATACTTTCCACAAGTCTTTGTATTACAGCTAGTGGTATTGTCTTCCACTCGGCTTAGAGTAGACATACAAGTTCCTTCACTGATATTGGACAGGTAGTGCACCCCTTAATTTGGCAATCCAACTCGTCCCAGATGTTTTTGATAGGGTTCAGGTCTGGTCTCTGGGCAGGCCAGTCCATTCGATGAACTCCATTGGCACCATACCAAGCCTTGGTTAACCTCAAAACATGACAACTGGCATTGTCGTCCTGAAAGTAACAAGGATCCAACCCGTAAAACTGCCACAACGTAGGAAGCACATTGTCATCCAAAATCGTGCAGTAGGCATCAGCATTGAGCTTACCACGAATGGGGACCAAAAGTCTCAGTCCATACCAGGAGAAACACCCCCAGACTATAATTCCACTTCTGCTGAACTTGACTTTTGGCACAATGTATTGTGGCAGGAGATGTTCTCCAGGCAGACACTAGACCCAGCCATCCGAACGGTAAAGGTTAAACCTTGATTCGTTGCTCCAAAGAACCTGTTTCCACTGATTTATGGTCCAATTTCGGTGTGCTTTGCACCACATTAATCGAGCAGCACCATTGGACTTTTTGATCAAAGGCTTATGGGCAGCAGCACGGCCATGAAAACCAAGCAGATGTGTTCCCTTACAGATGGTATTCATTGAAACAATACTCCCGGATGCCTGTTGAAACTCCTCGTGGATGAGGGCCATCGGTTGGGTGCAGTTTTTCCAAATTTCTCTGGATAGTATTTGTCGGTCTCTATCTCCCAGTTTCATTGGTCTGCTGACTCGGGGCACATTCCGACAATCACCGCTCATCTTCCACTTCTTAATCATATAGGCCACTGTCAATTTTGGATATTTCAGATCGCTAGATATATAAGGATTGCCTACATTTATGATACCCGATAATTATACCTTTCTTGAAACCAGAGAGCTCCCAACTGCATGGCATCATGAATGCGACTAATGCTGATGCTATTTCCTACACAATGTATACCGGCAGAGGCTGTGATGTACCTCAGGACCGCAGATATCGCCATTTGCATAGGTGTCCAAATACTTATTAGAAGACAGTGTAGAAGTTTCATATAAAATTTTCTTTTCACATTTTACAAAATACTTTTTTTTTCTGAGTTAGGTGGCTCCCAACAACAATTTATAACAATACCAGTGTCCTTGTCCCTAACACCAGCTCAGCAAGTAAGTATTTTGCAAACTTAGATTTATATAGAACTATATCTTATATGTATTAAATAAGTTTTTGTAGAGAAGTTTTAATAATCTGGAGAAATATATATATTTTTATCTTACAATTTCACACACTGAAACTGCAAATGCACATTCATATTAAAAGTGTGTTTGTGACTTTTTTATATGACTGGAAATGTAAGCATAGGCAGGTCCCGATTATCAAGATTTTGGGCCCTTGTATATTATTATTACATTTTATTAATGTATAGATGAAAGATTTGCAACAAGCATTTTTTTTTATTTGACCATGGTGTTGAAAAGGAATGCAATTATGCAGGTCATAATCAAAACCTTTTGCAAGCGGAATCCCCCAATCAGAAAACTCAATTTTGCGATTGCGAACATTTTTGAAAAAAGTTCTCAAAATCTAGCCTACTGATTGATGGATTCCATTTGCAAAATAACCTGCATTCATGCCTTTAGTTTTTAAGTACAAATACATGACTGACAAATCTGTGGGTATTTATACTTGTGGGTACTCTGTGAAATAATGAAAAACTTACAATAATTTAGCTCATATTATTTGTATATAGAATAAAAGCATGAAATTTTTAAGTCTACAAAATTTATTTGTTTCAAAATTACCTCTGGATCTAAACATTTATGGGCCATGGGCACGTGCCCTGCCGATAATATGGCACTGAGCATAGCTACAGAAAATCCATACACAATGTGTAAAATATTGAAATATATAAATTATCAACATTGCATATTCTTCACCCACCCATTAAACAATTTCATGAGTAATTTATCTCCTATATTTCAAAGAAAATTGTTCAATTCCAAATATTTATTTAAAAATGTACAACTTTGTGGTATAATTAAAATATGTACAATGGCTGGCAAAAACATTATTTAGCAAGTATGTTTTTTAAAAATGTCCCCTATTTGTGTGATATATATTTTGTAATTACTTTTAAAAATATATTTAATAAATTCGATATTAGAATTTGAAATGTAAAAATACATTAGTCATTTCTTCTATTGTTGATTTATTTTAGTGTAGAATGCCCTTAAAATCATATTCTTCTGCAGCTTATGAAATTAATAATAAAACATCAAATTCATACTTTTTGACATTTGAATAAATATGATTTCTAGGATAGTATAAGGACAGTAAATCCAATTTATTAATATTTTAAATATTCAAACTATAATTTCAAAAATTTTCTAACTAAGAGATATTTATTAGAATGGTTCATGGAAGAAAATTTTTTACTGTAGAATCTTAATTATTAACTCACTGAGATTTCTGTCAATCAAGGCAGTGCCATAAAATCAAACCATTTTTAATATAGTTATTGAATTTGGCATTTGAACTAAATGTTGTAAGAGGATGTCAAATTAGAAAAATATAAAAACACAGTTCTATTCTTAAGTACTTCTGTTGTAATGTGAACAAAATACAAAGCTCAATTTTAGAAAGAAAAAAAATAAAAATTTTTGATAACTAATAGTTTATTAAAATGTTAATACTTCTTAATACTTTGACTTATTAATTTTAAATAACCAATTTAGGGAAAATCTTGAGCTTAATAAATGCTTTGATGGTGAGTTAGCAATATTATTTATAATTAAGACATTGGTAGGAGCTATTTTTGTGCTACACTGAGTTTCCTGTTATGTGAAATGATCATGTTATCACTTTATTTTAAATTACAGAAGTTTATTTCCTTTCTAAAAATATTAACTAAAATGCTATTTAAATTGCTTTTATTCATTTAGAGACATAATTCATATGTAATGTAGGTTTCTACAAGATGTCTAAAAAAGAGCTAATAAAAACATTGATAAATCAAATACTTATCTTTACTATTCATGTATCGGGTGGCCATAATTAAACTCACAGTGTTCTGTAGCGCGATCTATTTGCAAGAATGACGCCACATTTTGTAGGAAGATTAAACAAGACGGGGGACGAAGGATTCCGCGAAAAAACAAATTAGTTCCAAAAGTCACTGCTAGGGGAATATTTGGCACTGTGTAATAGAAAATAGAGTGTTAACAAATGCAAATCAATATGGAAATTAAAAGTTTTGCAATATTGCACTTGAACTAAATCAGAAAATGTGCATAATAAAAGGTAATTTTATTTCGTATTAATTTGCATTTGTTAGCACTCTATTTTCTATAACACAGCGGCAAATATTCCCCTAGCGGTGACTTTTAGAACTAATTTATTTTTTCACGGAATCCTTCGTCCCCTGCCTTGTTTAATCTTCCTACAAAATGTGGCATCATTCTCGCAAACAGATCACACTACAGAACACTGTCAGTTTAATTATGGCTACCTGGTATATTATATATATATATATATATATTACTTTCTTTATTCAAATATATAAGATGTTTTTAATGAAGTACTTATTATTTTGAATAAGCATTTTTTTCATGCAATACTTATTTCTTTGCAGCAACAGCTGATCCAGGGTACAGCAACGACTAGCCAGACCACAACATTTAGTCATTCATCCAGTAGTCGAAAAGAAAAGTCCAGGAAATAGCAATTATTATTATCTACCAAAAATACAATTGTACATCGTGTAAAGTGCCTTAAGAATCTCTGTATGTACATGGGTCTTGAAAACCAACTGAAAATTTATTGCATGTTCTTATTGGGAACTTTTCACAGCCGGAATTTAACATTTTTTTAATGACTTGAAATTAAAATATATATGAACAATCCATTTGATGTGTTGTTCAATATTTTTATATAACACCACTACCACTATTAGGGTTTCACCATCACAGCTATAACTAACACAATATAATTATACAGTTCAAACTATATAAGTGAAACAATAATGTTCAGACTCATTTTCATAATGGTTCCTGACAGGGTTGGCATGATTTACATCGATTTAAATCATTTTTTTTTTCACTTCTCTTAAAACCTACATTCGAAAGATGGGAGAACTGGGAATCAGTTAGCACAGAAATACCAATAAGTAAATAAGTGTAAATAGATAGTAAGTTTCTTAAGAATTTAGGGGTTGTTATCAGAAAGTATGTAGTAGGGGTAGGTACGACTAGCTATGACTAGTGGAATTCATTTTATGTAATTGGGGGGAAGGGGGGTAAAGAGAGTATTACAGAACTTGAAATCCAGTTTGTCTACCAAATAACAACAGCCGTCACATTATCTGCTAGAATGGAAAGACAGTTTTCTTCTTATCTTCGTAACCAATTAGGTTTGGAGTGCTACGGTCTACTTTTTTGCAACACGAGGGCTAATGAGACCGGGACCTACAGCTTAAAGCCGATTCCGAACCCACGCACTCCGGTACCGAAGGCCAGCACCCTAACCAATAGGCCATCGTTCGGCCGTAACCAACAAGGAGTGGATACGACATTGAAGCAGTTAAATCCATAATTCGTTGCTTTAAAAATATTGAAATAATTGTGAATTTTTTGGTTTTTTTATATAAATAGTTTGCATTAAATGAATATTTAATTTGTTCTTTAAATTTACATCTTATTTAGTTTGGACCATCCAATTACAAAATAACGATATGTATTTAGATTAAAATTTATGTATTTAATTTTAGGTAATCAGTGTATAAAATGTACTAGATAGATAAGTTGTTACTTATAACAACTATTCCATGTACATTACAAAAAATACAAAAATACAACAATAATTATAATTAGTATTCAGAAAAAAATCAAATAAATCTGTTGTTTTTTTTTATGGTAAAAAGTTCACTGCTTTAACAACAACAAACTTACAATTAAGACTAGAATCTACTATTTTTAGAAATAATTTACTTATAAATAATAAACTATTGCATACAAAACACAAATTAAAACAATTTTCTTACAAAATTTTGAATAACTTCTTTCATATTCAATGGTTAACATTGCTAACCCATTGAGATGATTTTGAGTAAACATGGTCTACAGTCAGTCTGAAATTATAGAAATTCCCAGAAGACTGAATTCCTATTCATTTATTTTTTAAATTTAACAAAATGTTCAGAAAAAATCCTAGATATCACAACTGAAGGTCCAGCCCATCTTTTCATCATCATAGATATTTATTCATCTGCCTTTAAACACAATGCACCACCTTCAAACTGAATTTTCATTCTTCACATTTATTATAAACCTCAGTTAAGTGCCTGTAAATTTTAATTAAGAATAAAGCAGACTTTTTTCTCAGGTGGGGGGCATTTTTACATCAGCTTGAAATTTTGTATTCAAAAGAATTGATACGACCCAATAATCATAATATTGAAAAGGATAATAAATCAAAATTCTTTGATTTTCTACAGTAATGCTGAATTGTAAGATTATTATGAATCATGATAATTTGTAAAAAAAAAAATAAATAATAGCTGAAAGAAATGGCAGTGTTTATTTTTACAAAATGGAGGTGAAATACAAATAATATAACACTAAACATAAATGGAGCTATCCTGAAGTAATATACAAAAATTCTAGAAATGACTGTTTCCTATAAAAAGTATTCACACATTTCTTCCCTGAAATAAGTTTTGATATGTCACAAAGACAATACGTAATTTACATGTTCTCTTAAGAGTCAGGAATGTTTTCCGATGTCAACAATGCTGGAGGTGTATGCAGAGGTAATACATGAGGATTATCTGCTGTACTGTCAACTAAAGGCTTAAGTAATAAAACTGAAGGTGTTTGATTCCACTGCCCAATTTTATGAAATATATAAGGCTCTCGTGAAGTTCGCTTCTTTTTCAGCAATCTAATGAATATTAAATAGAAAAATCAATTTCCAATATTAATTGACAAGAATCAAAGATTTAACAAATTTCATAAAATAATTTTAGTATAAATATTTTAATAGATTTACGAACAAATATGAGGTTATAGTTCTTCATTGCTAGCTGAAGCACTTGGTATTATCTGAGTATGTATGTACATGTGTATATACATACTCAGATATACATTGCCATATACACTCAAGAGCCAAAACATTACGACTATCTGTCAATAACGTGTTGGCCCACAACACAGCTTCAACTCACCTTGGCATGGATGCCACAAGTCCTTGGTAGATGGCCAGAGACAGATTGTACCAGATGTTTAAGCAATGGTTATGCAAATCAGAGATATTGCAAATTGGTGGTATTTGAACTCTGAGTTGCCATCCTATGATGCCCCAAATTTGTTCTATCGGACTGAGATCCGGTGAGTTAAATGAGGAAATATGGGAGGGGAAAAAATGTAAATTGGTCTATACAACATGAAAGCTTGGGATTGATTGATTTGGAGTGCTATGGTCTACTTTTTGCAACACAAGGGGACTTACAGCTTAAAGCCAATTTCGAATGGCTACGAACATCCATGCCACAGTGGGATTCGAACCCACAAACTCTGGTTCCGAAGGCCAGCACCCTAACCAATTGGCCATTGTTTGGCATAAAAGTTTGGGAGTCACTGAGCTAAGGGAATGCAATATGGTTGGCACCCAGGTTATTTAAACAAGGTTCCCACAGTCCTTGAAAAACATTTGTAAATAAAATTAGGGCCTAGGAAGTCCTTGAAAACTTACATAAGGTACACATGAAACAAGGTCCTTGAAAATTTTCATTTATGTCCTTGAATTTTTTTCTGAAAGGATGAATGGGAACCCTGTTACATGTTAGGTATCCTTGCTGAATTTTAATATAAAACTACTGTTTTCCTTCATTTTTTTAAACCAGTTTATTTGAATAAATTTGATTTTCCTCCGTTATACAACACTTTTTTTGCTTAGTTGTTTTTTTTCTTTTTTATTGGTACTCCTTAGTATTTTTTCCTTTTTTTTCTTTACGATTTGATTTTTTAATTTACTTTTACTTTATTTTTTATCAATTCTTTGGCATTCACATCTTATTGCATTTATAATGGATCTTAAAATAATTTTGATGTTAAAATTTTGATGTAAATTTTTGGTTTTTGTACAGTTATGTTTTTGTTTTTCAGAATTTTTTTATGTTTTGTTTTTTTTTGAGGATAAAAAAATGATTTTTGTTATTTTTTTTTTCTTAATGTGTTTTTTTTTATACTCTCTGATGTTTATAATGGAATTCATATCTCTCTGTTAAGTTCAATTTTTTTTTTTTTTCGAAAAGCGTCAAAATATTACCAATTTTTCTTGCCCAAGTAAAATGGAGGTAAAGGAATGAAACTATGAAGTCCCTAGAGGTAGATAGAATTTGATGTTAAAAAATAAAATTTTTCATTGCAAAAAAACTTGCTATTATAGTTTTTATTTAAAGACAAAAAGCTATACAAAAAACAAATGACCAGACAAGTGTCATTAGGATTTAGACATTCATATTAAATTATTAGATAATAGATTTTAAATCATTTATAGCCGACATGCAAACACTAAGAAATGTGAAACATTAATTTTTTAAATGAATATAAAAAATACTAAAAAGGGAAATTAATACTAAAGGATAATTATGTAAACGTGAAAAAAACAGTTCTCCTTATACAACACTCATGTATTCTTAGTAGATACACCTAACAATTTGAGAACCAAGGAACTAAGAGTTGGATCTTAGCTAAGTAATAAAATAAACATATGATAAGAAAATGAGAGAGAAAAATAGTACTCACTCAATGACATAGTTCTTTAATTCTTTGCGATAATGATTTAAACTAACTTTACTTTCATCTTTATCTTGGAGCAGCATGTTCAAACCCATTCTTATGGCATTCACCTGTAATGGAAACTCAATTAATTTTGATGACTCACAAATAAAATAAAAAGAATCTGGTGTAAATAAATTTTATTATTAATCACTAGCATACAGCCCATCATATGACGGGATCAGTAAAATTTTTAATTTTTCAGAATTGTATAGTACCCTATGAGGCAGATAAAAACATGGTTTGTTTTTTGGCTGATAATTATCTGGTACACTCTCAATAATGTGTTTATCTTTATACTCCTCTGATGTCTCCCGATACAGTGAATGCAGTTTAGAATCACGTTGAATTCATTTAGAAAGATAGTTCAATTTTTTTTTTTTAGCTACGTCGAAATTATCGTCAAGTTCTTTCAAATTTTTCTTGCCTCAGTAATTAATGGAGGTAAAGGAATGAAACTATGATTTCCACCACACTCTGGAGGTAGATAGAATTTGTTGCTAATACCAATAATAAAATTTTTATTGCAAAAAAACTTGCTATTATAGTTTTCTATTTAAAGTGACAAAGCTATTCCTATACCAAACAAATGACCAGACAAGTCTCATTACAGGATTTTAACCAGACATTCATACATCAGGTGCTCGTAAATTAAGGATATTTAGGTTAATCTTCCCAATTTATTTTAAAAAATTAGCTGTTCATTAAATAAAATCTCCCCCCAGTGCCCCCAGACAATGTGATCCCACCCATACACTTTTCAAATAGGGATTCCTTAGGTAAAAAGACTACGAATAATCCCTAAGCACAATTGATCACGTGAAAAAAAATACCCATGTTTAAAGAGGACGAGCTAACTATTGGCTAAAGTAGTACAGACAGAGGCTGAATTAAGTCTATAGTGTGTCTGGAGGGAAAAATCAGAATGACCGTGCAAACCCCGAACTCACTTTATGAACAAAAGTTATTAAATTAATATTAAAATATGTAAATAAGGGATTTTAATATTCCATATATATAGGAAAACAAGTGTCAAAGTATATTTTAAAGTATAGAGTTATCAGTATTAATTTATTTAAAAAAAAAAAAACTCAAATAACTGCTTTAACTGCAAAAATCTATTTTAAACATTTTTTAGAAAAATTGTTGGTAAACTGCAAGGGAAACATATAAAATATAAAATCTAGCAAACAATCAAAATTGCATTAAAAAAGATTTAGCCTTAAAGGAAAAAAAAAGTTTTAAATGAGTATTTTTACATATTATGCATAAAGGTTGGCAGGTCTATGACTATAAAAACAACTGGGAGACAACTTCTTCAAAATCAGTACAAGTTAAAATGGACTTTAAAAGTTTAATACTTACATCCAAAATATCTTCTAGTGTAACTTCCGTATCAAATTCAATTTCCAAATCATGATCTGGATAGAAAGGTTCTCCATCTGCTGGATCAAATCCCAGTCCACAGAGAGCACCAGTATATGATTTCTTTTCTTTATCAGTCCTTAAAGACACAAATTAATAAATACTTAATGTATTATACTTTGATACAAGACAGAAAAAATTATTCTACCTCAGCCTGAGATATTTTCCATCAGTACTATTTAATCAGTGCCCAAAAGTAAACCATTTAGAAATTTCCAGATATTTCCATGTAATTTGCAATGTCTTCTTTGATAAATTTGCACAATTTAATACACAATTTCTTTCAATTCTTTCATAAAACTAGTCTTAGATATAAATTTACATTTAAATAAAGTAATAAATTTTAATACAAACTAATAAAATTCCAATGAATTCAAAACTTAAAAATATTCTTTTTTTGTCTTTGGGGTGTTCAGAATAACCTGTGAGAGGTACAGAGGATTAATCAATTTCATTCAAAAAACTGTGACAAATAATGCTGTTTTACTTTTTTTTTTTACGTTTTATTCATACTTAAATAGGGCAGCCTAATATATTAATAAAATGTTCCACATAAATATTTTAGTGATCCATTTGTTCATGATAACATTCATTTCTTTGTTAGCTTCTATGATTATTGACATTTTCGTTGCAATTGTTTTTTATTCAATTTTGATTTTTTCTTTTGAGCTTCATTCGCTGAAGTTCCCTTTTTGTTCCTCTATATCCCCATTTAACAATAAATAAACATTTATAAAAACACAAAAGATTTCCTGATTTTTCTGGTTGATGAACCCCTTGTTTGATTGACATTTAAAAAAAATGGTATTTTTTTGTATACCTAGAATGACCATGAGCACTCATTTTAAGCATTTTTTCAAGTGATCTTAGAATAAAATTTTACATGATTTGTTTTTTCAAAAAAGTGTATACGTATATATCGTTATTAAATTCTACATTTACATCACATTAATTTTCCACTTGGTTTGGGATATTTTTATACTTTTATGTTAGTGTAAAATATCATAAAATGAGAAAATAATCTATCAACAAAATACAATAACTAAAAATGCATTATACGAAGAAAATTTCTTATAATTACACAACTTTAATATCACATTTGACAAATTATTATAATACATAAATGTATATATATGTAAAGAAAATTCTCAGGGGTTCTCAAATCTGAAGTCAAAGGCTAAAAATTCCCGCATCCTTTTGCATTCCCCTTTTTAACCCCTAAGCTAAATTGACCACTAGGACTACAGTTTATGTTAGGGGTTAAAAAGGGGAATGCAAAAGGACATGGAAATTTTTAGCCATTCACTTCAGATTTGAAGACCCCTGAGAATTTTCCTTACAATATTATTATTACATATATACACACACACACATTTTAAATCAAATACTATGTGGTAGAGTCAATAAGTTCCCTCAATGGTCATCTGTATCCAGATAAGTGTTTGTTTAAGGGGAAATATCCCTTTTGGAGGTTGGCAGCACTAATAGGGAAAACACACAGTCACCTGGAATTCATTTCTGGTACTACTGACATTAACTGCATATAATTTCTGTCAAAGCAAATTTTTCATTTGTCAGATTTTGAAATATCATTAGAGCAGCGTGAAAACATCAAATTCTGTATTTTGCTCCACAAATCACTTTCTGAGACACTTAAGATGCTGAAGCATAAGGGAATGATGCCATGAAGAAGCCTACTGTGTATGAGTAGCATATGCATTTTCGAGAAGGTCGCCACAAACATTGAAGATGACATTCAGACTGGACACCCCTCCTTTTCCACTAGAGTTGCAAATGTTGAGCACATTCAAGAAATGGTGCGTGCAGACAGACGAATAACCATTGATGCTATTTGCCCCTAAACTTAGACTTTCACATGGGAGTGAAATTCCCTTACACTTTACCTGGAAATCTTTAAATGACTACAAGATGTAATCTGACAAAATCTACCAGAAAAATGGGCTACAAACAGTTTCTTTTACACAACAATGCTCCACCATATCACACTCTAATTGTAAAAATGTACCCTGCCAGTAAGTGTTACCACTCTGGAGCACCCTTCTTATACACCTGACCTAGCAAAAGAAGATTTTTGCCTGCTTTGATGGCTGAAAATGAAATTAAAGGGTCAAATGATCAAGTGATCACTTGACCCTTTTGGTTCTTTTTTATTTTTGATCAAGTGATCAAAAATGCAATGAAGCAACTAAAAGGACTTGTCAAAAAATGGTTTCCAGGAGTGTTTTGAACAGTTGTATGAACCCTGGAACAAGTGTGTGGGTGCAGGACATCAGTACCAATGCCAATAAAGTAAAATTATTGTGCTATGCTTTAATAATTTCTAACTGACCTATTCCGGGAACTTTTTTACCTTACCTCATATGACATGGTTTACTTACATTATTCTTTTTTACTTAAGTTTATTACTTTACTTGTAAGAAAAATGCAAACTGGCTTGTTGCAATAAGAACAAAGTTCATTGCTTTTTTGTGGCATCAATTGTTATTATAGTGTGTATGGTTTTAGTATGAGAAAGAGATGTAAAAAAGTTACCAATTAAGGGCTAGTTAAAAATTGCAGGATTATTTGAAAGTCATAAAAAACACAGGCATTTTTGACCACTTTTAAACTACACAGAAAGTGGTAAAATGAAACAGTTTTAACTTTTATTTCTTTGAAAATCTGATGATGGTTAGTGCAAAACCCCTGAATTCCAGGGTTCAGGCTTGCAACTGCTGAGGTACTTTCAAAAAGGTGAGAAAAGTGACTAAACATTGAAAAAAAAGAAAAAAAAAAAAAAACGATATTTTTTCTCCTCTTGATTACAGATGCGATTATCAAGATTTTTCTATTTATTTTAACTCTAAATCAAATGATTCATGCAAGACATGATTTTAGTGTCAAAAAAGGTTAAAAATTTTGTTTAACACAACTCAACATTGCTTTTTATTCAAGAAAATCTTCTATAAATTAGATTTGAATACATATAATACACTAATTTTATAATCACAATTTTCTGCATATATTAATAACGTTTTGAAATATGTATATAGCTAGATTAAAGTATCTAAAAAATTGTGAAGCAAAAGAAAAAGAGAAATGTGTGCTTTGACGTAAGTTACTTTAATGTATTAAATGTACATTTCAGTACAAAATGTACATTTAAGAAATGTCTTTACGACTTTCTAAAATCACTAAATTCTGGAAACAATGACTAACTACATTTTAATAAGAAAAATAAGATTAGAGAATCACATTTTTGGTCTTTTATTAAAATATTTTGTTATTGGAGCACTAGAAAGACACCAGAAATCCAGGCAGGGTCCGAAATAGCCCCAAGTCCCGAGGGGTGATGTACTTGTAAGACGCCATTGCGTTCGCCAAGTTTTTCCCTCCCACCAGTAGCTGTACAACCAACGATTCAATAATGTACTTACCCAAGGTCATCTGCCAACCTACGAGAGCAGAGAATGCAAAATAATACAGAAGGTTTCGATTTGGCAGTATCGAGTGATTATAGTGCTTGCGCTAAGAATGAAATATGGTTCAGTACATTGTCAGACCTTGTGATACACCATGAAAAAAGTAACTAAAAGTGACTGTTTTCTTAAAAAAGTGACTAAAAGTGATCAATTGTAAAAAAAGTGACTAAAGATGAGAAAAAAGACAGAATTGCAAGCCTGAGGGTTTCGGGTTCCTTTTAGCTGAGTTACTTTCAGTAAACGAGACAGACAACTGTACATGTTACTGATTTCTAGGTGTATAATTAAAAAAAAGACCATACCTAATTTCGGTGAAAGGAGCAAACATTAGACAAATTAGAGATGGTAAACCAGGTATTCTAGGCATAAGAGTAGTGTTTCTTGCTTGGACAACATCAGATCTCTGGCCCACTGTTAAATGTGAAGCTACTAACATAGAGGAATGTTGATCCTGAGGGTCAGGTTTAAATGAAACAGAATTTACACTGTCACGTTCAACTTTAATACACCTTAAAAGAAAGTAAATGCATGTAAATATTATAATTCATAAAAAATATTTTTAAGCACTTATCTATTAATTGTAAGTTTATTTGCAGAAGTCAAGATTTAGAAATATTTCTGGAAACTCAAGATAATATGAATAAAATTTATTCATTAAATTCCACATTCATTAAAGTGTACATTAATTTGAAAGTGCAATAAAATAAAAATTTTAGTTTTCAAAAGTTAAGCAGTCTATACGATATAATTTTTCCATTGTCACATTTATAATTAAGTAGAAATAAAGTTACAAAATATTTCTTACTTGCATCGATCCATGTTTGTTAAACCCATATATGAAACTTCCAAAGGATTGTAAGGACCATGAAGTCGAATCTAAAATAATAATAATAATAAAGAAGGGAATTTTTCTTAAATGTACAGATATTCTCAAACTTTTAGGTATTTCATTTAATTTAAATGATACATACTAAAAAAAAAATTACATTTTCATCTTTAATATTAATACCTTTGTTTAAATACAGATTAAATAAAATAAAACTAATTTTTATCAGTGTATTAAAATTTGAGCAAGAAAGAAAGTTTATTAAAATAAATTACACTAGTTTCTTAAAATTAATTTATAAAATTTATTTAAAATAAAAATCTGTATACTTTATTTAACACATTGAGTTTAGCATCAGACCCTGGACTTTAAACAAAAAGTTTTCTGTCAGACACCAGGGACTGGCACTGTTCAAATGAAAAATCCATCGTCAGTTCCCTTGGACTACACTATGCTCAATAAGTTAATTTGTATACATCTATTTAATTAACAATGTTAAATATCCCATTATAGCAAGAAACAATAAACTAGAACAACCAATAAGTCCTATTCAGTCGACCTTCCTTTTAGTTACTGTCATTTATATCGTTAATATTGCTGCTCTTATTGGGGTTCACTTTTACATACATTAGCAGGTTTTTTATGAAAATTTATAACAAGATGCAATTCTGACAAATTTCAAGTCCAGTGGATCTGAAAAATTTGTAATAGTAGAACAAAATTTCAGGTCAGATGTCCCAAAAAATTCTAAGGATAAAAGGTGAAAATTTTAAAATTTGGGTAGGACCTATTTTCGACTAATCTTGGATATTGCTGATCCCAAAAAATCTACGGGAAAGGATAGAAATATTTTTTCTGATGAAATTTCTGGAAAGAAGCTTTTCTTGTATGAAGAGAATAAAAACTAGTCAAATTAAAAATACCGTTCTGAGAAAAACGCATTTGAATTTTATGAAAGAACTTTATTAAAAAATTAAAATTCATGTTTAAAATTTCATACACTTTCTTATTGCCAAGTTGCTAATTATTAAAAATACTAGAAAAATGTTTAAACTAATCTTCATGAAAATTTAAAAATGTCCAAAAAATGCTCTTTAAAAGGCTTTAAATTCACAACTTTCGTGTCTGAAGTCACTACTTCCATTTTGTTTTGACAGCTGTCACTAATGTTTAAACAGAAGTAACTTTTCTTTAAAATGCCATAGAGACAAAACAAAAACAGATTTAGAAGCCTAAAAGTTGAAATTTTACAATAGAGAAATAAAGAAATTATGATTTTTTGGCAATAAAAGGCGTTTACAACGTAGACAGATACCTTAAATAAATATGGTTTATCACTTGAAATTTAAGGGACTCAATTTGTTTACTGCAGGACCCACATATTTTTCATTAGTGGGTACCTGGAACTCAGATTTAGGGTTAGTTTAGTGCAAACAATGCAGAATTAATGTTTCCTTCCAATCGTAAGATGCACTCTAACTTTTTCTATGTCAAAGTGTTTGCCTCATAGTACAAAAATATAGTATAAAGAAAACTCTTTTTGCTTATTCAACTCTCTTCATGCATCATAGTTAATCCATTACTTTACTACCAGATTCATGGTACATAGATACAGACAATGGGAAAAGAACAGACAGCTGATTTATTTAAAACTGGGACACATGGACTATTATTATAAGTGAGGAAGGATATCAATCAATGTTAGGGTTGGCACGTTTTTGCCAAAGGTGGAAAAAACCGGTAAAAACCGTCCTGGCAAAAATACATTTTTGCCACTTTTTGCCAAGTGGCAAAAATGGATATGTTTTATTTACGGGGATGTAACTATTTTAACTTTTACTAATTTTAACTCTAATCTAAAAATACATAATATAATGTTTTTTTTAACATAGAATATTCAATGCGTTATTGAAACAGTAATCTAAATCTAAAGTTATACTACCTAGAGATACAAAAAAAAAGAAAAGATAAAATGAAGATTGATTTTGCAAGTTTTTATGTGCAATGTTGTTTTTAATGTAATTATTAGCTTATTTCCCCTACAAACTGTAGGTTTAAATGTTTTTAGTACTTATATATATATCTTATATATGTATATATACACATTACAATTAAAGACAACATTACTATATTAAATTGATAAATAAAGAAAACATTTTTTATCCCATGCCTCCATCATATAAATTTATTTACAAAAATAGAATATTGTATTTTCATTGCTAACATCAATGAAAATTATTTTAAATTGTTTAAATTGTCAAATTAATACTAATGAAATACCTAATTAATATTCTGATTTAAGTCTCAATTGTATTATGTACAAAATTATTTATTATTTTGTTATTTATTAATTATTTTGTACATTTTTAAAATCCAGCCAATTTTTTTAGATTTTGCCATTTTTGCCGGTTTTATTCAGGTTTTGCCCCTGTACTGACAAAAATACCATTTTGCCGCAAAATGACCCACCCTAATCAATGATAACAATATATTTTTAATTCCAAATATCTTTCCATTGTCAATAAAGGAATTGTTTCTTCTAATTATTAATTTAAAAAAAATATATAAAATCTATGAAAATGATCATTGTACCTTCTCTTATTTGCATATAAAATATAAACTTAGGGGAGGAGGTTATTGAGAACTGTTTTCTGAAAGGGAGGTAGGAAACTGTGAGCTTTTGTTCTTGAATTAAAATAAGCTTATTCCTCTAAAAAGCAGTTTTTAAATCTTATTTTATACATATGTACAATAACTGCCTTATTTTGCATAAGTCATAAATAATTAATATTACTGTTTCTATCTATGGGAATATATCTTGTATTGATAGCAAGGTTCCCACTGTTTTTCTAGAACAAAAATTAAGGACTTTCTAAGGACCAAAGTAACATTTTATAAGGACCTACTTGAAATACACGGCATAACGACATAAACCCTATTTCCTGAGGAACCTATTTTAATGATTATGATCCAGACAAGGAAAGTTCAATAAATGCCCTACAATATTTCAGAATTAAGTTTTTAAAAATGCCTAAAAATTAATAAGATAATTCTATTTGACAAAAACTAATTTTGAAAAATGTACATCTAAAGCTTTTTGAGTGATCAAACTAGAAATAAATTGTGAATAAAAACAACATTATAAACAGTACTTTCTGAGGGTTTAAAAATGACTCTGATATATATATATATATATATATATATATATATATATATATATATATATATATATATATATATATATGTATATGTATATACTAGCTGATTATACCCAACGTTCCCTGGGAAAGAAGAAAGTTTTAGACTTTTCTATTACATTCAATGCAAGAAAAAATAAACTTCCATAAGTAACTGAAATATCTACAACCCCTCCAATCTTCATGCTTTGCTTAATTAAAATCTGCATCATTGTCAGCTATTAGGAAAGGGCAGCTGTCTTCAAACCTTTTCAGTATGCGAAAGATTATTTATTGGTCAAATAATAAGTAACTAAAAAAAAAAACTTTTCCATAAGAAAACTGATAGGAAATCATGTGATGACGGTGGATCGCATTGATGGAGAAATTGATCACATTCCAATTTTAAAATTAAGGAGTTTTTAAGGACCTTTGACAAAAATTAAAGAGTTTTAAGGGCCCTTAAAAATGAAAGCTAAAATTAAGGAGTTCTAAAGGACTTTTAAGGACCGTGGGACCCCTGGATAGAAATACATTTTAATTTTATTCTATTAATAAAATTAGTTTAATTTCAACTGATATTAAATAAAACCAAAGTACTCCTCAAATAGAAATGTAAAAAGTGCATAATATTTATACAGAATTGGAAATTGAAACATACCTTATTGCTGCTTTTTTGGGGATTGCTTAACTTCACAACATCTTCTAAAGATAACTGCATGGATGTTGAAGAATGATCAACAACTGAATTTTTATTTGTAAAATATTCAGTGCACTTTTCCCGAAATTCATGGTTTTGCTAAAAGTAAAGAAGGATATTTTAATTAGGACATAAATCAGAGAAAATAGTTTAAAAAAATTATAGTTACCATCAAAAACAAAATTCAGCAATTTTTATTTATCAATTTATTTATTTTTAGCAAAAAAGAAAATGCCCTTAGTGCCAGATTATACGTTTCCAGAATACAGATGGTTCAATATATAATATTTACGTTTTTTTCTTACGTTTATGTTAAACTTCTTTATATTTTTTAAATTTAAATTACTTAAGTGTTATTTTTTATGCATTATTAATTTCTCATATAAGGCTTGTTCGCTTTTATTCAACTAAAATAAAGTTTATACATATACATGCTCTACAAAGATTATTATATACACGTAAGTAATAAGATAAATTTTAAATACAAAAAGCAAAATCTATTTCAAAAGTCATAGTGTATTGCAAGCACAGCACACATGCCCATTTATTTATAACCACAAAAAATTTGCAACATTTTTCACTTTCTTATTTTAACGTAATATGGCATCTGATAAATACTGGTAAGCATTCAAAAATATGGCCATGTCAAGTGCCTTATATATATATAGGTAGTAAAATAATAAAAACTTACTTTTGACTGCAAACTTTCCTCAGCTGGTTTTGCAAATTTTTTTTCTATAAGCTCTTTATTTATACTAGTAATAGCACCAAAATTATCAGATTTCAAAAGCTCCAAACGAACAGTATCTTGAATCACAGAGTATACCTAAATGAATAAATACTTTAATCTATTTTTTTAATAAATTATATATTTATACAACCATGATTTTCATAAAAAAATTGCTAACTGATGATATAGAACTATTCTTGTAAATTATAAAAATACAGCTCTAATATATTTTTTTTTAAATTTATATTATACACATCAAGTATTTTAATCTAATAATGATAATTCTTTTTTAAATAGGTTTTCTTCAATTGTGCTGAATAATGCGTAAACACAGAAAGAACTACCTTTTTGTACTGGAATATTGGATTTAAGTCATGACTTTGAGAATAAAAACTTTCATCACACTGACCTTTTCTCCATTCATCATAAAATAAAAAGAAGTTCTCCATTTAGAATTATTTTCTTTTATAAATTGTTTAATAACACTCTTAGAAAACTACTTAATTGTGTCATTTCATGTGGTCTAATTTTTAAAATAACAGAATATACATAATATTAAGAAAGTGAAATTTTTTCACAAGATCCCTTTTCAATTATGCATATTAGAAATTAAATTTTTATATCAAATCCAGATAAAATAGGTATTTTATTCTGTAAAATAAAACTGTATAGGTGTGCAATATTTTGATCTAAAATAATTAAAAACTGTTAAGAAATTGAAAAATTAAAACAAAGTTATTTATTAAAATATAAAAGGATGTATTGTTCCTATTAATACAATTTTAATTCACAGTATAAAAATGACAATTAGCTTTTATTTAAAATAAATTTTAGTTTGCAATTAACATATTTTAAAAGTTATTTGAATGGTAAATGTCTTCATATTTTTTTTACTTGGAACATCTATATTATGCTCCTATAAAATGTATATTTCATCTAAGAAACTAAATCTTTTTTATAAAGTCAGGCTGTATGATATAGAAAAACTTTTCTGTTAAACAAAACAGAATTTTTTATTACATAATAAATTAAAAATTGACTGTTATAATCTAGACTTTTCAACTCAAAAGGTATTATTTCTCCTTACACTTAGTCATTAGTAATTAGGTCCTAGATTAATCAAAACTTAGTAATTAGGCCCTAGATTAATTAAAATGTCTTCCTCAATGTATTGAAAATTTTGCCATGGTAAGTAGGCTTGTCAGTGACAAGTAACTTGCTAGTAACATGTCAGTGATCTGATAGGCTATGTCAATCATAGTTTACTACTTATAGCAGGGATGGCCAAACTTTTGGGATCCATGGTCTACTCCACATTTAAAAAATTAAAGGCAGTCTACCTATAGCATAGCTAAATTAGCGTAACATACATGCTTATATATTTATTTTCGGTAACAAGAAAAAAAATGGTAAATTATCTAGTTTTTCTAAAAAAAACTTAATATTTACAAAATAAAAATTTACTGACGAAAATAATCAAAATATTCATATATCAAAAACTAACCATCCTATTTACTTCATTTAGTTGAAATTTGGCCCTGTATATATGTGACAAGTTTATCATATTGTGGCTGGCATGAGCTTATTGCAATGCGTAAACACGAAATTAAATGTTCATCTGTTAAACGTGACCAATGCTTGCTTTTTATGGCGTTCATGGTTGAAAAAGCAGATTCACAAAGGTACATCGATTCAAAGTATGATTTCAAATACAAAATCAATTTGTAAAACGACAAATTCATTCTATTACTTTGCACAGTTTGTTTTGGGTTTTAAGTATAAACTGTAGTAAATTTTTATTTTAAATAATTCATTAATTTGATGTCATAAGTCATAAATTAAATTGTTAATATCCGAGGTCATTATCGCGAAGGTCGCGCTGACTACCTAAAATGTCTCTGTGGTCGACCGCAGTCAACGTCTTGGTCACCCCTGACTCATAGAGTCATCCATGTAAAATAGATGGTTAGTTGGTTAATTGAATTAGGAATAAAATACCTAAAAACCCTGGCAAAGTGATCTATCCTATTAAAAAGAAGAACTTTAAGCAACTAGTTTACAGTAGGATAACAAATATGAAAACTTTAGGAATTACTTGAATGAATCATTAAATAAATAAATAAATATATATATATATACATATATATATACTGGATGCTTCTAATAAACTTATGTGAATCCAGTCATATATTGTCTGCAGTTTTATGAATAATTTCACATATCATACACATACATCAATTAACAAAGAATTACAGAATTTAAGAATGTAAGGGAATTAATTACATCCTGATCCAGCCAAAGCCATACTGTTCTACTGAAAGACCTTACACTATGACAACAACCGGAAGAAATTACCGTAACTGACTTAAAAGAGGCCCATCAGGTCTGATTTAATTTAACCCAACCCAGAAAACACCAAACACTACAGAAGTATGCTTATGGCTAACAATTAGAATATAGAGAAGATCATTCAGTTAACGCAGGTACTTGAAACCTGTATGTATTTAAAGGAAGTGTGCCTCTGAGGGAAATATAAAGATAACAAGCTTAATTTACAACATAACATTAATTTTTATGCATAAATACCTTTGCTTTCAGTTTTCTCTCACCATTCACTTGTTGGTTGAACCACCTATTTGCCTCCTCACTCCATACATCTAAAGAAGGCCTGATTTCAGACAGAAAGCATTCAAAGGCCTAAAATGGAAATAATTTTTTTTTTTTTAATTAAAGAAGGTAAAGTTCCAAACAACAATAAGAAATAATTTTATCTTGATGATGGCTGGGTTGTGGCCCACAGACTGAAAACTGAATTTTTTTCGTTACACAGAAAGTAAAGTGCCAGGGTTCCTTCACTGTTTTTCTAGAACAAAAATTAAGGACTTTTTAAGGACTTTCTAGGGACCAAAGTAGCATTTTATCAAAACCTACTTGAAATACATGGCAAAATGACATAAAACCTATTTCCTGAGGAACATATCTTAAATGATTATGATCCAGACAAGGAAAGTTCAATAAATGCCTTACAATATTTCAGAATTAAATTTTTAAAAATGCCTAAAAATAAGTAATAAGATCTATTTGACAAAAACTAATTTTGAAAAATGTGCATCTAAAGCTTTTTGAGTGATCAAACTAGAAATAAATTGTGAATAAAAACAACATTATAAACAGTACTTTCTGAGGGTTAAAAAATGACTCTGATATATATATATATATATATATATATATACTAGCTGATTATACCCGACGTTCCCTGGGAAAGAAGAAAGTGTTAGACTTTTGTATTACATTCAATGCAAGAAAAATTAAACTTCCGTAAGTAACTGAAATATCTACAAGCCCCCATACTCCATGCTTCGTTTCATTAAAATCTGCATGACTGTTAGCCAGTAGGAAAGGTCAGCTGACTTTATACTTTAAACTTTTTAAGTATACGAAAGATTATTTATTTGTCAAATAATAAGTAACTAAAAAAAACTGTCCCAAAAGAAAACTGATAGGAAATCAGATGACGATGGTGGATTGTGTTGATGGAGAAATTGATTCAATTTAAAAATTAAGGAGTTTTTAAGGACCTTTGGCAAAAAATTAAGGAGTTTTAAGGGCCCTTAAAAATGAAAGCTAAAAGTAAGGAGTTCTTAAGGACTTTTAAGGACCATGGGAAACCTTAGTGCAATCAAAGGCAAAAGAACAAAACTAGATATTATAATAGTCCTAAATGCAACATTTTAACATTTTACAACTAATCCTTTTTGAGTTATGACTCATACCATTAATTACATTATATTGAAGCTTTTGTTATATGCAGTTCAGACTTCAACCAAAAGGATAAGTGCACAACTAGGCATTATAACAGTACTAAATACAAAATAATGATCTTCTAAGGATATTCACTTTTGAGTTCTGAGAAGTACATACATATAAAATACAAGAGTAAACTTAAACTAATCATAACCAGTTCAGGAAAGTGGATATTTAAAGCTTTAAAATTAAAATTTCCTTGTACATACAGTGGCATAATAATGAAACTCATCAAAATTCAGTCAAACATGATCAAAATAAGAATTTTTACTGAAATTTACAGTGATTACAATACTGATTACAATGGTGATAACTGTGTACTAGAAAGTAAAAATTATACTGAATGAATGAGAATTAATTAAATGAATGAAGGGCCGAATGCAAAAGAAATTGATTTTCTAATATATTCTCTTCTTCATCCACAGCTAACATTAATTCTCAAAACCATGTTATGAGGTCAAGATGCTTACTAGTATTTGTTGTTTTTCTGGAGTTATTAATAAATGTCAGACCTAATAAGAGGAGACAAAATGGCTAACCATAAACATTTAAAAATTGTAAAAAGATGCAACTTACAAGAGCAGGAGTGTTCTTAATATCAGGTATTTCCTCAGGTATCTCTCTTAAATTTCTAGCATCTACTTCTTCAGTGTTACCATAATCAACAAAATGAACCTTTAAAGAGAACATTTGTGATACACCATGAAAAAAGTGACTAAAAGTGACTGTTTACTTAAAAAAGTGATCAATTGTAAAAAAAGTAACTAAAGGCGAGAAAAGTGACGGAATTGCAAGCCTGAAGATTATATATGAATCTTAATATGTAACACTTTAACATGAAATGTAAACACAGTTACAGAATATTCTAAAGGTTTGAACAACTTTTTATCTTATACATACTGGCCATGTGTCATTCTTATACACAGTTCAGATAATGAAAAAATAGTATTGAATATTTTATAGAAATATGTGTATTAATGAGCTATTCTAAGAGATTTTGCATAAAAATATAGAAAAAAAAACTGTTGCATGCATTTGCTTATTTACAGCCTAAATTTTGAATTAAAACTAACCATTCTAAATAGTTTCTACAAACACACTATTCTTATTACAATGAATAAGCAAAACTTATAAGTTGACAGGTATACATCATAATTGCTATGATGATAGCCACATATATATAGTAGTGAAACCTTAAAAATACAAACTAAACTCCTTAGTGCATTAGACCTTAGGAGCCAGGGCCTACGGTGCCGATTTCCACTTCTAAGACCAAGGGCCTTGGGGTCCAAAGCATATGTTCCAGTAAGGTGGTCAATCTTATTGAGAATCCCTAGTGTTTTGTTCCCAAGCATGCTTAATACTCATTTTATCTACCCACTGAAGGGATGAAAAGCTGAGTCACCCTAGCCAAGCCTGGGGATCGAACCTCGGACCTGTGTTGTGGGAACATGAAACAATACCCCAGCACCACTAAGATAATGCACACTAACCATTTTAAAATTGTAAAATCTTAGTATACAAATATACTATCTTATTACAGTGAATGAATAAAACATACCCATTGACAGGCATACATCACATTTGCTATGATGATTGCAATTTGATATTTGCCATATATATATATAAACACATCCTAATAATGCAAATTACCAGGATAAAAGAAATTATTTTGCATTAATCAAACTTCATATAAATGCTATCATGGCCTTAAAAACTAATTAAAATCTCGATTTATAAGTTTAAAAACGAAAATTAACATCTATAAAACTCTACTTCAACTTATTCTGCTCTATGGAAGTGAATGCTGGGCAATAACCAAATTGCATGAAAATAAATTGCTGACTTTTGAACGAAAAACCTTAATGAAAAATATTTGGTGCAGTTCAAGAGAATAATTTTTGGAGATTGTTATTCAGTTTTGAAATTTATAAAAAATATAAGCAACCTCATGCTGTTAGTCATAAAAATCAATAGACTGTGATGGCTTGGACACCTATTCTGACTTGATGACAGTAAAACAGCTCACTTTCACTAATCCCATTGGGCAAAGGAAACAAGGAAGACCACCAATTAGGTGGCTTGACTCAGTAGAGAGGGACTTAACTACTGTCAAAAAGGGAAACTGGAGGAGTCTTGCAGCAGATAGGAATGGCTGGAAAAAACTGCTTGGGACAGCCTTGGCCTGTAACAGGCTGTAGTGCTTTAGAAGAAGAAACAAACTTCATAATAAAAAATATTTTGTCATAAAAAAAAATTCCAGTGAAGCATATAAACCAATAAAACAATGTATTAACTTTAACATATTGTCTGGATTACCGATTTTCATCCATTGAATTTTATGAGTCCCACAATTTTAACAACCAAAAATGGGATAAAAAGGAAAGAGCTACTGTTACAGTGTCAGCATCATTACACTTTATGCTATTTTACCAATACATAAAAGAAAAATAAATAAAGAACTGAAAGGCTTAAATTAATATTTAATGTAATTTTCATAACATTTATACCTTCTCTCATTAATGGTTTGCCCAACAATTCTTTGTGCACAATATTCAAAGCAACGAGTTCAGGAACAATGGGCCTGATTTTTTTTCAATATAAAAGATTAAACATTGTCAAAAATAACTATAAAAAATTTCAAAAAGCAATTGCATTTAAAATAAATAAATTTCAAACTATATATAATAAAGTAATTAGGATGCTATAAGGCATAAATTAAAAAATAAAAGTAACCTGAAAAATACTTACAAAGACATTTTTCTTGATATCTACTATTTGGGCCCTGTAATACTGGACTGGTCCATTATATTCTTGATAAGGGGCAAGACATAATTGATTGATGTGAGGAGGATTCTTAAGAGGCTGAATGATAAAATATAAAAGTAATGACAGAGATAATCTTGCATTTTAAAGATGTTAACATTGTAAGTTAAGAAAAGGTAAGAAAAATAATTTATTAAATATTTCTGCTTTATGGTTCCATGTGGTGCTACATATGGATATGTATATAAATGCATATGTGTATACATACAGTGTTATTGTTGTTGCTATTTCACTTGGACAAGCCAAGTACATGAGCCAGAGGCTACTCAAATTAAGGCAAAGGTATGTGCCTGTCATTTGATGAATACTGCTAGGGTGAAAGAATGATTTTAGTGAAGTGGGTCCTTGTAATTTTTGAAGCAGGTATCAAGCAAAGACCCCCAGATGTTGCCTGTCACCCACAGAGGTGTCATTTGGAAACTTGGATTACATTGCAACTACAAACCTATTTTATATGACCCAGATGCCATTAATGAACACAGTGGATTTTTGGCCATCTCGAGCCTTGGGCTCACTACCCTTCAATTACACAAGATCATTGCCTTTGTCAAATGAGATACATACAAGTGGTTATGAGAATAATGAAAACACATGTGAATACAAGTGACACTTAAGAATGCATTTCATAAGTATTAAGATATAATCCTAACTACCAGGTTTGCTTTTTTTTTTAATATAAAAAAGATGGGAAAGATTTAAATATAAAAAAAAAAGTGCAAGCTTGTAAAGTTACATGCATCTTGGATTTTTGTCAAAAGCATAAAATGTCAAACCTCAGACTTTCAAAGAGATGAAATTGTAGGAACCTGATTAGCTGGAGTAAGTGTGAATGAAACATCCTAACTTTCAAGTATTTCAAGAGGTATGGTGTGCAAAGCATAATAATGGATAGAAGGAGAAGCTGAGTGAAAGAGATCCATGGATATTGAAGCAGATTATAATTTCGAAAAAGAAAACAAATCAGACCAAATGATCGCTGAGGTCAATCAGCATTCAGATTTTTGAATGCCAATAATACAGTTCAGAGGGAACTTCATAGATAGAACATATATGGCACAACAACAATTAACTAGCCACTTGTCACAGAAAATTTTTAATGTTATCTACACTAATGCCACAACCACAAAACCTGGTCAATTGATAAGTGAAAGACAGTTACATTGGCCAGACAAACCCTCTATCTTTCATACTTTTCCCGACAGCAGAATGGCAACATTTGGAGGATACCTGCAAAAATGTAGAATCATGATTGCCTCTTTCCAGTTGTGAAGCATACAAGTGGATTTGCCATGGTATGTGTTTGGTATGTTGCAGTTTTCAGCAAGCACAATTCAAAGTTTCCAGCAAAACGTGTCTGATAAATTCACTGACTTTACTTGACAAAAACTCACTAAATTCTCTGACCAAGTAACATACAATGTGTTCTGATGTAATTCAAGTTTAAAGTAGTATTAGTTTATAAGTTATTATCAGTATTGGCAAATTTAGTAATTAAGCATTGTTAACTTAAAAGTATATTCCAACAGCTTTTTAGATTCAGTTTCATAAAATTATCACAAAACAAACTTATAGCAAGTAGCTTAGAAAAAAAAATCCAACAAATTGTAGTGAAAACTTTAAAACAAACAAAAAGAAATATATTACATTAAATAACTTGCAAAATATTTTCCTTTAAATACAAATATAAACATTATGATTTCATAAAAAGAGGAATAACTAAATAGATTTAAACTTTTATATAAATTAAACCTTTATTTTCAACAAATTATCTTAAAGGGTTTAAAAATTAACCTTTACCACTGTTGACATGGATGTTCATAGCAGTTAGGAGTAGACTTTAAGCAGTAAATCCTTGTGTTACAAAACATTAACCATAGCACTTGAAATGAAACATAATGGCAGTTAATCTTCTATACAATTTTCACATTACTTTTCCAATCATTAAATATACTACTACAGCTAAATTAATATAACATTACTATGCCTATTAGTACAGACTACAAGTCATGTATATTCTTTTGTAAAATCTAAATATATGTATAAAAGTATATTAGTATGCATAAGTATATATGTATATATCAGGTCTGTACAGACATTTCACACAGGATCCTGTTTGTGTGAAATTGTGAAAAATTCACTCATTGTGTGAAACTGAAATTAGCGTTAAATATAATTCTTTCAGAGAGGGTCCAGTTTTGTGGAATTTGTGATAATAGGGTTATATTTTTAAAAAATACTACAAATTTACAAATACAAAATTAGAGATAAATAAAGTTTCATTTTAAATGAGTCCATTTTAAAAATGAAAATACTGTAAAGCATCTATTTTTAAAATAAGATATTTCATAAAGGTCTGTTTATAATTTGAGTAAAAAGATTCTTGCTTTTGTGTATATATGCATATATATGTATGTGTGTATCAGGATCAGGTCCTGATAAGAAGAACAGGAAAAACATCTATTCCAGGTGTTAAAGTCTTATTCAAATATTATTTGCCACATTAGTGATTTTGTTTACAACAAGAGGCTCAATCGATACCTGCTCACCAGCCTACAAGATTTACCTGCTCTCTCTTGATTCTTTCACATTCTGCTCTTAAATAGAGTTATTTACCTTACATTCTCAAGCATCACAGAGTTTGTTCTCTTTTAATAAATTAATGCTTTAATAATTTCCTGCTTTAAAATTCCACACACACATGTAATGATATATTTAACCTAAAAACAAACCAGCATAATTATAAATTTATCTTAAAATAATTTTAGGGATTCTATCCTTTTATCACAAAACTTGGTGACTATCTTTCGTTCTTTTTATTGAGTAGGTGAGTACAAAAATGCCAAAATTATTCCCTGCTTCAATCAGCACTCTTTAGTGATGCTTCTTTCCATATTATCACATGACTAACCTCTAAAACCTTGATTAGCTGACTCACACATCTATAAATTGTGATATACAAGTTTTTCACCACAGAAGCCTTCAGGAGATGATTTCAATAACAAACTGCATTCCCCTTTTATCTCTTTTGGACTTTTGTCTTTACAACTGCACCCAGGCCAATGTGGATTCTCATACTTTTGTGATGGGCCAAATTATCCATTATATACACACACACACACACAGACAGACCTATTATATATATATATATATATATATATATATATATATATATATATATATATATATATATGTCAGGATTTAAATTGTAGATTAATTTAAAAAGATTTTAAGTAGGGATTTTTTACTGAGAGTGACATGGCATGAGGAGTTAGCCACATAAATACAGCTCCCGGGCAGTGATCTGGGCAGAGAGCAGTGTGCACATTCCACAGACAGAGCTGTGGCTACCCGAGACAGCTAAGCCTGCTTTTGTTAAAAGTTAGGCACCAATGTGCAACGTCATTGAAGATGATTGATGAGTAGTGTGCTCTGAGATTTGAATAAAGTTATGAAAATGTATTCAGGATTCTAGTGTCATTTAGTGGATACCTGTCACATATATATATACATATATATATATATATATATATATATATATATATATATATATATATATATATATATATATATATACATATATATATATATATATATATATATATATATATGTATATATATATATATACACATAGAGAGAGAGAGAGAGAAGGAGAGAGAAAGATATGTTGATACTCTTGTTAGTAGCGAGATTACAGACATACTAGTGTTAAAGAAAAGAAACATTATTTTTAAATAACTTTCAAAAGAAGGGGGCAAATACTTACTTTTAATCCTTTCCTTGTTACATAGTTCTCAAGTGTATACTCCAAAAATCTTAGATGTTTACTATCTTCTGCAGTCAGGTATCGCGCCCAGAAATGACCACAATTATGTGCCTAAAATTTAAACATTTAAACAAAAAGTAAATCCTTAAAAAGTAAATATTAGACACATTTAGCAAATAAATAACTTATAGTAGTATAGAAACAAATGAGCAAGATAAATAAAGTCTTTTTCATTTGTTTAGATAGTCAAACTGATATTTTTTTAAGCAAAAAAGTAAAAAATATCTTTTTACATATTCTGTAAATTTAATTTTAAGAAAGAATTTAAGAAACAAATTTTTGCAATATGTTACTAATATATTTTTAAAACATGTTTTAAATTAAATTTAAAAAATTCTTTTATTATCTTCAGGAATTTGAATTTAGTTTAAAAACTATACATATTATGAGTGTAAAATATACAAAACTTACATAACTAATAAATAAAGGTATGATAATAACATCAGGAGCAGGTAGTGGAATTCTTGCAAGTTTTGATGGAGGATTCATCTTAACAGTATATCTAGAATATGCAAAAGAAAAAAATATGTTTAAACTAGTGTGACAAATAAATACTAAACCTATACAAAATTTACATTAAATGCTATTGGTTCACCCCTGAATGCGTAGCATCTACTTATATTTTTCAGAGCAGCAAAAAAAATAGCTTGTAGAATTTTTAGGTTTCCTTGGAAAGTTTTCTTCTTTAGGGATAATAAATGGAAATCGTACAAAAAAATCCTGTCAAAATTTTGAGTATCTTCTACTATTTATAATTTTACCGTTTGGATTGAGATTTTACAGAATTTCTTGAGGATGACACCTAAAATTCACTTCTTTGACAAGTATATTAATTTAAATCATTACAAACAATTTTATCTATTAAATGATTCATAGAGTTTTTTGAAATAAAATTATCGAGATCATCGATTTTTATTAGGAAACTTTTTAGAACAAAAATTATGATTGACAAAAACTTATTCAGGATAGTGGTCAATTCAGATTTTCAAGGAAAAATAAATCTGATGTAGACACCACATGACTTTCACATACATGTATTATATTATACCTTTTTTTTATTTTGTAATGATGGATCATCAAAATTATCATTTGCACATTTCCATCAAGATTCAAAATATGTTTTGTTTTCTCATGGTATGCAAATAGTCTTAGTACAACATTAAGCCATCTGGTGGAAGCTTCACATGTTAATAACTCATTTAATGAGGTTTTTTGTTATAGATATTTTGTTATAAGCAGGGGTGACTGTGCCTCTAAGCAAAAAACCCTGACATTTATATCATAATCAAAAACCTGTAACTAGAAAATGTTAATTACACATAACAAATAATGGCATGTTACAAATATTAGATTTAAAATATTGTTAGTAAATTAAAGCAGTGACTGCTTTTTTAAACAATTACCAAACTTGTAACGTATTACACATCTTTGACGTCACTGTTCGTGTTTTGTTGTTTTAAGTTTTGCAACAAGTGAGTTGTTCTATATGTATTTTTTGTTTTTAGAGCAATAAAAATACCAATATAATTGAGTTTTGAACCGGTGTTCTAAAAACTTCTTTTGCAGAATCCCACTCTTAGATTTAAAAAAAATTTAGCCTACTTAAAATTGGATTTTTAAATCTTGAATATCAAATAAATTTTATTTATGATAAATCTGTTTTCTGGTACAATAAGAGCTAGATTAAACAATAACCAGACACAGAAGTAAAATATCACCTCCCAAGGGTCGTGAGAATACATTCTAGCAACACTATGTTTACAGAATTCTATCAACACCTGTTTGAAAGTCAAAGATTATAGTTCAGCAAATCCCGATTTTTTTCTACCCCTCACAATGACCAGAAATGCTAACAATAGTAAGAAACTCAGGTAAAACATGAAACGCAAGTGATAACAAAATTTTGACAAAAATTTTACAAAACAAAGTAGTGTGGTCCTGTTCTTCTTCTCGTCGGCAAAACAAAATATTAAAAACAGAGATTCAGAAAATGTTGAGCTTCGGAGTGGAGGGTTCCGATTACGCTTCTTGTTTAATTTTTATTTATCTATTTATTTTTGCTTCTTTCAATTCAAACAACCATACTGGAAATTTTCAACTGGAAGAATAACTTGTAGAAGGATATCAAAACCAGGTGGTTCCTGGTTTGGGAAGGAAATTTGTAATAGAAGTGTTATTTCATCAATCATTTACCGCTGATATCTCCTTTTGAAAAGACGTAAAGTTTGTATAGTTTTAAATATAGTAAAAGTTCCCCATAGACTTTACCATTGTCTTAATGTAGTGATTGCAACTTAATCATGTCTGCTTATTGCCCATTAAGAGGCAATTAAAAATAATAGGAGCTAACTCATGTGTAGTGGCCAGGGTTGGAAAAAAATCATGATTTTTTTTAAAAAATCAAAAAAATCAGATTTTTTCGATTTAAATCAGATTATTTGATTTTTTTCTGAATTCTAATTTTAATTATTGTTGTGTTTTTATATTTTTTGCAATATACATAGAATAGTTTGTTATAAGTAACAACTTATCTATCTAGTATATTCTACACACTGATTACCTAAAATTAAATACATAAATTTTAATCTAAATACATTTCATTATTTTGTAATCGGATAGTGCAAACTAAATAAGATGTCAATTTAAAGAACAAATTAAATATTCTTTTAATCCAAACTATTTATTAAAAAAAACCTAAAAATCCACTATTTCAATATTTTTTAAACAAGGAATTATAGATTTAACTATTTCAATAAAAACACTAGTTTCGATGTTGTATCCACTCCTAATTGGTTACGAAGGTTAGAATGAACAATACCAAAAGAAGAAAACTGTCTTTCCATTCTATCAGATAATGTGACAGCTGTCGTTATTTGATAGACAAACTGGATTTCAAGTTCTGTAATACTCTCTTTACCCCCCATTACATAAAATGAATTCCACTAGTCATAACTAGTTGTACCTACCCCTACTACATACTTTCTAATAACAATCCCTAAATTCTTAGAAAACTTACTATGTAGTTACACTTATTTACTTATTGGTATTTCTGTGCTAACTGATTCCCAGCTCTCCTGTCTTTCGAATGTAGGTTTTAAGAGAAGTGAAAAAAAAAATGATTTAAATCAATGATTTTTTTTTAAAGATCAACTGATTTAAATCAAGGTTTAAATCAACAGATTTAAATCATGCCAACCCTGGTAGTGGCAAGTAAAATTTGCATATTACATACACATATATAAATGTGCATGAATGTATATGCTATACCTGGTTACTATTCTACTAACTGCAGTTTTTAACTTTTTTTCTTTATAATAAATTAATTAAAATATTCCTATTATTCTAAGTATTAAAAATATTTTCAAAAAAATTCTTTTGAGAGAGGTCTAGTAGCATAATTATCAAGGTTATGGAAAAAAAACCAATAATGGGCTTTATGCATCAGTGAAATAAGTACAACTGACACAGTATTAAAAAGAAAACAAAATTCTATCAAAAATAAGACTTTTCCCTGCAATTCATGCATTTAAACCAAGGTATAAAAAATATTAAACTGGTAACAACTAACAATTCACATAAGTGTCAAAAAAAAAAAAAAAACTACAGCTGATATATATATAAACTTTAGATGAAAATTTTTTAAAAAGTTGTTTTATAAACAAGTTATATTTCAAGGGTGTAAAAATACAAACCTATTGCTTGGAAGTCCCTTAACAGATGAATCCTTTTTTAACTCCATGATTTGTTTCATTTTACTTTCAGCTTCTTTGGGACTAAAAACAGCAAGTTCTAGAGGCATACGCAACAACCTACATATATATTAATTCTGTTATGGTAATGGTAGTATAAACAGAAATATTCTAATATAAAAATATGAAAATACTTAGAAAGAAAAACTTTCACATCTGCATTACACTATTATGCTTGAGGTAAATATGCTGAAAATTTGTGAAATCTATATTTTATAGAACTGATGCATACCTTCATAATTACTTTGCATTTCCTGTAATGACTACAGATAATCTGTAGCAGTTGGACGGTATATATAATTTTATGCATTTATCTAAGCAATTTTTTATATATTCTGGCACAATTTTTCCATTCGGATTGACCTAATAAATTCACCACTCTCTAATTAGAGATGTCAAAATCCCATAATTCAAAGACATGCTTCTTTTCAGTGTAATGACTGCAATACAGTTATAATTTCTCCTCCAAATAGTATGAATTGGAGCATATATAAATGAGGTCATTAAATGTGATAAAATGTTTTTCTGACTTCAAATGGGTGGGGAAAATATCTAAATAATTTAACAAAATAATTAATATTTAATTTTTTTACTGCAATTTCGCACGTACAGTCCGCAGGAGAGATTTTTTATTTAAAAAATTTCATAAATCATGAGATAATCTGCACCACTAGATAATCCACAGACTGTACATGCAAAAATAGATATTTTAATATGACATTATAAAATCATTTTTAAAACAAAAACTAAGTACAGTAGAGTGCCGAAATGTCTGGATATTTGATAAATTTTTTTTAAGTTAATGCTATATATTACTCAGTTATATGGTATTCCAGTACAGAAACAGCGGCCTACATTTCTCTATTCGAGAACCCAGCTATGTAAATCATCTTCTAATGCAGGCCAATGTGTTTTTCCACGACGATTAGATCACTTTTTTCCCATCCCCTTTTTTCCTTTTGCTTGTGCCAATTCCTTACTGCTTTCTTGTCAACCTCAGAATAATGGTCTACTTCTCTCTTTCCATCTGATTCTGCTTTCTTAATTACTATCAGCTTGAAATCAGCAGTAAAGTTGCGACAATGTTTTAAAGACATAATGAATGACCAATATTACCGCAAATCAAAACTTTGAAAACAAAGCACTTTTTTAAGAGTGCTTTGTTTTCAATTAAAAAACAAAATGAATAAAATTTTGGAAATTTCCTGATTTTTGCAGAAGTATTCTGATATTTTCCAAAATCATAATGTACCCTGGCATTTCCCTTTTTTTTCCATATGTATGGCCTCCCTATATATTGATTTTAAAAAATAGAAATCAAAAAGTAAATACAAATTAAACTGATACTTCATCAAATAAAAATAAACACACAAAATATCACATTTTTAAAAATTCATTCAAGAATAGACACCGGATAAAGAAAAAACAATTTTATTTAAAAAAGATTTGTAGAATCAGTCCATTTGCTTATTCTGTTTGAAATAATAAAAAAATTACCTCATTTTTACAGCTAAATAAACTGAGGGCAAAACAGATCCAGAAGGTAACTTGTTTTCTTCCTTATTCAAGGAACCTTCATGTCTTTCAAATTTAATAAATGCCCTAATTGAAAAAAAAAAATACTTATTTAAACAGCACACTTAATATATAAATAAAGCCTGTCTGAGATACTAAGAATAATAATAAAATGTCAACTTGACACATTTTTAAAAAAAAGTGATTTTAAAATAATGTGACACATTTAAGCATTATTTACCAAGTTATAGATTAACATAGGCATAGTAAAGGGAGAATGTAGAGTTCCAAACCCCTATAAGAATTACTATATACATATATATGAGGAATCTCACTCTTATGACACAAAAAGAATTCCACATTTTTATAACCAAATTCATAAGTTAATAAAAATATTACTATACTATGCCAACATTCAAGTGCCTCTGTCAGGAGCAACATTCTTTTAGGATTTGCACACTTAAAAAATGAGCTAATAAAGGAAAACATAATTACATTAGAATATCTTTAATTCAGCTAAGAAATTTTGCTTTAAACACCACTGAAATCAATTTTACAGAATAAATTCGGTTATAGTCTTTTGTTTATGTTTTCTATCAACAATTTGTAATTGATAACAGTCCAGCTGTCTTAAGCTTTTAAAAACTTCTTTAGGCATATTTTAAATAAAAATGACAACAATCGTTTTCAGCCATAAACATTGACCTTTACAAACAAAGAGGAGAAAAAAAAAACAGTAATTGAAAGGCAGCTATAAACGAGTTCTGTAAGTAAACTTAGAAATGAAAGAAAACTTATTAAGCGGAAAAGAATTTTATAAATGGGTACATTGTACATTTAACATTGTACGAATAGGGGGAAAAATGGGTACCAAAAATACAAACTTCTTAAGTAGGAACTTCTTAAACAGGATTTTACTGTAGTTTTTATGGTTATTGAAAATACATATTATATATGTATTTGTAACAATGAAATATAATGAGAAAACTAAACTTACTTCCTTTCTTCAAAATCTATGTCTACTTTATCACTACAGCAAGCAAACATATCTCTTAAAGCACAGGCATATAATAAACCTTGATTAGACGGAAGACCAGATACCTAAGAAAAATTGGTAAGCAGATCATGAAGAAATGGGGATAATACTAGGCTGCTAAATATTCTATATATTATAAAACACTTATTTAAATAATAAATATTTAATTATTGATTATTAAATTTATTAATTAAATTTATTATGAAATTTAATTTAAATAGTAACTATGATTAACGTTTTTTTATGTGCTTTTGGTTTGGTTTGACTGAGTGGTACAGTCTACTGTTTTATAACACAAAGACTAGTGTAACCAGGAACTCCGACATTCCACCATTTAGGCACTTGTGTCTGGAGCAAAAGTGTGCTTTCAAATTTTAACATGCTAATTACATATCTTACTGGTTTCTGAATTAAAATTAAATTCAAAATATTTACACAATAGTAAATTATAAAAGGTAAATTGAAATTTATGCATTTAAAAATTTATGAGTAGCTTTTTTAGCTTTAATAACTTATTTTTCGGAACAGTGTTTCATATAGCAGCATTGACCCTGATTAAAATATTTCCATTTTTCTATCATCAGGTAATCTAGAGTTTGTTTACTCAAATTTGACTTAAATTCAGTTTGGCTAAATTGTAATCTTTTAGCTGTTAAAAAGTTTGTTATTTTCCGGAGCAATCTGAGGAGTTTCCAGAGTTATCAAATTTTCTCATTTCTCTGGAGCAGTTTTGGAGAATCCAGAGTAGTTGGCATGCCTGGGAACAACTGCTTAAAGCCAATTTCAAACGGATAAAATTCATGAATTGCACATTTTTTTTAATTTTACTTATTTAATTATTTGAATTTCAATAAATTGCAAAATTAATCTTTAAATTTATTACATATGGTATAATTTTCAATTGGAAATGCTTCAGTTTTCTGCAAATTTGGTTTTTTATTTCTACTTGGTTCCAGGCTATTTCTAGGGTTCTCACTTTTTTTCGCAGAAGAAAAATTAAGGACTTTTTAAGAACCAAAATAATTTTTTATAAGGATCTACTTGAAATACACAGCATAACAACATAAACCCTATTTCCTGACGAACATATTTTAATGATTATGAATTAGACAAGGCATGTTCAATAAATGCCTCACAATATTTCAGAATTAATTTTTTGAAAATGTCTAAAAACTATTGTGAATAAAATACAATATTATAAACAGTACTTTCTGAGGGTTTAAAAATGACACACACACACACACACACACACATATATATATATATATATATATATATATATATATATATATATGTAAACTAGCTGATTATACCCGATGTTGCCTGGGAAAAAAGAAAGTTTTAGAATTACTACAGTAATACACTGACAACATATATGTATTTGTGGATTTTCTTTATTATTAATACTGCACTTTTGGCTAGAAAATGTAAAAGAATGTTATGAACAAGTTTTGGGAGAGATCAAATTAAAAATAAATTGTGAATAAAATACAATATTATAAACAGTACTTTCTGAGGGTTTAAAAATGACACACACACACACACACACACATATATATATATATATATATATATATATATATATATATATATATATATATATATGTAAACTAGCTGATTATACCCGATGTTGCCTGGGAAAAAAGAAAGTTTTAGAATTACTACAGTAATACACTGACAACATATATGTATTTGTGGATTTTCTTTATTATTAATACTGCACTTTTGGCTAGAAAATGTAAAAGAATGTTATGAACATTAACAAATATTTATTTACTATTTACAAAGAAATTTCCAATGGTGCAAGTTCACATACATAATCATTTTGAAAGTTTGACAGATTTCTATTGTTTCAGAAATTTTTTTGCTCGAGTTCTGTACCTCCGCTACTTTTTCTTTTATATCTTTCCATGGAAGAAATTGATCACTTTCCAATTTCAAAATTAAGGACTTTTAAGGATCTTTGATAAAAATTAAGTAGTTTTAAGGGCTCTTAAAAATGAAAGCTAAAATTAAGGAGTTCTTATGAACTTTTAAGGACCGTGGGAACCCTGTATTTCAACCACATCTGAAACCCCTTTGATTCTGAAATTAACAACACATAAAAAGTTCAGTAATTTCATTCAAAGAGCAAATAGATAGGATGTCTTTTAGAAGTAGATACATTTGGCCTTCTTTTTGAAATAAGACTCTGAAATTTTGCAAAGTTGTTTTTTTAATATACATGGATGATTTAATGATAAAAATCTCTATTTTTGTTAAATTTCAATAACTAAAAGCTGTGAGATCCACTTAAGCTAACATCAAAAGAAGCAAGTTAAAAGAGAATTTAAATACTGATTAATACTGAAGCCTAAAACAGTGAATTTCAGGTCTATTTCCTTTACAAAAATTTATAATGCTGAAATGTAACAAATTATGTAGCTCTAAAACAATTTATAAATTATTCATATATATATATATATATATATATATATATATATATATATATATATATATATATATATATATATATTATTTATATTATAACCACATAAACATTGAAAAAATTTAACTGAGCATAAAAATAATGTATTGCGAGAAAAAAGATTTATTTTTGTTTAATATCTTCTCACATTAGTACTAGAATTTAACATTAAAAGTCTGACAATTTTTTAAAGTAATAATTGAAGGAGGTATTAAATTACATATCTACAACACACAAATGCAATATCTCAAAACAAAATTTATATAAATCTTGTTAACAAATAAAAAAAAACACTTTAAAAAATAAATCTTGTTAACACATAAAAAAGAACACTTTAAAAAATTCCATACCACGACAGTTGACAGAGGATCGTTGTCATTAACTTCACGCAAAGCTTCTAATTCATCCAATTTACCTTGCAAAAAGTAATGAGGGAAAAAAGCACCTGCAATCACCAACTACAAAAAGAAAGTATTAAAAAATATACAGAATTACTTTAAAATTTATTATTGGATATTATTTCTGTATATGAAATAGATATCAAATCAAAAATCAAGACACTTATAATACAGGAAGGCAAGTTTGAAATATCTGAAAAGATATTTTGAATAAGAAGTAAATTGGTAACTTTCAAGTAGCAATTTTTTTTTTTTTTTTTTTTTTTTTTTTTAAATGAAGAAAAGTAGCATCTAGGAGTATTGTGATAAAATCAGGAGTACCATGCTAAAATCCAGTAATACCCAAAATTACATGTCTCACAAAGAATGCAATTACCTGGAAATTCTGATACTTAGAAGTTCATTATTAACCCACTATCTGAGTAGTAAATACTACATTTGAGACTTCTGGCAAATATGTTAAAAAGAAAATTTGCAAGAGAAAATCAGAAATGAGTCCCAGTTTGACTAACTGATTCATCACAACAGATTTATTCAGAAGTATCTACAATTTAACCAACATACCTTATTGATTCCCATAACCCACTGTTTCCTTTCAATATGATGAAAGCCCTCTCTCTAATCTTTTAATATTTAAAATGAAGGTTGCCTATATGCAATAGAAATTTTAGACTTGCCTGAAGATTTAACTAGTGATAAATAACAAGTTACGAGAATGATTTTAAAAGTTCTAGCATTTTATTTTGTAAATTAAATCAGAAGCAACGAAATATACAGGGTAAAATAACAAACCCAGCAAGTTAAAAAAATTAACATTCAAATATAACATGCCAAGGTTACATTCAAATAACTACATGCCATCATTTATCTAGCTTTTTCAAACAGTTCTATAAATATAATGCATTTATACATAAATGCATTAATACACCTGTAAAATACATTCACTAAATCATTCACTTTCAATAAAATATGACTCGAATTCAAAAGGCAAAATTAAGATCCATATTAGCCCTTAACAATCAGAAATGCACACTGGAGAAAGTCCCCTGTAAAATATTTTATATTTTCCCGCCAAAAGCTAGCCCCCTCTCCAGTAATGTTGGTTGCGTCTTTTGCAATATTATACTTCACCTCTCTGAAATGTGGGGAAATCTTTACCCTCCCTCCCTCAGAGTGGAGGCAAAGTTAAGCACCTAACTGGAGAGAGACTAAGGGGCTTGGGATTGGCTAGAAAGGCAGGCTTGCAACTGCTGAGGTTCTTTCAAAAAGGTGAGAAAAGTGACAAATAATACAGAATAAGTGACCAAAATAGACTAAACATTAAAAAAAAAAGCAATTTTTTTTCCTCTTGATTACAGATGCTATTATTAAGATTTTTCTATTTATTTTAACTCTAAATCAAATGATTCATGCAAGACATGATTTTAGCGTCAAATACAAAAAAAGGTTAAAAATTTTGTTTCAAGCAACTCAACATTGCTTTTATTCAAGAAAATCTATAAATTAGATTTGAATACATACAACACATTAATTTTATAATCACAATTTTCTGCATATATTAATGATGTTTTGAAATATGTACATAGCTAGATTAGAATATCTAAACAAAAATTGTGAAGAAAAAGAGAAATGTGTGCTTTGACGTAAATTACTTTATTGTATTAAATGTACATTTCAGTACAAATGTAGATTTCAGGAACTTCTTTACGACCTTTTTAAATCACTAAATTCTGGAAACCATATGACTAATTACACTTTAATAAGAAAAATAAGATTAGAGCATCACATTTCTGGTCTTTTATTAAAATATTTTGTTATTAATTCAGATTTTCTTTTTTCAACAACAGACTTTTGCTGTGATACACCATGAAAAAAGTGACTGTTTACTTAAAAAAGTGACTAAAAATGATCAATTGTAAAAAAAAAAGTGACTAAAGGTGAGAAAAGTGATTGAATTGCAAGCCTGGAAAGACTATGTCTGAGGAGGTTATTCTCGGATGGAATGAAGTTTGTGGCCCGGCATTCGGGGAGAATGTTGATTTTCCAGCAGTATGTTTGCGCCTCACTGAATGTTTTTTTTAATGCTTATAATTACTCCTTGTATATAAATGTAGATACTGAAGTAAAATGTACATAGCTGTGAGTGTAGGAATAAAACCCAGAAAAATCAAGAAGCTTGGCTCGACTCGCTTACTACGCCGCACCCCACTTCAACACAAAAGCGGGGAATAAATATCACTGACAAGTATGCAGGAATGCAGAAAATTTTGATTATAAAAACTAAATGTGCAATGCGAAATCGACTGAAAAAAAAAAATGACAAATTGTAAACATTAAATCTTCAACTGGCTCTCTGGGCAAGTCAAGTTTTTACAAATAAAATAAACATCAGTGTTTTTATAATGGCAGTCTGTGTGTTACAGAAACTGAGAAAAAAAAGTTACGCATTCCCAGATGATAACATCTATTTACATTTTATAGTATTCCTAAATTCCAGCATCTTAGGTTAATTCCTTACTCTCTAGAATGCACAAGAGGAATAAAGTAGAAAAAGTATCAAACTTTAGATAAAGATAATTTTATAAATAAACAATCCAAATGTGTTTTTTTTTTCCTGCACAAAAATATTATAAAATATCTTAATTGCATTATCACATATTCATGTGTCCTTTCCTCCAGTTTTGTGACTAATTTATTTTTTAAAATTTGAAACCAAGCAATCCATTTCAAAATTCAAGTGAAATAGCTCACATGCAAATAACTGTATGATCTTACAATGCAATTAAAATCTGTACTATGTATGACCCAAAGACATAAATCAACAAACAGGATATTTTAATACTGAATAGACTATCATTTAATACAAAGACTAAAAAAAAGACATTATTAAAAAAAGTGCAGATTTTTTTTATGACTGTAAACCAATTATAAAAGAAAAGAAAAAATTACTTTAAGAATGAAATCTGAAATATGGCTATCAACATCCTGATGCTGAGTCTCCACTACTATGTTGTGTCTCTCCAGCCTGCTTTTTAGTTCTTTTACAAGTAAGTCAACCTATAAAAAGAAAAATAGTAATAAAGCAATTATGACTTATTTTAATGTATTCTAATTTGATCAACCCTTACATATATTTAAATATATATTAAATAATTTCATTGTTTTGTATTTAAATATAGGGACTTCTTATCTTATACATGGCATTGCCGCTTTCCTCTCAGGTCTAACATTGTGCATAAAAAACCCTCTTCTCCAAATTTTGTAATAATTCCTGTAATACTTTTGTGTAAATATTTATCTATAACTGAATTTATATCATTAATTAATATTTCTATTTAAATAAAGTTATTTTATATACCTTAGTATGTTTTAAATTATATTACATAAATAAGCTTTCTATGATTAAAAAAAAATCTAATATTTAATTCAATTTATTAACCCTTTAACTGCCAATGAAAACTTATGGAAATTCTTCCCCAGTGCTACTCTTTTGTGGTCAGGCATGTAGTAATGCTGTGCAGATTTAGAAAAAACTAAAGGAACAGTTTGAAGTCTGAAAATTGTTTACTGTTAGAGCACTTTCCCACTTACCGACATGACAACTTCTGTATCGGCTGGTAAATAATGCAACAACAAAACAGTATCATGTCATCTAGAAAGCAGTTTTTAAACTGATATCATTTCATTTAAAGATGGTGGTAAGCTTGCACAAGTTTTATATTGACTGAAGTTGTAACTTTTATAGACTTAATACAATAATTATTGTTAGAAAAGTAAATTTTAACGCTGTTTCATTGCACATTTTAAAAACATTGGATGCTAATACTAGGCACCAATTTCTTATATTCTTTCCACCGGTGATATGCTAGTGAAGATTTGGCTCTGACTCTTTTTTTTGTGAAAAAGTCAATTAAACATTCTACGTGTGAATCATTTTGGCATAGTGTTAGCACATTGCACTAGCATTTTTCTACCTTGGGTTCAAATCCCAGTGTTTTTTTTTCTTTTTTTTTTTAACTATTCCATTTTAAAAAAAAAATTTTTTTTTCTGGAACTCTCTTAAATCTGCTAAAATTCTGGCATCTCTTCTAATAATTAAAATGATTTTTGTTTATAAACAATAATATATAAAAAAATACAAATAAAAATGTTTTCAATTTTAATTGCTCTTTTCTAATTTCATGTAATTAATTTTGTCCTTTTCATTTCCCTTTTTAAATCTATTTAATTTTAACTATTAACTCATTTACCAGATAATTTTTTCTTTAGTAACTTTACCTCTTTAAATTTATTAAACAATCTCCAATCGAAAATTTGATACACTCAGTAATTTGCTTTCAAAAGTAAACTGTATGTGATAAATGAACTTATTAATTATTGCAGATGTGAACTGAATATAACAGTATTGAAATTCAAACAGTAATAATAGCAAATCTATGATAAAATTGCATTTTGTAATCAAGCAAGTAAGAATAACATAAACATTAAAATCTGAGCAGAATGTGTCAATTTAATGCATAAGAAATCTAAGTATTTAAATATTACATTAATAATGAATTTAAAAATAAAGTCATGTAACAAGTGTATTGCAAAAAATATAATTTATTAGTCCAAAGCAAACAACATAAGTAGCGATAGCTCTAAAAATGTCGGACCGATTCAAAAGGAATAGCACTTGCAGAACGACAAAACTGCCCAGCAAATGATATCGGCTGTTCGAAAACAACAAATCATCATTAAATTGGTTGGTGGGAAAACAAGTAGTTCATCTTAGTGCATTTTAAATGTGCCAATGTCGGAGAACAACAGTCGTCTAAGATTTATTGCTGTCATGTCGTTAAGTGAAAAGCACTCTTATAGGGAAAAATTTACATAATTACTTAAAGATATTATTCTAGGTCCAAATACAGCATTCTAAAGTAGTGAGATACTTAAATGACAAATAATAAAGGAATATATTTGAGGAAGGCAGAACATAGAATTAAGAATATAGAACTAAGGCAGTTAACAAATCAACAGCAAAAAGTATATACAGATTCCCATGATAGTTAAGAAGTTAAAAATAAAATGCCTTATATGATGATATGTAACAGTCCTTTTTCTGCTGCATTAAGCTTATGAATGGATTCCAAGAAAAAACACAATTCCTAGAGATCTATGACACAAGACCAGTACCTGAAGCAAAGCTCAACAGACAGATGACAGGAATACCCTACAGCACCCATGACTCAATGAGATATAGGGAAACAAATCTCAGACCCTTGACCTGAGAAAAATTTGCAATCAGAATAAATACAACAAGCAGTCTCCCCCTCCAGATGACAGCCCCAATAAAAGGGATCAGAAATTATTTCCATTACATTAAGATGTTTGAGACTTACAACAGCCAGTCAACCAGCCAATACCTTCCCCGTGTCAACCCTGTGATGTTTCAAAAGCTCACTATGGTGCAAACTGAGACAGATATATAGTTAGTTTATGACCTTTTCCACTGTGTTGGTCAGCATACTGAATGTGCCTAAAAGAAATGAGAACAGCATCCTGAGAGCACTAAGAGCAATACCTAGGACAGGTTCAAAATCAGTAAAAGAAGTAATGAAACCCTTTTTAGCCAGTTCATCAGTTAGCTTGTTACTTTGAATGCCCACCCATCTGATCAGGACACCAAATAAGAATTGGTATCATTTAAATCTCTAAAGGTATCATTTAAAGTTCGAGGACATTGCAACCAAAAAGCTATTTTACATGCCCCAGGTGCCATTAATGAACAAGGCAAATCTTTGGCTGGCTCAAGCTTCAAACTCATAACTTTCTGATTACAAAACTGGTGTCTTTGCCAACAGAGTTACTGCATCTGATTATAAAAAACAGAAATTGGAAAACAGATGCATTAGGGGTAACTTCATAAACCCCTTGGGCCAGGAGATGAAGAAAGTTTTCTAACACACAATCCTGGAAGGGCATTTACTTCTCTTCTAACTCGTCCTAAATAGGTAATAATCTATATCTGAGTTATGCAAAACTTAGGTTCAATGACTATCAGTAAATTAAAAATTTTGACAACTATTATTCTGTCAAATATGGATATCATTTATCAATTTATTAAGAAATGCAATTATTGTGAAATTATAGCATACAAATTGTTTAAATTACAAAACTTTCAGTCAATTACATAATTTACAGAAAATTTATTGATTGAAATATATCAAAATATTCTACTACCACATACAGAATGTTGTACAATTCTAAATTTAAAAAACAAAAAATAAAAATTCTTACTTCTTTGATCCTTTTTATTTGAATGTAATGCTTATCACACCATTCTTTTTCTTTCATGCCACCAGGCCTTACAAAAAAAGATTGACTGGAATGCTGTTTCCATACCTAATGCAACAAAACGCCAAAGTAAGATCTCAAATAGTTTGTTACATGATATAAATATATAATGTGTATCTGATATACTGCCACTGTCATTTATGAAAATAATATAATTTCATGCTTAAAAAGCTTTAAATGCATATTTAGACTGAAAGTAATGCGACCATATATATGAATTTTAATACATGATACTTCAACTTAAAATTTCAGTCTTATTATAAAAAACCCTTAGCATTTTAATTGTTTCCTCTTATCTCTACAAGTGGCATAAACACAAAGTTCAATGAAAGAAAAATTACTACATTTTAGATGCAGTATGCAGTAACTGTATAAAAAAATGAATAAAAGCTTTTTTAATCGGTTATTTTAAAACATTTTTTTATATTAATTCCCTTTTTGCATTTTGAACAAGATTTATTCTTCTATATTTTGAAATTTTTGAAATCAAAGATTCTATGTTGAATGATATCAGACATAGTTCAAAATGGTTCAACCTTTGTGTATAAGTGTACAAGCTTACAATCTCATAAAAGTTTATACAGTGTATAACCAAAACAGGCAAACACGAAGTACTAAGTTATAAAATTAATTGCAGAATAATTGTAATATTTTACATTTATTAAAACTTAGTTCCAAAATTAATTCAGAATATTTAAAAAAAGATTATCATGAATTAACTTGAACTATAAAATTAAAATTAAAGAAAAAAATTTCAACACAATTTTCTTTTCAAACTTAGACAACTTTAATTTCAATAAAATATATCCACAAAATCGGATTTAATGGTATAAAAGCAAAAATAATTTTCTTGGACTATTCTAGTACTATGGTTCTCAAACTCACTGCCACACAAATAATAAAGAAAAGTTGGTTAAAAATTTAGAAAAATATTAAAGAAAGTAAGAAGATACTTAAAAGTTAAAATTAAGTTGTCTTTCCTAGCTACTTCTCACTGTCAAAATGAGCAAAGAATTGTCCATATATTTATCTCCAGGTGTAACTAATCCTTTATCTCTATAGTTCTCAAACTGGGTACAATTAGCATATGACAATGTAAAAGCCCCTAAACACATATTTTATAAATACATATATATCAGAAAAATCAGAAACAAAGTATTTTACAATTTACGGAAATGATATGCACTATGCCTATAAAAACTCCTTGGTGTATAATTTTATATATATATATATATATATATATATATATTATATATATATATATTTAAGAATGAAAAATTCCTAAAATTACCTTAAAATATTTCATAAAGAATGAAATGACTCAAATATTTACCTTGTAAGCATTTAAATAAGCAAAACAATCACTGAATGTATAATCAGCCCAACTTAATCTAGACCTGGAATAAATAAAAGTCAAATTCATACCTCTTTTATATTCTATATATTGAAATATTAAAGAATACTTAAATTAAATTTTGATTTAAATTAAAAATCTGAAGCTGAAGTAAAATAAATGTAATATAAGATATATTACAGATAGAGAGAGAGTGACTTCTCATACTATAAAACCAATATGTACTTCAATTATTAGAAAATAAACATAATACCAACTACATCTACAATCTATCTACAGTGAAAATTCCCCTTAACTAAAAATTAGCATTTATAAAAATGTAGATGAAAATTATTCAACTGGTAGTTAAACTCACATTAATTCATGTACATGCAAAATTGAAAAATCACCAAGGAAATCTGACTGAAGTCTTAGTTTTACAATGTGAGATATATTTGCAAGATATTGGTCATTTCCTTAACTAAATCTGTGACAGGCAAGAATTTTCCTGGTCTGTCATTTGTATCACACAAATTTAGTCCTTCTACCTCTAACACTCCAGCAGGAAACCAATCTCTCCCTCACCTTTCTCAAAGTTATGTGTGTATGTATTTATGTACACACACACACACTTCTCATGTTTAAATGCTACATTTCTAATCATTTTCAAAATTTCAAAAGCAGCTTAATGACAATAGAGCAGTTACTATTAGAAACTAAAAGTTTGACAGTTTATCTTTACAATGATTTACAATAGTACTGGACCATATTTTAATATCATGATACATTGTTCAATAAATACCAATATCCTGATGCATTGCATTATACTCTCTCCCAATAATCTTCCACATTTTAAAGATATTGGAAGTTTGCACAAGATGTAAATAGAATTTCTTTACTTTGCTTGTTTCATCCCCTGAAGTCTTTCAAATTGCCATATTGCTCCTCATTCACTTTTTCAATGGCTATTGATATTTTGAGCAGTCAATACAGCTCTGAAAACTAATTTTAATTTACCTTCTAATACTATTACAGTGTTAAAACGAAAGAACATTTAAAAATAAGCAGATTTTAGTTAGTATGCTTATTATGTATGCTGCAATAAGAAATGGATGTTAAGTGGTGCAAGCTTTTATTGACAAATTGTCAATAATATATAATGATTTTTCATTTATAATCTTCTGACTGTAACAATGGAAAATATTAAAATTTACAACTGGATGACTCTTTTTTGATAACCCTCTGTGTGCATATATATATTCCAATAATTTGAGGTTGGGAATTCTTATTCTCTGCCTGGAAGAATGAGAGTAGTCAGTTCTATGAATCTCTGGCATCTGAATGTACTACAGGGGTCAAAACATTTGCACTCAATCAGGGCTTGAACCCTTAGAGAACTTGTACAAGTAGAAAGTGCAGCACTTATGTTTTGAATGAAACTGGAAAAATCCCATGCAATTTAATTCAATCTCAACTATGGTAGCTCAGTCGGCAAAGACAGCAATCTCATAACCAGAAGGTAGTATGATCGAGACTTGACCCAACCAAAGATCAACCATGTTCATTAATGACAATTCTGGGCATATATAATAGGTTTATGGTTGTAATGGCCTCCAAGTTCCCAAATAATTGCACTGAAAGTGTAAGTAAGGCTAAGCATGGTAGTCTTCTACTTGGTCCCTGCTTTCTAAATTATGAGGTTTGGTTTGGTATTGGAGTGCTAAGGTCTACTTTTTGCAACGCAAGGGCTAATGAGACCAGGACCTACTGCTTAAAGCCAATTCCGAACGGCTACGAACATCCATGCCATAGTGGGATTCGAACCCACAAACTCCGGTTACGAAGGCCAGCACCCTAACCATTCAGCCATCGTTCGGTCTAAATTATGAGGACCCACTCTTAGAAGTTTAACTTTGTGAGACAATGGCCGCCATCTTCGAAGAGAAGTCATAGGACTTCTAAATGAATACAAAGACAACCAACCATCCATATGACTGTAATAACCACCTCCACTCTAGGAGTCACGTTGTATTTCCACCCTGTTCTAATGTGTTATGCTTGCTTGTGACCTGCCTGCCTACTTTACTGGTGCAGGTACATTCTCAGATTGCCATTGGGATGCATGGGCTAAATAAATCCTCCAAAGTTTAGACGGACAACACAAATTTATTTACATAACAAAATTGACGAAAAATTAAAAAAAATCAAAATGACATATTTCTGAGTCTCTGGGCCTATTTTATTCAGATTATATGGCTGAGAGTATCATATCCAGAATGCAACTGCCGTCGTGTTCTCTCACATCAAAACAAGAGATCGCCAAGTCGCAGACCCGAATCCAATTGCCTTCTTCACATCTTTTGTCCCTTTCCTCTGGGTCGGGGGTGTCTACATTTCTCGCAACCTGAACCCTGTCAAAAAAGAGACGCTCTCTTGTCCAGATGTACTGCTGGCCTGCAAAAACACAACCGGATGCATCCGAAGAACCTTATCAGCCCCCCTCCCTTAGCTGGCCATCTTTAATTTCAAGGAGTGAAAAAAAAAAAAAAGAGGTCAATGGGGGCAATTTTGCCAAAAACAAGAAAGGCATATACATATGAACAATGCGGTCCAAATTCCTTACAATAACCAAGCAAAATAAATCTCTAGTATAAATAAGTGCTTGGGTACAATTTGTTCAACATTGTTATACCAGCTGCTTAGATCAAATTTTACATTTCTGTATATAATTTTTTAAATGCAAAAATTTCGTTTCAACATTTCTCAAAAGATGCATAAATTAAAAGAACTACTATAAGTCAGTCCCAGAGCAAATTCAGTGAGAAAGAATTTCTTTGGGACTGCATGCAGCCTAGTCTTCAAGAAGTAAACTTGATCTATGGTTGTTATAATCATAACTAGTCAAAATGGCAAAGTAATAAAAACAAAAATATTAAATTATACATAGAATGTGAGAGAAAAAATATTTAATACTAATTAAACAAAACATGCTTTGCAAAACATCATGTACACAAATTCTAAATTTTAATGAAATTTAATTTAAATCTTACATACTTTGCAATAAGTTTTAATCTTTATTTTAAAAAAATCAAAATTTTTAAAATATATATTACCGGTAGGATTCCAAAATTTTCTGAAATGGCCTTGCAAACATACTTTGGAGGGATAAACATGCAGCTAAAAAGTATAAGATTACATTAAATCTAATATATAAAGTTCATATATATATTAAAAGATCAATCTGGACAAGTTAAGTTACAGTAAGACACAAAAATGTAGTACAGTGAAACTTCTCTGAACAGCCACCCTTCTAAATGGCCAATTTTTCATGGCACAGATTTTTCGACTCATAGACCTAATGGTAAAATAACCTGTATCAGTGGCTACCCGATCCCCTCTAAAAGGCCACCAAGTGGGATTGCCCATTTCATTTTTAAGGGAAATTCTACTCACTCGATGTTTTAATTTTGAGCAGAAAAACTCAAGGTTAGTTTTGGTATTGGATATAAGACCCAGGAATAAGTCCCTTTCTTAGAAACATTAAATCTGTTATCTCTTTTCTATTCTCCCCCTACCCTTCAGATAAGGAATCCCTATTCAACCACCCATAGAAACTGAGGAAGGAACTGGACAATCAAGCGTTGCAGGTATCCTAGGGCCTTTGTTTGGAATTCCAATAGGTACAGTAAAGGAAGGTTTAGGTTTAGGTTTTGAAGCGCTACGAACAACTTTTTGCAACACGAGGGCTAATGAGACCGGGACCTACTGCTTAAAGCTGATTCCGAACGTCTACGGACATCCATGCCATAGTGGGATTCGAACCCATGAGCTCCAGTTCCGAAGGCCAGCACCCTAACCATTTGGCCATCGTTCAGCACAGTAAAGGAAGAATTGCACCTCTGTCAGCAAAAATGTCATCCATGACAGTTTCATTTCATTAGTTTGTCAGTGATCTGAGTTGCAACTATGTCGAAACATGTTTTCCTAAATCTCGAGCAGCTCATTGAAGTTCTGCTTAAATAATGGCAAATTGGCAAGAAAGTTAATTGGATTATCTAACTGTGGAAGAACACAAATCAATGAAGTCATTGAAGGAATACGAAGACTTTAATTTTCTGCTTTTTAAGTAAAAAATGAACTTAAAAAATGGTTGTTATAGAGAAAAGTAAAAACTTAAAACACACAAATTGTAGCTTTAAAAAAAAAAAAATGTAAGAGAGCCTGAAATAAAGTACTATTTTCTCTTTAGATAAGTTTTCAATTTCATTTTAAATAAGGAATATATGTCAGACTTGTTTCTATTACACATTATAGCAATTATCTTATAATGAAACCCTTAAGAGCGGCTAAATATTCTTGAAACGATAGGGTAGCTGCTCAGAGAGGTTTCACTGTATTTATATTTTGACAGAGGGATGAAAAGATGCAATGTTTACTATGGTTAGGGGTGGAAGAACAGTTATCATTTGCAGTTTGGAGTTTGATAGCTAGTGTTTTGTACATTTGAGGTCAAATTTATTTTAACAATCAGAGCAAACAGAATGAAATATTTAAGTGAAAGCAACATTTCAAAATTGAAGAACAACTCAGAATGTGAAATGAAGGAAAGTAATTTTTCTACACAAGTGATTATTGAGATGACACTGAAATATTTAATTATGTGGATAGTAGGAAAAACAAGTACAAATGACTGGCAAGCAGATATGAATAGGATCTGCCTTACTTGGAGTTATATTTATTTATTAAATTTATGAATCGTTTCGGGAATATCATGTAGTTTTACTGATAATCTGCTTAATTTTTAAAACATTCATTTTTACCGATTGAAAATATAAATTTTATTAAAGGAAGAACTGTCATTAAAATAAAACCATTGTCTTTAAAATTTGTAATTTTATTTTAATCACAAAGCATTTTTTAAAATAAATTGAGATACTATCGCAGATTATAAACTATAAATTTCAACATATTGAAGTTATGATTTTTTTTGTGTGAATTTTTTAATGAAATAAGACTTAACAGGAAAAAATTTTATGAGCCTGGAGGCGCATTTCTTTCTCCTATAGGCAGTCTTGAGTTAAATGTTTTGTTTCTTGTAGCATTGTAACCCATGAAATTAAAAGAAATGTAGGCACTTTTTTTAGGATGGTTGAACAGCATTTTTTCAAACATTAAACATGAATTTATGACAGATATAAGAATTAGTGGTGAATAAGTATACTACATACCAATTATAATACATTCCTCAAGGCAGGAGAATGCATAACCAAACAATATCAATTTGCTTAGCTTAATGTCCAAAGGTAGACTGGCCATGACATTGCCAACAAATGTTAGATCTCCATCATGGCAACTACCTTTTCCATACAATGCTAAAGCCTATAAATACAAAAATATATATATATAAATGTAAAAAAAATGGTTCATCACTTAATTATAAGATTACATATACTATGGATATAAGAAGTCCTATTTTGTCAGATAAGTTCAGTAAATCCATCATTATCTTGAGACAGAAAACAGAATTATTGTTTCCATATATATCGTGTATATCAAAGGATCTGTTTAGGAAAAATCTGGGTCCATTAATGAATCTTTAAAATATTCTTCCTTTAATAAAAAAACAATTACAAATCTGTATGATCTTAAAAAGAAACCTTTGAATAAATCAATGTAATGATTATTTATAATCCATTCTAATCTTCCCTGATATTTCCCTAAAAATAATTAGTTTTCCATTATTATTTTTTTAAGTAAAATAATATTCAAACTTCCTCAACAATTAAAAATTAAAAAATTAATGAAACAAAATAAAGCTTTCACAGCTGATATAAGCAATTATATTCATTCAATTACAGCTTAAAAATTAATTAAAAGAAATTAAAAAGATAAATATAAAATTTTAAAATTAAAGTTATTAAAAATTATTCATTTAATGACCTAATTCTCCCTAGACTCATGTCTAGGTGAGGTCTGCATAAGGAGATTCTAGTTGGAACATATTTGTACATAACTATGATAGAAAAACTGTATTAAGATCTACAGAATTGCATTTAAAAGGGGAAAAAACCTATTAATTTTCTTTATTTAATATTGTTGAATTTTCCTGACATTTTCATATAATATATACACTGTCTACCAATAAGTATTTGGACACCTATGCAAATGACAATATCTGCGGTTTTGAGGTACATCACAGCTTCCGTTGGTATATATCATGTGGGAAACAGCATTGGCATTAGTCGAATGCAAGATGCCCCCACAGTTCGGAGCTCTCTGATTTCGAGAAAGGTATAATTATTAGGTATCACAAATGTGGCCGATTCTTAAGGGACATATCTAGCCATCTGAAGTACCCAAAATCGACAGTGGCCTATGTGATTGAGAAGTGGAAGGTGAGCGGTGATTGTCAGAATGTACCCCAAGTTGGCAGACGAACGAAACTGGGACATAGAGTTCAGAGAAATTTGGAAGAACTGCATCCAACCGAAGGCCCTCATTTGTGAGGAGTTTCAACAGGCATCCGGGAGTATTGTTTCAATGAATACTATCCATAAGGAAGCACATCTGCTTAGTTTTCATGGTCGTGCTGCTGCCCATAAGCTTTTGATCACAAAGTCCAACTGTGTTGCTCGGTTAATGTGGTGCAAAGCACATTGAAATTGGACCATAGATCAGTGGAAATGGGTTCTTTGGAGCAACAAATCAAGGTTCACCCTTTACCGTTCGGATGGCAGTGTCTGGGTCTAATGTCTGCCTGGAGAACGTATCCTGCCAGAATACATTTTGCCAACAGCAAGTTCGGAGGAGGTGGAATTATGGTCTGGGGGGTGTTTCTCCTGGTATGGACTGGGACCCTTGGTCCCCATTCATGGTAAGCTCAATGCCGATGCCTACTGCACTATTTTTTATGACAATGTGCTTCCTACGTTGTGGCAGTTTAACAGATTGAACACCTGTTACTTTCAGGAGGACAATGTCAGGTGTCATGTGTATAACCTATATCCATTGGTACCTATAGTGCCAATGGAGTTCATCGAATGGATTGGCCTGCCCAGAGCCCAGACCTGAAGCCTATTGAGAACCTAAGGGGTGCACTACCCATCCAAAATTGGTGAAGGAACTTTATGTATACTCCAAGCTGAGTGGAACACAATACCACTAGCTGTAATACAAAGACTTGTGGAAAGTATGCCCCGGAGGGTTCACGCTGTAATTGCCTCTTGTGGAGGCTCTACCAACTATTGATTCTGAATAAAGTTAGTTTTTCTTTTCTATCACAGATGTCCAAATACTTATTGGTAGACAGTGTGTGTGTGTGTGTGTGTGTGTATATATATATATATATATATATACACACACACATGCATAATTCATTGACTTTTTCAAAGAGTTGAGCCTAAGATGGGGGGAAAAAGTATTTTACAAAGCAATCAGAAAAAGTCCCTATGGAAATTCTATTTCCCTAAACATCATTTGTATACCTCTCAAAACATAAATAGAAGTCATTCTTTTCAATTATACATTCATTTTTTCCCCTACACACAAATCCTTTCTGAAGCATTGAAATAAGCATAATGAACTTTAAGATACTGAGGAAAAAATTTCTCTTTAGTTAGATTTATGCAAATTTGAGAAAATCTATAGAAAATCAAGATAATCTAGGTCAACATATCAAGAATTAATAATATACATATAATTACTACTAAATTTATTTAAGTTTAAAACTTAAAACACTTAACTATAATACAGTTGTTACAAAGTGACACTTAAAAAAGTTATACTTTAACTAATCTTTAAATATAAATTTTAAAGCATATCATTACCTCTTTTAAATTAAGAATAGCATTTTCAATATCAATTTCAAATGGTGGATCCAAGGCATATGCCAGCATTTCTTGAGGTTCACATATAGATAATCTTTTCAAAAGTAAGATAGTTCTAGTCAATGGACATCGCTGGAAATCAAAAATTAATTATTAATATCATCATTAATTCTGCATTCAATGTTATAACTTCAGTCCAAAATTAAAACACTTAAAATAGCAACTATATTTAACACCATAATTACAGCATTTACAAATTTATGGCCAGTTAAAACACAATATAACATGGTTCCCACTCTTTTGCTTCTGAAAATTTCAAGCACTTTTCAATGACTTTTTCAAAACCTGATATTTTTTTCATGCACCTCTTTGATACGCTGTTCATAATTGAAAAAAATTAAAATAACTCCCCAAAACAGTGGAACTATATAATGTTCACTCTCTTCCCAGAAAAAAAAACCCAGGCTTTTGAAATGGTGTAAAAAAAGGATGGGCTATAAGCACACGAATACTGGTTCAAATATACAGTTTTTTTAAAGCATTCCAAACTTTTTATTTTTTTTTATATCCCTTTTTAAATCATTTTATCAAGCCGGTGACAGTAGCTAGTGGAGTTTGCAGTGCATGAAAGATGAGTCACGTGACACACCACAATTGCCAATAATGATCCTTCTCAATTTTCCAGTGCAGACATGAATTAAGGGCCCTTCCACACTATGGTCCACTGCAAGCCATCCCCACCGTCTGGAGGGGGTATGGCTTATTGTGGTCGAGGGCAGCAGATGATAAAACCCTGACGAACGATGGCTTCAGAGGCAGTTTTTCTCCAAAGATCAAAGGCAGCCAGATGCGCCACTAAAGAGAGCAGTAGACCCAATGGACGAATCCACGAGCTCGACTCATTGAGTGGCCCAGCGTGTGGATGCAACCCGTGAACCATCGTTCAAGGTCCCCATTAGGAAGTGGTGAACAATTGGCTATAGTGTGGAGGCTACATAACATTTTGCAGGGACTTGAAAAAGAAAAATCAAGCACCAGACTTAAAATTCAATGACCTCAAAGGAAATTCAAAAACTTTTAAGGCCTTAAAAAACAAAAAGAAAATTTAAGCACTTTTCAATGACTTTTCATGACCATGGGAACCCTGTATAAAGATAGGCACTAACAACTGTTTCAAGTTGTTACAAAGTGAAAATCTATGTGATAGGGCATTTTCCCAAATGCACAAAACAGTTATGCAGAACAATTGTCAGTATGTATCTTGATCTTATGTAATATAGGGCTTAGAAGGGAGAAAAGGTGCTTAAGTTATAGTGAGTATCTAAAATCATTTGTGAAACAAAATGGCTTATGGTTTGGTTTGGAACTTTGGTATATTTTTTGCTACACACAGGCTAATGAGACCAAGACCATCCGTTTAAAGCAGATTTCAAATGGCTACATGCTGGCTATAATGGGATTTGAAACCAAAAACTCTGGTACCATGGGTAAAAAATAAATTCTAAGTAAATTACTAAGTAATAAAATTCTAAGTAAAAAAAAAAATTTTCTGAACATTTAACAAAATTTTCTGAAAAAGTAAGAGGTTCTAAAATACAAATTATATAAAGGGTAATTTATGGACCTCAGAACTAGAACTGGGTGATATCTGAATTTTAATATTGTGATATATTGTTTACCATATATCCTTATATCAACACATTCTAATATATATCACCTTACTATTATAAGGTTGCAAATATAAGTGTGTTCTGTATAAAATAATACAAACATACATATATCAATGTGTGTGTTGATTCTCTAGAAAACAAAAATTCAATTTTTTAATCGATACATAAATTTAAATTTTAAAATATTGCTTTAAAAAAAGAAATTTGCTTCCCTACATATTTGATTTAAAATGTATATTATTCAAAATTTTCAAAAAGTTAAACAAATTAATCAGCTGAAACAAAAAATATATGTATACTTTCTTGTTTCTTGTCACACAATTTTACCAAATCTAATTTCATTAATGTATTTTCACTCAAGTGCAGTACATAGTTTTGTTTCATGTGATACAGGCCTAAGACAGTAAGCTTTATATTATTTTGATATACAAGTATCTTAATTCAGGACCAGATTCAATATCAAAAGTACCTCACAATCAAAGTTTAAAAATAAAATTTTAATATCCATTCATACATTCCTACACAATATAAATCAAGTTGGTTCTTAAGTTAATCTATACCTTTGATACTCAAGTACAATAAATAAAATACCTTAATTTCTGGTATCCCATAATCTGGAAAAAGTTCATAAAACTGCTTTGGTACCATCCTGTACACTTTACCTATGCTAACTCGACCAGCTCTACCTGTAAATTTAAATTATAACATCTCTGTTAAATATGGAAGTTTATATAAATATTACAAAAAAAAAAAACTAATGAGAGTAATTTATGAGAATTATTAATACATAACAAAAAATACTATATAATTATGGATAAAATTTTCTTAGTTTTTAAACACTAAATTAATAGGATTACTAAACACTTTTAATAGGATTAATAAATTTACACAGAATAATTTATAAAAAATCAATTGAAATTTGCATGTAGATTTACAAGCTGAAATTTTAATCATTAAAACCTCAAAAGATAAATTAAAGGTCTCATATTAGTTAAATATAAAATTAGAGAAAAAAATGCATAACTTAACCAAAAGAAAGATCAAGCATACAGAACCATATAAACTAAATACAAAATCTTTGAGCAGAATAAGTTAATATGTAATCAACCAATAAGTTATTTTTTTAGATTTAACAATAAAGATTTATTAAAATATGCATTAGAACATAAGCTTTAGTTTACAAAACTTAACATCCTAGCAATGAGTTATATAATAGCTGTAATCTCAATTCAAGCTCATCAAATTTAAAGATCATAAAAAAATACACAAATATGAATTTTAAGTTCCATTCCGAGGCAAATTAAAAAATATATATATATATATTTATGCATTATATATACATCTCCTTTACTACTTTGCTTAAATATTATATCCCAAATTTATTATCTCATGCCCAGAAGATCAGCAGTATATTTGCTTCTTATATCTGAACAAGTGTTTTCAACTCTGAACCTTAGAAAGAATAATTTTATTTCTCTGACTTATCATAAATGAAGTGTGTATGTGTGTACCAAATGACCTTTTTAGCTGTTTCACTTAGCATGCAATCATGACAATTTTTTATTCAAAGATAAAATTTTAGAGCCACATTCTGAAAGGTTTTTTGAACACAACAATCTTAGCTGCTTTCCAAGGAGAAAGAACTTACAATAGGAAAAAAAAAACCTGCAGGATAGAAGTGTTAGACAATTAGAGGTCCGTTCTAGGGTCACAAGGTGATGCTTTCACTGTTATATAAATAGTTATATAGTTAATGGTGGCTTAATAGAATTTAGCTTGCCAATTTGGTACTTGTCAACAGGCTCACTAAGATTTAGAAATAAAACAGGAATTTCACTGAAGGATAAGAAAAAATTGTTTTTTAAGATACAGAGTTGCCAAAAAATTATTACAGAAGGTATTGTAATTGAAATCGGTTACGTGGGTTAATATATTATTACATATATACATATCAGACTTAAAATACATATTAGAGGTTTTACTCTAAATTGAAACAGTAACTATTTTCTTACGCCAATAGTGGGGAAATTCAAAACAAGTCTACACAATTAGAGAGAAAAAGCGTAAGTGAATCTCAAAGTTACTGAAATCAGTGACAATACTGCCTCAGCATTATCAGATCCCATATATACATTTAGAGAGCTAATACTCTATTACTATCTAATACAGGAATGGGCCAACTACAACCTGCGGGCTAACTCCGGCTCGCAGATAAAATTTTAAGTTGCCAGTCCAAGGCAAATTAAAAGAAATATAAATTTATATATCCACCTCCTTTTCTACTTTGATTAAATATTATATCCCAAATTTATTATCTCACGCCAAGAAGATCAGCGGTATATTTGCTTCTTATATGTGAATAAGTGTTTTAAACTTTGAACCTTAGAAAGAATAATTTCAGAAGTAGACTGACATACGAGCATTTAGCATCGTTCCTTAAAATCAGTACATCTCACTCTGAACCTCAGCATGAGGAACTTCTAAAAATGAAATCGCAATTTCATTCATCTCATTAACGTATTTAAACTGTTAGGTACTTGTATATTGTTTTTAAAATTTTAGAAAAATTTATCTTGGCCTGCCAAATTTATTTTCTTTTGATTTTTGGCCTGCAGCTGAAAAGTTTGTCCATCCCTGATCTAATACATTGTATACTCTGCAATGAAACAAAACAATGAAGACAACATGGAGAATTACCTGAGCTATTAATCTTGATGGGTGTCATAAAAGAAAAAAAAGATATTTTAAGAACTTGATGTATTATGGTTTTATAATCTTTGGATTTATGGTCTTTTGATTTAAGCCATTGGTGAGGCAAAGAGTACCTGCATATTACACATATATATGTCTGTACACATGTACAGCATTTTAATATCCATATACATTATAAGGATTTAACATAGCCATTTTAATTTTACTGTTAGAAAGACAATTTACTAATCACAATTTGAATCATAATTAATAGTTATATGCATTAATGTTACCTTTTCTCTGGATACAGTTTGACTTAGAAGCCCATTCTAGCCGTAAACATGTATAATTTGTCATGTTGTCTGTTGATAAATTTTTAGTCAAACAAAAGTCAATAACTGAAAATAAACCAAAATTTATTACTCATAAAATTCACATAACAACTATACATCATATTTAATATTTTAATGGCATCTTGAATATTAGAATTTTTCACATTTTACTTTCAATTCATGCAAATATCAAAACTCTTTATTGTAATAACATTTAAAACATATAATATATATATACATATAATATTTATATATATATGTATATATACATATAATATTTATATATATATATGTATATATACATATAATATATGTATGTGTATATATATACATATACATATATACATATATATATATATATATATATATATATATATATATACATACATATATAATGTATATATATGTGTGAAAAATGGCTAACGAAATCACGGGATAACTTTGCCTTTTTGTAAAGTTTTTCCCTTTCCAAATGGCAACAGAAAAGAAAGAATGATTTTGTTTTGTTTTTGTTTCCGGTTTTTAGTTGTTCTTTGGAATCTATGTATGATGTTCGTGTTTCTTTATGTCTTTAGTTAGTGTTTCGTCAGAATGTGTAAAATAAATGTTTTGTTCATACCGGAAGGCTTTTTTAAATTGTGTCTGAAGAATATTTTTCCAGTGCGTCCCACAGAATCCGAAAGTGAAAAGGTAAGAGTTTTTGGATAATATTATTCGATGATGTTCTCTCCTTAAGTTCGAAATTTAATATGGCATCCCTGCCGGGACGTACTGGTTTAGAATATATGATCTGGGAAGAAGTTTTTGTTTAGAATTTTGATACGAATACATTTTAGAACATTTACAAATAAAATTGTGATTACATTTGCCTTTTGAATATACGATAGTATATTATTTATGATTTGTTAAAATGGCTGAAAAAACACTAAATCTCTTGAAAAATAGGAGAAAAATATTACGAACGGCAGTCACTAAACATCTCGCTAAATTAGAAAGCATTTTATCAGTGAATGAAGTGACAGTCGAAGAACTTGAGGAAACTGTAGAAACTTTAAATGATAGGTTTAAATTTTTGAAAATTACTGACAATGAGATTAAATTATTATTGAAACCAGATGAACTAGAATGAGAATTTGAAGCTGCTGAAAAGTATGCCGAGAATGTAGTACTGTGGAAATCTCAAGCAAATAAAAAAAATACAAGATTTGAATAAAGAATTATTGAACACAAAATCGAAAAACGAAAGTAGTTCTGAAAAAAATCTGACAATGAAACGAATACCAAACCGAAACATCATATGCATGTTAAATTACCAAAACTAAACATAACTAAATTTTACGGCAATATCAATAATTGGTTATCATTTTGGAACACATTTGAATCAGCTATCCACAATAACACTGCACTTACGAAAGTGGATAAATTCAATTACTTGAAAGCACATTTGGGTGACACCGCATTAAATACAATAGAAGGTTTACTGACTTCAGACGCTGCCTATGATTCCACAGTAGATTTGCTTACAGAACGATTCAGAAATAAAAATATTTTGATTCATAACCATATGAGGAATATTTTAAATATTAAACCTTTGAAAAATTCTAACGATGTAAATGCATTTAAAAAATTCTATAACAAAATTTCGACCGAGCTTCGCAGCCTTGAGAACTTAGGTACTGAAACTATTTCCAGTGTTTTGTGTACTACGGTATTGAAAGCGATACCACATGATCTGTTAATAGAACTAAATAAAATGGAAAATGAAGAGGGTTATTATGAAATAAAAAAGCTTATGGATTTTCTCTCTGTGTGCTTAAAAGCAAGAGAAAAAGCAATCGCCATATCAAATTCTATCAATGATAGTAGTTTTCGAAAAAATTCATACAGCTCAACTTCAAACCCAAACAGTTATAAATTTTCAAATGATAAAACGACGAATTCTTATTCCGCGAAGGACTTAGTAACAACAAATATGAAAGAAAAATCCAAGAACATCAAATGTCCGTTTTGTGATTCATCACTACATGCCGGTTCAGAATGTACTGAAGCACATAATTTGTCGCTTCAATCAAGCAAAGATTTACTTCTAAAAAAGGGGGCATGTTTCAAAATTTTGTAAAAAGAATATAATATGTGAAAATTGTCGGGGAAAGCATGCAACCTTATTGTGTTTCAAATCAGAACAAGACCATGACAAATCACCTAAAACAGAAACTACTGAAAATACACTCATATCTAATCATTGTTTACAGAATGAGGTGTATTTACAAACTCTAATAGCCCGCATCAGCAACAACAATAAAGAACATTTTGTACGCGTTATTTTAGACACAGCTTCGTCTAAATCGTATCAAGTTTTGTAGCCAAGAAATTGAAATTGAAAAGTGTTGGCAAAATAAAAGTGACTCATGGGCTTTTTGGAGGAACCGAAACAACGGTGAATCATAATTATTATTCTATTAATTTAAAGGGGTTAAATGAAAATAAGGGAATTGAAATTGATGTCATGGAACAAGAAAAAATTTGCACAACAGTCCCTAAGGTTAAGGATATTAACTGTATAAAAGAATTAAAGGATAAAAGGATTTTCTTAAGCGACATTTGTTATAAAAGTAGAAGTTGTTTATATGAACACAACTCTAATGAGATTCATGTTTTGCTGGGAGCGGATGTCGTTGGAAAATTATTTACACGTACAATGGAAAATCTTTCTTGTGGTTTAGTCGCTATACAAACTATTTTGGGTTGGACTGTAATGGGAAAAATCAATAAAGGTGAAAGAGATAGTTCTCTTTTGGTTCTCTCATTATATGTAAATGAATCAAAGATAACTGATTTGTGGAGTTCGGATTCTTTGGGCATAACCGTTCCTGCAGGAAAGCAATCAAAGTACAAAGTTCAACAATTAGTTATGAAACATTTTAACAAAACAGTATGTCGGGAAAATGATGGGAGGTATAAAGTTTGCCTTCCCTGGATAAATGGGCATCCTGACCTTTTAGATAACAAAGAATTAGCCGAAAAGCGATTGGAAAAGAAATCTCTGAGATCTTCTGGTTTGCTGAAAGATTATGAACAGGTTTTCAATGAATGGGAAGAAGAGGGGATAATAGAGAAAGTGAAAATTTCGGAAAATTTATCTCAGAATGCAAATGTTCATTATTTACCTCACAGAGCAGTTTTAAAACCAAACTCAACAACGAGAATTAGGCCTGTATTCGATGGTTCGGCTCATGTTAAGGGTTCAGTTTCAATTAATGACTGTGTCGAAAAGGGACCTAATTTGATTGAATTCATTCCCTCAGTTTTGAATCATTTTAGATGGGGAAAAATAGGTGTGGTAGCGGACATTCGTAAGGCTTTTTTGCAGATATCTTTAGACGATCGGGATAGAGATTATTTACGCTTTTTTTGGTGGAAAGATGGGAATCCAGAAAACTTAATTGTGTATAGACACTGTACAGTAGTTTTCGGAATTAGTAGTTCACCATTTCTCTTAGCTGCAACTCTTGTGCAACATTTGGATCAAGCTCAAGAAAATGTAAAAGACATTGCTTTAAAACTTAGGGAATCCTTTTATGTGGATAATTGTGTGACTAGCATAGACTCTTTAGAGGAATTGGACTATTTTTGCTCGGAATCTCGAAAACTTTTAGCATCAGCTAGATTCGATCTTCGTGGCTGGTGTCATAGTCATTGCTCGGAAACGGAATTAATTAATTCTGAAAATAATGGTAAAATTCCGTTACTTGGATTGTTGTGGGATACTAAAAAGGATACCTTATCTTGTGATTTGAGGAATTTCAAAATAGAGGATGAACCTGTAACAAAAAGAACCATTTTATCCTTAACACATAAAATTTTCGACCCTATAGGTTTCACTTGTCCCATGACATTGATTCCAAAATTACTTCTGCAAAACTGTTGGAAAATTAAGGCATCATGGGACTCCAGATTGCCCGATAAAATAGTTAAGGAGTTTGAAAAATGGAGAAATCAGATCGACGAACTTGAAAATATATCCATACCACGACGATTGTCACATGTGTCACTAGCTCAAGGAAAATTATCATTGCATACATTTTGTGATGCTAGTAAATTTTCATATGCAACATGTATTTTTCTAAGGACTGAACGCCAAAATGAAGTTAGCTGCCTACTAATACAGGCTCGTTCTAGAGTTGCACCTCTGAAAGAAATATCTATTCCCCGTCTCGAGTTGCTTGCCTGTTGCATTGGAGCTAGATTGGCAGATACTGTTATCAAAGATTTAAAATTAGAACATGTTGAAAAATTTTACTGGTCAGATTCAATGGATGTATTGTTCTGGATAAAGAAGGAAGGGCCTTGGGGAACATTTGTAGAAAACCGAGTTAAAGAAATCCTAAAACTTTCTTCCTTAAATTTTTGGAATTTCGTGCCTGGACATATAAATCCAGCCGATTTACCTTCTCGTGGATGTTCTATTAAATCGCTTGTCAAATCAGAATAGTGGTTAGGACCAACATGGTTATTAAAATCTAAAGAAAATTGGCCTAACTGTAATCTTGAACCCAATATGAACACAATAAACGCAGAGAAAAGGAAGAAGATAATCACTGCTACAAATTTACAAAATAATGAAACCAAGTTTTATAATCGATACTCGTCATACCCCAAAATTATCCATATCATAGGATGGATTTTTCGTTTCTGTGAAAATTCAAACACTATCAGCACAAACAGAACATCTGGTCAACTAAATAATGACCAGCTCTGAAAAGCAGAAATTGTACTTCTAAAATCAGTACAACAAGAACATTTCGCAAGTACATCAGACTCTCGATTGAAAACGCTACGCACTGTAACAGATTCTGATGGAATTTTAAGAATCAAAACAAAAATTTTTATGAGAGAAGATAATTTCAATTTCAGGTTGCCTATAATTTTACCATCAAACAGTCATGTAGTTGAACAACTTATAATTTGGAAACATACGCAATTTGGTCATTGTGGTGTACAGTTATTGATGACAGTATTACGGGAAAATTATTGGGTTTTGAAATGCCGGAAAACTGTTAAAAATGTGATAAATAAGTGTACCACTTGTAAGAAGTTATCTTCAAAACCTCCCATAATTGTGGAAAGTATCCTACCAGTCGACAGAGTAAAAAATGCCTCTGTTTTTGAAGTTGTTGGACTGGATTTGGCCGGACCTTTGTACTTAAAAAATGAATCCAAAGTTTGGATTTTAATGATAACGTGTGCAATTTTCAGAGCCATACACCTTGAATTATTGACGGCACCTTCAACTGATAATTTTATACTTGGATTTACGAGGTATATAGCTAGAAGAGGTCGTCCTTCCATCGTATATTGTGACCAAGGAACTAATTTTGTTGGTGCAAAAAATTTATTACAGAACATTGACATAGAAAAATTGAAATCATTGAATAAATTCTCTCCTATCAAATGGGAATTTATCCCCCCTGCAGCACCATAGTGGGGAATATTCTGGGAACGTTTGATAGGTATCTTAAAGAGGATTCTGAGAAGAGTGTTGGGAAAGTCATTACTTAATTATGATGAAATGTGGACAACAATTTGTGATTGTGAAAGTATTATAAATTCCAGACCTATGACATATGTGTCCGAAAGTGTTGATGATCTAACCCCCTTGACACCAGCAATGTTTTTGCAAGATATACCAGAAATAGGCATATCTGAATTAAAATTTCTGGACAACAAGGGAGTGAATAAGCGCTACCTGTATAGAGTTAAACTTCGTGAAAATTTAAGTAACAGATTTCGTACTGAATACTTAGGTACTTTGCGACAATCCCTTGTTGGGAAAAAATATTGCAAACCTCTACAACAAGGCGATGTTGTTGTCATCTGGACGGA